>JAPFQT010000053.1:460000-1129501 GCA_027627225.1 Congeria kusceri
GGGGCTTTTAGAAAATGCAAAGTATTGAATTTGTCCATAGATACGCTTGCAAAAGATACCTATGTGTGGGCGAAAAAAAACTCAAATATCACTACCCTTGGAGATTGCGGTCGCTTCCCAATTTACATAAAGTCATATGTCTGATGCACTAAATACTGGATAAAAATGCACAATTATGTTCCGGAACCCTTGCATTGGAAATTGAAATAGGCCGATTCCATAGCAGAACTAGAGAGCAAAGGTCTTGTCCAACACTGCAATGACTGGTGAAATTGAGAATGAATTACATTTTTTTTATTAAAGGCCACTGTCTTACCTGACTTAAGAAAATGATAAATTTTTCGTAAGTCCAAATATTCATAAATTGGTTATAATCTTATCAAGAAAAAACGAACATATTATAAAACAAACTGCCTTGTACATCGTGCATGCAATTGAAACAATAAGTTTAATTCCTGAACTATGATATTATCGAATGTGATTATTATGTTTTATTGCCATGATATCGTTTTACATTTTTGTCCATGTGTAGTCATGCTTGTGTCTATATACGCATCTATATTAATAAATTGTGTATACGCAAAAACAAAAAAATAATTAAACAAATTGCTTCGAATTGCTTTGTTATACATGTATTCGAAATAAGAAACTCAACCCTTGTTTTATGTTATTATTTTGTGTGATTTTCTTATTCTATTGATATTACTATGAAATTATTACTGATTGTCAAAGTGTGTGACCATGCTTGTCTTTATATAGGTATCTACATGTATATGTGTACATATCAGAGTTTTTGTCTGCATTGTATTATATATGTGTCAGGGGCCTACATCACAAAATAAAACAGAAGAATACACGCATAAGCTATTAACTGAGTATTCAGTCTTTTCATGGATGAATAGTATGGCCGTTAGGTACTTGTCATTAGTTTGGCTTTTATGGATAGACTTAAAAAAACAACTAAAAACAAAACCTACATTACCTTCTTTTTTTGAGACCGTTGCCCGAAATACACATTTTTTTTGGGGGGGGGGGGCGGGGGCCTTATTACACGATTTAAAGTCATAAATATAATAATTATATTTAAATTATAAAACTCTGGAATTGAATTTATGCAATGTATACGTGATTTACGTACACAAACATAATGTGTATTGTATTTGTAAGAACTTCACTTAGTATTTGAATCAGGCGTTAATTGTTTTTGTGCACCGGTCTTACGTTTTTCACGGCCACTGGCATGATAAATCTCACGGAGGCAATGTGAGTAACGGAAGACTTCCGGTTTGTGTTAATGTGTTAACGGTCTTGCAAATTTTACGCTACACCGTAAAATGCGATAGAGACACCCGATAGTATGTGCACCGGTCACTATTTTGTTTAGTATGTGGACCGCTCGGGTTTAACATTCCCGAATAACGTCAGCTTCATTGACAATATTCTTAGAATTAATGTGACGTCGTTTTTATTTATTTCGGTACACATATGGTTTGTGACTGACTGGCTGTTCATTATAATAATAATGCCATACGGTCCGAAGTGGTGTTTTATGTTTCTTAATTATTAAAATTGCCTGTTTTAATGCAAAGTTATTTATCGATATATTTAGCATTCACTGTTATTGGCAGTATAGACAACCAAACATCTAAATGAACATATATTTGACAAATATTGTATGCGCATAAGTATAACACATAGTGCTAACATGAATAGATAACAATAACAAGAGTTGATTAATATAGAACAAGAAAATTATAGTCTTGGAAAATAATGTACTGTTTTGTATATGTGGACCGCTCGGGTTTAACATTCCCGAATAACGTCAGCTTCATTGACAATATTCCAAGAATTAATGAGATTTCATTTTTATTTATTTCGGTACACATATGGTTTTTGACTGACTGGCTGTTCATTATAATAATAATGCCATACGGCCTGAAGTGGTGTTTTGTGTTTCTTAATTATTAAAATTGCCTGTTTTAATGCAAAGTTATTTATCGATATATTTAGCATTCACTGTTATTGGCAGTATAGACAACCAAACATCTAAATGAGCATACATTTGACAAATATTGCATGCGCATAAGTAGAACACATAGTGCTAACATGAATAGATAACAATAGCAAGAGTTGATTAATATAGAACGAGACAATTATAGTTAAAAATGAGGGAGAATAATGCATTATTTTGTATTTATAACACTTGGACATTGATCTAAATGGCCCTGATCATAAAGTCCTGAAAAATGTATGAAGATGTGTTTGCAAGTTACAAAATAAATATGAAACAATAAATAACATACGGTATTAAGGCGAAGGTTATCGATTTAAATACACCATGGTCAATCTTAAATCCCTTTTTTAAAAGTGGTTAAAAAGGTACGTAGCGGACAAGCTTTGTGGTGGACAGACACCCGGACAGACAGTTTGTTTACATACTCACTAAACTAAACTTAATGGGCGGTAGTGTCGTTTGTAACCGATTCCCAGAGGCGAGGCTTACAATCTACTTTCGATAAAAATATCGAGAATTTATCAACAAAAGTAGCTTAGAGTCTAAAATCACGCGCATTTACAGCCAGTGTGTAGCTGCATCAATTATCTTCCAAAGAATCATATGCCGCCGTAATATTTCAGTAAATAGGGAATTCATATGTATAACTTTAGTGTGCCTGTTAACTTGAATTTGAATTGTGGTAACGTTTGATTAAGACTTATTTAGAATTGCATATTTCTATCAGCTTGTCCAGTAGATGCTTTTCAATCTTCAAAAATGAAGTTACATTTTTCTATAAATAAATGTGGTGAAAGAAGTCTCGGAATACCTTGAAATGTTTTTAATTTAACTTTTACTTCATTTGCGTAACATGAACACATTATTTGCAATATTAATTATACACATAAACTATTGATATATCATATACCTACCAAATTTAATTTTAAATAGCCAGTGCCTGATGAAATTGTATGTTTGTGTTGTCAAACATAAAGTCATAATTATTTCAAATGCGCTGAATGTTACCAGAACATTGTTGTTAATCAGAATACACAGTATGAATAATTTATATTTGACTGCTTAACGTGAATGTATTAGATAATTTCTAAGATGAACATAGGGCATATAACTTAAAAATAACAACACTCAACTGATACATGATAATTTTCATTAATTCCCGCAATTATTTTCGTAGATTATTAATTTGTTAAATTTGTCAGACAAATTTATATAACACATTTATATAACAATTATTTTAACGGAAATTATTTTGGTTATTTAAGTATAACTGATGAAAACAAGGGTTGGTATGATCGGTTTATTCACGGTACAAATATTAATAAGAAATGACTTACCGGTATTTTAAAATTAATTTGGGGGTCCGAGAAGTTTTCTTATGGAGTCCGAAAAATCTGGGGTCCAAGAAGTCTCCTTATATAGGTGGGACCCGAAAATCTGGGGTCCTCTCTTGTAGTATATTTATAGTAAAAATGACATTTGATAGATAATTCAACGCCGATTGTCTTTTTTAAAGACATTTCTTGTTTCTTATAACTGCGTTGTCTTTTAAGAATGGGATGTACATGAGATTAGCTGCTAGTTGCCAATTCGAATTCCCATACTAAAATGAACTGCCAACTTGGAAGCCAGCTGCTAGTTCGCATTCTGGCTTTCAATTCTTGCACGTATTGTTGCCAGTTCGTATTATTTCGGAGGAAACTGAATTGTCAACTGGTATCTGGTGGCTGATTAAATTTCTGGTTGTCAGTTCGTTTGAAACATTCGTAAAACTGGCAATTGGTAAATGGTCTCCAGCCTCTACTCACAATTCCAATTTCATTTATAATAGTGAAATGTCAACTGGTATCGTATTTCCAGTTCGCATTCTGTTTGCATGTGTTGAAATGCCAGTCAGAAACCAACTAGCAGCTAAATGGGGATTGACGATTCTTATGAAAAAAGGGATAAATATGGAAACTCGTCTGTGAAGTTAGTTGCCAGTTTGCCAATTGAACTGGTAACAGGCAGTTTACTTTACGCACATCTTTTCAACATATTTTTTGTTAGAGTATGCCAGGTACAATGCTATGCGAACTTGTACGTTCTGTACAAAAATCGTTATATAAATACAATGTTTAAAATAGCTCCGATAAGATAATATTAAGCTAATTATTACTGGTTTAAACACGCAACGTACCTGCCACGCGAAACCCGAAAAGTTCGCGATATTCGACAAACCGATTTTATCGCGAAGCGCAGAGCAGTTGCTCGCAACGTCACGAATATTTGCTTAACTTCGCGGCGAAAGATCGTGCTTTATCGCGGATTTTCGTAGCGAATTATTGTCCCGCGAGGAATTTTAACCAGAAAGTAATTATTAAAATGTACACCTTTACGCATGACATATATTTTTACTAATCGGTGAATTAATAATACGGACAACAAGAGCCTTGTCTGCACAGCGCTCTCGGCTATTCATTCCGCTTTGATAATTTTTTATGTCAGTGACCTTCTATATTTAACACAAATACATGAGTAAAGTTTCAATTAAATATCTGTAATAGTTACAGAGTAGAGATATCTAATTGCACACAAATTTTAGGCTTAAGGTTTGCGTGCAACAAGTACATCTCTCTATATCTATTGTAGATATTCAATACAGACTTCACACATGTATTCGGGGTTATTATATAAGGTTACTGGCCAAGGCCCATATCTGCGAGAAGCATTACAGCAGAACTATGCCCCTTTTGGTACTTAGCATTATTGATATTCGGCGCGAAAGTTCGCACCGAAGCCGCCCGCTATCGTCATGAACCATAATGACGTCGCTTCGCGAGTTATGATCGAAGGCTCGTCAAGACAGCACGAATGCTGCGGGTTTCGCGTGGCATGAACTGCTAAACAAATAAACGATACCTGCTTGGTACGTAATCCATAATAAAACGACACACGTCGTATTTATTAAACTATACATCGCGAAATGATTTCTTACTTTAACATTGTCGATACGGAAGTTTTTATACAAGTTGACATGTGGAAAGATGCATGACTTATAAAAGGTTCCATTTCAAAAAAGGGAAAGTCCAATAATTCCCAAATTACAATTAAGAAAATCGACTTTTCAATGGTTATTTTGTTAATTTTTTTCATATGATTTTGGTAGAGTAAATATAACCATCACAAACAAAGTGTCATGTTTTGAGTATATTGACATCATTCCATTGAACTCGTTGTAAACAATCAACAGAGTTTATTTCAAACAAATGAAAGAAAAAATATAATTTCTTACAGAAAAATAAAAATCTGAATGAAATTCAATTTGATAAGCCGGCGTATAATTTCTTACAGAAATATTCAAATTTGTATGAAAAAATAATTTGATAAGCCGGCATATCATTTCATATAGAAATATTCAAATTTGTATAAAAGAGCAATTTGATAAGCCCGCGTATCATTTCTTACAGAAAAATAAAAATCAAAATAAAATTCAATTTGATAAGCCAGCCTATCATTTCTTACAGAAAAATTCAAATTTGTATGAAAAAGCAATTTGATAAGCCGGTGTATTATTTCTTTCAGATAAATAAACATCTGAATACAATTCGATTCGATAAGCCGGCATATCATTTCTTACAGAGATATTCTAATTTGTATGAACAAGCAATTTGCTAAGCCGGCGTATCATTTCTTACAGAAAAGTAAAAATCTGAATGAAATTCAATTTGATAAGCCAGCGTATCATTTCTTACAGAAATATTCAAATTTGTATGAAAAAGCAATTTGATAAGCCGGCGAATCATTTCTTACAGAAAAATTAAAATCTGAAATAAATTCAATTTGATACGCCGGCGTATCATTTCCAACATTAAAATTCAAATATGAATGAAAAGCAAGTTGATAAGCCGGCTTATCATTTCTTACGGAAACATTAAAATCTGAATGAAAATCAAATTGATACGCCGGCGTATCCTTTTTAACAGAAAAATTCAAACTTAATTAAAAAGCAAGTTGATAAGCCGGCGTATCATTTCTTAGAGAGAAATTTGAATTCAAATCAATTTGATACGCCGGCGTATCATTTTAAACATAAAAATTCAAATATGAATGAAAAAGGAAGTTGATAATCAGGCGTATCATTTCTTAGAGAAAAATTTGAATAAAAATCAATTTCATACGCCGGCTTATCATTTTAAACAGAAAAATTCAAATATGAATGAAAAAAAAATCAATTTGATAAGCCGGCGTATCATTTCTTACAGAAAAATTGAAGTTTGAATGAAATTCAATTTGAAACGCCGGCGTTATCATTTCCTACAGATACAACCAAATTAAAATGAAAATCTATTTGATAATCCGGCATATAATTTCATACAGAAAAATTAAAATATGAATGAAAATAATTTGATACGCCGGCATATCATTTCCAACAGAAAATTCAAATATGAATGAAAAAGCAAGTTGATAAGCCGGCGTATCATTTTCTTACAGAAAAATTTGAATAAAAATCTATTTGAAAGGCCGGCGTATCATTTAAAACAGAAAAATTCAAATATTAATGAAAAAGCAAGTTGATAAGCCGCGTATGATTTCTTACAGAAAAATTAAAGTTTGAATGAAATTCAATTTGATACGCCGGCATATTATTTCATACAGAAATCTTTAAATTGGAATCAACAGCAAGATGATAAGCCGCCATATCATTCCTTATACAAAAATTCAAATTTGAATGAAAGACGGCATATCATGTCTTACAGAACAAAATTGAATGATAATTAAGCCTGCGTATCATTTCTTACATAAACATTCAATTTGGAATGAAAAGCAAGTTGGTAAGCCGGCGTATCATTTCTACGTAACAATTCATATTTGAATGAAAAGCACGTTGATAAGCCGGCATAACATTTCTTACACAAACATTCACATTTGAATCAACATCAATTTGATAAGCCGGCATATCATTTCTTACAGAAGAATTGAAACTGGAATCAAAACAAGTTGATACGGGCAGAACATGAAGTGCAGAACATGACAAAAGTACATATAGTAGAAATAAATAAATAAAACCTGTAACGTATAGAGAACAGTTTCCTGTAAGTTAAACCCGGCACGCATAAAAACGTATATAGTTAAACATTGTACACCTAATGAAGTCTTTGGAGATATATTTTAATCCACATCAATATGGTAAATCCTAGATGTCGAAAACGAAAATCTAGACAAACCCAGTGGATAGTAAATGAGTCATTAATGCATCTATGATCAAAATATATGGTTTTAAGAAAAAAATGATTAATTAGATTTCCTACCAAACACATAAATCAATATACTAACTACATGATCCACATCACAAAATGTAGGGTTTATGTATATTAATTTGTAATTTATATTTTAATATCTAAAGAGAAACATCTCTATTTTACTACATGATTTATTAATTATTATTTTGCTTTATTAATTAACAGGTGTTGTTGTCACAGTGATAGATCAGCACGGAGTGTGTCCGTTGTTTCAGTTGCACAAAATGCAGAAGAAATGGTATTGACTTGTTTCTCATCATATAATATCAGTATGAACAAAGTTACAAATACGTCATAGTGAAGTTAACAAAATAAAATAGAATTGTCACATGAGTGACTGATATATCCCCACAATATGCCCTTGTCGCAAAACTATGGCATCCATTCAAAACAAATGGACAGAGAGAGAATGCTTCAATTTGTAAATGGTCAACAGTGTATTTGGAAAAAATTAATTTCAATAGAAGCCAGTACTCTGTCAACATTAAGTGGGTTGTAACCAAAGTTGAACCTGATCTGTATTTTATGATGTTACAACTATGTACCAAAAATAATATAAATATGTGAAGCCTTTCATGAGTTCTTGTCTATTTTTTTCTTAAATTTAAGTCAAAAAGGGGGCCATAACTGTGACAAAATTTAGTGGTTTGTAACCAAAAGCGAACTTGAGCTGTATTTTATGATGCTACACATGAATACCAATAATCATTTGAATATGTCAAGCCATTCTTGAGTTATCATCCGGAAATAATGTTTTTAGGGATTTTTGAGTAGAAAGGGGCAACAACTCTGTCAAACGTTAGTGGTTTGTAACCAACATTGAACTTGACCTGTAGTCTATGATGTTACAGATGTGTACGAACATTTATTTGAATATGTCAAACCTGTCTTGAGTTATCATCAGAAAACCATGTTTTTAGGGAATTTTATGTCATAAAGGGCCATAACTCTGTCAAAATTGAGTGGTTTTTAACCAACATCAAACGTGACCTGTATTCCATAATGTTACACAAGTATACCATATATTATTTGAATATGTCAAGCCTTTCTTGAGTTATCATCCGGAAACGAAAAACCTACAGAGCGACAAGCTCACTCCTATATATCCCCCTCTAAACTTCGTTTGTGGGGTTATATTATTATATATAACAACGTAAGTTTAAAATACTTTTAAGATTCACACTAATATTACCACCTTCAGAATCACATAATCTTAGATATTATTGGAATAGACACGTATACCAATTGTATTTTTAGAGGAAAAAAGTCCTAAAAATTACACTTGTCACTGAAGATGTACACATAATGATTTATTAAAGAAAGTAATTATTTGCAACAAATGGCAACAATAATTACATAAGAATACACATGTTTTCATCATTAGCACATAGTTTTTATTACATTTTTATTTAGCACTTGTTAATCTAACCGTTGCAAACTGAATATAACCTAAATAGATGCACATCTTTTTTATTACATTCTTATTAAGCACTTTTTTTATCATAAATAACTAAATCTAAATAATGTATGGTAGAAAACAAGTAAACATGACAGTATAAATAGTAAAGCAAACATCTACAAAATTGATTAAGACTCATTGTCACTGTTGTGGTACAAATATGTAAAAAAGAAGCCTTCTACGGTGTATTCTTACACGGCATGCAGCTAGTTTTACATAAAGAGGGTAAAAAACCACGTGTTATTTTTCAACCAATTATGGGCGGAACCTGATGTATAAAAAAAATCGAAGAAATTGTTCATTAAAATGTAAGTGCTTAAAGGTGTGAACGCAAAATTGTGACAAACAAGTCATTTCTGCATTATGTAGCACAATACAGCCACATTTGTAACACATATTTCATACTAACATTCACAAAAAAGAACATATACTTGTTGTTAAGATGCTTTTAGTTGGCGCTTGTAAGCACAATATTATCACTGTATTTATCAATAAGAATGAAACCACATTGATTCTATTATTTTTCATGAACGAGGCTGACTTCATTCACTAAATATTTATCAATTGAATACAATTTACAGGTCAGCCGATTCTTCTTATCTTTACTTTAACCACTCCCGTGGAACTCTACAAAGAGTTTTGTCACATGTGTACTGCACTTGAACATCTGAAAAAAAAGAAAAAATAATCCACACAATGCCCAAAAGCAAATAATGCTAATATAAATGTATTTTATCCCGTTTGTCTCACTGGACAAACATCGCCCATTGGAGTCATTGATTTCAATATTAAACTCCAAAACATAATATATGCCTCACACCTTACAAACTTCAATTTGTATCACCGTGTTTCATTTACTGAGTCACCTAGTTTCTGGCAATAGCATTTTTATGTCATCAAAACAGGCTGATATATATCAATCATAGCCTTACTTTATATGACACATCCAATTCTAGATTACCTGAATGTCCATTATTGATCATGGAAATGTCCCATTAATATAATTGTAAATTTCCATTTGGGTCAGTGAAACAGAAATATCAAGATTTCTTCTTTGAATATCACAAATGACTTTATTTAAACTTGCAGAATATCTCAAGTGAGGCGATATCTAATAAGATTTGTTTTGTATGTTACTGTAAGATTTGTTTTGTATGTGTGTTACGGTAAGTTCAATTTTTTAAACATTTTCATTATGCAAAAGTAAGGACAACTAAAAATTAAAAGTTAACATGAAGTATGATTTAATTTTGATGTCAAAATACACATCTCAATTTTTCTATTAACAGACATTTTTTTAAAACCTTGATTCTGCAGAATATGAAACAGGTTTAAAAGTATTCTTACACACTTACAGACATCTCTCCTTTTGTAAAAAATTGAAATTAATTATATTAATTATAGGACAATATTTTTGACAATAGTAATTTTTTTATCAACTATTCAGACATTTATGTAAACTTTTATGTTACAATTTTCTAATCATTGCATCCCTAAGTGAACACAATGTTAGTATTCACTGTTTCCAAGCTTTGTAAAGAAAATATGCTTGCCAGATGTATGGTTGTTGTCACAGGCATTTATTTCAAGACTATATAAGCATGGCCTAAAAGGGTTAAAGCCGGTATCTTATCCAGTTATTTTGTTATTTTCAATTTATCAAAACTTAAACCAAATTTCAAAATTTCAGATAGGGTCATAATTATGTACATATGTCAGCCTGAGCAATAGAACTGGTCAAAGGCATTGTATCTTATGATTATTATCAAGACCTGAAAGTCTAGGGCTTGTATTCTAAATAGTTTTTCATTTATATCCAATTAAAACAACTTTAGTATAAGTTCAACAAGGCCAATAATTCTGTAATTATGTATGCCCGAACTATGGGACTTGTCACAGGCATGTGTCTTGACAGAGTAATGGACATTTGTGAACGTGTGAGTATTTTGAGTTATGGCAGCAGGTTATGTTTTTTCACAAAGATGATGGCGAACAATGATACTCTGGCCATTACAATAATTGCTCAAACAGAATAAACTAAAATTAAATTCAGCAATAAAGAAAACTAACCATTCTTGAACACTTTCGTAATAGTGGCATCCAACCATGAGACAGTCCCATCTTCATCTATCCACTTCGCCTGTACTTTATCACATTTGCTTAGGTCGCACTGAAAACATAAGTGAAGTTGTGTGTAAGATAATGGGAGTCAATATCTTAGTCTATTTTTTAGCAGGCAAGAGTGAGCTATAAATCCCATTTACTTTTGTTATGTTGATGAAGATAAATTAATGGAGACAAATTAGAGCTTTACAATGTCCCTTGATATAAATTTGCCTATTGACCCTTAGATTATCTGGATGTGCATACCAGGTTTCAATCAATAACATAACAGTTTTGAGTTATGGCCCATTAAAAATACATGACAGATGACTATGACAGCGAGCATACCTTGGCTATAAAAATGCCTTATTTTTGTGAAAAACAGACTGGCTAAAACAGACGTGTCCCTTGTACACAAATCACATCATTTTTGGATGGAAATATTGGAACAAGTTATTGCAAAATCCCTCTATGAATAAGCCAGATACAGAATAGATACAGAATGTACTTTCTGGACAGACTGAAATACTCAATGATAATGTGATAACTACATGCCAGTCTTTGGGGGCACAACCATGATAAATATGTTTTAAATCACCTAGTCTGTCTCTTAATACCCTAGCAATGGAACAATTTGTACTAGCTACTTACACTAGATTCACTGGCCCGCTTGACGCCTCTGTTTTCTGAAATGGAAAATATATTGTCCTGTGTATGTTTTATTATCTACGTTTATAACGAGAATGCTGATACCGAACGCTAATGGCATTTAGGAGTTACAGGATGTCAACCAAGTTCTCTAGAAAATATCGGAACAATATTGGTATATTTTCACACAAAAATAGCACTTTTTTGCTGAATTTTTTGGACCTTTTTTAGGAATTTCATAGTAAAAATACTGCATTGCAAGGATAATATGGGATCATATTCTAGACCGATATGTCTTACAGATTGTGTTTTAATGAACAAAACATTTTCTTTCAAAATATACGTTTTCTTGCCAAAATACAGGAATATAGGAATTGGTTGGTAGTCCTGAGTCATACATAACAAGAGCTGAAGGAGTAAACAAACTTGTCCTATGGGTTTATTTCAGTATCAGAAATAAATGTGTAAAGTTTAAATAAAATCCCTCAAGCCATTCTGGCGATACTAGCTTACCAGAAAAACTTTAACGTACCTAAATTGCTCGCACTATATCCATATAAGGAAACTGACCCCCCTCCCCTCCCATGGCGGCCATGTTTTTCAACAGCCCGGAACAATTTTCTTACTCGGCCAAGATATGATATGAACAAACGTTCTGATTCATGTTGATTGGGCAAAAAATGAGACTTCTAGAGTGTTCACAAACTTTTTCTTCAATTTGGCCTAGTGACCTAGTTTTGACCCCACGTGACCCAGTTTCGAACTAGGCCAAGATATCATTAGGACAAATGTTCTGACCAAGTTTTGTGAAGATTGGCCAATAAATGTGGCCTCTAGAGTGTTCACAAGGTAAATGTTGACGACGAACGTTTCACGACGCACGACAGACGATAGACAAAAGGCGAACACAAAAGCTCACCGTGAGCTAAAAAGGCATAACTCTGTCAGAATACAAAACAGTTATTGGGGTTGTTTTCCCTGGTGTAGACATTGATAGTTAATTATCATTTTAAGTTTTAACCAAATACCTGTATTAGTATTCAAGATAATTGACTTTATAAACTAGATTGCCCTAGCCAAACATCTTAGGACACAAAGGGCATGTCACAAACACTAGATAATGATGTTACAGTCCTGACAAGATATATTATGCTCATATGATATGTCACCTTTGACCTCTATGTGTGACCTTCAGTTTTGAGCTAGGGACAAATGTATTGCGCACGACACATGGTGATCATTTGTGGCAAGTTGTTTTTAAATTGCCTTATAAATGATAAAGTTACAGTTCGGACAAGCTGTATTATGCCAATATTTGACCTTTGACCTGTAAGTGTGACGTTGACCTAGGGACAAAGATGTTGTTCATGACACACCGTCTCCACACGGTGTTCATTTGTGGCTAGCTATTTTAAAATTGCCTGATAAGTGATGAAGTTACAGTCCGGACACGATCAGACGGACGCACCCATGCACACACGCAGGGGACGTACGTACGTACGGACAGATAAGTGCAATGCTTCATGCATAAAGACTGTAACTTTGGTCGGACGGACAACGAAAACAGCTGGTGTGATTTTAATATACCCAACTTCTAGTGCATACGAACAACAGGCTAAAAATATCATCCTTTTTTTTATTATGTTGTTTTTTCAACAAAAGATCATGCAGCAAAGTCTACTGTTTTTCATAATGCTTTCAAGTTATTGCAATCAGAGTTATGAGCATGGCTAAATATGCAACCGTAACAGAAGCCAACTACCATTATAACATTTTCAATTGAACATAAGATGATTAAAACTTGTTTTTACACAGACACTCTGCCTTGTGTAAGGTTATGTAACAAAGTACCTTCAGAGTGAAGTACTTTGTTCTGTACAGATCTTCATTGACATCGGTGTCTTGGGGATCTTCCGTATTATGTTGCTGACTATGACTGGTCAAGTACCTGAAATTATATACACACAATTATGAAAATGTTCTGGCTTTTTGTCTTGAATTGAAACAATATCGAATCCCTTTGCCCATTTCAATTCAGAATTTGAATAGAATTAGTTATCAAATGTACAACCTAAACTGTGTTAGCATTACAAAGCCACGACCTGTACACAAAGGCCATTTTCTTACTGCCCTTATTGTTAAACATATGCAAGTGAATCTGGTAATGTTTTGCAAACAAGATGTAATCAGATTTACAAGGGTCAGTCGTGAAGTTCACAGACTGGATCTGCATTCAGTTCTTCTCATTATTGCATTTAACAAGGACTGTAGAAAATATTTATCAAACATCGATGATTGGAATGTTTAAGGAAGGAATGTAGCTTTTGATAGATACCGCTATTGACTTATATTTGCGTTAATTAATAAATAAATTAATGAACATAATGTAAAACAGTGATTTGAGAATTTGCCAGTTATGACACTTTAATGCTTTTTACATTCAATTTGAGATGTGTAAAAAAACATTTAAAACTATTCATTCTATCAAAACTTACCAATTATACACAATATTTAAATTCAATTTAAGATGTGTAAGAAAATAATTTAAAACAATCCATATTATCAAACTTTACCAATTATAAAAAATAAAGATATATTTTATTTCAACAACTAAACAAAACTGCTGAAGACATACCATTTAAATTTCATAACTGACACAATGTCAGATTGTACCATGCAACCTTAAATCAAAGTTTTATGTGAGGAATGTGTTACTTACTTTGCTCATAGCGTTCTTTTTCGAATGTACAAAACCCTGATCAATGTAGCTCTTACTGAAACAGAAAAAAAACATCTAAATAAATGTTAATGGTTAGGGCGAACAGAACAGTAACCCTCCTCAATATTGTTACACCCAGTAAGACAACTACGATATGTATCTGTCTCATGTTCAGCTATATTCCACAGAAGTTATAAAACAACATTTGTTTCTTTGAAAAATCGTGTAGGGCTGAAATGATTTATTTATGACAAACAGACAATTGAAGTTAGACCAATGTTACAGACGTTTTTATTATTTAATCATGATTGTAACTGCTGTAAAACTAACAACTGATCTAGGTATCATGCTGACAGTTTTTTCGTGAACTCTTTCTGACCATCATGGAGAAGAGTACTAAGACAGGTCCTGATGTGCTACATGTCTGTCAACCTTGTAAGCGGCCTGAAGAATTTTTCCGACAGCTGCACGTTTTTTTCTGTAGCTTGAACGAAAATGGACCACGCATCTTCTGCGAGCTGTGCCATGTTTATATGTTGGTGGTAGCCAGCTGACAAACGCCTTCGGTCCTCAGCTGATGTCTTCCCTCGCTGGAATAGTCAAATGAATGTTAAGCCTGCCATACAAATTTAAAGGTCAAAGTTTGATGAGTGGATGCCACCAGGCATTTGGGAATTTTACTGACAAATTGCAAAAGTCCTTGACAATAACTTGACATTGAATGAAAACGTGCATGTATGAAGTTTCCCTGACTTTTCCAGGCTTAACACTGCACACAAGAGTGCTCAGGTCTGCTTATCTGTTGTGATTTTATTTAAAAAGCTGGTATTGGGGTAAGCAATATAGCTGTCAAGAATTATGCTATTGCTTCATATATTTTCCATCTGGCAATATTAATATTCAGTTTGAAAAGTTGTGTACTCAGCCACAGGCATGGGCTACCGCACCAATGACTCTTAATACTTTTTTTTAATAATGCTTAAACAATGAATAAATACCTTAGTTCTGAAGACCACTACCAGAGCATCCTTCCACTCGTTCATTTCCTTCTTGGTCATCTGCTGCAATGGTCGGCACTTGCGCATTAGGCGGACCTTGTCCAAGAAGGACAGTGGCTTGCGACCATCTAGGAGCACAGGATTGTGTTGGAATCCTAAGGAGAGGGCCGTCGTCTGTGGAAGCTCCGAATATACGTTCACTTGGACTGTCTCCCTCTGCCAGGGTCCCTCGAGCTAGTAGCGTTTGAAGCGCCTCCCTGGTATGGTTTCCACCGAGAACTTCAACTTTGTTGCCTCCTTGACATGGTCGTGGCTGATAAGACGGACCGCTCTGGAGGATGGGGAGTGACTAGTTTGTTGATGTTGATGGAATGTTACGTTTTTAAACCAAAGGAATAGGGTTTTTGGTAAACCTAATGTGAGTGATCACCAAAGCCGACCCCAACTCCTCAGATGTGTAATTAGTAGCTCCTACTATTTCTCATATAGCCGAGCAAAACATGAGGACATTGATGGCCCTATATTTTCACCTGAATAAATAAGATTGGGCGACTGTGTGCATTATTTTTGACACCACATGACCCAAGTTTTGAACTCTGTGTAGATGTAATAAATAACAAGAACTGCCACTGTCACCCCACAAAGTGCCACTTTGTCACATAGACATTGATTCAAGCAACATGCTGTTTTTTGTGTAAAGTAATAGTTTAAGTGGGGAAAGAAATTGTGTACATGTGTACTTTATATTATTTAAATGTTCATTACGAGATTTAAACAGAAGACAGAGTTTCATCAAGTTTGGGCTATAATGTGGCCTCTAGAGTGTTCATAGGTTTGTGGACAGATGGAAGACAAAGATTGGTCACAAAAAGGAGGGACTTCAATGATCATCCCAGCGAAGTCAGAGCACTGAGAGCAAATTTGGTCAAGTGGATTAAGAGATGTCATTTAAAGCAAATGTTGATGACACATGGACATCGATTGATCACCATGAGATGAAATCAGAAACATAGTACAGTGTGCTCCTGTCAAATAGATGTAATAGCAAATTTGTGGTAACTTAAACTAGATGTGTCATAGACTTGGGGAATAATAATCTGAAGTTATATTAAAATCCATCCAGGCATTAAAAAGTTACAGACCGGAAATAAAGTCTGGACGGATGGACCCAGCCAGACTCACCCACCCACCCACCCACGCACAGACGGACGGTGCAACTACTATATGCCCTAATTCGGGGGTATAAAAATGTCAAAGGGCCATTATTCTGCCGAAATCGGTCACAGGTTTTTCATTACCCACACATTAAGGTACTTCAGGTGGAAACGTTTCACTGAAATCCGTCAGGCAGTTCAAAAGGAGTTGAGGCCACAACATTTCAGGACGTACATACGGACGGACAAGTGCAGTGCTTAATGCCTCCCACTTTGTGTGGGCATATAAAGTTTCTTCACCATTATGACCACTTCATATGTTTTACAGGCTCTTACCTGACAAACCGATACTTGAGGTGTTCATGCTACCAGGTTGAACGGCACCGTCAAATCCTGAAATAAAGAAATTGCTAACTCAGAAAATCTTAACGCTATAATGCCAGTGACCTTATATAATGTATGTGAAGACATGTTTGAAGTTTTAATCGAATATAGTATATATAGGATATATAGAGATATGAAGTTGTTGCACGCAAACTTCAGCCTGAATTTTCGAAGTACAAAACCGGGCATAATTTTGCTACATTGGAGGGCAGAGTTATGGGCCTCGGTCAGTGACCTTGTATAATGACCCTGAAGACATGTATGAAGTTTCAATTGAATATCTGTCGTAGATATGGAGCTGATGAAATTTATAAGAAATAAAGGCGCATAATTCTGCTTAATTGCAGGTCAGAGTTATGGGCCTTGGTCAGTTACCGTACATAATGACCACGACGACATGTGTGAAGATTCAATAGAATATCTGTAGTAGTTACAGAGATATGCACTTGTTGCACACAAACCTTAACCAGAGCATTACGCCGACAAACTGGTGAGTAGTATAGCTCAAACTATTCGGTTGGCTATCAGAATTTCATCTACTGTCGGATTCGCTGGAACTACCAGGATCAGACTGACTCGGCAAAGGCAATGCAGACACTAAAATATGAAAACAACAGCTATAGCTCACACGTTTAGTCACTCTATCACAGGACAAGATGCGACATGGCGGGATTTGTTATGAAAACTGTGCCCAATTCCTGCATAGAAGCCACTTCACTTAATGGGGGTATAATTAGTACTAAGGTGAGGATCGAACCAATGTCAATGACAAGTTTTTACATGAGAAATTGACACCAGGCCACTGAATGCTTCTCACTAGAACCTGATACTTATGCGGTGGTGCATAATGATGTCATCAAGTAAAATCCAATTATGTAGTCTTCAAAGGGTAAAACACAAATTATATGAAATATGATACTAATTACTTAAGCTAAAGTTCTGAAATCTCTAATCAAATTACCAAATGAGCTCCATCGGGCAACACATTTGCTCCTAGATGTTACCCCATCTTTCTTCCGCAGAGATGGCATGGATCGGATCACCTCAGACCCCTGATCCTCAAACATCTCCAAATTTAGCGAAACTAATGTCCGGCAACAGAGAAGGATCTGAAATTTTAAAAAGAAATGGTTTATGCAACACTCGCTGTACAGCATATGTAATACAGGTATCAACAGACAATAACCCGATTTTGTTTTTAATCTGTCAAAGCATATGATCTTACCAAATGTCTGAATCTGCATGACATCCATAGACTGTTTAAATTGTTACTCTACATCAATCTTATGGTGCCCATGTGGGTACTGTGACAGTACAGCATCTGTAGGATTTGTAAGTAAGAAGTGTTTAAATTGCACTTCGCAAAAAGGCTGTACAAGGACAGCGCTCACCACTTTCCCACACTTTAGCAAGAAAATATGTTTGCAGTCTTATGGTTCTTATTTAGTTTCTTAGTCACAGGCATTTCTTTCAAGAATACAAGCATGGCCCTAAAGAGTTGAGGTGGGGTATTATCTTTTTCCTTTTTTTTTTTATATTTCCAATGAAACACAACTTATCAAAACCAGAACCTAATTTTCAAGGTCAATAAGGGGAATAGATCTGTAACTATGTGAGCCAGAGCAACAGGAATTCAGAACTTGTCAAAAGTTTATAAGCTCCAAAGGGGCAATCATTCTGTAATTATGTAAACCAGAGGAATGAGACTTGTCACAGGCATGTAAGTAATGACTATCAACAATGCCTCAGCCTGAAAATCTGTTGGATTATTGGTAAGCCATTGTATATATACATCTTGTTTATTAATATTGTTCTGGTTGTAAGCACATGTACATTGTTCAGTATTGTCTACAGAACATTAAAGGAACTATGTCATAGAAAAGGGTCCCAAGTGGGCACTTTCTTTAAAAGATCTGAAATTTAGATATTAATATTGGCATATAATAAAGGTTAAGACAGGGTATGTATAACAGGAAACAGTCCTGTTTTGGCTTTTAGGTGAAGGTGGCGGGTCCTTTCGAGACGGGAAAATATGTCTAAAAGGGGAATTTTACAGATTATTAAAATATAAACAATAGCACACTTTATTTATTAGTATTAGTCTACAAATCATGATATATGTTTGTAATACATTTCAATTTTGTTTACAAGGCAGTGTCACTTGTACAAGACTTGAACATGTTCATAATACTTTCAATGTCTCTCTTGGATAGATCTGTTTCACAACAGCACATTCGTATCAGGGCCTCAAGCTTGATTTTCCCCAGGGTACTTCTTGATGGTGTACATCAGGCTGAACAGCCTCTCTACACATGCAGTGTAACTGGGCAAAATCCCACTAAGGGTTAGGATTAAATTGGGGACAAATGTATACTGTCGGCCCCAAAAATGGCATAAAAAAGGGCCTGTGAAAAGAAAGTACGCATTATGAGATAATGATCAGTTAATAAAATGGATTGTGTTTGTTTGGCCCTTTTCCTTTTTACATGTTTACGTCAGAATTGTGAGCATTTTGTCATAGTTTACAAACTTCTTTTGCCAAGCATGATAGAGCAGTTGGTAAAAGAGCTTTCTACCATCATTTCTTCATATGGCTCCTAAGTGGTGAGTTCGATAATTACTTGTTTTATTTTTTAATTTTTTTAGGCTTTTTTGCTAATTAGTAATTTGATATTATCAAATACAGTCTAAACTGTCTTAACAGACCGCCCGTGGTGATTCTTAAAAGTGGTCTCTTAACACAGGTGGTCGTTTGTTGTATGTATGTTTTGTACCTTAATACACACATATGTTATTGTTTATTTTGTATATGAATAAAGGCAGAATAAATAAGTTGTAAAACATGTGTTGTAATAACTGAATAGTTTTATTTTACATTACTATAATACAAAAATACACTGTATTAAATGATAAAATAGCATAAGTGTACACAGATTATATAATATTTTCAAATGTCATATGATTTGGTCTGAGAACAATCGGCAGTCGTACCCCCCCCCCCCCCTCCAAATAAAAAAGACGAAATACGCATTATTTTCAGCAGATAAATAAACATATGTTTGTTATTGTCATCAATTTATGTTTTTTTTACACATAACTGGTTTCAAACGTAAGAATTAAACTGTATGTCTTACACAATAATCATACATTCCAACAAAGTGTTAACTGCTGCACACTTTAGTCAATACTAAACATTCTCCACCCCGCATATGTCTGACCATGTTAACACATAAGTAATTGACGTCACAGCTGGTGCAATTACAAAACGTTGCCTTGCTGTCCCTGAATAAAATGCAGACATATAACGCAGACAATTTACAGTCAAGTAAACATAAGAATATGCAGACATTATATGCGTTATAATAAAAGATTAACAGTCACACCCGCAATTGAGCATAGATTTACCCGTGAACAAATTATCTATTAGTACAATTAGTGGCTGACAACGTGCCCGCTAATTGGTGGATTTACACCTTTCACAGTGAATGCCAGAGTTACTTAGCAATAGTGCTGCGGAACTGACACTTAGTCGCTTAATACACTGATCAGTGTAATTTGGGACAACTTAATGGTCACTGGTCGCGGTGGTCGCTAATTAAAGCCGCTAAAAAAGAAAAGAATTTTCATTGGGAGGAATTAGTAAACGCAGGGAGTCGCTTAAAGTAGCTGGTCACTACCACAGGTTAGACTGTATCTTATTGTGTATTATAATATTTTTATTGATTTAATACACATGTCTTAGTAAAGTACATTTCTATCAAATAATATAATTTGTAGTGCAATAGGAAGCACAATTTTCGTGAAATTTAATTTAGCCTACTCCTATATATATATGAGGTTGGTATACACCGAACTCATATTGGTATTTTCATGTAGCTTCCTTCCGACGCTTTACAAGCTGCAAATCCATATTTTAACACTGATTATTCACTTAACAATGCTTCAAAATGAAGTATAAACATTAATTTAACAATTGCATGCCAAAAAGTCAACATAAAGCTTACTTTAACACTAAATCCTTGCGTTAAAAAAATGTATGTAACGTAATCCATATTGCTCTGAGTAATGTGAAACTTGCATACTGTTTTTCATTGGTCAGTAAAAATATGGATAGCATATACCTACAGAATCTAATCTTAAGACGAAATATTTCACCATGTACGCAGTAGAAAGCTGTTTCCGCTATTAATAGATTTCCCCCCAAACCGATATTGGTTTTACTAATTTCATTAAAGAAATGTGTATATGCGAGTGTAGTTAATTTGATAACATTATGAGGTTATGTTACTAATTGCTTGACTTATGTGCTGTTTTCTTCTACAATATGGATTAAATACATCATTAATTTATACGCATGCTTCTATTGATTTTGAAGTTTGACCAGAATAATCGTAGGTTCATATAAAATTACTTTGCAACATAAAATTGGCATGCATTGTTTAGACTTAGTGTGGATTCTGCCTGAGTTCTTCCTGAATACTTTGATCAAATGTGTACATTAATGTTGCGCGACCCGGACTCTGGGAGTTGTATGTTGCAACTAGTAGTGAACAGGATTCTGCCCATAGGCGCTTGGTTGTTCAACAAATAAAAAATCATTGTCCTATATCTATAAATTGACACGGAAGCTCATTCGCCATTTTCTATTGTAACGGAAGTTGATTGACTGGTTTTATTTTTAAGAAGTACCAGGTCTTAAATGCATGGGCTACGTCGATTTCGGCAACCAAAGATGTAATTTAATAAATTGAAACCAGCCAATCATTGCCAATCGACTTTCGTTACGATAGAAAATGGCCATTGTGCTACCTTGTTGATATTTATACTATAGAGAATATGAATCTTTTTTATTTGTTAAACAACCAAGCGCCTATGATTTTGCCTATACAAAAAATAGCTCAGAATCCATAACGACTACAATATATTAGACTAGTTCAAGCTTAACAAATCAGACGGACTGACGGACGGTTCGATTTTCGTACCCGCTCCTTCGGAGGCATAACAAGTATCTCAATGTTTTCAAAGGGCTTACAGATATTGGCTTACAATTATATTATATCTAGAGTTCTAGACTCCTAGGTTCTCACACAAGACACAAATTGTCAATGAGTTATAAAAGCAGACTTACGTCAACAAAGGACAGTTTCTTGCCGGCCATCACGGCCTTTACTTCACCACGATCTTCTTTGTCCACGCGAAGGCGTAGCTTGTTGGACTGGAGTTCAAAGAACCACGCCATGTTGTCGTTTTTCTGATCAGAGTGTCAAACATACGTGTAAACACTTTGAAAATGGCGCTAGATATGATGAAAACCGAGTTCATCCAAAATTGATATATTCGCCAATATTCTAGCCGATCAGATTTTCAAGTTTGTTCTGACCGGAATCGGCCGATATAATTTTCACCAATCAGGAAAAGCGAGGCATTTCCGCGAATTTAACCGAACACGCAGTAAGATTGGTTCTCGGCTTTCGGGTTTAATAAACACCGATGCAGGGTACATGAAACCGCGCTTTATTATTTATTTTGATTTATTGTCACAGACGCGATTATTTAACGCGATTTGTTTTTATTTTTGAGTATTTGTTATCTATTGCATCCCATAATGGGTTTATAATTAGGGAAATCTAATTGGCGAAAGGACACTTGCTTGAGGACAAACCGATGTTTGTGAACAATCATGTCGAAGATGTTGTTTGCCGTTCTGCTGTCTGTTGGATTATTGGTAAGCTATTGTATAAATACATCATGTTCGTGACTATTTTTTGTTTTATGGTTACACTCTGCTCCTACAAATATCAGGTTCGGTATTGTTTTTCATCAGTTTTAATGATTATATTTGTGACAGATTCTGCCCCATACGAAAACTATCTCAGAATCCACCAATTAGAGCTACATCTAATTTTTTGGACCAGTTTACAGTGCTCTCGCTAGGCCTAAATGACAGGATACAGCGTTACGTGTAGAATTTTTATCCATTCAACGTTTGACAATAAACTGTTGATGTGTCGAAATGCAACACAATTTTACATGTATATCTTTACCACATATGTGTCCCGCACAAAAACTGTCAGTGTGCCGTAAAGCAAAATATAATATCTATAGAATCTGAAAAAGTTATTCTCTGAGTGCCTTCCGAAATATAGTTTATACGATATTGCTCGTGTGTTTAAATGGGCATATTTCAATTATTGTTAAGTCATGGAAATAACTGTATATTAAAATTTAATTATACCTGCAAGTAGCACTGTTTGTTTGAGGATATAAAACCTTCAGAAACTATTATAATTTCGCTGCTGTAAACAAGGTCAAATGGAAGAAAAAGCTTGTGAACACTCTTGAGGAACACTCGCTTTCAGGATTTCAAATTAATTTCAAAGAAATGGTCCTTGGGTTACACTCTGCCTTCAAATTATTTTGATTGAACAAATATGTCTGCTGCATTGTGCATCATCATGTTCGTCATCAACATTTACCGTATAAACACTCTATAGACTACATTTATTGCCCAGTCTTCATGACACTTTCCCATAACATTTGTTTCAATGATATCATGGATGAATTACAAACTGGGTCATGTAGGGTCAAAAACTAGGTTACTTTGTCAAACTGAAGAAAAAGCTTGTGAACCTTCTAGAGGCCACATTTTTTCATAATCAACATGAAACTTGCTCAGAACATTTGTTCTGACAATATCTCAAATGAGTTTAAAACTGGGTCATTTTGTATCAAAACCTAGGTCACTAGGGCAAATTTTGACAAGTATGTGAACACTCTGGAGGTCACATCTGTTGCACAATCAACATGAAACTTGCTTGGCCCCTCAAGCCTTGTTCTTGCATATCAGGAATGAAAATATGTGTTACGAGTTACATAGAGTCAGACACTGACTCTGAGATAACATGGTTGTGGCAAGGCCTCAGAAGGTTACCAAACGTCCTTACTTTATTATTACAGGTTAATTGCTTCGTTATTTATTTAAAATATTCAACTCTGAATTTTTATTTTATTTGTAGATGGTATCAGCACAGATCTGCTCTGATGAACATGGTCTTTCCTGTTCTTCGAGCAGTGATGATGAGGTGGGAATGTCCCGTGGATCTGACAGTGATCATGAGGAGGCAATACCATCAAACGATGAAGTTAGTATGTCACTGGACTCATCCAGTGAATCCAGCTGCACCAATAATGTGGAATTACAACTAGAGATGGACTTGGAATCAGTTTATGCCAGACCTCCTCCCCAGAAGCATGTTAACAGTCTTTTGTTCTGTAAGTTATTGTTTGCATTAGTTTTATTTAATGATGTCTCCCAAGCTTTGACTGAATGACTAAAACATTGTTAGCCCCCGGCGATGAAATTGGTTGGACATCTTTAAAATTGCGCTGCAGCGATTGTTTTACACATTACAGTACAGTGCTACAGATATTCAATTGAAACTCCACACATGTCTTAGGGGTCATGTTTTATAAGGTCACTGGCCAAGGCACATAATTGTGACCAGCATTTTAGCAGAATTATGCCCCTTGTACTGACATAGGCCCATAACTCAAAAGTGGTTATAGATGTTGAGCACGCTATCCCAAGACAGCTCTTGTTTATGTATTTCATATGCTGTGTATGTATTAGAGCATCAGACATGATCCATTTTCTATTATGAAAATAAATTTTAGTTGTTGTTTTTTCAAATAAGTTTGTGTGTTTTTGTGTTTTAGCACATTGAGGTTGACGATTAACAAAATATAAAAACAGAATGGCCTAAATGTATGCAAACTGATCATGAAGGTAATTCTGGCCACAATTTATTAACCTCTTTAAATCAAAAGAGGATGTTTAAAGATGCAGGATTGCTATATTTAGACTCTTATTTGGAAAGAAAAGACTGCCATATAATGACGAATAGTAATAAAAATGACAATTAAATTATAGTTTGAGTGTATGCATGTTAATATTGGAACTTATATAAACTTTGGGGGGGGGGGAGGGACAAAATACCATTTTATGGTTAAAAATGGTTGTTGTTTTTTTACCTTATCCAAAAACATTACCATAAGTGACATAAAATGCAAAGATAACTAATCATGTATTGTTAAAAATCATGTTTTATAACCAGCAACACTTGCTTTCTGTTCCCCACAATTGAGGGGGGGGGGGCATAAATCTACCAAAACAGATGACAAGTGGCTATAAATCTGCAGTTCTGTACACATTAAGGTGCTCCTCCATCTTGTGATTGGAATGATACTTATGCAGTTTGTTAGTTTTTAGTTAATTGGGCAGGTCGCGGGAATAATCTATGTTGAGCATAGAAACAATTTCTTCATGAGCGTAATGTATTTGTCTTTTGTCAAATATATATAATTGTTAATAAATAATTAATTTAAACATTTTATTAACAATATTATAAAGTATTTGTCACAGGACTTCCAAAATTGGAACCATGGAAGTCTATAGGCTATGTATTGATGAAATTCAGAAAATCAAACTTAAAACGTTTATACACCCTTTTACAGCTATGAAATGCATTTTTATGGAATACTCAACATCTTTGCCATTTTTCAGGTACAAGTGATAGGTATAGCTAGGTTATGTCAATTTATAAATTAAATCAAATCTAATTCCAGGGTTTCGTCTGGAAAAATCATGGAATCTTGATATTTTTTAGTTTTTAGTTTATCATGGGAAAATCATGTCATGGAAAGTTGAAAAGTATCCTTGAATATGCCTGTAGGTGCATAAAAAAGATCAAATCCATTGAAATGTAATCAAACAAAAGTCAAAATCTAGAGTTTTATGATGGACAGACATGTATTTCAGTGCTCCAAGCAATTCTTTCCTATTCTACATAGCGCGAATAACCAAGATAAATATTTGTATGATGGAGATCAAATAAAATGTGGATAACAATGTACTATTTTGACTTAAGTGTGTTACGACTGTATCATGGAAAGTGAAGCTATGTTATGGACTAATCATTGAACAATCTTAGAATTTTGGTTTCAGTAGTTGTATGTTCAAACCCTGATTTCTGAATTCAGTGCAAAATAATTGGGGGGGGGGGGGGGTCGGAACAGAATCGCTATTATAGCCATATTAAGTTTGTGTGGTGAATAAAAAGCATGGCAGTTAAATTTAGAATTACCGTTATGTAACATTTTGGTGGGCTATAAAATTGCATTTATTGGTAAAATACAATTTATATTTTTACCCAATCCAACAAACATCATTAAATGTCACACAATAAGTCAAAGCTAATTAATTATGAATTGTTAAAAGCCAAGTTGTTACAATCAGCAACACTTGCTTGTTCCCTCCTAGGGGGCAATAAAACAGATTCCCAGGGTCTATAAATCCATAGCTGTATACACATTAGGGTGCTCCACAAGCTGCTGATTGGAATGATATGCTATTTGTTATCTTTTGTTTAATTTGGGAGGGTAAGATAATCAAATAGATCAAGCGTAAACATGATTTTCCAGATCATTGTAATTTAGTTTTCTTTTGTCAAAGATGAATAATTGTTTATAGATTATTAATTTTAACATGTGACTAAATATGCAATAATTAAGGGAATTTAATTCTCTTTTAGAAAAGTATAACTTTATAGAACTTTATATGCAATACCAGCCATATATTATTTTTAACATAAACACTGCCCATACAGAGAAAAAATTATCTGGACAAAAGTCCCTTGCCCAAAAGCCCCTTGGTCTAAATATGCACACATGGACATAAACCCCTTGGTATATTTGACAGAGTGGACAAAGGCCCCTTCATAGATTTAACAGGGTGGACAAAAGCCCTTTGATGATTTTAATGTTTTGGTTGCATCCCTTGTATTTCTTGATAATATAAAGTTTTTTATTGAGTAATAATTGAGGTCATCTGCAAATAAACAGATGGAATAAAACGTTGTTTGAAGTATGGCTGTACTTAAATGCATTAGAATTATCGGTTAAAGTTTAGTTGCATCTAAGTATCAGGCTTTATCTCTAAAAACCTACTAAATTATTTAAATATAAAATACAGGTTTCATCAGAAAGTGTGAAAAGATGCTCCATTTTCATATATGTTCCAATATTTAAGTAGCCAATTAGCAATTTTACTAGCCAATGGTTATTTTGGCTACTGGTAGTGCTAACATTGCACTAGTTTATGATCATTATGATGCAGATTGAAACACTGTTGAGCTAAATGTGAGCCGTTTGTATAACACAAAACAGTGTCTTTGTACATACTATAATTTGTTTATTTTAAGTTTAACTGACTTTCCACTTTGAAATGTTTTCTTCGGGTGAAACTGGTGAAAATTCGACAGACAAGTAAGAGACCAACCAAATTCAACAATCCACTCACAGAAATGGTATGAAACACTGTTATGAACGAATGAAGCTCTTTCCCACTTGATGATGAAGGGGACTATAGCATGTTCTAAACTGCATCGCGCCAGGCCCGGTTAGCTCAGCTAGTAGAGCAGTAGACTCTCAAAACGGCTTCATGAGTTCAATCCTCAGCCCACCCACATAACTTGTGTGGGGATTGGTTCATGACATTTTTTCTACGGCCATTCTCCCCCTACCTCTTATTTAAGCCGGGCAGTTGTTAGTTATTTGTATATGTATGTGCACTTGGTTCTGGTAAACTGATAAGAATGGCTAAGCTTATCCAGGAAATAAGTGCGTAGGTAAACTGACCGACATTATATGACTGAAATACTGGTGAATATGTCGAAAAATCCAAATAAACTTCCTAGTGCAATAGAACTCAGTCTTCACTCCATCTATTGAGGGCAATATAACCTATTAAAGGAAACCCCATTTGTCCACTCTAGAATCCCATAATATTGTGATTAGCTTGTTTCTCTGAAAATAGTTAGTCTGGTTTCCAATAAATAGTCATGTTATTATAATTGCTTTGGTGTTGTCACTTTCAGCATCATTGTCTGCCGCTGTAATGCAAAAACTATTACTTTGTCATGATGCACAAACTTTCAAAGACTTGATTTCAAAAACAAAATGAAGTCTCATTATTTATTTTAGGTTCCGTGTCTTGTGTACAACAGTTCCTAAAACAAATGCTTTGATACCAGCTAAGTATTCATAAAATGTTCAAAATTTACCCAAAGTGTAAGGAAAAACGTTAGTTAAAATATATTTAATAATTTAGTATTTCATATTTCATACTGTTATGGCATACTGTTAATGGTACTCGTGAATTAATTTATCCTGGACTTCGAGGTCAGTGTCCAGTCAGTCTGAACTATAAACTATATATCATTCCTTGACAGCCAGAAGCGGCTATCAGCCTTTTTTGCACATACACTGATGATGACTTCTGGCTTTCAAGGGATGATACATTATCGGAAGGGCAAGAAACTCTACAATCGTTGTTGGCATAGTGAGTCATTCGAAATTATGGTCAGTCATATGACAGATGCGTGAAATATAACACACTTTCGAGTTACACAATTTTCGATCAGTTTGACATTTATTTATGTAGAAAGATCAATATACGTTCCTTAAGTTACAACATTTCCAAAATTTTCACTTTGTTTATTAAATATATTTCTTGCTTTTTATTAATATTCTTGTCAGTGTTTCCTATTTGACTTGCACTGTATATGCTTGTATTTCAGGCAGCTATTAATTACAGAGGATAGAGGCTACACATTAAAAAAAACATGTCATAAGTGTTTATTCCATGGACAAGATGATCATTTATTAGATTGTGTTTACATTTATCTTTAAAAATTAAGAAGTGAGTACATTTTAGAATCATTCATTCTGTCATTTGCAGAGAAACGCGAGGGGAGTAAAAACTCTAGAAGATCGACAGAGCCACCCACCCGGAAACGAGTTGTGTACTTTCACACCAACTTCAGGAAAAGAAAAACTACTGAAATTCAACAAATAATTTTAATTATATAATTTTTCTGTATTGCATGTGTTGTATTTCATGCCTGATGAGTGTTGATTTGTTAAGCCAAAATGTGTACGTGATATATTGCTTACTGAAGGCAATTGTGCTTAAAGTTCTGAAATGCCATTTAGTATATTATGCAGATATTTCGGACAGTCTTTTATACGAAACTTGTGTGCTACCCAGCTCTGTATGACAATATGATAGCCAGATTGCGATGAGCATTTCAGAGCTTCAAGCACAATTGCCTTTAGAAAGCAGTATATCAATTTACTAACAAACACATTTTCCATTGACATGTTTGCATGACAAAATCAGAAACAAATGGTTGTAGTAGATAAATTATTTTACTTTTAATGTCATCTGAAGCTCTGTGAATATATTAGTTTCTTATGTCATTCAAATGTCTGTGAATTGACAAGTTTCTTATGTACTCGGGAGTTGGACACACTTTGATAATTAAATGCCAGCACATTTGACTCTTGAAATTTTGAGCTCAAGAGTCTTGACTGTTGAGATTTGAATCCTAGTGAAAGCCCTGGGTAGCATAAAGTGTTGGCCCTGTTCGTGTGTGTGTATGTACGTATGTTTGGAACATAAATTTGTCCAGCATAATCCAGCAGGATTTCAAATAACTTGGCAGAAATGTTAAGCATGATGAGAAAGCATGTCGCGTGCAAGAACCAGGTCCAAGGTCAATGTCACACTTAAGGGTCAAAGGTCAAATATAAGAATGTAAGCCATAGGTCCTGTCCGGCGCATAATTTTGTCCAGCATGGGAGGATTTTCAAATAACTTGGCAGAAAGTTAGGTATGATGAGACGGTGTGTTACGCGCAAGAACCAGGTCCAACGTCAAGATCACACTTGTCAAATGTCAAATATAACAAATTTCAGCCTAAGGTCCGTTCTGGTGCATGATTTAGTCCAGCATGGAAGCATTTTCAAATAACTTGGCAGAAGTGTTCACCATGATAAGACGGTGTGTACACACAAGAACCAGGTCCAAGGTCAAGGTCACACTTAAGGTCAAATGTCAAAAATGTCAATACAATTTCTTCTGCATTTTGTGCAACTGAAACACGTAATGATACACAACAGATACATTAAGTAGCACCATGCTGATCTATCACTGTGACAACAACACCTTTAGATTAATAAAGCAAAATAATAATTAAATAAATCATGTAGTAAAATAGAGATGTTTCTCCAGATATTAAACAGTAAATTACAAATTAATATCCATAAACCCTACATTTTGCGATGTGGATCATATAGTTAGTAAATTGATTGATGTGTTTGGTAGGAAATCTAATTAATCATCTTTTTCTTAAAACTATATATTTTGATCATATATTCATTAATGACTCTTTCACCATCCACTGGGTTTGTCTAGATGTTCGTTTTCAACATCTAGGATTTACCATATTGATGTGGATTTAAATATATCTCCAACGGCTTCATTAGATATACAATGTATAACTTTATACAGATTTTAATGTTTCTGTAAGAAATGATACACCGTCTTATGAACTTGCTTTTTATTCATATTTGAATTTTAATGTTGGAAATGATACGCCGGCGTATCAAATTGAATTTCATTCAGATTTGTATTTTCCTGTAAGAAATGATACGCCGGCTTATGAAATTGCTTTTTCATACAAATTTTACTATTTCTTTTAGAAATGATTCGCCGGCGTATCAAATTGAATTTCATTCCGATTTTTATTATTCTGTATGAAATGATACGCCGGCTTATGAAATTGCTTTTTCATACAAATGTGAATATTTCTGGTAGAATTGATACGCCGGCTTATAAAATTGAATCTCATTCAGATTTTTTATTTTTCTGTAAGAAATGATACGCCGGCTTATCAAATTGCTTTTTCATACAAATTTGCATATTTCTGTAAGAAATGATACGCCCGCTTATCAAATTGAATTTTATTCAGATTTTTTTTTATCTGTAAGAAATGATATACCGGCTTATCAAATTGCTTTTTCATACAAATTTGAATATTTCTGTAAGGAATGATACGCCGGCTTATAAAATTGAATTTCATTCAGATTTTTATTTTATATGTAAGAAATGGTACGCCGGCTTATCAAATTGCTTTTTCATACAAATTTGAATATTTCTGTAAGAAATGATACGCCGGCTTATCAAATTGAATTTCATTTCGATTTTTATTTTTCTGTAAGAAACTATACGCCGGCTTATCAAATTGCTTAATCATACAAATTTTACTATTTCTGTAAGAAATGATACGCCGGCTTATCAAATTGAATTTCATTCAGATTTTTATTGTTTTGCAAGAAATTATACGCCGGCTTATCAAATTGCTTTTTCATACAAATTTGAATATTTCTGTAAGAAATGATACGCCGGCTTATCAAATTGAATTTCATTCATATTTTTATTTTTTATGCTCTGAAGACGTACTACTACTACTACTACTACTACTACTACTACTACTACTACTACTACTACTACTACTACTAATACAACTACCACTACTACTACTACTACTACTACTAATACCACTACTACTACTACTACTACTACTACTACTATTACGACTACTTCTACTACTACTACTACTAATACTTCTATTACTACTACTACTACTATTACTACATGACAATTGATGAGTCTCGAACATAAAATTTACAAATTATATATCAATATATCAAGTGCACATTTATTTAATCTTGACAACAAACTGTAAGACATTTTCGTTATTGTACACTTAAAGTTTAGTGCCAACCAACAATATAATTACCTAAAAATGCATAGTATCGCCGACACACATTTCGGAATGCTGTTTGCTGAAAGCTATTTTAACGCTTATCACAATTAATGAATACTATTTTGAAATAAAGAATCACAGTAATGAACCTCTGTAATTCAGTCTCACATTCCGCAAGTAGAATTGTATTCTCAAAGAATTATAACAAGTAGTTGCTATCATCAGTTTATATGTTGTCGCTAGCCCAATTTAGCAAGTTCTTTTACTTATATTTAATATGTATGTATGAAGCCTACCAATTTTAAAAATTACTTTATTTGAAATGTATAAAACTGTTATTTTATTCACAATTGACTGATATTGATAAACAACAGTTAAACCATGTCTAACGGTACTGTAAATCAAAATGTCTGCGTAGGTAGCACTTCTTAAAACTTTAGAGTTTATTGAATATAATTTAACATTTATTGCCGTGGTAGTCTTAGAATTTAGAAAGATATCCAGATATGTAAAAATAAGCCATGTTGATAAATGTTTGACCTTAAATGAGCAAAGCTGTTAAGTTACATCATTTTAATGTACAAATAACAATATTTACTTTTAAGGTATTTTTAGTAGCGTAGTAGCTAAACGCAAATTACTATTGACCTCTAGGTGAGGTAATCTCTGCGAAGAGTTTGATAAGCCAAGGAACGGTCTCAATCGATTTTCTACCTGACGAATATTTTTCCAAAATAATTACTGGTGTGTAGCCGATAGTTATTTATAGATTTTTCTAATCAACTATATGTGCTGCATAAATTGCGTATTCATTTTTGTTCGTTGTAATTCATGATCAAATGATTAATAGTCAAGTAATACAGTTTTAAATATATGCCACACAAAACGCATAAACACATAAACTGGCATTGACAATAATCGAGTTTAAAATGTTTGGATTATTGTACATGATTCTACTGGGCTCGTGTCCAAATTAAACCATTCAGCAATGACTTCGAACGCTGCATAGTGTACTTCTTTCTTCCGCAATGGGGACCAAATTTGATCCTACACTGAAAGCTGTGAATTAAACCACTATTATGAGTTTGATTAAAACATTTTATAATCTAATCACATTCTACATAAAAGGCAGTTGGCCAACGTTCATGATATTCATTCAAAGCGTTGAACGCTGAAAGACTGTGGCTTGACATATTACAATAAAGGACACGACAAGTTATTGGCACATTTTTAAGGAAGTAGTTTTTCAACAATAATGTTTCAAACTGATGTAATTTATGGGTTATAAGTTGATAACATGTTATGTCTTATTAAAAAGTTTATATAAAATAAGACCATGCATGAAACAAACAACAGAATGTGAATAAAATTAGTCTTCCATGCCATTTATAAAACAAAGTGTTAATATAAAGAAACGAATATGTGCCTATGCTTAAAGAATAAACTAAAACGACCATTACTGCATGTATTTATGCAACCAGAAAATGAAAAATTCGTATTCTACAAAACGTGAATCAAATACTAAATCTAATAGTTTGGTGTCAATATGCCGTAGTCTAATTCGCAGCAGAATTATAAACAATGCACCACGTTACGTAGCGTTCGTGTCTTACGAACACACTACGCACTCAGTGATCACTTGACGGTATCATTTTCATACTCTTCTACGTACTGGGTACTTCTAGTAGCTTCAATTTAGTGCTGGACACGAATACATATGATTTTATTATCCTGAAAAAGTGAGATATTCATCGCCGTGAAGGAGTTATTCAGTGTCACTGCACATGGAGGATTAGAAAGAAGTTGTTGGCGTATGAGATTGAACCTTGGACACTGGAGCAGAAAGTGAAGGGGAGTTTCGACTGCACCGCATGCACAGTTTGGTGAAGCAACTAGGTTTCTGCGGTGGAGTTCGTAGTTAAGAGAGCTTCAACCTAACCGCAATCGGGAGTGATAGAATTGAAGTTTTCTCACTCCAACTTTAAATAGAGGACATGACTTGGTCTGACGTGGAGTAAGTTTTCTCTTAAATTCAAGAGGAGAGGTAGAGTTTCCGACTTCAAAAGAAAGCATATTCCATTGTCGAATAGAAGAGGGTAAGAAGGACTTAGTATATGACTGGGTGTGGGCATTTACTTAACAATCAAGGAAAGAGATATAACCAGACACTCCACCAATATAGCAACTCATATTACAACAAAAACAACATAAATGCTTTCAGGCCACAAACCAGGAATCAAACATGGAATAGGAATAGTGATAGAATGGGTCAGAATAATAATACTTACAGAGGTAGAAGGTTTGACAGAAACGAGAAAAGGTCAAGTTGGGGGACCGCAACCAGGCCACAACAGATGTAAGGTCCAATAGTCCAGTTATTCAGCTTAGTAATTTAGGAACTGATAATGATTATTCTTGTCATGTGCTGATTAACGGAAATCTTGTGTCTTGTTTGTGTGATTAAGGTGCAAATGTTTCAATCATTAATTAATTTTTTTTAGAATGTTGGGAAAAAGATAAAAAAAACACTGAGATATTTCCAGTAAAAATGATGATGTGTACTGTTACTGGTGAAACAAGCCTTTTCTGGGAAAGGCAATGATGGAGATAAAATTAGGGGATCATGTATTTAGTCACGAGATGTTGATTTCTGATATTGTTCAAGATTGTATATTAGGTATTGACTTCATGCGAAGCCATAATGTGAATAGATCATTAGTAAAAAGTATCTGTCCGTAAAGGTGACAGAGTCCCTTGCTACATGAAAAATTATTCAAACAATATAGCAAGTTGTTGTCGGGTAGCAATTACAGAGAAGGTAGTAATTGAACCAAATACAGAAACTATATATCCAGGAAAAGTATTAGATCATATAGATAGAAATGCATGCTGTTTGCTGGAGGGTTCAGAAAGTTTTATGCAGCATACTGGTTTAATGGGAGCTAAAGTAATGGTCAATCCTAAAATGTGTACTGTACCTGTGAGAATAATCAATTTATCAGAAAAGCCAGTAACATTGTTTAAAGACACTATGACTGCAAAATTGGAAAATATTGACAGTGTTGACACAACATTACTTGGTACAGTGAATACAAATTGTAGACAGAACGATGATGATTTGCCTGAACATTTAATAGAGATGTTTAAAAAGTCTTCTGAGAATCTAGATCCTGCTCAAATTGAGATTTTAAGAAAGTTTTAAATAAAACATCAAAATATATTTAGTAAGGCTTCTGGAGACATTGGTCGCGCATCTTTGATTACTCATACAATTGACACTGGAAATGCAAAGCCTGTAAATAAATATCCCTATAGAATTCCTTTTTCAAAGAAAAAGGTAGTTGAGCAAGAGATTCAGAAAATGGAAAACGATGGTGTTATTGAAAAATGCCCTCAAAGTACCTGGAACACGCCAGTTGTGATAAATGTTAAACCTGATAAATCGATTCGATTTTGTTGATTAGGTTTGAATGAGGTTACGGTTAAGGATTCACAGCCATTACCTTGAAGTGATGACAGTATTAAGGCATTGGCTGGTTAAAAATTGTGGTATTGTTTAGATATGAAATCTGGTTATTGGTAGATAGATATTGATGAAGATGATCATTACAAAACAGCATTTTCTATACCCGGTGGGTCACAATGGCAACGGCGGAGAGTAGCTTTTGGGTTATATAATACCACAGCAACATTTACAAGATTGACCAGATGGTTTTTGATGGTTTATTATGGTCTACAGTCATAATATATTTAGACCATATTATCTGCCATTCACATACATTTTCTGATCAGTTAGACAGGTTGGAGATAATATTTGAAATTTAATCCCAAGAAGTGTGTGTTTTTTTTCAAAAAGAAGTCACATTCCTTGGTCATACGATACATTAGCATGGTGTAAGTACAGATCCTAGAAAAATAGAAACATTTAAAAATTGGCCAACTACTAAAAATTACTAGAAGTTTAATATCTTTAGCAAGTCACTATAGGTCATATGTCTATCAGTTTGCAAATATAGCAAAGTCATTGCATTAGTTAGCAGAGACAGGTAGAAAATTTGTTTGGACTGATAACTGTAAGAAAACTTATGAAGGAATAAAAAATGCTTTTATCCTACCACTAAATGATTTTATAGAAGGAAACTCTACCTGTCAGATAAACTTTTGCTTTATCCGAAAGGCAAGGTATATCTGACCCCCTCATGTATATACTTTTGACGGACTACTTTTTCCAGGAATGTGAGTGACGTCATAAACAAGTAAGTTTAAAGGTTACGAAATGGGGCGATATTTAACAGTTCATCTATTGGTGGAATAAGACACTAAACATTCAATAATTACATTTTATTATATACCTTACAATAAATACTACATTACAATAAATTAAATAGTAACAAGTTTGTAGAGGAAAAAAAATCAATAACAGTTAGCTATCGACACAATACAGGTAGTTTCTGTTTAAAATAACTCGCCAAAATTCGCGTGCGCGCGTAATGACGAAATCAAATGTTTTACGTCATCCAGTCTAGTTTTAAGTTTACACAGTTTTGGAATTTAAACAGAACAATCAGATTACAATCTTTAGTGTTTCTGTGTTTTGGATGGATTATGATAATAAGATTTATATCAAAAAGTGTATCCATGGAATATATGGCTCGAATGGAACCGGTGAGATTAATTCCATTTCAATTTTCTATAAGTCGAGTGTATTCCGAGCTGGATTGTTGTGGGTGGAGAACAGAGTTGCCATCATAAGGTGTTAGATCTAGTAATTTGGATGCAGTCTTCGATTAGTTTACTTTTGATAGGATATTTACATAAAGGGTTATTTCTTTGATGAATAAACCGTTTCTTTGTTGGTTGATCAAAGAAAGTCTATCCACAAAGAATTACCCGCTTACACCAACTGTTTTAAAAGGAATAGAAGGATTATGTTTGCACCTTTATCGATCATGCCATGTGCGGATTAACAACTCACTATGGACGCTAGAACGTCTGTAAAACTGGACTACACGACGTTTTTATCAATGAAAAAATCGGGTGAGTAGGGTGTATTTAATTTTTAATTTTTTGCTGTATCATTCTGGAATAGTTTAGTTGAGTTGTGTGTATATTTTGAAAGATAATAGAAATATAATAAACATCTCGACGAAGATAAATCCTGCATATACACTTTTGGAAAGTTAAAATTGCCAGCCATTTTGTTCTTTTGTTGTTGAACAGTTTGGTCGAAACACGGACTTGCATTTGAATAAAACCTTCTTTTTGTATCTACTGTAGTGTGTAGCATTTGGCATGGTGAACATATTTGAAACGAAGCATAGGGCGATATTTTATACCTCGCCGTGTAAACCCTTTCTTTAACTCGTCGGATAAATTCAAGTACACAAAGACAGTAACCTAATATTCTCTATATATGCTTATATAAAAATGCCCCAATTGTATCATTTCCAACCGAAACTGATCAATTTATTATTGATACAGATGCATCACTTGAAGGTCAAGGTGCCGTTTTGTCACAAAGAATGGATGGAAATGAGAAAGTTATTGGGTACTTAAGTAAATGTTTTACTAGAACTGAGAAAAAATATTGTATCACGAGAAGATAATTATTGGCAAATGTGAATGGTAGGATACATTTTCATCACTATATGTATGTAATACATGTTATTATAAGAAGTGATCACTCAAGTCTGAAATGGTTGTCACATTTTAAGAATGTTTAAGGTCAGTTAGCAAGATGGTTAACATTTTTAAGTGCGTATGACTTTACCATTGAGTATCGAGCTGGTCGATTGCATTCCAATGCCGATGTTTTGCCTAGAAGTCCATGTGTTAATGATTGCACATATTGTGAGAGGATTGCAATGATTAGTGAGCCTTTGGTAGCTTCGATACACGCAAACGAAGTAAAGAAAAATACAAAATTTATTGAGAAACAGATAGAGGATGATATAAAGTTACAAGATTTCATTAATATTGGTACTATGAAGTTACTCACTATAACAGGTCGTTTGGTCATGTTGTTTATGTTTATGTTTGGTGGTATTTTTTCAGTACTGTTACTCACAATATTATTGGTGATTTGTGTAGAAGATGAGTTATCCTGGATAGAAAGATTGAACTGGATATGGTCAGTTATGTGTCGATATGGAAGATGTATTCTACAATAGATGTGTGTTGATTATCAGGTTATACCGAGGGTTGACAGTTGTGGAACAGTTAGCCGTAATCTTGATAAATTGTAGAAGTATTGATTTAACTAGTAAGGATGGTAACGCAGATAAATTAAGTCATTCAACGGATGTTATCTTACAGCTAGATAGCTCTTGTCAGACAGACAGTAAAGATAGTGTTATGATAAGTGCTGTAGATATTCCAAGTACAAGTACAAACTCTAATAAGAGTCACACTACTAGTAGAGATGATGTTAGGGTAATTGAAGCATTATACTTAGCACGGATTAAAACAGTGATATAAATTTAAAGTTGGTAAAAGATATGGTATTGAATGGTGTTAAACCCACTTGGCGAGAAGTTTCAAAGCATGATGTTGAAGTTAAGTATTATTGGGAAAGATTGGATTCAGTGGCTGTTAAAAATAATGTTTTGTACAGGAAATGGGAGGATGAAAATTGTACAGATAAATTAAGGTTACTTACTGTTATACGAAAATCGCATTGAAAAGATGTTCTTCGACATTTACATAATAGTAAAACGTCAGCTCATTTGGGTGTTAGGAAAACACTTAGACAAGCTTTGTGGAAAGATGTAGAAAACTGGTGTAAAACATGTAATATTTGTAGTAGTAGAAGAGGTATATTACGAAAAACCTAAAGCTCCTTTGACAACGTGTAATATATGTTTTCCCAGTGAAAGGATTGCAATTGATTTCATGGGTCCCTTTGTAAAGAAAAAGAGTGGAAATAGATTTATGATGGTTGTAGGAGATCTTTTCAGCAAATGGACCGAGTGTTATGCAATAGAAAGTTTAGGAGCTAACACAGTTGTCAAAACCCTTGTTAATAAATATATTAGTAAATGGGGATATCCATTATTATGTCACTCATATCAAGGAAACATGTTTGAGTCAAAATTATTTTTAGAATTGTGTCAATTACTAGTCGTAGAAAAGACAAGATCTTCTCCCTTTCATCTCAAGGAAATGGGTTCATAGAGAAATATTATTCTTCCAATATCAACATGCTCTCACCTTATGTTTCTTTAAATCAAGAACACTGGGACGAACACACTGATTAAGTTCTCAAGGCATACAGGTCGTTCGTTCAATCAAGTATTCTCACCAGCTATGGCTGCATCTTTGTAGAAAAATTAAGTTACCAGTTGACATGATATTTGGAAATGCGGAGAAAGATGAAGTTGAAACAGAACATTCAAAAACACAATATATCATAGAAAATAAACTGCACAATATTTATGCTATGGCTAGAGATATGGATAATGCTAGAGAAAGTATGAAAGTAAACTATGATGTTTCACTGTAAGCTATAAAGAAAATGAGTTAATGTGGTACTTCAATCCTGTGAAAAAGAAGGGACTTAGTAGCAAATTTATCAGACCTTGGAAAGGACCATGCAAAGTTATAAATACAAGTAAATTATATATTTTTTTAATTAAAACTGGACCCTAAGACAAAATTAAAAATTATTCACCACGATAAACTAAAACCTTTCAAAGGAAAACTCATACCTAATTGGTAAATGAACACTTTTCAGTAGTTCATATATCTTGACCTGAAATAGACATATAGCTATTTTGAAATTATGTTTTTTATAAAATAATAAAATGTTAAGCAAATGATAAAAGGAAAAGTGGTATTCAATTTTCAGGGCAAGTTCAAGTATGGACTTTGCGAAGATCTTTTCTTTCAAGCGAAGAAACTATGTATGGGCCCCCTTCGGGAACAGCACCCTGAAGAATTGGGACAATTCTTAAATTATATTCCCGAACTACTATTACTGCTTCTACTACTACTACTTCTACTACTCCTACTACTATACTGCTGCTACCACTGTTACTACTACTACTTCTACTTCTACTACTATTACTACTACAACTATTACTTCTACAACTACTATTACAACCACAACAACAACAACAACTTCTACTACTACTACTACTACTACTACTACTTCTTGTACTGCTGCTACTGCTGCTGCTGCTGCTACTACTACTACTGCAACAACTACTACTACTACTTCTACTACTACTACTACTACTACTACTACTACTACTACTGCTACTACTACTACTACTACTACTACTACAAGTACTACTACTACTACTACTATTACTACTTCTACTACTACTACTTCTACTTCTACTACTACTTCTACTGCTACTTAACAATATACACAATAAATCTTTATTTTATTGGTATTAACCTTAGTACATAAACATCAAATTATGTTATTGATTATGTTATTGTACGTTTTGGTATCATGCGTTTTAAAATAGTCATTATCGTCAGATAATGGTGAATTTGTACAGGCGATGACTATTAAGTTTTGTTGCACTATGATTTGCAAGTACACTACCTGAATAATTAATATTTATCAAAATAACAATTGCGTAAGTTTTCAAAACTCTAACGTCCATCGTTTTTTTTTTAATTTAGCACGATCACGAAATCCTAATGCTAAACCAAACATGTAAACCTGACTTACTCAAACAGGATGTAATACGCTATTTATAATGAAACAGTGCATTGTGCGATTATATTGACCTGACACACACGAATATTCTGTTTATTTTCGTAAATCTGTTTTAGACTACTTACCTAGATAAAAGTGTCCACCACAAATATATATCGACTAAATACTTATTATGTTACAGTTGATACTGTAGTGCAGTAGTAAGCACATAGAGTTTGTTAGCGTGATATATTGGGTTCGAATCCCAAAACAGGCACCTTTTATTTTTAGAGAATTGAGCTGCACGATATATTTTGCGGACGGAATCTCATCATTAACCTCGATTCTGACACAGAAGACAGCTGTACCGATACTGCGAACAAAATAGAGTCTTTCTGATTGCATTGATGTAAATAAAATGAATAAAATAATAAAACATACAACAAAGGACAAAAGGTAAAGAGACACAATAAAGAAAATAATAATTAGTATCAGAGAAATAGTGATGTTAAAGTAAACAAAAACGATAAAAAATAAAAGATTTTTTTTGGCAGGATTCGAACCACAGTCATTTTGATTGTAAATCTAAAGCACTATTCACAGCGCTATTATTACTGACGCCTGTTGATGTGTGCTTCTGTTATATGATTATATATGGAATTCGTTCTTATACGCTAGATAAACGTTAAACTGATATTTATAGAACAGCCGAACGCTACTGGATATTGTGTAAACCTCGCCACTGGATCTCTCCTACATGGAATAAGGAGAGAGCTTTGTCGACTGATCTGAGTGACTACACAATCTCCCTGTTATAATTATAATGTTACTAACAGAACCCGACTTGTATTTTAATTTCAACATCAATTGTTTTTAATATAATTTAATATAACATTTGTAAGAGCATGCCTGTGGTTGAATCTGGGATAATTACATTTTTTGACTTTTAAACTTAGTGTACAATCGAAGGTAAATTTATTATTGCAGACGCAAACATTCCGTTATTTTGTATATCCCCTTTAATAACCGGATCTTAAATCTAATACAGAAATTAACACCTGAACATATTTTTATTTTAAATATTATTTGCATTTTAGATAAATAAATAAATAGATTGTATGACAATTGCTCATATGAAACAGTGTATTGTCATCCGAAAGTACTACATAGGCGATACATCAAAATTACCCTGTCAGTCGGACAGTGGCGGTTAACTTTGAAACCATGTAACAAAAGAAAATAGAACATTCAAATGAAATGATCAACTAAATTGTGAAATACATGATACATTTGTCCGTAAATAAAATTTTAACATGGAGCTTGATGTACTCAACACTTACTATGGTATAATCCATTCCTATCGTTTGCCAGACCCTAAAGCAGAGTGACTGAGGCAGGTAATACAGAGTTATGTATGTCATACATGAAAGCCCCTTTAAACGAGCAAAAAACAGATGTTAAAAATACAGATACCGCGCGCTTGTTCGCTAAGAACAATTTAACAGTTAAGAATAACATAAAATATTAAAATTGCGCAACGTTATATTGACATATATGGTCGAAATCGTGTTATAACTGTATAATTTCTTATGAAATTAATACTTGATAAAATGTGAAATATGTTGTTAGCTAATATGTGCCCGTTTTTCAAACATATTAAAGCGACGTTTTTTTCAGAAAAATGGACAACTGATAAACACACGATCGTATGTACATGTATATCCAATACATGTACATTGTTTAAGTACCGACAGTATTTTGACGGAATCGCCTTTAAAAATAAAAACATGCGAGTACAACAAAATGGATACACCATTTCCGCAGGATTCGAACTCACGACTGCAAATCGGCCACTTCATTTAAAACTTCCCTACGCTATTCAACATGTATCGATTATACAAAATAAACGCATGCCGGTCTCTTTATATCATGTACATGTCAAGTAAAAGACATTTCGTTTTTGTCATTAGTATTGATTTGTCCTCGCCGCGAAAGTGTCATCGATGAATAATGTTTATATAATTATATAGTACTCATTGCCGATGGTCAATCGTGTATATACACATTATCATCATATTTAACAACGCATAAATATTACTCCTCTGTAAATTCAAATCCACTTTCATATCGTAACCAGAAAAAAAACAGAGGAAGTCTAAAGGACATGAACGCTTTAATTGATATGAGATATGCATTTTCTAAATCGACAAATTGTCTCTTGAAGCATATCTTTACGACAACAAATACATATTTTGCGCAAATCTATGAGTTCGCAACATATATTCAGTATTATGTCCATTTTTCCTAATAATCTTGCAATATAATATATTTGATATACATAATTGTTTCATGTATAATGATAGACCTCTCGCTGCAATTAATGTATATGTAAATATATCTCTTGTGTACTGTATTTACATACTAGTTACGTGACTGATTTATTGCCAATATGTTTGTATAATAATGTGTTGTATACTCATGGACAGATGTCCAATGTATAAAGCAATAAACTCTAAAACTCATATACTTCTTTGTCGAATAAACAATATTTACGGGGCGATTTAAAATTCTCGTTAGCTCTTGAATGTACTTGATTAACGTTTTGTAAACGTACAATCTTGAAGAAAAAAGCAACGGAAACGATAACGTTGCACCAATAATTACAAACGTATGATCATATTTGTATTCTGCCATTTTTACGAACAATATTTCAATGGACTATTTGGCCTGCTAAGTGTCCTTAAAGGCCTAGTTTAAGGAATGTCTGGCATCTCCGTGGGGTATTCCACTCAGTGTATTGGTCCACCATAAAATATCTTATCATTATCTGCAAACTTTTCTCTCAGCTAATTAAGCAATAGCATAGCGCACTTTTTTCTCTACAGCCGTGTATTGATAGCAGCTGATAAGGGTCGCCATACTGTGTCCACTGCAGGGTTCCAATACGCATGGTACAATACCCCAGATTTTTGGGTGGGGGTCAAATAAAGAAGAATTTAACTAGGCCTTTAAGGTAATTGTGTATTTATTTGTCTTGTGAACAACTAAAATGCAGCGGGTTAAAATTATCTCGTCATTGCTGCAAATAATGTGTATGGAATAAAATATTATGACGAATTTTAGCCTACCCAATGAACTGTTGTATAATACATGTAATACCACTTAATGAAGGTTTTTTGAAAACGAGTATCATGCGAGCGGCTGCTTGTTTCTTTAAAGACTTACTGCATCAGTAGTAGCATACTTTTCTATGGATATGTCATACTAGTGCTACTATGCATTTAGTTTACACATTGTTATAAAGGAAACTTCATGTTGACCTTCAAAGAACCGTCAATTTCAGTTGTAATCTCCATGTTTCCTGTTGTCGGTAGTTCGGCATGGACTTTTCACCTTAAATATAATGTTCATGAAACAAACATTGATGCGTAACAACCAATGCAATCTACTACATACACTGTATATCCGTAGGTTCTAGATTATGTATGAAACAAACACACACGTTAATAACCTACGGCAGAGATAACAATGACTAGTAATAAAATATACACACAGACTTCCAATTGCAGTGGTCTCACAACACCAATATCCTTTCACTATTTACTCATGTGTACGTGGCAACTCTGTAAGCAGACACAATACAACGTAACGCTTATAGTACTTTAATTGATGCACTGTATTATTGACCTTTTCGACATTCCAATAAGGGGAGCTCACTCTGCGTAGGAGATTGAGGTCAGAGGGGTTACTACTGATTAGGTTACTTCTGCATGTACTGATAATCGTTGTTGATGAGAGCAATTCTGCTTATATAACTATATGACTGGAAAGGAAAACTGTTCCGTGTTGTGGAGAAATATATGTAAGTCGGCTTTTATACATATTTATGCTTTATATGTAGTTTGTAATGTTTTAAACAGGTTAAAAGTTAACATTCCAAACGTGGGTGGGGAATGGTAAGATCGTAACACTAAGGCAACACATCTTGTTTTGGCATTGGACTTGATACCTTTCTTACAAATATGTTATGATATGATAAAGAGAACGCCAGTAAATTTATTTTTTATGCAGGCACTATTTAGAAGTTTTAAAGTATAGAAAATAGGCATTGCATGGAGTAACCAGTTGAGTATGTTTATACATAATATTATTGTGTGTTTATATTACAGTACATCTAATCTTTGCAATAATAAATTAATATAATAATATATTAATTGAACATTATACGTTTCAGGTAACTATCACGAGCAGAATCTGGGATGTCTCACCCTGATAGATGATTTTCCAGGGGATTATTCACCTGATTGTAGTAGTAATTACTTCTTGAATTAGCATATCATATTGTGACACACAACACCACTACTGTATTTACATTTAGTAAAAAATATATAAATATTATATGATTTTTGTTCAAGTAAAACAATATTATTAATTGTCCAAATCAAGTGAATATATTTAAAATAATAATGTTAATGATTTGTTGATATCCTAACAGATGGTTGTTGAAGGATCGTAAGAAGTATTTAGTAATCCCAGAACGGTGTGCATACAATGTTCCAAGTCGAAACATCATCGGGCAAAACATTCATTGGGGTCAAACATTCCGGAACCCGCAGACAGTGGAAAAGCGACCTATAGGTGACATTAATAGTTTTCTTTGTCAATGCAGTTTGCCGGATTTATGATGACGTTTGACCGCTTTGTAATTTGTGTGACAAACCACCGCGGGAAGTAGCTATATATATGCTATAGAAAAATGGTGTATTTGATATTGGAACCATCATTAACTGCGACTGTCCAAGTTGCTGTTCAACATGGGTACATTGGAAGTGTCTGGGGTATCAGCCCAACTAAATAGCTGGTGATGAGTTTGACTAAACTGTACTAAAACAGTGACTAAATACTGGTTCTACACAGGAATAAACTAATTAAAAGATTTCCATGCTTTGAGTATTGCTTATGTATGTGTGTGATACTTTTTTCAGTATAATTGTAAACTCGCGAACACCCTGATTGACATTCCAGCTTTCTACCAAATGAGCTAGTTGGGCCTGGTTTGTATTCAGATTGCAATTGTCAAAATAACAAAATAATATAAAAATTATATATACATTTAAGTTATATATATGTGAGAAACCCCACTCACCAAATCAATTAAAACTAATTGTCTGGGTCTATGAAAATGTACTCAATGTTGTAGGCTGTTGTTTACACATTCAGTACTAAGTAAATCATTTAATGTGTAAAAATAATAGACCAGTTAAATGTTTTACAAATAGGTGGGTGGGTTTTTTCGAAGTGGGATGTCAAAAGAGTGTATATGGTTTACTTCTAAACGTAGGTTTGGGGTGGTGTTTCTTTTTCATTTTGCCTATTTACTACTACTATTAATACTGTTATCCAGCCAGGTCTATATTCTGTGTGTGAACGTTAAAATCGTAAATTATGATATAAAGCAATACGTCTTTATATAACGTTAATTAATTGTTTTATTTGAGTTTTAATAGCAGTTTATGTTAAACTGCATCAGTAGCTGATCGATGTTTACTTTAGAGCGAGAACACGGAACCCCCCTGACCTCAAAATCTCGCGTTATCTCGCCAGTATCGTTACGCGTGATTTGACAATGTCGAAATCGTGAATAGAAGAGTTTTGTATACGAATAGAATACCATTGCCTCTGCAACATGATTTATAAGCAATATCGATAGCATGTACTGCTCGCTGATTTCTGTGTTGTATATTTAATTAATGTGTTATCTTTTGTTGTTTGTTCTGATCACCACGCACTTTGCAATAAATGATGCAACAGCGTTAACAGTATGTTCACTTGTTTGTACATAAATACGTCAATAATACATATGTTTTACTTAACTTAAGCGCTAAAACGGTGTCCTACTAACAACATTTGTACAGAATTGAGAGCTGCTGAAAATATACATGTTTGTGTAAAGAATGCATTGGCCTCAGTCCGGTGTTTAGTTACAGGTCTTATGGGTCCTTCGTGGATAACAGTTGTCAAGGGCGCATTCGATCCATCTTCTATGTATACATTTTTATGTTGTGAAAATATGTTTAATGTATAACTGTTTTGTTACCGATTGCTCATATTGGTGAGGTTATAGATATAATGAAATCTATTTCAATGTTCCAGGTTTTATTTGGACAATGTACGAATAGTTCATAAATATATCCGGGGCCTGCAATAACAATACACAAATGTGCAAATCCCTTATAATATATATAACATATATAATAATTCCATTACTACGAATATAAGAAATAATTAAATCATACGAAATGATAACAGTATACAAAGACATGTTTATAATACTATATATGCATGTCGTGAAATAAATATTGTCGTCAGAATCTTTACAATAATACTTGTTTATAAATGAATCGAACAATCTATTAGCAACTAACAACATTTTCTATCTTACCGAATTATCTATTCGGACCCCTCAACGAATCAGGATTTTGGGATTTACAAGTGTGTTACAATCTGTAATTTACGGGAAAGCTATATCTGACATGATGCAAATACACAAAAATGGAGTTTAAAATGATCTTGCATTTCAGGTAACGATAGTCGTAAATCTTATTGGTTCGAATAGATAAGGTACGAAAAGATGTGTAACGAACAGAAATACAGTTTAAGTCGTTGGAATATAAAACCACATAGTAATACAATAATTATTATATTAACCATTAAAGTGAATGATCAATAACTTCGAATCGACTTATAATATAACATACAAGCTTACTTACATAAACTCAAGGGAAAACAACTTGTCCCTAGACCAATCAAAACTCTTTTACCTTCTCGATCGACTAATCAGAATACTCGTTTCATGACAACAATCATTTATCAGCGGTCAATAAAGTAAGTAAAACAGGTTACATTCAACTATTAAAATATGCTAATATTCGTCTCTGCTACAATACATAATAACCATAAAAAAGCTGTCTGGACGCTTTCGGGGCGTTGTCCTGAGAGTCGGGAATCATCGGTACACGTTCGGCGAGATTAGCCAAGCACTCCCGACAGTTAAAGTTCTCCCTCAACATTCGGGGGACTCCACCGAATTTGTATAGACGGGACTCTTCCGGGATAGATTCGGCTGTATCGTATCTAAATCGGGACGGTGTCTGGACGGTGTCGGGACAATATCCGGTCGAACGGGAATGATATTGCATAAATAATTATATATACATATCTCAAGACTGGTGAATAGCGTGTGTTTTGTGCGTGTTTGTGGGTGCTGGTCAATAATGGACAGAACTTTGACCGGTCCAACATGAATGCTTCCCGATTATAGCTCCTGACAGCGTTCCGACAGCGCTCATAATAAATAGTCGGGAATGTCATGATGCTGTTTGGACGCTGTCGGGACACTGTCGGATCGCATTCGGGAGAATCGGGACGCTGTCGGGACTATGTCGAGACTCTGCCGGGACGCTGTCGGGACACATTCGATCTTTTGATAAACAAAAATAATTTCGTGCCTCGAATCTCAGAATATGGTTCCGACTTTCGACATGTTTGATTGAGGAAGCTGTCGGATCAAGAACGGCAGGCAAAATCGGGACTGTGTGAATGAGGCTTAACATTCGGGATACTCAGCCGCATTCGTATAGTCGTGACTCTGTCGGGATAGATTCGGCTGTACGGGATCAAATTCGGGACGGTGTCGGGACAGTATCGGGACACTGCCCTGTAGAAAGTGATTGATATTGCATTGAAGATTATGTATAAATATAATATCTTGGGTATTGCGGCAGTCAAATGTTCCCGATTATGGCTCCTGAAAGCGTCCCGATAGCGCAACGATACAAATAATAAAATAGTTGGGAATGTCGTTACGCTGTCGGGACGCCGTCGGGACACTGTTAGGACACTGTCGGGAAACTGCCGGATCGCATTCAAGAGAATTGGGACGCCGTGGGGACGCTGTCAAAACGCTGTCTGGACGCTGTCGGGACATACTAGATCTTATAATCAAACATTGAATTTCGAGCCCCGAATCTCAGAATATTGTCCCGACGTTTGACATATTTGATTCGGAACGCTGTCGACTCAAGAACGGCAGTAACAATCCAGAATGTTTGACTGAGGCTTAACGTTCATATTATTTTACCTTTGAAATGCCCGCGCATTGCTTACAACACTTGTATAAACTCCGCATAACATTATGTGATTACAGATTACATCAAATAACAAATAATGTGCCGATAACAAACATTGTCACTTATAATGTACATCAACTGTTAAATATTAACTGTTTTTTTTCCTTCAACAGTTGAACAAACTGACGGTATCATGGTGTTGCTAACATGAAGTTGGTAAGAACACTATGGTCAATTTCTGTGTTTACTATGCACAAGTTGCTATTTAATATTGACATGTTTATTGGAGTTGTCCAGTTGTAATAAAACGCAGGCGGGTTGCGCTGGCTTGTACAGGTGACGCATAGTTTGTCTTCTTGTTGGATTATATTGATGTCTGGCACATTAGTCCCTCTGTACTGGCATTCGGGTTTGTCTGGTGGACCTAGAGAAAACATTATGTCAACCGTATATATTAGACATACGTGTAAGCAACGTTAAACGAATTTACTTTTCACTTGAACTGTTAGTGGAAGTGCGGTTCATTGTTACTTTCATAAAATATACGAACATTGAAACAAATCCTAGTAAAACGAAATATCTATGCAGCACCAGCGTTTTATTGTAAAAGCTAAGGCTATTTAATTGATTCAAACCGCAGATGGTACAGAATAGGTGCTTAAACATATCAACGTGACTTCAAAAACACACACGCATTTATAGATATGAAACCAAATAGAATTATGTGAACGCTATTAATGTACATCAATGTACATAAAGCACATCAACGCTGGCTGTGCTAGAATTAAATGTTGGTCCCACATTGCTGGCGCTGCAGTATCCAGTAGGATTGGTGTTGTTCCTCGACGTTATCAATGTCAGAGTTCTTATCACAACGGACAACTCATCCACTGTAGTAGAGCCACTAGATGACTGAGATGATACGTCCAGGAACCCAGCTCCTGAGTCCATTTACCAGGTCACAGTGGCCGACGGTAAACCGCCGGATGTTTGGCACTGAAGCGTTCCTTGTGTGTCCTCAATTATCTTCAGCGGAGATGGTGTTAGCATCACAACGCCAGATATACATACTAGTGAGTATTAAATATTAACTTTATTAGTTTGTTTAGAATGGGTGTGGTTATTCACAATGCAAAGCTTTTGGAACTTAATGTATACTTCTTTATTTCCTATACAATAAGCATTTTCAAATATTATAAAATGTAAGTTAGTTAAATAATCATTACACAAACACATTTGTTATTAAAAATGAACACCTCTATACCGTAAATGGTGTGAAGATCACAACATGTACTCGAAGAAGCATAGCGTTACATGCATTCTATGATCGAATAATTGGACTTTTATTTAGGTATAACAACCAACCAACCTTGTACAGTAATAGTCGTGTTCCCACTACTTATATAATTCCTCCAATGAACATTACACAATTCCACACTTTATTGTTGGTGCTTTTTTGCACTTTCGTCAGTATTACAGCAAATTAATTGTTTCCTGTGCATTCCACGCTGAACTCGCTAGTTTTCAGACGCTCACCATATATATCGCAAGGTTTTGATTGACTCATAGATATCGAACCTACAAAATTGCCTTTTCTTTCCATACTTCACCCCTGACTTCTTCTGCACCATCCCACGTGCAACTCAGTGTCAGGTTTTGACCTTCCAATACTGTTGCAGTCGCAGATGGGTTGAGTACTGGTTGTTGTGCAGCTATTGGATGTAAAATAAAAGTCGCAACCGTTCGCTTATTTTGACATTTAAGTCGAGAAATAAATTCTTGAAAGGCAAATAATCACGAAATATTATCTCTGGTATTGAAGGATATTTTGCTGTCATCTTAATATGCAAACAATACCTGTTATACTAGTACAAAATTGCAGTTTACACGAGTTTATCCCACATTTCTATAATTACGAAATCGTAAGATCACTTATACGTGCAAATTGAATTTCAAAATCAATTTCACAACTACCCAGTCAACGTGTTCATAAATATTTAAAACAAAAAATAAATGGATAAAATAAAACTGATCTTTTTTTAATCTTGTATGATGGTTATTTCTTTATTTCGTATGAAAAAAAAATATATATTATTCATACGACAATAAACTATGTTATAATATTACCTCCAAAAGCATGATTATTTTTTTATATCTAAAAAGTTTTATTCCGATGTAAAAAGTGTATACATGAGCATTAACGTATTGAAATGATAAAAAGCAACGTAAAACTTTATATAAAAATACCATATACACTTATAAGCAAACTTAAACATATTAAGTATAACTTTATAGCCATAATTAAGACAGCAACAGATTCACAATGTCACTGCAATGATTTGACTGAGTTCAGTGGTCCGACTGAAACAATATCGGAGCAATGGCATGACTTTGCCAGACGCCATCCCTTTATATACAAAGTGAGTTTATGTAGTGACGAAAGAGAATCATATCATATGGATATTCCGTATTGCTGTTTACACGTTTAATCCACGTGGTTTCAGCGGACATCGCAGTGTTGTCAAGAGATCAGGGACTTACCAGCAATGGTGTATGGAATAAATCTGCATTAAGTAATTTCCAAAGTCGTTGATGATGTCAAACGAAATTCCAGATAGGTATGTTTTTCTCTCCAGATACGGAGCTCAAACTCGAACACAATCTCGCAACAACACACAGGACGTTTAGTTTTACTATACATAGAAATCATATATATTTGTCATTAGGCACGATATGTAACATACCCGATATTAGGTGTCATGATCTTCATATAATTTGTGAAAACAGTTTAGTTGTCAAATCGATTTGAGTGGGAGAATGGATCAAATGTTGAAAAGGAAGTTCTAATGTTTGCTGAAGCACAATTTGGTATCGTCACTCGGTTTTATATTGTCAAGAGTATATTAGATATTAAAGCCTCAGTCACACATTTCTGATTATGGCTCCCGACAGCGTTCTGACAGCGCTACGATACAAATAATAAAAACAATCGGGAAAATCGCGACGCTGTCGGGATCTGTCCGGACAATTTTCGGGACGTTGTCCTGAGAATCGGGAATCATCGGGACACGTTCGGCGTGATCGGCCAAACACTCCCGACAGTTAATGTTTTCCCTTAAAGCCTCAGTCCGACATTTCCGTTTTTTTACTGCCGTTCTTGAGCCGACAGCGTACCAAATCATATATGTCAAAAGTGGGTACAATATTCTGTGATTCGGAGCTCGAAATTCATTTTTTGAATATAAGATCGAATATGTCCAGACAGCGTACCGACAGCTTCTTGACAGACCGGCAGGAAAAATCGGGAATGTGTGACTGAGCCTTAAAATGTCATCCTTCTTAATAAAGATTGTTATGCGGCGGTCACACATTCCAGAGTTTTGCTGCCGACAACGTCCCGCTTGTATTCCGACTACTACTAAAATAACGACTGCGTCATCCCGAATGATACGGGCAAACCTAATTGTCGGGAGTGTTTGGCCGGATATCCCCCGAAAATCCAAATTCGCCCGTAAGTGTTTTGATAGCGTCCCGACAGAGTCCCGATTATGCTACGAATAATGTCAGGATCGGATTAAAAACGGGATAAACACCGCTTAAAACGGCTGAATCGGGACGCTTTCGTAACGATCTCGGGAGGATCGGGAATGATCGGGACACATGAGTCCCGAATCATAGTATCTTGTATTGCGGGCGTATTTTTATAGAGAACTGTGCAAAACGTTATTGTTTCACTCGTATATTCATTTTTTCAAATGTAATTACAAGCTTATATTTCATTTGTGCTAAATGATTTTAATATGTATGTGTTTTATTTTGACTACGATCAAAATGCATATAATATGTAATAGCACAATGATCCCGCTCTCTATTTTATCATTATGTTTATGTTTTTACATGTCTGTGTTTTGTCGTGGCTATAACATCAAACTGCATATAATATGTAAACATACGCATTATGTTTGCTTTATGTATATAAAGGCGTATATGTAGTTAGGTATGTTTGCGTGCATATATAATATGATTTGTTATTTTGTTCTATGTACAACGCGAATGACTAAACGTTTGTGTAAAAATATGAGTGTAGTCAAATTGAAAAGTGTCAAACAGTTATAGTTCAGTGGCGCTTGATAAGTCAACCGAACTATGACAACACCAGATAGTTGAAAGACAAAGAACCCTGACTAGGACTAGTATGACTGGTTCAGTAGGTGTGAAGTTATTCCCCATGTTAAAAGACTGGCAGGGTTTTTGTAGATGTTTAATATTTACACTAGTACAGTAAAAAAAATTGTCTTCCTTAATTGCTAACTGTTCTTAAATAAAAATATAGCGTACATGATACAAACTTGTAATTTTGTTGTATTTTATGTAATAACATGTTGTTGTTTACATGTGCAGATAAATCCTGTACACACATTATTTCTTAGCAACCGTATTATACATTCTAAACAACACCATGTCATCAGTACGTTGTCTTTATATAGCCTGCCGGTGTAGGTCAATTCAATGTAACCTATAAAATGATATTTGCAATCCCGTCAAACGACAAATATTTATATATAACATCGAACTAGTTGAACTATAATATAATGCAACAGTGTACAGTGAAAAGAAAAAGGGGAATCCAAACAACAGAATGCTCCATGTGTTGTTTCTCGTCTATTAACATAAGAGATACAAAGGAAAAACAAAACATTTGCAATTTTCATATCGAGGGCTAAAAGAAAAAAAACGATTGTGTGTTCAGACTTTGTCATCAGGGATCTCTTGCAGTTGTTATGATGTAAGATTGTATCAAGAAGATAAGTTCGACGCAGTTGAGGAAAGCTTCCTTGTAGGTGAGATCGTTAATATATGATACCGTATTTAAACCATCGCGATTATACTGTTATACTAATACAAAATGGCAGTTTACACGAGTTTATCCCACATTTCTATAATTACGAAATCGTAAGATCACTTATACGTGCAAATTGAATTTCAAAATCAATTTCACAACTACCCAGTCAACGTGTTCATAAATATTTAAAACAAAAAATAAATGGATAAAATAAAACTGATCTTTTTTTAATCTTGTATGATGGTTATTTCTTTATTTCGTATGAAAAATAATAAAAATATATTATTCATACGACAATAAACTATGTTATAATATTACCTCCAAAAGCATGATTATTTTTTTATATCTAAAAAGTTTTATTCCGATGTAAAAAGTGTATACATGAGCATTAACGTATTGAAATGATAAAAAGCAACGTAAAACTTTATATAAAAATACCATATACACTTATAAGCTAACTTAAACATATTAAGTATCACTTTATAGCCATAATTAAGACAGCAACAGATTCACAATATCACTGCAATGATTTGTCTGAGTTCAGTGGTCCGACTGAAACAATATCGGTGCGGAATACGGAATATCCATATGATATGATTCTCTTTCGTCACTACACAAACTCACTTTGTATATAAAGGGATGGCATCTAGAAAAGTCATGCCATACCTAATATTTATGGAATTAACGAAAATTATGGTGTCGTACTTATGGCCACACTCAATCGCAGCAAAATACAATGTTTAATTACAAATGTTTGTGTTGCTCTTATTATTTTTTGTATGAACGTGTCCACGTTCTATCCCAAACATCGTTGGATATTTGTGATATTAAGACCACTTATTTCCTCGACACTGATAAGTCCACAAATGCACTGCTGTTTACACGTTTAATCCACGTGGTTTCAGCGGACATCGCAGTGTTGACAAGAGATCAGGGACTTACCAGCAATGGTGTATGGAATAAATCTGCATTAAGTAATTTCCAAAGTCGTTGATGATGTCAAACGAAATTCCAGATAGGTATGTTTTTCTCTCCAGATACGGAGCTCAAACTCGAACACAATCTCGCAACAACACGCAGGACGTTTAGTTTTACTATACATAGAAATCATATATATTTGTCATTAGGCACGATATGTAACATACCCGATGTTAGGTGTCATGATCTTCATATAATTTGTGAAAACAGTTTAGTTGTCAAATCGATTTGAGTGGGAGAATGGATCAAATGTTGAAAAGGAAGTTCTAATGTTTGCTGAAGCACAATTTGGTATCTTCACTCGGTTTTAAATTGTCAAGAGTATATTAGATATTAAAGCCTCAGTCACACATTTCTGATTATGGCTCCCGACAGCGTTCTGACAGCGCTACGATACAAATAATAAAAACAATCGGGAAAATCGGGACGCTGTCGGGATCTGTCCGGACAATTTTCGGGACGTTATCCTGAGAATCGGGAATCATCGGGACACGTTCGGCGTGATCGGCCAAACACTCCCGACAGTTAATGTTTTCCCTTAAAGCCTCAGTCCGACATTTCCGTTTTTTTACTGCCGTTCTTGAGCCGACAGCGTACCAAATCATATATGTCAAAAGTGGGTACAATATTCTGAGATTCGAAGCTCGAAATTCATTTTTTGAATATAAGATCGAATATGTCCAGACAGCGTACCGACAGCTTCTTGACAGACCGGCAGGAAAAATCGGGAATGTGTGACTGAGCCTTAAAATGTCATCCTTCTTAATAAAGATTGTTATGCGGCGGTCACACATTCCAGAGTTTTGCTGCCGACAACGTCCCGCTTGTATTCCGACTACTACTAAAATAACGACTGCGTCATCCCGAATGATACGGGCAAACCTAATTGTCGGGAGTGTTTGGCCGGATATCCCCCGAAAATCCAAATTCGCCCGTAAGTGTTTTGATAGCGTCCCGACAGAGTCCCGATTATGCTACGAATAATGTCAGGATCGGATTAAAAACGGGATAAACACCGCTTAAAACGGCTGAATCGGGACGCTTTCGTAACGATCTCGGGAGGATCGGGAATGATCGGGACACATGAGTCCCGAATCATAGTATCTTGTATTGCGGGCGTATTTTTATAGAGAACTGTGCAAAACGTTATTGTTTCACTCGTATATTCATTTTTTCAAATGTAATTACAAGCTTATATTTCATTTGTGCTAAATGATTTTAATATGTATGTGTTTTATTTTGACTACGATCAAAATGCATATAATATGTAATAGCACAATGATCCTGCTCTCTATTTTATCATTATGTTCATGTTTTTACATGTATGTGTTTTGTCGTGGCTATAACATCAAACTGCATATAATATGTAAACATACGCATTATGTTTGCTTTATGTATATAAAGGCGTATATGTAGTTAGGTATGTTTGCGTGCATATATAATATGATTTGTTATTTTGTTCTATGTACAACGCGAATGACTAAACGTTTGTGTAAAAATATGAGTGTAGTCAAATTGAAAAGTGTCAAACAGTTATAGTTCAGTGGCGCCTGATAAGTCAACTGAACTATAACAACACCAGATAGTTGAAAGACAAAGAACCCTGACCAAGACTAGTATGACTGGTTCAGAAGGTGTGAAGTTATTCCCCATGTTAAAAGACTGGCAGGGTTTTTGTAGATGTTTAATATTTCCACTAGTACAGTAAAAAAAATTGTCTTCCTTAATTGCTAACTGTTCTGAAATAAGAATATAGCGTACATGATACAAACTTGTAATTTTGTTGTATTTTATGTAATAACATGTTGTTGTTTACATGTGCAGATAAATCCTGTACACACATTATTTCTTAGCAACCGTATTATACATTCTAAACAACACCATGTCATCAGTACGTTGACTTTATATAGCCTGCCGGTGTAGGTCAATTCAATGTAACCTATAAAATGATATTTGCAATCCCGTCAAACGACAAATATTTATATATAACATCGAACTAGTTGAACTATAATATAATGCAACAGTGTACAGTGAAAAGAAAAAGGGGAATCCAAACAACAGAATGCTCAATGTGTTGTTTCTCGTCTATTAACATAAGAGATACAAAGGAAAAACAAAACATTTGCAATTTTCATATCGAGGGCTAAAAGAAAAAAAAAGATTGTGTGTTCAGACTATGTCAACAGGGATCTCTTGCAGTTGTTATGATGTAAGATTGTATCAAGAAGATAAGTTCGACGCAGTTGAGGAAAGCTTCCTGGTAGGCGAGACCGTTAATATATGATACCGTATTTAAACCATCGCGATGATGAAAATTCACACCGGCCATAACGATAAAAAGAACTGGATGCTGATGTATACATGTATCTTAATGAAAAAACGTGTGTGGTGTACACCTTCCTATCATAAAACTGCTAAACTGATTAACTGAATTTCGGGTCGTTTGAATTAAATTACTGATAACCAACATTTAAATGCCACAAATATAATGCATATCGCAAGCACAGGTATTACTTTAATCGACGTTTTTTTGTAAGCTTAAATCCCAGATTCTCTGTTGTATGCTTGCAAATACATACAACAGTGCGATGCCACGGCTGTGATATATTTCAAAGAAAGCTTAAGCATTATTACATTTTCATTTCATTAGAATACATAACATGTCATAAAGGAATAGGTTTTATATAAATTATATTATGACATAAAGTGTGATGAAGAAAGGAAGTCATATTTACTCGTATTTAATTGTATTATCATGGTTCTCAGGCAGTGATATATTTCAAATAAGATTAAACATAGCATTATAACATTTTTATTTCATCAGAATACATAACATGCCATAAAGAAATTGTTTTTGAGATAAAACATATCATTATATGAAGTGTGATGGAGGAAGGAAGTCATATTTACTCGTATTTAATTGCATTATCTTGGTTCTCAGTATATCAGAAATCTAGTAAGGATATTTTGAATAATCTAAAATTTAAATAAAGGATATCAGTATCACATTTCTTATTGTTACTGTACTCAATGTTGAGGAAAACTTCCTGGTTAAAAAAAAGGTTAGTCGTTTATCTCGGTCGACTAAATAACAACTGAAACCACAATTTCACACCGTTATGTAAATTGGTAAAACACGAAAGATGAGATTGATGAAAACCGAGCCAGCCTTTCATCGCAACTAATATTTGAACGTTTAATGCATGCATAGATGCGTTGTTGTAAATGCGAAAAAGATGTAATAATATACAATATATAATTGCTTATATCTACTAGAGTCCGTTCGTATCACAGATTACGTGCAATAGAACTGTTAGACAGGTAATGCTAGTATGAACAGTCCTTAGCGATCCAAACTTGCATTTCTAAACCCAGTAAATGGCGTATTCATCACTACTGTAATAACAAATTAATAGATAAGGCTTGCGTCACTATATCTGTTTGCATTGAATAAAGGTTCCAAGTTCAGCTCGCATGTTCCATCAAGTATTATTCTACTACAATTATTTTAGAAATAAACTTGCAGAAAACAAATAAAAGCAATACTCAATTTATGCAACGGATTAATATTGGGAATCGGATTGTTTGACAATGCGCTTAAATGATCATATGCATTTTGTGGAATACAAATAAGATTGATAATATTTGCAATTACTTCAAAAAAACAATGTTGCTGTGTTTTTCATTGCTTGAAAGTACTTTTGTCCAACATGGACAAGGATGTGTGATTATTTCTTTGTTTAAACTCTAAAATATTTGTCTGATTAATAGGGAGGGTATAGCAAATAATTTATTACAGCATTTGATTTCGATTACAGTTTATGTGATACGAAAAATATATAATATGCATTAACAAATAAGTATATAAGTATGAACAATATGTGAACACAGAACGGTTATTCTCATTAGCAATACTATACATTGCGATGCATGAATATAGTGGTGTATGTACATAGTAGATAATCTAGTGTAGCGTTGGAATGTTTCATATCAACTATTGTAATGCTGGATATGTATAAAGACATTTAATATATATTAAAAAAATAATATACATATTTAAAAGTGTTTTTTTTATATTATCATTGACCATTTTATCTGCAAAAAATATAGTCTTACGACCAACATTTGTAAATTGAAATCGTGCGAAACGCAAGTGTTATTGCGTCTTAGCCCGTGTTTCTCGTGGATTGATTTAGCAAGCATATACTGACATGTGTTTATTTCGGCTTCAATAAACACAATGTGGCGAACAACATAATCGAGGTTTTGTTTTTCCAATATAAACCGTAACTTAATGAAGTTGAATGTCCGCGATGTAAACCTTCTTGTAAACCTACTGTTTGTGCAAGGAACCCATATAGTTCATTCACGTTGTCTGTGGCAAATGGCATAGTTACGGGAGGCATATGCTAACAACGCAGTTATATTATATCAGATATAGAAACTATGCATGCCATCAAACAAATTATTAACCATTCGTATAAGATTAACCGTGATAGGTAAACATTTTTTAGAAATATGGAATGCCGACGCATACACTGAAATATAAAACATCACGTTTCGCAATTTGACTAAGACTATAATATTTAAAACGGGAACCAGATTGAAATTATTGTACATGGGCCAACACATGTACTTGTTTTTTAAAAGGACAACGTAATATGCTCTTAAAACAAAAGATCATAACAAGGCAGGTATGGTAAGAAATCTCTTACTTACGTTGGATTTAGTTCATTTGGCGTATTCGAGTTACTTAATACAATTGAACATAGATTTGGTCTAAACAAGACACCGAACTGCAACCCAGAAAAAGATTAGCACACTGAACACAATCTGATGTTCGAAGATGGCAGGAATTAGTTTGATTGTCAGTGACGTCTACGCCTGGTCTCTTCTATGTCATATCCAATGTAGTATTCACATACACGGGTTCTGCTAAAAGAGAAGCATCTACAGCGCATAGGTAAACATTTTATGCTTGTAGATTTATTTGTAATTATTATGACGTTAATATAGTGTCAATGAATGCATTAGCATCTTTAATAAATAATTGCATAGTTGGTACCTATAGATGTATCCATATCCTCATACAAACGTGTTTGTTGATAATCAGAAGGTTTGTCCAAGAAGAGTAAACGTTCTTCTTGCTGAAATTAAGTATAACGGTAAAAAACTTGACTGTGTTGTTTGTAATATTTTTCATATACGGTACGACTATTGTCAGTATGCACATACATGTTTTATTGACCAAAATATCAATACATAATGTCACTAATTTGTATATAATACAATTGTATTAACCTCTGTCCTCTTTCTGAAATAGACATATGTCAATTTGAATATGTTTTAACTTTGGAATTGTTAACAACTCAAGTCACAAATATAACGGACAAGATACTCAACAAAATGACGCTAGAATTGTTCAGTTCCCTATTCAAATAGGTCGATTACGTTACAATCCTGTATGTGAAGATATACATGTTAACATTTTAATGATGATAGCAATGAAAAATCATTGCAGCTGTGGAGAATTTAACAAAATAAATTAATGAAAAACAATAAACATCATCCATTCTGTTTTAACAGTTGTATAGTAAAACATGCTGATTATCATTATCTTCTGTGTTGTCTTCTGTGTTGTCATCAGTACGTGAAAATGGCATTGACGCTGCTTGGATATCCCTTAGTATACCTATTTTTATATTGAGATTGCACTACCAACAGATACAATTCATATTCGATGAAATTGCAGTAAAGAAAACTCAAAGACTCACAAGTGCTTGTCCATAATAATATTTTGACCAGTGACATCTGATCACGACCTCGACACTATGACAACTTGTATCTGAAAACTACTTATAATTCTAACAATTTGCATCAGTCCAATAGCACAACACTATCACACACTATTCAAAACCACTTATACAAAAATACTCTGACGACTTACACCTGACCAATACATTCTGACAACGTAAATCTGATCACTTTATTATAATAACTTACATCTGACCACCTCCTAAAGAGTTTGACTGCTAGCCGTGGCTGTGGTACCTGGATTCCTTGCAGTCATGTGTAGCTGCCTGTCTCCACCCTCTCTAGAGTCCCAAGTAAAAGTACACTGGTGTTGCTGACTGAATCTCCTGCCCCGGACATTGTCCATGTGTACGTGCACTCGTCTGGATAACACGTAGTAGTGCAGTGGATGTCGTTCAATGATTCTTCTTCGTTCTTCAAGTAGCTGGCAGAAGGCGGGGTTAGGGTTATCGAGTCAGGGCCGTCTGTGGAATAAATTGCAGTAAACTTAAATTTAACGAACTTAACTATACCAGACAAAAATGTAATTGCGGTCAGTCAATGGGTAGAAACATACAATTATATTTCTTAAAATGCTGACACTGATTGCAAATTGCCACATTGGCGCACACCTAGAACACTCTGACAACATACATCTGACCGCTAGAACAGCACACGGACAACTTGTTCATAAAACAAATACGTTTTTAAAATACATATACAATATCAACATATGTTTATTCTAGAGTAGATGTTCTACGTGACGTCCTCTTTCATTGATGATGAAGTCAAGTCTATACTAGAAGAAACATTCTACATTCTTACATATGCGTCTGTCAATTTTCATCATCTCTTTTTTAATTTCAAGTTTCAACTCGTGAATATTTGCTGGAGTTGGAATACACGTATATACTCTACCTTTGCAGTAGCCCCGCACACAAGTCAATGAATGTCAATTCTAGTAAGAGAAGAGGCAATGGGTTGTCTTGAATAAGATTAAATTTTCAACTGTTTCTGATAGCCAGTTGAGAACTTCACCTGCTTTGTACGGAGCCGCTTCATTCTTTTGAATTGCATTTCGTTTTGGTTATCAACTTTCATCTCTTGCAGGCCGGAAGATCTCTCTTCTTCATAAACGCCAGGTATCGTTCCTTAATAACTGTCTAAGTAATGATATCACTGTCTTCAAATAAAGAGGGGACAACAACGCCTTCAACACTCAAAGCCACCAAACACTGTGACTTGTTCTTTATGTAATGTTTTTTGTTTTCTAGATAAACGTCAGGTTCGATTTTTCCCAAATATCTACTGTTTTACTTGTTAACTGGAGCATTAGGTAGACATGTGCTTCATCTAAAAACCATCATTTTTCAATGATTTCAGCGTTGGAAATCATCCAGTTCTTAAATAAAAGGCGATTCAAAATATCTGTTTGTTTTAAGTGTTGCAGTATGGACATCTTGTATGGAGTAAGTTTCACGTAATATTCTATTGTTCTGTATACACTAGATACACTTAAAGTGCTGGAATATCAACAAGCACACTTCTTACTGCCTTCTTTCGTGTTTCATCATATGCTGTCTTCACTCGTTGAAATGTTTCGGGAGATCTTGTCGAACTTTTCGGTCTTAGAATATTATGTCTTCTATCTTCAACCGATGCGGATTATTTACAATATATAAATTTTCTGAGCTTTCTTTACGAGCAATTAATCCAAGTCGGGATCATTCTTTTTTATAGTATTGACAAACTATTTCATAGATATACTTTGATAACAAATGTTAACTATTTAACAGCCTTGGACAGTGCCATCATCAAATACAATGACGTTCGTTTATGATTTTTATTGTTAACATTTAGCTTTCTAAATATACCAAATTTGTAAAAATATATTCAAACCCCACGTCAGACACCATGTATTACAATTTCCACAACACTCTAATACCTTACATCTTACCATTGCCGCAACACACTGAAAACTTACATCTAACCACGACCAAAAGGATCAAGGATTCCTTGCACTACATGTGTAGCTGCCTTCGTCTCCTCTCTGTAGAGTCTCCAGTGACGTTCTACCCGTGTTGCTGATTGGACTTTCTGCCCCGGACTTTGTCCACGTGTACGTACACTGGTCTGGATAACAGGTGGCAAAGCAGGTGGTGTCATTCAGGTATTCTCCCTCATTGCCTGTGTGTCTTGTAAGAGACGGATTCAGAGTAACTGAGTCAGGACCATCTGTGGGATAGATTATGTCATATTTGAAAGTTATGCCTACTCATGTCGTTCAGTATTGATTAGCATTGAGTTATGTTTATTGTTTGTAAAATTATCTTAACAGTATTGTGTAGGTACATGCAAATTGCATATTTTACATTTGACAAACAAAAAAGTCTGCCAACTTGAATTTCACCACTTAATTCAGACAACTTACATGTGACCATGACCACCATACTTTGACTTATAGTTTTGGCTGAAGATCCTGGATTCATTGCAGTTCATACGTAGCTGCATGCCCACACTCTAGTCAAGTTTCCCAGTGATGGTACATCAGCGTTCATTGAACCTCTTCCGGAGGTTGCGGAGCATGTGATACCATCCATGGATCCTCCCTCATTCTTAGTGTAGCTGATAGTAGACGGAATCAGAGTTACCGAATCAGGCCCGCCTGTGGAATACGTGAGGGAACAAACTGTGTTCATGTCTGTAGCGGTCGTTGCGACGACCTCGTGGTCGAGAAAAACCGAACGGAAAACGTGTGGAGACTACACGAATTTGGCAAAAATCTCACTGTTAGCTCTTGGTACGGTCGCCGCAAACAAATGATGACTTTTAAGCGACAGCTGATATATATAAATAGATATGTCGGAATCTGCTGGTAGCAGTGCCGAGTGGATACATCACCCAAGCAACGGTGCTGCGATGTTTCTTAAGCGGTGTTTTTATTACGCGTTAAGGATCTATTTGGGGTCAGCTGCGAACACATGCCCCTAGTGCCAAAATTCCCCGCCGTGAATGCGTGGCTGAAATTCCTAAAGGGGTTGTCTTAGAATAGTTATAATGATAAGATTTAAATAAGGGACACTACCTGGAGCTTTGAGTCAAAGTAAAAAATTTAAGAAATTTAAACAAGTACGTGTATGCCATTTGGAATCAGCTGGGAGTACATGTGATCCCCAACCCCTCAACTGAAACTGTGCCTCGGTCTTGGAATAGCACCATATATTTTCACTCACCGCCTATCTATATATCTGTACTTGTTCCCTGTGCAGCCCCCTCCACGGTATATACGGGCCTGGACGATAAATTTAACGTCATGTCGTGCTACTTATTAATCACGTTTTATGCAAAACCGAGCATACTAATGAGTGTCTATTTCTTGTAACAGTCAAATCCACAATTTCTTTCTGAAAGTTTATTTTACATTACATTTGCATTTTTGCCTACATCCCATTATACCACCAGATATGATTTCGAAATGCTGTAACCGAAGACGTTTTAGCTGGTGATTGAAAATCTTAATATGTGTCATTACTTTTAAATACATAAATTAAATTAGTTAGCTTAAATAATTGCACTACTAATGATATTTGCTATTAATATTACGACTAATTATTAGTCATCTATAATTATAATGTGATATAGATGTAAGGAGCATCTTGTTATAGACTAGCAACATAGCAGTATATTTAAAACAAAAACATCGATACAATCTTCAATATACAACAATGCCCATTGTATACTGATTTAAACGGATAACATTCCTAAACACAGAAGACGAAATACACTGTCCATACTACTATGTCAAAAATAGTTGCAATAACACAACTGTACTTACCGGATATCTGGATATTGATTTTATTGGTTGTCCAATACTTTCCACTTTGATAAATACCCGTGCACCTCCAATGAACTCCGTTATAGTCACGTGTTAGGTTCTTGATGACGCATGTATATACTTTGGGTCATCAGCTGCACTTCATGTAACTGGCAGGAGAGGCTGGCTCTGTGTAACATTGATTGTTGTTCTTAACAATTGTGTGAAGTACGGATGAATCTTGAAAAGAGTGTCCTCTTTTCCAGAAGAAATAATCGTACGCAGTGGCTGGTGGTGCACTTGTTAGCTGTAGTGTCGGCACTCAGATATATTTGACTGTGGACCACTGAAACAGTAGAACATGAATATTACTTATACGTTAACTTTTGAATTCGTAACAAGTAACTTTACGATCAACTATCAAGTGCGCTTGCAATGTCAATATATCTCACAGAGTTGTACAGTAGTTTCGGATGAGTAAGTAATACAAAATCCACTGTTGTTGATAAACCAGCAGTTGTCATTGTCTAAGGTACTTTGTTTAGACTACATCGTGGAATTTCAATCAGGCGTTTAATCAACAGCAAATATCTCTATAATTAAAACACAAATACACTGAAACTGTATTTGACATTAATTATATATTGAAGGTGCGCTTATATCAAATTTGAGTATGCAAATTATAGTTGATCTCTTTCAAGCGCAATACATTTCCTTAGAAGTTTTCTCGCCAGAACATTCTACTATTTTACTTTGGTATACCACAGGGATTTTATTTCGAGGTTTTTGAGACTGATTATTGTCATAATATGACTGTTTCAAACGTTCGAGTCAACATATGTTTTTGGGAAATTTTGATTAAGAGCACTAAAGGTTGTCGCGTTCATAACAGTCCAATCAAACTGTATCCACTGCTGGGTCAATAAGTAACATTTCAAAACCTGACTTTGATTTGCGGCACTAAATTATGTCGCGTTCACCTTTTCAAACAATGAACGATACAATTTCGATTTACGATAACGATTACGGAGTGTAAAGAAATACGTGTTACTTGTAAAATATCACTTTTCATCTGATATATGTATTGTTAAACTACTATCGGTACATTACATCATTTATAATTGATAAGCATAGTTATATATGCATGCATAAACTATGTTCGTGAGACAATATAATTATTACCTACAATGCCACATAATTGAAATAAATATGACCTAAGTATTTCATTGTAGTTTTTACTAATTTATAAATTGAGAAATGCGACTCCAATGTAACGTGAGAATGATTTCATATTTTACAGTCGTCACAAAATAACTCTTAAACACAGCTAATTATTTTGTTGCTGTCCATGTTTGTGTGATTAGCTCCAAAGACAATAAAACCATCAACCATAATTAATCCTCAGCTGCATTAACAAAAGAAAGATTTATCAACATCATAGATTACTTTATGGCAAGCCCACTATACATTTGAAAGTTTGTACAGCGTTACGAGAATGAAAACGACGCATGTCCATCTAGTTGGAACACAACGTTATTCCGCAAATTATCGTCAAAAGTTCTGGATCCGTCTTTGTCGAAAATTGTGTCCCAAACTTTAAAATTAGGCCACAAGTAGGAGTGAACAAAATTATTTCACCGGATTTACGGGGTGTCCCAATTTGTACCCATTCCGTAATTTATTTGAGGCAGCAAATTAGACCAAATTAATTATTTTCCGACAGCTGTTGTGTAGTATCGTTTGTCAATATCATTATGCTGCTTTATATGTACATAGAATATCCATTCTGTTCACACATTTGTCAAATAATACAAGCTGAACAATGAAAGCATCGTTTACTTAACTGTGCGTGTTTATGTCAGGATAAAGAAAGTATGGAATTGGCCAAACTGTTACGATGTTTCAAGGTCAGTCTACAATAAATCCCTTACGATATATAATGTTTAATTCAGTCGTAAGATATATTTTACATTCTTTCACGTATATGAATGCAACACAAGTGTATGTTATCATTCCGAAACAAAATATTCATACGATCCTAAAAATCGGTTTCTTACCCGTCTTTGAAATGCTGATTAATATACTCCAGTGAACAACACACATGCTTGTTTACTGAAGCAGATTTATTTGTTTTATCTTAAAAAGTAACATGTTAAGCCTTTTGCCCCATAGTTAACTTATTTAAAAGGAAGTTTTAAATGTCGTTATATGAATATATTAAAAAATATATATTCATGATAAGACGGATACAGCGATGTTTAAACCTACGATAATACACGTTGCTGGTAGTTTCTTAGTAGTTTTAAGAACATTTGGAAAGCCTCAAGGTAAGATGTTGTGCACAAACCTATTTCATTCTATATTATTGTTGTGTGTCTATTTCTATTGCTTGACCCTGCAGGAGACAAATGCTTATAATTAAAGGGATAATCACAACTTGTTACTGAAAAACCAGTACTAGTAGGTATGAAGACAATGTAAATATATTATGATTATAGTAGTTAAATGAAGTATAAGAGTTTGTTTATGATGAATACATTACCTGAAACATGATGTGCATTTATGTCATAAAAGAATCAGTTTAATATCCAGTTTCTTTTTGTGTAACAAGTAGCCTCTATCTAATCTGCATACACTCCAAACGAGGCTCGGGTGTAATATACTGCGTACCTTATCGACACTTGACATATCCGATGTATCTGCCTATACAGTAACGCTGTAAATGCATTGCTATCTTCTTTCAGATAGACTAGTAAAGACAAGTTCGTAGTAAACACTCTCCATGCAAAAAGCATGGACCACGTTTTACGACTTCGGTTTTTGGCAGGCGACGGCCCAATTGTTTAATTCACACATTTGTAGTCGGACCATACTCCCAGTGACTTGCCGTGTTTATTTTATAACAAGGATCTGTTGCTTAATTGACAGGTCGATAATAAGGCCCACTTACCGCGGGGACGCTCCGTTTATGACCGTAAGGTGTCAATAACAGAAAACAGCCATACGATTGACGCACTTTTAGTTTGTTTTTTGTATTGTTAAAATTGTAAATCCACGAATTTAAGTGCCCACGAAATTGTCATTTTTTCAACAAACCACTAAATTTTATGCCGACGAATATAAATGGTTTTACAGTATATTTTTTATTATAATAGCGAATACGTCTAATTTGCAATAACTTATTCGGATATGTGAACAATAATTCCCGTTCGACTCACTAACCCATATTCAATTACATTTTAACCTATTTATAAGTGCCTATGTGTATAATGAGCAAAGTAATACCTCTAAGATTTACATACAACCGCTATAATTATGTATTGATCTGTTTACAGAAGTTTGTTGCGATCAATTGTAATTAACATATTTTTTTCGAGTCAAATAAACATATAAAACACGAATATCGGTAGAACCTACGGATACTCCCCGATCCTGCTAGAGATCTCTAATTGAGGCATTGACCTATAACCATTGCACCTGGTTCATAAAGTGAAGTAAAGTAAAAATCGCGTAATGTGTGTTTTTAGTTTTGGAAATCATGAGTGTATTGTTTGAAACCATTTTTTGCAAGAGTTTCGGGTGTCTGTTATTATCATGTAAGTAAGATACCATTTAAATTTCAATAGGAGACAAGTAACAGTGAACTGTGATGGCCGTGTTTGTTTGATTCCCGAAGTATAAAGTCGCCGCTTTGTCATTCCGAATTCTAATTCAACTGCCATCCAATCTATCCGCGTGTAAAATGTCTACAATTTAGCAAAAACAATAAGATTTAGTAATAACCCCACTGTAAGCGTTAGTTGTATTATATCAATAATATCAACATTAAATCGTACAAGCACAAAAGCAGACAAACAAATGCTGCCTCCCAGAACCATCGGCCTCCACCTTACATGTATGTTACGTTAACATGCACTGCATTGTTTTGCATTATGTGATGTTGTGCGCGTTGCTGTCCTGTATTGTGTTTCGGTGTGTTTTGCTATGGCATGCACCATAATGTTAAGATTTGCTTCATAACGATGTGTTTCGCTAAATGCCCAGCTGTGCTATACCATAAACAATTAAGCTAAGGTATGCTATATTATGGTATCTTATGATATGTATTGGTATGTATTGGTATGCAACTTATTATCGTTGCCAAATTTGACTACGCACATGTAAATGTAATTGACGAAATAAAACAATCAACATGAATACACAAACGTCATTAATAATCGTAGCCTAGTCATTTGATTTTGAACATTCAACGTTTGTGTATATGTTGTAATTTCTCAATATTAAATGTAAGACAAGAATATCAGTAAAGCTGATGGATGCACCCCAATGCGTTTTGTCAAGCAATATAAATGCTATGAAAAGGATATTAAAATGACTAAAAAATTAATAGACATGTAGGACCAAATCTGACACCAAAACTGTTTTATTCACATCCGGCCAGTAGTTGCTGAGTGATAGCACAGGCAATAATTTTGCAATATGAACAATTTGCAGAAATCTTCGAGAAAAATCATTTAAGTGGAACATCCTGGTAACATGCTCATGCTATAAAGTTTCATTAAAATATGGCTTGTAGTTGCAAGAAATAGCCTGGACAGGAATTGCGCTATGTACACTATATTTCAGAAATTTTCAAAGTCCCATAACTCCAAGAAATATAATTTAAATAGAACATTTTGCTACTGTGCAACTTCCTCTTGGCAATGAAGCTTCCCATGAAATTTCATTAAAATCTAGTCAGTAGCTGCTGAGAAATAGCCCGGACAAGAATTCACGCTATCTGCTATATTTCAAAGTCCCATAACTCCAAGAAGAATCAATGAAGCAAAACATTATGCTAATATGCACACCTCCTTTTGTCGATACAGCTTCCCATAAAAGTTCATTAATCTCTGGCTAGAAGTTGCTGAGAAATTGCCCGGACAATAATATATGCAGTGTATAATAATTTCAGAAAGTCCCATAACTCTGAGAAAAATAATTGAAGGGGGACTTCCTGGTAGTATGCACACCTCCTCCTGGTAATGAAGCCTCCCATAAAGTTTTGTTGAATTTCAGCTAGTGGTTGCTGAGAAATAGCCTGACCAGGAAAGTATAGAATTGTGCACTTAATACTAATTTCAGAAATCTTCTAAGTTCCATAACTCTCAGAAAAATCATTGAAGCGGAACGTCCTGGTATTATGAACACCTCCTTTGGGTATTGAAGCTTCCCATAACGTTTCGTTGAATTCCACCCAGTTGTTGCTGATAAATAGCCCGAACAAGAAAGTTGGACGGAAGGACGGGCGGACGAACGGACGGAAGGACGGACGGACACAGCGACAACTATATGCTCCCCCGAAAATGTTCGGGGAATATAGAAAAACATTCATAGAGCACCCACTCATTCAAATTTCGTTGTCACCTTATCGTAAACTGCATGTCTTCAATGCCACACTACTTCATTACTAGTAATGTCATCTATGTAAATTATTGGTTATATACTTGATATTAATAATGTAAAACATGCATTTTGTTCATGTATTAGCTATAATTATTCAGGAATTCGATGTATTAAAGATAAAACAAGAAATGTCCTCAAAAATAGACAATCGGCGTTAAAATTAATATTGAGATATCTTTTTTTACCAAAAACATAATACACGAGGGACAAGATGATTGGTTACGTAACTTCTCGGACCCCAGCTTTTTGGGTCCCCACAAAGAAGATTTCTCGGATAGATGTTTCGGACACCATAAGACAACTTATCGGACCCAAAATTAATTTGAGATAAACTCAAACTGAAGTTAAGTTAAACTTATTAATATTTGTACCGTTAATAAACCGATCATATCTTCCATGATATGGCCGGTGATAAATTAATAACCTAAATGCTAGTAATTTACGTCACTATAATTTTTACATGAATTTGTCAATACTAATTTTACAAATTAACATTGCCAGAACATAATTGCGGACATGAATGAAAACTATTATATATCAGACGAGTGTACATAATTATGTTATACTTAACGTATCATTAATTTTGCAAATAGTGTATTCATGCTACGCCAATGAAATAAAAGTAACTTGAACATCATTTCGACGTATCACGAGACTTCTCTTTTTCCACATTTTATTCATAAAAAAAGGTGTTAAATATTTTTAGAGATTGGATTACATCATATGGATAATTTGATAGAAAGAAGCAATTATATAAATAATTCTTAATAAAACGAAACCGCAATTCAAATACAAAATAACATGCACAGTAAGTGTACAAATATAAATTCCAAATGTATTGAAATTCTCGAGTTTATGATTATCCGGACGCTAATTAATGAATGTATATTAGCATAGCTATACCGCGCGCTATTTTTAGAATGATGCACCCTTTATCTGGAGTGTGTTGAATACGCTAGACTAGACCATTTCATACCGATCTTCGCCGAGTAGCTACATGTACGTATGGCTCCGACGCGTTTCAAAGCAAAGATATCAGTCAACCAATGAGATCATTGTAATTGCTATTTATAGAGCGTGCCGCTGATGTAGGCTAAACCAAATAATTATTTCATTTCAATGAATATTACATTCTGTTCATGACAAACAATGAGTAAAGTTAATCATAAGTATCAAGTTTGTTCAGTTCTAGAGTGCATGTCGAAGATATGCTTATAACTTTATTTTAACTGCCTATATAAATGTTAATTTCCAAAAATATGCACCAGTTACTGATAGACATCAAACCATTGTTGTAAGTTTGCATTCCCTAAAATTAGAAAATTTGCCCAATTCTATTGCATTCAGTTTTCCCGCCGCATAAAATTATCGCAAGAAATCTAGGTCAAAAGTGATATTAGACAGCTACGCCAAAAAACAAAAATCAACGTGATTACTACATACACACTGATAGTGGGGTTAAACAGACAGTTGATTACATTACATGTTACAAGTAATTCACACTGTACATAAAAGAAGTTGAAATCCTACACTAAAGAATTAACTACCCAAAACCAGTTTAACACAAAGAGTAACCACATCGTACAACCATATATCACTTTTCTTCCTTACGAAAAACTGTATTATATTTTGCGGTAACGTTAGTCCTTGTCGTTCAATAGATTGAGAAAAAAAAAACGGCAGACAATGTTAATGTTTGTCAAAAACAATACAGTAAACTTTATTCAAAAGAACTTAAGGGGACTATGTCGAAGAAAACGGCCCTGGTAAAACCACTCAAATGAAGCTATTACCCAGCAAGCAAGCCCATATAGGACCTATATGGGCCACTTGAGGGTTTACATATGGGCTACCGATATGGGACCCACCACAGAAAGTGCAACCGGGATTTACGTGGGTCCCAAATGGGTTACAATATGGGTCCACCATGGGACCCATGTGGTCTCAACATGGGACCATGATGGGCAAACAAAGATGGGACCTTAAATGGATACCCACATGGGCCCCACCCCAGAAAGTGCAACCGGGATTTACGTAGGTCCCATATGGGTTACAATATGGGTCCACAATTGGACCCATGTGGTCTCAATATGGAACCACAATGGGCAAACACAGATGGGACCTTAATAGGAGACCCACATGGGCCCCGCCCCAGAAGGTGCAACCGGGATTTACGTGGGTCCCATATGGGTTACAATATAGGTATACCATGGGACCCACGTGGTCTCAACATGGGACCATTATGGGCAAACACAAATGGGACCTTGATGGGAGACCCATATGGTCCCCACCGCAGAAAATACAACCAGGATTTGCATGGGTCCCATATTGGTTGCGACACAAATTTGTCCTGAAGGGAAAACCTGAATAAAAGCTTTACTGCAAAAGTCCAAACATGATTCTCTTCATAATTTGTCACTTATACAGAAGTAGTTGTTGCGAAGGTGTGTGTAACATTCTATTGTTGTCAAACTTCAAGGACAGGACAATATAAATATAGGCTTTTAATGGCCACAAGTAGCTTTCCAGTCTGTAGTCCTGCTAATAATGTATTCTTCTTGACAATCACATGTCTGTCAGATGCAGCTTTACAACAACCAACACTTAACAAATGACATATTATATGGAGTAGAATTTGGACCATATCACCAAGGCTTTAAGTTGGTGTTAGTTATTAATGTATTGATAATAAAGCACTTAACATCATGCTTTCAAACAAGCTATTTATCCTAATCCGTAAACTTGACAAAACAGACTATTTCAATAATAGTACAAGAACACACAATGCATCATGTGAGACAGATGTTCAAATGAGCATATCGAGATCTACATGTATGCCTAATGTACCTTGCATCAAATACTCGTTATTATTATAACCTTGTCCTAATTTGTGTATATTTTGAAAGATAATATAAATGGTATATAATAAACATCACGACGAAGATAAATCCTGCATATACACTTTTGGAAAGTTAAAATTGCCAGCCATTTTGGTCTTTTGCTGTTGAACAGTTTGGTCGAAACACGGACTTGCATTTGAATAAAACCTTCTTTTATCGACTGTAGTGTGTAGCATTTGGCATGGTGAACATATTTGAAACGAAGCATATGGCGATAGTTTATCTTGTTACACTGCGTTTTGCATTGAATTGTTTCGGACTATTTCGAGTGGCGGAAACATCATGAATATATTCCATATTACTACGCAAGGTTAGATTCAGTAAATTTAATGCGTTTTTGAGTATAGTTTCAAATAATTAAACGTTAATAGTGTGTTTGTTAAACATAAAATAAATAAATACAAATATGGTAGGATAAATAGAATATTAGGTTAGTGTCTTTGTGTACTTGAATTTATCCGACTCGTCTCCGAAAGGCTTACACGGCTCGGCAAGCCTCGCCGTGTAAACCTTTCATTAACTCGTCGGATAAATTCAAGTACACAAAGACACTAACCTAATATTCTCTATATTCATGTCAGTGAGGTGTCATAATCAACATGCACGCATGGGAAATCATTATGATTAAATTATTGATGATTAAATGAATTTTAAAAAGGAAAACTCAACGGTATTAACTTACTAGCTTTTTCATCTAATTTTTTGTTATAACATCAAGCTCATCCATATGGTTACTACATTGATTTCAGAACAGTTAAACAGCGCATTTAAAATTCATGACACGCATGCATGTGTGAATATACTTCTTATTGTTCCTGAATGTACTGGCGATCAATTTATTACGAAAATTCCTCATGTTACATGAGTGTATGCGATTAAAATAACAAAACGTTGTTGTCCGAAAATAAATAAATAAATTTAGTTCTGTGCTCAGCTCTTACAGTTCAATATAGGAAAAACAATACTTAGGGTAATTACGGTACTTAGATTAGTTTTAAACGTTTAGACTTGTACTTAAACAAAGCACAAAATCCACTGTAAAACCATCCATACAAAACGCAAAAATGAAGTTCCGATTTTGACATCTTTCTGTCCATGTTTATCAATAAAGGTGACGTCTCAATGAATACGTGGTTTAATTCCTACTCATCAGAACTCCAAATCGTTATTTATTAGCCTATAAACAACGCTAAATCAAAGATAATTTTGTACATCAGACTTATTTACCGTTTATAAGTAATAGATAATCAACAAAACTGTATAAATAATCTTGTATTAGGCACTACTGATACGCGCACATGGAAAAGCAACATGCGGACGATGGATACGGATACGACCACGGACGCGGATAACGGATCACGCGCACATGGAAAAGCGGCCTAAATTTAGGTCATATTTTCTCGGCGTAGGAAGGTCTAAGGCAAATTTCACAAACACCTGCATCAAGCCCATTCATTGACCAACAAATGAAGCAAAAAATTGATAATATTTAAATTATTATGGCAGGTCGCATTTTGCATGCAAACAGATCACAGCAGGCGCTCAACAATGTGTGATAAACAATGCCCTAATGCCTGTTCGTAAAATGGTTGTATACAATCACATTAAATAAACAGCAAAATAAAATTTATATCATTTTAAAGGAAAATTTATCATAACCTCTTTAAATATATTTGAGTTGTATTAATATCTTTTAAAACAAGCGTGGACAACTTTTTGGAGTTGGAGTGGTATTGGACATTATTGGTTTTCTACTGTTGTCAGCTGATACGCCATCACCTACTGCGTGTATTTATTAAGCAGCATCAAAGATCACCTAGATATAATTACAGGCCTTTGCGCAGCATGGACCGCTCTGAGTGTTCAAGTTGGGACAAACACACAGATTTCCTGTGAAGTAAGAACAACTGCTTATCCAGAATGGAAAGGTCCACTAGCAAATGGGATACGGATGTATTATAATAGAGATGGATTTTCGTTTTTAACCCTGCACTTGGTATTGAGAAACTCAACCGTCTTAGCTGGTTTAACAATACCATTGATCTACTTATATCTCCTATCAGATGTACAGATGAAGACAATAACACATGCGCCGCTGCGGGAAGTGGCACTTCATCTGTCAATCTTACTGTTCGTGTACAGCCCTCAACTGTCATCTCCAACACTGCGCCCGCTGGCATCATAAGAGCCACCGAGGAAACACCCCTAACGTTGGCCTGCACCTCAGAAGGAGGATACCCCTTGCAGACAGTGAACTGGTACAGGGAAAGCATCTAAACCAGCTCTTCCATCAGGAACTCCGTCTGTGGTAGAGAGCAATGGATTGTACAATGAGATACTAAATGTGACATTCACTCCGACCAGTGCGGATGATGGTGTTACGTACATATGCCAGTCATCGTATTCGGCTTATCTACCACTTTTGCAGTCCAGCAGTGTACTTCTGGTGCTTAATTGTAAGTGGATTTGGTATATATAATTTGTATACAACACACCAAATTATATCACAATATTATGTCGTCCCCATGTAGTGAGTAGGGAGACACATTGATTTTCTGCTGGAAAGATGGATGTCTGGATGTACGTATGAATGTATGTCTGGACGCCTGAATTTTGTTTTTATCTGCGCTTGTTCTCCGTTATCAATACCAAGTCTAGTTGTGCATATCGTCAGCATGTTGTCGTTGGTGGATTATCGCCCTTTGACGTTTTTCATATAAAATACCCTGTCTTCGCTTGTTCTACGTAACCCTGGTCGGATTTTGATGAAATTTCACAGGATTGATCGGTACTAAGCATAGTTGTGCATATCGTCGGCATGTCATAGTCTGGGGATTTTTGCAGAGTTATGGCCCGTTGAAGTTTTGACATAACATACCTTTTCTGCGCTTGTTCTCCGTAATCCCTGGTCAGATTTGGACGAAACATTACTGGATTGATCAGTACCAAGTCTAGATGTGCATATTGTCGGCATGTCGTCGTCCACAGATTTTTGGCGGAGTCATGGCTCTTTGAAGTTTTTCACATAACAGACCTTGTCTGCGCTTGTTCTCCATAACCCCGGTTGGACAAAACGAAACAGGATCTATCAGTACCAATTCTAGTTGTGCATATCGTCGGCGGCAGAACTTGGCGGAGTTATGGCCTTTTGAAGTTGTTGACATAACAGACCTTGTCTGTCATGGCTGTTTTCTTTTCCGTAATCACTGGCTGGAAATTGACAAAACTTCACAGGATTGATCATTACCAAGTGTGGTTGTGCATATAATCGGAAAGTCATAGGTGGATTTTGAGTGGAGTTATTGCTGTGCGCGGGTCGATACATGTTTTGTTTTTTTAATAAACTAGTTTATTTTTTTTGTGTAACAATGTTCATATTTTTATAAATGTTCTCATGTTCGAAAAATATGTGAGCTTTTCTTTTCGTCAGTCATCAAGAATCACTCAGGTTAAGATTATTGCAATGATAGTGTATCTTCACACTTCGATCACCGGCAATTGGACAACGTTTAGTCTAGCATGGATATTTGCTTGTTTAAATCGACCACATGCAAAGCAAGTGACACATTGTTTTAGACAAACTGTTATGCCGTGTATCCATATTCACAGTTCAGCTTAATTAATAAAGGTGATTGAAAAGAGATAGTGACACGCATCAACTTTTCTAAGCAGAAAGTACTATTCCGGATTGTTAAAAAATCATAATTCCAAGCGTTTTTTTTTAGCTCGAAGTGCTCGGTGAGCTATTGGTATAGGGGACTTCTCCGGCGTCGTCCTTATGCCGTCAACAATTTGGACCGTTATCGCGATAAAGACTACATTTATGTATGTCTGGCATCCCTGATATTTACCTTGCTGTTCATAAGTAAGTTTACTAAGAAAATATTATTTTATTACCGCTTGTTGCAAAATCAACTAAAACATTTAGTGCTGTCTGATAAGAAAGGTTACTAAGAAAACATTATTTTACTACCCATTTTTTTTATAAACAATTAGAACATTTAATGCCTGTGACTATTAATGATACAAAGAAACCACTATCGTATTACCACTTGTTGTATAATCAATTAGAACATTTAGCACTGTTTGATAAGTAAGTTTACTAAGAAAATATGTTATTACCGCTTGTTGTAAAATCAATAAGAACATGTAATTATGTTTGATAAAGTAAGTTACTAAGAAAATATTACTTTATTGGCCCTTGTTTTATAAACAATTAGAACATTTAATGCTACAGATAAGCAATTTTACTAAAAATACTATTTTATTACTGCTTGTTGTATAATCATTTAGAACATTTAGCGTTGTTTGATAGTATTATCATTAGAACATTTAGTGCGGTTGATACGCAGTTTTACTAAGAAAATATTTTATTACTGCCGCTTGGTGTTAAATCAATTAGAACTTTTAGTGTGGTTGACATGCATGGTTACTCAGAAACTATTTTCTTTATTACCCCTTGTTGTAACATTCTCCAATACCATTATTCTCCACCCTTATTCATTATACCCTTACTTTTTTTTAAATTTCACCTGTTTTTTTTTTCTTTTTCATTTATGTAATTGTAAATTGCAATATGAAATTTCTATTGTACATGCACTTCTGTATCGTCTTTGCAGCGAAAAATAATGTGTGTGTATCTTTAACTACATTAAGAATATGGATCGAAATTAGTGCACTTAAAATCTTATCGTTGAATTGTAGAGGCATCCAACGTATTAAAAAGCGTCTCCAAGTTGTTCAATATTTAAAGGATACAAACGGTGATATATATTGCCTACAAGACACACACTTGACTGAGGAACAATATAAAAGTTAATATTCACAATGGGGAAATGAATGTGTTCTAAGCTATCACAGTTCAAATTCAAGAGGTATTGCAATATTGTTTGCCAAACATATAGAATATAAAATTCATAAACAAGAATGCGATTAATTAGGAAACTATATCCTACTAGATTTAACTGTTGGAGTACCCGATTAACTTTGGCCTCAATATACGGTCCTAATACAGACAATCCAGATTTGTTTGACAACATTTGTAATAAAATCGACAAATACGATAATGAGACATACTGTATCTGTGGAGATTTTAATCTAGTACTAGATCACGAGTTCGATTATTATAACTACACATGTATTAACAACAAAAACGCAAGGTCCACATTAACTGATAATATAAATGAACGTGGTCTTATTGATCCTTTTAGATATAAATACCCTCTTACTAAACGCTACACGTGGCGTAGAACAAATCCGCTTCAACAGGCTTGATTAGATTTTTTTCTATTATCGCCGATCCTATTACCTAGTGTATCCGATATTCAAAGACAGCCAAGTCTTCAATCAGATCATTCTATTGTAGAACTGACCCTAGAATTTAGCAATTTTTCTCACGGAAAAGGTCTATGGAAACATAATAACACGTTGTTAAAAGATATTAACTACATTAATACGAGTAACATTTTGGAAATATAAGAACATTATATGCTTCCCGTTTATTACTATAGAAATATTCAGCTCATCCCTGAAGAAGAATTACAATTTACAATTGATGGCCAACTTTGTTTGGAAATATTACTGATGGAAAATCGAGGAAAATGCATTTTATATAGCTCCTTTAAAAAAAAGAAAAGGATACTAGAGAACTGAAAATTAAAACAGAAATTAACAATATTGAAGGCGATCTTTTTGAAGATAAAATTGAACATCATTCTAATCTCCAAGTGGAACTTAAGCGATGACAAATTAAAGGGAAACATAATCAGATCCAGGGCCCAATGGATTGAAAATGGCGAAAAACCGAAAAATTTATTTTGCAATTTTAGAGAAATATAATTATACATCAAAAACCATCAATAAATTAGTCAACAGTGAAAATGTTGAAATTGACAAGCAGTCGGACATTCTCAATGAAACTGCTGCATTTGATAAACATTTGTATGGCAATAAAGACGTAAATAACAGGGAGGAAGAAACTAACAGTTTTATATCGGATCTTAACATACCGAAGCTTTCAAATGATCAACGAGAATAATTAGAAGGCCCTATAACGCTTACTGAAGCATCTTGAGTTTTAAAACATATGGCAAATAATAAAAGTATGGGATCGTCAGGTTTCACAGCAGAATTTTTTAAAAATGTTTTGGAAACAATTAGGTGTATTCGTCTGTAGAGCTTTGAACCACGCATTTAGAGTCGGAAAATTATCAATTACTCAAACTCAAGGGATAATAAAATGTATTCCTAAGGGAGATAAACCAAGACAGTTTTTAAAAAAACTGGCGTTCTATCACTTTACGTAATACCATTTTTAAAATCGGGCTGGTTGTATAGACATATTGACATATTGGTTAACCTGGATCAAACTGGATTTATAAAAGGCAGATTTATAGGTGAGAATACACGATTAATCTATGATATAATGCAATATACTGAAACAAATGCCATACCTGGTCTTTTACTTCTGATAGACTTCGCAAAAGCATTCGATTCATTATCATGGTCCTTTATTAATAAAACACTTCAGTTATTCAATTTTGTGAAAGACATACAGCGCTGGTTCAATGTTCTATATCAAAATAGTACGTCGAAAGTTATTCAATGTCGTTTTTTGTCCGAATTCTTCCCAATACAGCGTGGTTGTCGTCAAGGAGACCCACTCAGTTGCTATTTATTTATTTTATGCGCTGAAATTCTATTAAGTTAAGATCAAGTACTAAAATAAAAGGAATAACTGTGAATGAAATTGAACATAGACTTTCCCAATTTGCGGACGATACTACAATCATCTTGGATGGCTCTAGCGATTCACTAACTGAAACATTAGAAGTATTATCAAACTTTAGTTTTTGTTCAGGACTTCAAGTTAACTTTGATAAAACTAAGGTTGTCTGGATTGGCAAAAATAAATATAGTTCCGATAGCATTAAAACCAAATGGAAATTAATTTGGAATCAACAAAGCTTTGAAATGTTGGGTCTAAAATTTCACATAGATCTACAAACATTGACGGATCTGAATTACACAAATAAACTCGCCGATATGTGTTCTATGTAAAAAAAACTGGACAAGAAGTATACTAACGCCTATACAGGTTATTAAAACCTTAGCATTACCGCTCTTTAATCATCTAATTACCGCTCTGCCAAATCCCTCACTCTAGGTTGTAAACAAAATAAACGAGCTGTTTTTTTTACTTTGTGTGGAACGGTAAATCTAAGGTTAAACAAGCAATTCTTATAAAACAATATAAAGATGGTGGTTTAAACATGATTGACTTGCCCTCCTATATTAGGTCTTTAAAAATGTCATGGATTAGACGAATTACAATGGGAAACGGAAAATGGTTTAATATTGTAAACACTTTTATTGATCTTAATAAATTATACAACTGTGGAGTACATTACCCTGAAAGCTTATTATCTAGAATAGATAATGATTTCTGGAAAGACTCACTAGAAGCATTTGTGTTTTTCCTAAAAAAAGAAAATATTAGACATTCAAATGTGCTGTACTACCCATTATTTTACGATTCAAATTCAATAATTGGACAGAAGAGTTTTTTCTTCGCTTCATGGTTTAACACAGGCGTACATGCTATTGGAGATATCATACAATATATTAAATCATAGTCTTTTTATGAATACGATGAATTTTGTAAACTCTACAACTTCAGTCCGAACTATCTTCATTACCAAGGAGTTATACACTCTCTCTCTAGCTTTTTAAAGACAACACAGTTCTCAAAGAACTGTACGTATTTTAAACCATTTATACCACCATGCTTACAGAGTATCTTACAATTTTCTAGTGGAACTAAACCAATGTATTCAATTTAAAAAGAAAATCATTCAATACCGTCATGCAAATATAAATGGTGTGAAACTTTTGGAAATATAAAAGACGATGAATGGTCAACCATCTTCGAAATGCCTTTTATAATAACACAAGATTCGATCTTACAGTGGCTACAGTATAGAATTATTCACAGAATATTAGGAAATAAAAAACTTCTATTTAAAATAAAATATACAGATACTGACAAATGCACTTTCTGCAAAAATTGTACAGAAACCATAGTTCATATGTTTTGGGATTGTCCAATTATCCACAAATTCATTATGGATCTTTTTAACTGTATACCAAATTCCAAAGATCTTCTTAACCGGGAAGGTTTTATTCTTGGTTACAAGAAGAAATCAGGTAACATAATGAATATGGTGTGCCTTATTACAAAAATGTTCATCTATACTTGTAAAATGACATTAAAAGCACCATCCGTCTCTTTTGCTAAATAATACTTTAAATAAGAATACAAGGAATTAAAATGCTATCAGAACGAACAAGATGTCGACAAATGGAACATGTTTTTGCCAATCTTTGCATAAGCAATAACCCAAATAAACAAATGTGAATGAATATTATCTTTACCTACAAACCTATCTGATTGTTTCTTTTTGTTGTTCGTTGTTGCAAATGCCTTGTTACTAATATACCCAAAATAGAAATGATGTCAAATGATGCTTTATGAATACGTTATTTATGTCTCTTTTTTGTACACATTTCATTATTGTTGCTTACCTTTCATTGCAAAATACGATTATTGTAAGGTGCGGAGGAGGATGCCCTCGACCTTCACGCACCTATTGACGAGTGAAATAATGTTTTTACAATGTTTAGAAAAAAAATTCTTTCACGACCAATCCCCACACAAGTTATGTGGCCAGGCTGGGGCTATAACTCACGAACCCTTGATTGGTAGTATAGCGCTCTACCAACTCAGCTATACGGGCCCGCAAAGCCAGAATAACCTACTTGGTTTTATACATTTATTTGGTGCCATTATGATGATATTTAGGAAGTTTTGATAGAGTGTGGTAACTATAGAGTGCCACTGTATGTACCAGTTTCGAACCCGTAAGGGATTATCATTGCTTATGGACTGCGAAAACCTTTAAAACATTTTTAACAACAATACAGAACAATATGTCAATCACTGATACGCAATGTTGAACTGACATCAAATCGGTCTATTTACTTGAGTTTATAAATAATTTATTACTTTATTTCAAACATGTACCGGTATGTGAAAAAAAAGATGGTAGTATCTAATCAAAAGCTCTTTGTGAATTTTTAGCTCACCTGAGCACAACGTGCTCATGGGTTGTGCTTATGGCGAGCTTTTGTGATCGTCTTTCGTCAGTCGAGCGACATCAACATTTACCTCGTTAACACTCTCGAGGCCACATTTATTGGCCAATATTGATGAAACTTTGCCAGAACATTTCACCCGATGATATATCGGTTGAGTTCGAATCTGGGTCATGTGGGGTCAAAAACTTGGTCACTAGGTCAAATGTGAGTTCGAAAATGGTTGCCCTCCGTTGAAAAACATGGACAGTTTTCCCTATATGCTATGTTGAAAACTTTATAAAGCTTGCTAACACTCTAGAAAATTTGTTGCCCAATCTTCATGAAGCTTGGTCAGAACATTTATCTTAATGATATCTCGGCCGAATTTTGAATCTGGGTCATGTGGGATCAAAAACTAGGTCACTAGGTCAAATTGAAGAAGAAGCTTGTGAACATTCTAGAAGTCACATTTTTTAACCAATCTTCACGAAATTTGGTCAGAACATTTGTCCCAATGATATATCGGGCGAGTTCGAATCTGGGTCATATGGGGTGAAAAACTAGGTTACTAGGTCAAATTGAAGACAAAGCTTGTTAAACCTCTAGAAGTCACATTTTAAGCTCATCTGACCACAACGTGCTCATGGTGATCTTTTGTGATCGCCTTTCTTCCGTCGTGCGTCGTCAACAATTACATTGTCGACACTCTAGAGGCCACATTTATTGGCCAATCTTCATGAAACTTTGCCAGAATATTCGTCCCAAAGATATCTTGCCCGACTTCGAAACTGGATAATGTGGGGTCAAACACTAGATCACTTTGTCAAATTGAAGAAAAGGTTTGTGAACACTCTAGAAGTAACATTTTTTTGCCCAATCAACATGAAACTTGGTCAGAACCTTTGTTCTCATGGTATCTCGGTGGAGTTAGAAAATTCTTCCGCTCCGTTGAAAAACATGGCCGCCAGTTTGCGGGGCAGTTTTCCTTATATGGATATAGGAAAAGCTTGTGAACACACTTATAGTCACATATTTTGCCCAATCAACATGAAACTTGCTCGGAACTTTTCTTATCTTGATATCTCGGCTTTGTTTGAAAATGGTTACGGTCCGTTGAAAAATATGGCCGCCAGAGGGGGGGGCGGTAAAGTTTTCCTTATATGGCTATAGGAAAAGCTTGTGAATTTTCTAGCAGTCACATTTTTTTGCCCAATCAACATAAGACCAGCTCGGAACCTTTGTTCCGATGATATCTCGGCCGAGTTTAAAAATAGTTCCGGTCTGATGAAAACATGGCCGACAGTGTGGGGGGGGGAGGGGCAGTTTTCCTTATATTGCAATAGGAAAAGCTTGTGAACACTCTAGATGTCACATTTTTGGCCCGATCTTGATGAAACGTGGTCAGAACATTCGTCCCAATGATATCTCGGGCAAGTGCGAATCTGGGTCATGTGGGGTTAAAAACTAGGTCAGCAGATCAAATTGAAGAAAAAGCTTGTTAACACTTTAGAAAACACATTTTTTGCCCAATCTTCATGAAACTTGGTCAGAACATTTGTCTTAATGGTATCTCGGTCGAGTTTGAATCTGGGTCATATGGGGTCAAAACCTAGGTAACTAGGTCAAATTGAAGAACAAATTGTGTAAACACTCTAAACGTCACATTTTTAGCTCACCTGAGCACACAATGCGCATGGCGAGCACCTGAGCACACAATGCGCATGGCGAGCTTTTGTGATTGCCTTTTGTCCGTCGTGCGTCGTCAACCTTTACATTGTCAACAAACTCTAGAGGCCACATTAATTGGTTGATCTTTATGAAACATGGTCAAAACATTAGTCCCAACGATATCTCGACTGACTTCGAAACTGGGTTATGAGGGGTCAAAAACTAGGTCGCTCGGTCAAATTGAAGAAAAGCTTGTTAACACTCTAGAAGTCACATGTTTTGCCCAATCTTCATGAAACTTGCTCAGAACCTTTAATCCAGTGATATGTCGGTTGAGTTTAAAACTGTGTGCCTAGGTCTATTGAAGAAAAAGCTTGTGAACACTCAAGAGGCCACATTGTTTTCCTAATTAATATAAAACATTTGTTCGTAGGATATCTCGCCACCAGTGTACCGGGCAGTTTATGTTTAGCTCACCTGAGCACAAATGTCTCGGTGAGCTATTGGCATAGGGGACCTCTCCGGCGTCGTCCATCGTCCGTAGTCTGTATGCCGTCAACAATTTGGACCGTTATCGCGATAAAGACTACATTTTTTTTATTCAATCTTCACCTAACTTGCACAGTTTGTGTATGACCATAAAATCTCAGATTGGAATGTTATTGGGTCAGACCACACCAGCGACACCAGAGTTATTGCCCCTTGTTTACCAAAAATATTGCAAAAATTATCTTTCCAACGTTCAGACTTTATTTTCCATCTCAATCTTAACCAACCTTTCACAGTTTGTGTATGACTATCAGATCTCAGCAGACGCCCAAAGTGGGCCAGATCGTGTTCAAACACCAGAGTTATTGCACTTTGTTTATTAATAATATATACAAAAATGGACATTATTCAGGATAGAGACTTCATTTTTCTTCCAATCAATGTTGACCAAACTTACACAGTTTGCGCATGACCACAACTTTTTTTTCTCATGTATTTATTCCTTATATACTCCTACAATATCATGTTATTCATAATATAGCATACTTATGTCATGTATAAGTACACAAAGATAAATATTACACAACAAAATAAGGCGCATGCATGTAGACGAAAATAACAAAAATATGCACATTGAAGAATAATAGAGCTCTGCATCCGTACAAGTGTTAAAAAAACTTACATTAGATACTGGTCTCTTTTTAAAAGGAATTTTAGTTTTGTTTTTGTTTTTATTTTGCCATTTCAGTATATAAGTTAATAGCATATAAATTATTGTTTGAATGTGAGAAAAAAAGAGATGTTTTTAATTGTTTTGCCATATTAGTCTTTATGTTAACTGTGGTTTAAGTGAATCGGTCCCATTTTTTACAGTGTAATTCGTACTTGTTTTTCATGAGAGCTATTTCAGCTTCAATTCTGATTCTGTTATTTCGATAATCGATGAAACTGTGAAAGCTGGGTGTACATTGTTTTGTTTTTCATTTTAAAAATAAATGATTTTAGTAGAATTATGATAAACTTAAATACATCAGCAGAAAGTTTCTTTTCAGTGCAACCAAAAAGCGCTGTTTGTTTGTCTATGTGTATTACTATATGTTTACTTATTAGAAATTATTCTAATTGTGTCCATGTTTCTTGAACACATGGACATTCCCAAAACAAATGGTCAACAGTTTCGTTGTGAGACTGGCAAAAATCGCACAAAGGATTATGTTGTAAATTGCATTTAAATAAATATGTGTTTGTTGGAATAATTCTCATAATAAATCTGTATTGAAAGCTACGCAATGATGTGTCAATATTTGATTGGTAAGGTATCACATATATATTCATCCAGTCTTTTTCATTCAAGTCATGGAATGTGTTATTCCATTTGGTTTCAAGTTTTGTATTATTCTCGTTTTGTAACTGAAGGTTATAGAGTAGTTTGATGGGTTGTTTTGTTTTTGTCAGAATGTGTGAAAGTGTTTCGGTTGGTAACTGTATATTAAATTCTTCGCTATTTTCTCTCATTTTATATTGAGGTGGAATAGATGTAACTAATGTGTTAAATTTCATTATGCCACTGTTATCAATTTCATATAGGTATTGAATAGTATTAAAATTATATAGATTTTGTTTCTAAAGTCATATAGATGGTATATATATATTTAATTCCTGTATCGAACCAACTTTTATAAAATAAAAGTTTGCCATTCGCAGTTATTGATTTGTTGTTCCAAATTACTTCCATTTTATTGCTTGTCCTATTTTGTTTTGATTTAGACTCATTGTTTATGCAAGACCACGAACTGATTACATCATTAAGGAATATATTTCCTTTACTTATTTCGTTTATTACGTGTTGGTTCAGTTCACTGTCGAATACGAGATTATTACCGTGGTTTTGCAGTTTAAGATTCCACATAAGTTTCCATTTTCCATTGTTAGCTGTATTCATGTAACGTTTTACCCAACTGATTTTGATAGATTTCAAAAAGTTGTATATATTTGTAAGTTTTAAACCTCCATTTGCGTAGTCTTGATAAAGTACACGTCTTTTAATTTTGTCAGGTTTAAAGTCCCAGATGAAGTTAAATACACTTTTTGTTATATCATTTAGTGCTAAAGAAGATTGATTTGGCAGCACTGAAAAGGGATATATTAATTTTGGTAATGCAAATGTTTTAATAACTGCGATTTTTCCCATCAAGGTAAGTTTTCGATGTTGCCATTGTTTTAAACAATTTTCAAATTCATTTATTTTAGGGATGAGTTTTTTTCAATATTGGATTCATGTTGGTTATGAAAATTTATTCCTAACGTTTTTGCTCCCTCGGATGTCCAAATGAATGATTTATCATTACAAAATTGGATATTAGTTTTATTTAAGGAACCAATTCTTAATACAGTTGATTTCGCGTTGTTTAAATTAAGGCCCGAAATGTTTTTAAAATCCACTAATGTGTCTATTAATGCAGTAAAGGAGGTCTCAGATCCATTGTTAAAAAAATTGGCATCATGTGCAAAAAAGTTCGTTTTATTTCATTATTTTATATTTTAATACCTTTAATTTCATTGTTACATTCAATGTAGTTCGATATAAATTGCAAGCATATGATAAACAGAGAAGAGGATAACGGACAGCCTTGACGCACACCTTAAAGCTGTCTGATAGATGTCCGTTGTTTATTATTAAACTATTAATGTTAGTGTAGAATACTTTTGTCCAGTGGATAAGGTCCGTTCCAAAGTTTAATCGTTCCAGACATTGTATTATAAATTTGTGACTTAGACTATCAAATGTTTTTTCAAAATCGGCAGAAAGCAGTAATCCTGGTTTGTTTTTTGAATTTAAATGTTCTATTACATCAAATATTAATCGGAAATTTTATCCTATGTATCTGTTTTTCATAAAACCGGTTTGATCAAAGGATATTATTTGTGGTAATAGTTTCTTTATTCGATTGGCAATTGCTTTTGTCGCGATTTTATAATCTATATCTAATAAACTTATGGGTTTCCAGTTCGCGAGGTAATCTAGATGTTTGCTCATATCAGACCCATATGGGTACAAGAAAGGAAGCTGAAGTGGGTCCACTGCAAGTAAACCCATATGGGTCTCAGCAAGCCAATATGTGGGCACGATATAGGTTGTATCTGGGCTAATATTCCTCATGGGCCCAGTGTGGGACCAAATGTATTATCTTGCCACTATAAAACTCAGATGGGTTCAAGTAAAGTAAACCCTTTAGGGTCCCTACAAGAAAGCCTATATGAGACCCAGAGTCCATATGGGCCCAATATGGGCTACAGCTGGGCAACAAGTACTATATGTGCCCCATGTGGATCCCATATGCATTATATTGCCATTAAAAAACCAGATGGGTTCAAGTAAAGTTAAACCATTTGGGTCCTTCCTAGAAAGCCCATATGGGTCCCATAAAGCAACTCAATATGGGCCCATTATTGGCTTAACTGGGCACAAAGTACAATATGGGCCCCATGTGGGTCCCAAATGATATTTTTGCCCATACCAGACGCATATGGGTCCAAGAAAGGAAGCTCATGTGGGTCTCCTGCAAGTAAGCCCATATGGGTGCCAGCAAGCCATCCCATGTGGGCACGATATGGGTTTTACCTGGACTAATATACCACATGGGCACAGTGTGGGACCCATATGCATTATCTTGCAACTATAAAACCCAGATTGGTCCAAGTAAAGTAAACACATTTGGGTCCCGACTAGAAAGCCCACATGGGTCCTAGAAAGCAAGTCAATATTGGCACATAAGGGCAAGCTATCACATGTGGGCAAGATAAGTGCTTTACGTTGGCTGATAAACTATATGGGCCCTATATGGGACCCATATGTTTTGTCTTACCACTACAAAACCCAGGTGGGCCCCAGTCCTGCAAACCCATATGGCCCCCAAGAAGAAAGCCCATATGGCTCCCAGCAAGCAATGCCCCATATAGTTCAAGTATCTGGACATCTGGACAAATATACCATATGTGGGTCCTAAACATGTGTTTTGCCCATATCAAACCCATATGGGACCCAGAAAGCAAGTAAGCCCCTATGTTTGGCCATTATCAAACCCAGGTAGGTCCCAGTAAAGCAAATCCATATGGGCTATAGTTGAGAAAATATACATTATGGGCTCAATGTGGGCCTCAAATGATATATTTGCCAATATCAGTGCGATATGTGACTAAAATGATCAGTTAGCATACTTTTAGTAATGGTTCTGGTCGTTTATAAAATTGTTTTCTTATCATATTTGATATTAAGCAGTGAAGACATCTAGAAAACATATAAGTTTATGTCCAAATTATGTTCATCGGCTTATATAATACAATAATGTGTTTAATCGGTAAAAATGTATATATATTGCGCAATGATATAATCAATAGCTAACTTTTAGATTCTCAATTTCAGTAAATATGTGAATTTGTCTTTCATCGAGCACATCTCGAAGATGGATATATTGTTTTCTGTATCTGCATTATTTAATATAATAAGTTGTTGATCGGTAAATTTTTATTCAAATAACACTCGTTTTATCTTTGGAAATGATTAAATTTCATCAGGACTTGAATAACCTTGATGCATTAATACATTTCCACATATACTCTTGCATAAACATAAAAGTAGGGCGAACGAGATATAGGGCGAACGGAACAAAGGGCGAAGAGATTTTAGGTTGAACGGATCCTGATTCATAAAAATTAAACCACAAAACATGTTAAGCGGTTTTTATATTAAAACAGATAGGTAAGTTATAAAGAGTGTTTATATATATATTTGTAAAGCAACTTAAGTTAACGCTGTTACTTTTCCTAGTATTGTGAAAGAGTTTGGTTTTCTAAACCTGATTTTAACTTGTCACACAATTTCGCGAGATAGAACAAGAATGTTTGCTATTGTGCTATCAAACTTTTGCAATGCTATCATTTTGATATTATTATAGCCACACTATCTAATTGTTTGCTGCTTTGGTGGTACCAGGGTTAAAGAGAGAGCAACTAGGCAAATGAAGAACATGTCTAATCAAGTCTCACATACAATCCTTGCCCTTGGTGAAATGCAAACTGGTTTTTAGCAACCATCCAAATCCAATACTGGGCATTCATTACGGTTAGTTAATTAAATTAACCTATTTTGCTTTATAAATTTTAATAATTGGTATATCTGGTATGTAGAAACAAGTTCCAATGATAGGTGTATATGTTTATACATATCCTTGCCTTATAAATTTAAAATTGCAATGTATCTTGATTCGCATGCATATCATAGACATTATATTGCCAGACTTGGTCTCACGTAAAATAACAACTATTTTGGCTTCTATAATCAAAATAAATGTTTACAATATTGTAGCATTTTTCTTTGTCAACTTTTCTAGGGTATGGTTTAAACAGATATTGGTTGGTCTTCTGCAAAATGAGGTTAATGTAAAATTCTTGCGAATCACCATACATGGAGGATGAAATAATAATATTTTGCACATGAACTTTATTTCATAACTAACTAAAATAATTAGGTATTGGTTGGTGTCTTCGTATTTTTGCGGAATGCTAAACATTGTCAATTCCCAACAGAAATAGCCTTTCAATATGTATGTCTATATAAGAGTATTTTGCAAACTTATATGGCTGTTGTTGTTTTTTAACTTAAAATTCTAGACCTGATGTTTAATTAAAAAAACAATTAAGCACTTATAGTTTTACAAAAAATAATGTGTATATTAAGTTCACTTAATGTACCTGTAAAGTAGCCACATGAAATTTGGACTGAAATATATGTCGTTGTTTTTTCCTTCAGAAGCAGTCAAAGAAATGTGTCCTCTACAAGTCAAGGATTGCTACAATTAATGGCGCTAGAGTTAAGAAATGGAGTTTGAAGTAATAAATTAATTACTATATTGTTGTCACATACCGAGATAAATTAAGGGCATAAGTAAAATGTGTTGATGATGAAGTTCATGAAAAAAATACAACAGTGCAAGAACTACAGTACGGGCTTTCCAGAGATGATAGGAAGTTCAGTCGATTCGTGATAATCACAGATTGCATGTAGTATTGTGTCAGACTGTGGGAACTCGGGATTAAAACAAAATACTCTAGATGTGCTACTATTTTGACCTTATTTGTAATGATAATGCTTCCAGTAATAACTTGAATTACTTTACAGAAGAATGTGATTGCAAAGGAGAAAGGAAACAAAGGACCTTGTAACAATACAACATGCTTCCACACCTGTAGATTTTCAAAATAATAGTGACCATTTTGATTTGTATGGTGAAACATTTATGAGATATCTAATTAATTTCCATTTGCCCGTTAATTACTTTCGCCAACTGAAGATAAAACCAGTTCTCTGAATTAGGTCAAACTTTTCAATATTTGAAGAAATATGCTTACTTTCTGTTTCAATGGATATGACATTGTTTTTATTTTCAGCTCGGCTATTCCAAGAATAGGTGAGCTTTCTTACTACACCCTGCGTCGGCATCCGCGTCTGAATTTGGTTAAAGTTTTTATTTAAATGTTTTGTTACTTCAAATCTACATAAGTTATTCACTTGAAACTTGGAATATATCTTTGTCATCAACTCCAGTGTTAGGGGCAACATTCCCCATAACTCTGTTGTGTATTTTGTCAGAGTTATTCCCTTTTTTCACATAGATTTTCTGGTCAAAGTTTTTATTCAAAAGTTTTGTAACTTCAAAAATACATAAGTTATTCACTTGGAAGTTGGAATTTATCTTCTTCATCAACTCCAGTGTCAGGGGCAATATTCCCCATAACTATGTATTGTATTTTGACAGAGTTATGCCCCCTTTCACATAGATTTGCTCGTTAAAGATTATATTCCAACGTTTTGCAACTTCCAAAAATACACAGATCATTCACTTCAAACTTGGAGTATACTTTTGTCATCAACTCCAGTATTAGGCGCAACTTTCCCCATAACTCTCCTTTGTATTTTGACAGAGTTATGCCCCTTTTTCAAATAGATTTTCTGGTTAAAGTTTATATTCAAAAGTTTTTAACTGCAAAACTACATAAGTTATTCAATTGAAACTTGAAATATACATTTGTTATCAACTCCAGTATCATGGGCAACATTATGATTAACTGTTTTGTATTTTGACAGAGTTATGCCCCCCTTTTTGAATATATATTCTGGTTAAAGTTTATATTCAGAAGTCTTACAGCTTGAAACTAAATTATTCACTTGAAACTTCGGATATACTTTTGTCATCGACTCCAACATCAACAGGTACATTCTCCATAACTCAGTTTTGTATTTTGCAAGAGTTATGTCCTTTTTCCCATATATTGTTAGATTAATTCTTTTTATTCCAATGTCTAGAAACTTCCAAACTTCATTGGTTCAACAATCCTCAATAAACTGCACAAGGTTTTCTCTTAAAACTTGGAATAGTTTGACGAAATATCTGACCTTATCACATTATTTGATTGACAATGCGTTTAGCCATTCAGAAAGCTTGGACTTAATGTTTTGACGGACATGGCTTGTAAAAACATTTGTTCACTCTCAATGGTGTTTGACGGACTATTTTCCTAGGTGGGAGTGGTTATAGAAACCCATAGCGTATCGTCAATTGCCCCACTATAAACTCAGTTTTCTATTTCAACAAATGTATGCCCCTTCCACTTTCCAAAATATGTAGAAACTGAAATACTCGAATAGTCGAGCGCGCTGTCCCCTGACAGCTCTTGTTTATATTTAGTCAGTGTAATTTACTTTACCAGAATAATTAATAATGCATTATAGTTATAAGTAGTTCCTTGTCGATAAAGCAATACTAAATGAATAGAACTGGTTACTGCTCTTAATATGATATTGAAATAACTATTTCAGCAACTTCCTGTATAACTTCCCGCTAAGGCCAAAATTAAATTGTGTGTTTCGGGCAACGGTCTCAAAAATGTTAGGTAGGGTCAGGATCGATTTTTTTAAGACACATCTCGGTGAAAAAAACATTGTAAACAAACTTAAATCTGACGAATACGGCTTTCATGGAAAACAATTGTCGCTAAAAAGTTTAGGGTTGGGTGTGTTTTATTCAGGTAGGGTCGGGTTGCCCGAAACACATATTTTTATTTTGGCCTAACGTTTTTAAACACTAGTGTATTACTAACAATAATTTACATAGTTGAAGTTGAGAAAGTGTTGACTGTTTGTAACGTTGAAGATAGTATTATTAAAATCATATATAATTATTTACATATGCGCAATAAAGCCTTTTTGTATTAATTGTATATTGAACATGTTTTGAAAATTGTAAGATTCATTTTTGCTGCACACAAATTTTTAAAATTTACATTTATGATTCAATACATAAATTTAAATGTTTGCCTTATCAGCTAAAGAGATTCTTCAGTGCCCCAAAAAATGTTTTACATTTCAGTGTTCAGCTTGGCTTTTTATCATAATAACAGGAATGGGTAAGGACTTTTAACTGTTATTATTGTTTTTGTTTAATTAAAGGGACCTGTTCACAGATTGACGAATTGACATTTTTTCTAATTTGAGGTTACCGATTACAAACATAAAAGAACAGTGTATACATGGGAGCAAAAAAACACGTCGGACCAAGAAATACACTGTACAAACTGTTTCGTTCATGTGTAATCATCAGTTTTAAAATTATAAAGCATTTGTATCGCTAAATGATGGAATAATTTGGAGTGTTTCTTTTGTTTTTGTTGAAACTGTTGACATCACGTTTAACACTTACATAAAGTAAATAATTCAGTGTGAAATACAGAAGTCGGAATGGCCGAGTGGTTATGGCGATAACCTTTTAATACGCAGTTCCCGGGCTCGAACCCCGGCGGGACCAATTTTCTTTTTTTTCTAAATACTTTTCTTGTTAATATTCTTGAGTTTTTAGTTCCGATGCTTAAATCTGTCAAGTTAATACATTTAATGACATCCTTCAAAAATGCGAAAATCTGTGAACAAGTCCCTTTAAAACTTCAGGAAATACTAGCTGGGTCTAGACAATATTGTTTGCCAATTTAGTTGTTGACGCACATACTTTTTGTAATGTTTTAAAACCGGATTGAGTTATGGATTATAACCAAACTTAAAAGTAATTTTCACTTGCTGTTAATATTTACGAGGCAATGCTCTGTAGATAACTTACTGTGCACACTTTCGTGTTGATTTTAACATTATATTATACACATTAACACATAATTATTTGTTTTAAGTAATTTGCCATAAGTAAAGTTTTGTATTAAACTCTGTCTTTATTTTAATACACACCCTTTATAATCACACAACTCGTGTGACTCAATTATTCCAGAATGACACAGCATAACATTAAAAATGAAATACACCCTACTCACCCGATTTTTTCATTGATATAAACGTCGTGTAGTCCAGTTTTACAGAGGTTCTAGCTTCCATAGTGAGTTGTTAATCCGCACATGGCATGATCGATAAAGGTAATTCTTTGTGGATAGACTTTCTTTGATCAACCAACAAAGAAACGGTTTATTCATCAAAGAAATAACCCTTTATGTAAATATCCTTTCAAAAGTAAACTAATCGAAGACTGCATCCAAATTACTAGATCTAAGACCTTATGATAGCAACTCTGTGCTCCACCCACAACAATCCAGCTCGGAATACACTCGACTTATAGAAAATTGAAATGGAATTGATCTCACCGGTTCTATTCGAGCCATATATTCCATGATACACTTTTTGATATAAATCTTATTATCATAATCCATCCAAAAAACACAGAAACACTAAAGATTGTATTCTGATTGCTCTCTTTAAATTCCAACACTGTGTAAACTTAAAACTCAACTGAATGACGTAAAACATTTGATTTCGTCATTACGCGCGCACGCGAATTTTGGCGAGTCATTTTAAACAGAAACTACCTGTTTTGTGTCGATAGCTAACTGTTATTGATTCTTTTTCCTCTACAAATTTGTTACTATTTAATTTATTGTAATGTAGTATTTATTGTAAGGTATATAATAAAATGTAATTATTGAATGTTTAGTGTCTTATTTCCACCAATAGATGAACTGTTAAATATCGCCCCATTTCGTAACCTTTAACATTACTTGTTTATGACGTCACTCACATTCCTGGAAAAAGTAGTCTGTCAAAAGTATATACATGAGGGTGTCAGATAAACCTTGCCTGTCGGATAAAGCAAAAGTTTATCTGACAGGTAGAGTTTCCTTATATAAAATCATTTAGTGGTAGGATAAATTCTAAACTCATGCTATTTTAATGGTTATACATATGTCATATCAACATCAAGAAAACACTACAACATAAAGTTATCTTTACAGAAATAAAAAAAACAATACCACACTGATAAATAATCCATGAACTGAACAAACACAATTCTATCATTACTTTACACATCCCCACACATTAACATTACCCCAATATGTTTAATTTGTTTTTATCTCGACCAGAAAGTTTAAAAACTGTGAAATCAATACGTTTAGAGCGAAACCAAATTTGTATGGATGTGTGTATTCAAAGGTGCAAATCTTAAAGTGGTCGCGACATGCAAAAAGCTTTAATTATGTGCGATTGGTTACTATATAAAAGGTAATCAGTCTATATTATTTTAGGTTTTCCATCATCTCATAATTATGAGATACTGAGTCCTAATTATGAGAAGCTAAGAGATACTAAGGTCTATTTCGTAGATACTAAGACCTAATTTGGAGTTAGTATCACTTAATAAGGAATTTGTATCTCCTAATTAGGACTTGGTATCTCATACTGTAAACGTATATATATTCATCGGCTTGAAAGTTCGTGGTTTCTTTACAAACGAAAATTTCGTTGGTATTTGATTTCGTGAATTTTGAAAAAAAAATCCACGGTTTGACGTTATTACTCTGTAAACTTTCAAGTCATTAAGTCTAGATTACGTTATCATGGTCATCCACAGATGTATTTAGAGATTACTTTCAGTTGTTGAACATGTACAAATCACACCTGTCTATTAAAATCCTTTGTTTGTCTAGACCGTCAGCCAGCAATAAAATCAATAAACATGCAGACAAATTCCATGATTTTTGTGTAAAGCATATTGCTACTTAAACTGGTTGGAACTGGTTTTTGTCTATATCAATACCTGTCAAAGGGAATGGCAGTCCCCAGTGATTTCACGCTTCAACGCATTTATCCAGACACTACCGTAATTTGCAGATATTTTGTCCCTATAAGGTCTTAATATATCCTAATTAGGACTCAATATCTCATAAGAAGGAGATACATACTCTTACATACCTACTTCTTTGTTTCGATCGGGTCTATATTTTTCGAAACGACCTGTGAGAACAATACAATCATCGTGCGCGGGTCTATCTTTTTGCACGTGGTCGGTTCTTTCCAAATTGATATTAGACCCGTCCACGTGCAAAAAGATAGATCCATGGACGAGGATTGTATTGTTCACAGAAAGAGTTGTTCACGAGAAGCATGTGTACATTCATGATGTAGTTCTAAAATACATACATGTGCATATACACGTTCATTGTGAATTTCAAAATTAATGCAACGTATATCATTTTATTATTGTATACTAGAAAAAAAACATACTCTAAACTATATTACGCATTAAAGCCATTCAGCTTCTTATTTAGTGATACCTTTTTAAGTAATTTTTTGTTTAAAAATGTACCAACTATATATATATAGTTGTATATACATTCTACATCGAATAGAAAAAATCCAAATAAATACAAATCGGATTCAGCGTTAATTGTTTAATTTATAAAGAAATGTCTTTTTGTTTATGGACAACTTAGGTTTTTTTGTATAAATACACGATTAAATAAGACAGTATGTTCGATTGCGAGTTGCTTTAGGCTAATTAACAACAATTAACAGGTCCGATGCGAAGGAATTTACCACAAGTGCTTTAGCAGCAGCACGACAAATCGTTCTTTATTTACAGATAAACAATTAAAATACAAATAAAATATACGATTCTATGACCCAAAAACAAATCCTGTCATTACAATGTGAATTATATTTTACAGTCTTTGAAAATTTATTTTTGTGCGTGTTACGTTATAAATTTCATAGCAATATTAAGGAGATACACTGAGAAAAAGTACCTGCTAACATGGTAGAAATAACCATCTGATAGACACATTCTTTATGTGATTCAACTATGCGGCATTTGTGTCGCCTTCCGGTATGAAAGTCGGATATTCACCTCCGACTCCGTGCTCTCGGGTTGCACATGCTGCCCGTGGACATGTCTTCCTACGCTGAAATACCTCTGACTCGGTCAATATCGTATACATTATAACGACATAGTATATGCTTTTTAGGACTAAATATCTCCGAGTTAGGACCAGTTATCTCTGATTAAGACTTTGTATATAGGACCTAGAATATCCTAATTAAGACTTAGTATCACAGTGTTAGGACTTAGTATCACATAGTTACGACTTGTATGACTTAGTTTCTTATAATAAGGACTTAATAAATCATAATTAGGAGATACCAACTCAAACGTGTGATTAAGTACCTCCTAATGAGGACTTATTATCTCATAATTATGAGATAATTAATTATAATTAGGGAATTTTATCTTCTTATTATGTGCTAGTATCACCTAATTTTGAGATTTTTAGTAGTAGAAGTAGTAAAATGCTATCATCGGGCTATGTTGCGTTACAATGTATTGCTTTGTGGTCAATTAATCTTTATATGACTTATTTTGTAGGAACGTATAAAACAAATAGGTTGACTTTAATAACGTCGTTAAAACCAGTTTGTTGTAATAATTGCCCGACGTTGGACAAATAATTGTTAAGCGACTCATAAGTCGTGAAACCTGTGTAAAGTGTGTATGGAAATGAATAATTAATTAAGAACTTGTTTGATAAAAACTCGAAGTACTCAAAGTTAATATAGTAAAATAATTAACATTTTGAAAACGGACTGAGTTTGAGTATAGACTAGTGATAAAGTTACAAACGTGTGAAAAATCGACGGCCACTACAGTATGTTCACGAACACGGTTTATACTGTTTTGGTAAGTTGATTTTATTCCACACGTTGCCATTTTAGGAATGGGATGTACATGAACATTGATGCCAGTTGCCAGTTCTATCTGCCAGTTTGCATTCCGGCTGCGAATTCAACACGCCCGGCAAACTGGCAACTGGCAGCCAGTTGCCAATTCGAATTCTCTTACTAAAAATTAACTGCCAACGTAGACGCCAGTTGCCAGATTGCATTCTGGCTGTAAATATAACACAAGATTAAGCTGATTATTACTGGCTTAAACACGTACCGTACCGTACGTGCCACGCGAAACCCGCAAAGTTTGAGATGTGCGACAAACTGATTTTATCCCGAAGCGCAGAGCGCTTGCTCGCAATGTCACGAATAATTGCTAATCCTCGCGGCGAAATATCGCGCGTTATCGCGAACGTTCGTGGTGAATTATTTTGTGCCACGACGAATTGTGACGATAAAGTAATTATTATTAATGTACACCTTTACGCATTACATGTATATTTACTCTAAATGGCGAATTAATAATTCGGATAACAAGAGCTGTCTCTGGACAGCGTTCTCGGCTATTCATACCGCGTTGATGATATATTTCTATAAATGACCCGACATAATGAACACAATGACATATGTGAAGTTTCAATTAAATATCTGTAATAGTTACTGAGCAGAGATATTTACTTGCACTCACATTTTAACCTTAATAATTCCAGAAAGGGGCATAATTCTGTTTAACTGCTTGTCAGTGACCTTATATACTGAACAAAAAATACGTATCCACTTATTGATTTATTGTTTTCCGATACCTGTATGTAATATTTAAACAAAACATAAAGTCCATGTAACCTTAACCATCTTTCAAAACAATCCAATATTTTTGTTTCTAAATTAAATTCATATTTATACTCAAACCCAGTACACATAAGTAACAGGTGTAAAAATAGAAATCACAAAGAACATAGTCAAAACAAAAAAAGAAAGTATATATTTTTAAACATCTGTATCTAAAAAAAGTCAGATTTTTTATTGATTACTATCGACTTAAATATATATTCTACCATTTTCAATATTATGTGATTTTTTACTATGAAACCGTATCATTTAAAACCACATAGCCAACCAAAGCTCGATTACCTGTTGTGTAATGAACATGTGAATACATTTTGTGCAAGTTGTAATTGCTATCGATTTTGTGTGGACAGTTTATAAAATCGTCCAAATCCTGTGACATTCCCATGGCATGTTTAAATATGGACGAGCTAAAATAGGCTCTTGGTATCCTGCGAGCAGGACGGATTTTACCAGACATAAGTCGAACGTTTAATGGCACTATGGCGACAATTAATTGTCTACTCACGTGTTCCTGTTTTGTGATTTTGATATTTACACATGTTTAGGTTTTTCTTTGTGTTTAACCATAAATATGGAATTGATTCTGAAAAAGCATTTTATTGTAAGATTATTAAAGTGACCTAGTTTTGTGTTTAAATATTTCAAACAGGTATCGAAAAGCAATAATAAATATATAAGTGGATACTTTCTTTTTTTGTTGAGTATTATAATGACCCCGAATACATGTATATGTGTGAAGTTTTGATTGAATATCTGTATTAGATATAGAGATATGAAGTTGTTGCACGCAAAACCTAACCTAAATTGTCTTAGTACATACAGGACCATAATTGCTAAATTGCAGGTCAAGGTTATGGGCCTTGGTCAGTAACCTTACATAATGACCCCTAAGACACGTGTGAAGTTTCAATTGAACATCTGTAGTAGGTACCCTGATATGTACTTGTTGGACGCAAAACTTAAATTCGTCGCAAAAGATCGCACTGTAGCCGCCCGATAAAATCGCGAACTTTAGGCAGCGAGACAGCACGAATGCTGTGGGGTTCGTGTGACACGAACTGCTAAACAAATAAACGATACCTGTTTGGTACGTAATCCATAATAAAACGACACACGCCGGATTCATTAAACTAAACATCGCGAAAGACTTCCTACTTGAACATTTTCGATACGGTAGTTTTATACAAGTTGACATGTGGAGAGATGCATGGCTTGTGCGCATTTAGTGCGTCCCAACCTAAAACTTGTATCACCCTGTGCGTTGGTAAGCCAAACTAGAAAGGATACGACTTTCTAGGTTTTAGATGTCGTCGGCTAATGGCAAGTAGGTTAATATTGTGCCGTTCAATATGAGTTAGTATATGTAATTATTGTACACATGTATAACGTTTTATCCAGCAACACTCTGTATAAAGTGAGTTTAAATAAAATCATGTTTTATTATATAAAACATCTTTGGGAAATATATTTTTGATAATAATTTCAAGTTTTTATTTAATAGTCTGCATCTTTACTGACACAGTATCAAAGTAAACTGTTTGAGAATAATTAATTAATATATCTAGAAGCCCATTTAAACGTTTATTTAAAAAATAAGCAGAAACAGCCACGCAGCAGAACGACTCAAAGTTGTTAATAGCCGATAACCAACGATAATGCTAGAATTATATAGATTCTATCATAATCTGACCAATAGTTATGCAATTGTAATTAGAACTACATTGTATGCAGCGCTCAGAATCGGGACTACTTTTTGCGTTTCTTATTTGGTAGTTCAACAACGATAAGTGTGTTCTTTTTCTATAGAAGAATCAGCAAGAATCATGTTATAATAGTTTAACAATGTTATCTGGGAATGGTATGTTCATTAATGGATAAAGCATAACTAAGTGGACACAAGGTGCAGATGAACACCAAACTTTAAAACGGGTAAAACATAAACTGCTGGATAAATAAGTTAGTTTTGATGAAGAAGCTTTGTCAAATATATTGGTAAATATGTGGGGAAATTAAAGAGAAAACCATAAATGCTTTACAGTACGCGCCAAGCAAAACCCGCAGAATTCACGCTGTCGTGACAAGCCTTCGATCGATTTTCGCGAAGCGACGTCACGAAAGTTCGCGATGAATCACACATTATAGCGGGTGGCCCCATCGCGAGATTTCGCGACGAATATGTAACGAAATGTTTTCGCTATTCGCGCGAATGTTCGTCTTGAGAATTAGCGAATATTCGTGTCATCAAGAGCGAGCGCTCTGCGCTTCGCTATAAAATCGGCTCGTCGCATATTTCGATTTTTGCGGGTTTCGCGTGGAGTGTACTGTACTTTCATACAATATCTACATGATTTGGTTATGATTCTATTCACTTTAAAATGTAGTTTGGTGTTTATCACAGTCTGGGATTTATCCATTTTACAGTATTTCTTGAAAAAATTACTATTTAACGTGTACATGCAATGTCGTACATTTATGCATGTTATTTGCATGTGTACTTTTTAGCATTTAATATTGTTAATTGAACGGATTTTTCTGTTTCCCATTTTTGACAGCATTCATGCTAATTCGACCAAATAATTGTCATTAGCAGACAGCTCATTAGGCGTACAGATTATAACTGTATCGTGTACGATGTTTAAAATGTTGAGATTTACCTCGAAGCTATGAGTTTTATTTTAATCCATAACAATTTCAGCAGTCTGAGAGCCATATTTTTTATATATAATTTATTAGACAAATATCATGTCAAGTGTCATCATTTAAGACAGGATTAAGAAGCGTTATTTGCTAGGAACTAGTTATTTTCAGTGCAAGCAAATACTGAGTTAATCAGGAACACGACGGGGTTTCTCCTCCTACTACTTGTACAACTTCTGGTACTACTACTTCTTTCCTACTATTGTCTGTAAGGCTACATTCTACAGCATTGTTCCATCGATCTTAATATCTTAGATAAGAGATTTTAGGTACTAATTATTAATTAAGCATTTGTCAAACACCAAGTTTCGTGATTAATTTCAATGACTAATGGTCCCGGGACAAATATGAAACCGCTGGGAATTGATGCGCCACAACCCTTTAACGCATGCCATATTAATATTAAAAATATTTGGACAAAATTATGTCGCTTTTGAGTTTTGGAAACTAAACGATTTATTGACAAAATTATGGAATTGTCGAAATTCTCTTTGAAATTGTTTAAGAAATCGAAAGGAGCACAAAGGGCAAGGACCGTTTTATTGCTAATGTTAATTTACAGTGAAATTTCATTGGATATGCACGACAGACACTATTCTCGTCACTAATACACCCGCTTTTTTTAGTAGATATTACTTAAAATAACAACTTCCTCTCGCTTGACACTTATTGAAGATAATTATATGAGTGGATAAATTATAGAAACAGTGTATTCTTAGCAAGGAAACGGACAGTTTAAAACTGCCAGCTTGTAAATGCAGAACCATGTCCAACATTCGAAGGTCATAACTGCATATTAAAATGATCAAAAGTGTATGCATCCACCGTAACCCAAACATCCTGGAACTACGCCTGCACTTTTTGATGAAAATTACAAAGATTATGACTCACGGAGCGTTAAATTGACGTCGATGTATATACAACCATCTAGCTCAGGAAATATTGAGACATTGGCATTTGATCTGGTGGACGTAGACACAATACACAGTAGAGCACTACTTATTTATGCTATCATTGTAATACAATGTAATGTTTGAGGCATTGGTCCAACTGCGTTAATGTTTGCAGTTTCGATTCATAATGACATATAAAAAGAAACTTTGAAAATGTGTCAGCATGTACTTTTAAGTCACTAATTTTAGTCGAAAGTCGGGGCGTTAAATGTATTCGGTGACCGGGGCAATTTCTGAGATAACATCAACTTATTATATACATGTTATCATCTCCATAAATCCTGATACACGTAATATTGGCATAGATATTATTGGCGCATATGTTATTTCACTACGTTTAACATTGCTGCATATCTTCCAAATAATATTGCCTGTTTATTTAAGAATTTTCACTGATTTATAGTGAAATATCAGTGAAATACAATTGGTAATTCACTGTTTAAAACAGTGAAAATAACCAGTCTGGTAATTTTCACTATTTCCCACTGGTTTCCGATTTGAAACAGTAAATAAAACGGACCGCCAACAATGCCGGACTCAAAATTGTGAAATGACGTCATTATTTGGACGTCATGACGTAATCATTCATGCAGTATTTTCCAATTAAACGCATTTATATAGAGCTTAAAATGCAGTAAAAAATGGCGTAAAATGCATAAAATAAAGAGATAATTTGTTGGTTTCGGTAGAATATTGATGTTTGATTCACTCGTGATCACAGAAAATATTATGAATTTAGGCACTGCCGAAGTCGGGAAAACCAAACAGAAATAGACTATACTAGCATAATAAAGATGTTATATTTCTAAAGCTTTTTTAATGCAGCACCTGTAAAGTTATCATTTGAAATTTGATAATTTAGAACCAACAAGCTGATCAATGCATTTGTTTATTATACAATTACAAAATGATTATGTGAACACATGGTTTTTCTTTCTGTTTTCAAAGATCATTCATTCCATGTAATTGATACATATAATTACCTTTATATTTGTGGTTTATATAGGGAATATTGCATGACGGTGGTGTTCCGGTGGCTTGTATCGCTAGAGTTGATTGTGTAATGTTGTACTCCACGAATCCGCGTTTTTTTCGCGTATAGATAACGCATGTGTAAAATACAACACATGCTATAGTACTAAAACTGTTTTATTTCTTCCTTATAAATGTAGTATTTTCTCCTTAGGCCTATCGAAATGTGAATGTCATTTAGATATAAAACTTTGTTTTGTTTGTTTATTTGGATTGTTTGCGTTTTTAACAGTATTTCAGTCATATCACGGCAGTCAGTTAACCTACTCACACTTTTCCTGGGCAAGCTTAGCCGATCAAAGCGGTTTACCAGTACTAAGTGCACATACTTATGCCAGTAACTGCCCTACTTGAATCAGTAGGGGGAGAATGGCCGTAGAGATAATTTCATGACCAATCCCCACACACGTTATGTGGCCGTGCTGGGATTCGAACTCACGATCCCCGGATTGACAGTCCAGCGCTCTACCAACTGAGCTAGCAGATATAAGACAAATGTGTAGGAAACACAGTTAAAACTGTGTTTCGATGTTATTATGGTAGCATTCGCTATCTGATAAAATGGTTTAGTTGCACATATTCTAACAAGTTAAACAATTGATTAGAGTTTGAACAGTCGATTGGCCAGTGCTCCTTTAGAAAATAAATAAATCTCGATACCAAAATATAATAAATATTCTATCATATCACTATTGCACTGATAAGGCAATATATTCTGTTATTTTTTTAGTCTTTGGGGACATTTTATTACGTAAACTTTTCATGGATACTTAATTGGATCAGTGACTAATACTTTATTATTTTGAACTATGAGTTAAATAAAAATATCACCAGCCAAATTGTTTAACACTGGTGGTATATTTGTTAGTTTTATAAAATGTTTAACCCTGATATTTTCTCTGGTTAGGTACGTAACGGTCGGTTCTTTAAATTGTATTATAAATACTTTACAAAGTGCATTGAACCACTTCATCAACTTACCAGACTGAGTTGCTTTAAAGAGGCAATGAAACTTGTACAATAATGGGCAGTGGCGTAGCTTCCTTAAGCCCATATATCAGCCGCGGCCTACACAATTTTCTGAAATTTAGAAAAAAATAAACATGCCAAAAATGCAATGAAAAGCTTAAGTTTCCTGAGTGGGGGTGAGGGGAAGTGTCTCTAGCATACCTCTAACAGATTAGAGTGGCGTTTTAAAACTGATAATGTTGACACTAATTAGTGTCTTGAAATATATACATGCGCACCAATGTATTCTTTCATAGGTTTTCAGTGAACCGAGTTTAATATACCAGGTTTATTAATCTAATCGATCCAAGTTTTTGCAGATAATGTTGTGTTATTTGACCCATTTAACGGTGTTCATGATAATGCATCAACATGATGTGATGCTGCCAAATATTAACCCAAAATCATCTCCAAAACCTACTGTAAGAAAGGCATGGCAGGGCAACCCACTCCCTCATACACCAACTTATAAAAGTGGCCTACACACATTTGCGGACCAAGCTACACCCCTAATGAAATTTAAATCGACATACTTTCATGACGTATTCACTCTTTTGACGTATTCAGATCTCATCATGTCCATTTTTGTGAGTGGATGAGAGTGTCTGCAACTGGGTAGATAAGTTGTTTTTAAAGTAATTTGTAATACCATATTGCAGAAAACTGCGAAAATATTTATAGAATTGACAGTGAATTACTACACTGGATATTTATACATGTACTAAAACGTAAGATGATAAATACATATTTTTAACATAGATCGAACACTTTGTTCTGGGATGTAGATCTAGAATTATTATCGCTGTATTGAATTTTCGGTTTTATTTCAAGTTTGAATTGAACGTAAACAGAATAAAATAATATGTCAATTGTCTGCCACTTGTTGGTTTAGTCGTCAAAACAGTTGATAACTATTTCGCTCATTTTGTCACTTTTAACTGTTACATTGCAGTATTAAACTATGTAGGTATAGTTTATCAACTTCTTCAAGTTTTTTCAAATGCCTACCATCAAGTTTCCAAGTAAAACTATTGAAATATACACAAATACAATAAAGCAACATTTTTTCAACAACATTTATGATAAAATTATTAAGTTTGCGTATTAAATATTGGTAACAAATTAATGTATCGACGTGATTACAGACGGCGTTTTGTTTCGCGTTGTATTTACACCTATTTACTTTCCGTTATAACTTCGTTGGGTTCCATAAAATGCAAGAATTCGGTATCCTGTTCGCAGGTGCGCTCGGCGTTGTTTATTGTTACTGAAACACGGAACCTATTAATAAACTTCCGGAACCGGAAGGATCCGATTGTGATTGACACTTCCGGAACATAAATTTTAAAGTCAGTAGGTATTGGAAATGAAACAACAACAACAACAAATGGACAGGTATCGCGTTATCTATAGGCGGAAAACCGCTGTCGCCCGACCTTGGTTTTCCCGTATTCAGTATTTTCACTGAAAATATAAATGTATATGATCACTCGTGAATTCTAATCGATATTCTACTGATACCAACAAATATCCTCAATATATACAAATTTCAAGGACAAATGTTTAAACAATGAAATGTCTGTGGGCGATGAAATCCGGGTTGGTAACAGGATCTCTTCGGCTTATCAACAGGAATCGAATCGATTAGTAGTATGCTGTCAATTTCAGTGAATACATCAAGGATGTAAGACCCACATATAGCATTTTAATTTATACAGCTTCCTACTAGGTGAGATTTTAATATATTATAACCGGTAATACACGAATATGGAAACGGAAGATGACGAGATACATACATTTTGTTTCCGTTCATTTGGTTGAGTTGTTATATTTCTGAATACATATTAAACGTACAAAATGACTCGGTATGATAACCTAATGATGATGTCTCTGGATTTTTATTATTTCTATACCTAAGAATCAATATGACGACCTGACCCGTGTTTCCTTTTCTTCAAATGACTGAAAGTCGTGTTGTTAAAAAAGCACACTCTTCAATTAAGCATATGTCTTACAGCTCGCGACTTTATTGGCATTTTACAAAAAAGGTCCGCATTTATTCCAGGTGAATTAATATAGAATGAAATTTATTTACAATACATAGTGTTAAAATGTGTTTGTAATATCTTACAATATACACAATGGCGTAAATTAAATTAACATTATAAAGTGGATTACTACATATCGATTGAAAAGGGAATACAGTTGTTTAAGGACAATTGCTGTAAAACGCAAAATTGGCAAGCTATGTTGTTGAAAATAGTGTTCCGTTGATTTTAAGCTACTTAGAACTACACTAGCACATGCTTATTTTGCAAAATATTGGTTATAATAAAAAGCGTGCACACACACTTTAAAGGGACTATGTCAACTATAAGGGCCATATGAATATTGGAATTTAATAAAGGTCACAATACTGTACATATAATGGAAAAAGAGTTTTTGCATACTGACAACAAAATCATTACATAATTTAGATCTTGTTTCTTTGGCCCTTTTGTTATTTACAATTTGTCGTCAGATTTGTGGGTCTCTTATATAGCCATACTATGCACATTCATTTCAACAAGTCAAAATAGCACAATTGGTTACAGCGCTGTCTGCTGTCATTCGTTCTTAGATAGTTTTAATTGAACACTCATGGTTATTATCTGTCAAGAAATCTAGAAAGGAAGTAATGAACTCTCTTAAATCTAGGATGCCAATTCCATATTCGTGAACATTTCGAATGAGAAATTTTCATTGTTGAACATGTTAAATTATAATATGTCATTAAACCCGGTTGACTGAATGGCAGCTGATATTTCACAGTTAAACGTACATAAACAAAGACTACCTTTCAGTGCAACGTATTGTAAATTATTTGTTTAAGTAGAAACTTGTACCGAACAATCTCCAAATTGAGAACGTCTTGTAATTATCCATGCTTAATGTTTTATAGAAGCGTCATAATACATTTCAATGCTTAACGGTTAATAGAGTATCGATATCGAAGAGTGTGGTAATTTTAGATTGTGTGTATTCAAATTATAGAGTTTAACACTTGGTTCACCCTTTGTTCAGTTAATGGATTTATGGAGCTACATACTTATATGTTACATGTATATGAAAGTACGCAATATATAAAATAGCCTACAACCAACTCGTACATACTTATGGAGATTGTAACTTGCCCATGAGGTACACTAAGTAATAGTTAGAACATATTAAGTAAAATCTTATAGGTTTAGAAGGGCAGAGCGAGCGCAGTAAAAAGTAAATAGTAGATACACATGTATGGTGATGCTTACGCCATTTTGTGGAAGGCGAGGTTACAAATAGCCAAACAAAAGCCAGACAGAGCATTTGTTAAGAACATGTTTCTAATGATTGAGCGTTGTTAAGAACATGTTCTTACTGATAAAGCGTTGCACATAATGGGTTCAATTCAGTTATTTCATTCGCTCAAAATATTCGTATTTATGTAATGCCCTTCCTTACACTGTACATTCACTGTCACAATCGAGCTCGAATTCCTGTTGCCGCCCCACCAATAGATGGTTGCATGACGTTTTCCGCTGTACACGTGTACTGAACGTTAATTCCAATATCTTGTACGTTGCTGAGTACAAGATCAGTGCTATTTCCAGTACCACCATGTGACCAAGTGTACGATGTAGGCGGGGGGTTTCTCTGACTTAAGCAAATAATGTTAAAATTGCTACCAATGATAACATTTACAGTGCCAAACACTGTGACATCGCCAATCCTTAGCTTTGGCGGTATTGGGGGATCTGAATCAGAACATTAAAGCACACTGATTATTTATGTTGCATAACACAATTCATTGGTATCATTTGGTTTTATCAGTTCGTATTTATTAATCAATACATAGTGAGATATTGTACCCGAATGCAGGTTTTAATAACATATTTAGCTGTTTGTATTTTAAATTATCTCCTGACACGTTTACACGTTAACAAATTGATATGTGTACAAGTGTATGATATTAATTATGTATTAATGCTACCTTGAACTATTACACAAAACTCTCAGCCGAATATTGTGTTGATTAGTTTTATTAACACCTTCTGTACTGCCAGTTTCATAGAATGTGTTTCTTGCTTGTTCCGTAAAATTGCCATCATGCAATATGTGTACACTAGCAAGTGTAAACTTTTGTCCCTTGAGACCTGTGGGATATGTCCACGTGTACGTCGAGGCCGCTTTGCTATCACTAGGACAGGATATTGTAAATGCACTGTGTTGAATTATCCAGATTGGGCCACTCTTTGTCCGCCCTCGATACGTACAAACTGGCGTGCTAGGTCCATCTTTTTGACATAATGGTATATTACGAGTACAAGATCAATAGACGACAGGAACATAGACAGAAATAGTAGTTGTATGTAAATAATGATATGTCCTAGTAGAAAACAATGTAAATAATATAATAGGTGTTAATAATTACAAGACATACACATAATGTTTAAGGAAAGTCTCCTTGAATCTATTGGGGCTGCAACATTTTCCGCAGTACAGTACATTTTGACTCCAGTGTCTGCTCTTGACGTCAACAGCATAAGTGTGCTGCTTGTTCCATTTTCGCTTGCAGACGAAGACGATTGGTGCGTTATATTGATTGTCGCAGTGATTTAAAATAGTTTCCACAAAATGCAATTATATGGATGACGTATGCTGATTTTATTGTGCACGAATAATTATTAAGATTTAAACAAAACATTATATAAAATGATCTTTAAATTAATCCAACACATGTTCCGTTTAATTGGTAGTTTTTAATAACCAAGAGCTTAATGAAAGGATTAAATATACTTTTTTTCTGTTGCAGTAATCAATACAGATGTTTAGTTAATTGCTTACCCGATATATACGTAAATAAGAACACGTTAAAAATCCAATATAAAATGCACATTCTCTTCTAATATACTTCACTTCTCTGCTGAATAGTTTATTAAAGGCCTAGTTTAATCCTTCTTCATATGATCCCCCCCCCCCAAAAAAAAGTGGTATTATACCCCTGTGTATTGTCAACCTGCTGTGGTCACAGTGTGGTGACAGTGTGGTGACCCTTATCAGCTGATATATAAATACTGCTGCAGGGTAAACTGTGGCGGATCCGTGGTCTAGTGGTAACGCACTGGTTTCACAACTCAGGGGTCGCAGGTTCGAGCCCCCGCTACACCCTAACCTTCTAACTCGTCTTTCGCATGAGACGTTACACCGAGGTGCAGTGTACTAGGTGCTTCACACTGGGCACTAAAAGACCCAGGGTCGTCTCTGGAACGGGGCGTCTCCTGTATCTTGCACTATCCCTCGTAACCCAACTAACAAGTCTTCTGGGGGCGATGGCCATATGGGAGAGAATCCCGGTGCACTCGATAAAAATGTACCACACACACACACTGTGCACAAAGCCATTGCTCAGTCAGTAGAGAGAAAAGAGTACAGATAAAGATAAAATATTTTATGGTGGACCAATATGCATAGTGAAATACCCAATGGAGTGGCCAGACATTCCTTAAACTAGGCCTCTAAACAAAACCTTGTGTCGTTTGCTTAGTTTTTCGAGTGTGCACAGATAAGCGCACAATCGATACAACGATATCTACCTGAACTATTTATTTTACAACCGCTTTACGCTGTTGAAGGCTCTTTGCGGTTATGTGTCTTTTTTCAGATTATATTGTATGCTGTTACATTTTAACAGTTACTTAAACGTTGATTATTTTGTTTGACTTGGGTTCTTACATTAATTGTGATTGTCTAAATTATTATTCATAAGCTCATGTAATAACATGCAAATATGAGTGTTGTTTATTTTGCAATAACAGTGTACCGTTTTGGTATTTTGCTATTCATCAAGACTGATGGTTATGTGAACAATGCATATAACGTCGCAGCATGTAACCGGTACAATTGTTCTTACTGTGTTTTTCGTCTTTTTTGAAATTCATTATATTGCATTTTGAAATGATTAAAAAATTTAATTATGAAGTAAAATTAACAGTAATATGCTCGGGTATCTTATTGTACTTGAACGGATCAAATTACACAATAATTCTGAAATAAACTATACGTTAGCATAACTGCTATTCTAAACAGTTGCTTGTTACCTTCTATTGAATACAAACACATGCAATTATACGTGCCAAACATTCGAAGGGGATCACAACTGAACAATAAACCAAATCAATGAGGAACTCAGGTTAATTGTGTATGTTGAAATGTGATAAAAAATGCAAAAGTCAGAATATTTCATTTATTTAATGCATTGGCTATAAGTGCACCAAATTGCTCGATACTGTAACACGTGTAAAAGCACTTAAATGACGTAAATCCAATACAAAGATAAGAGCTTGTACAGCCATGTTCTCCAAGTTATAGTCATGGGTAAAAGCACTTAAATGACGTAAATCCAATACAAAGATAAGAGCTTGTACAGCCATGTTCTCCAAGTTATAGTCATGGGTAAACAATGAGTTATTAAGAAGTGTTTTTTCCTTTCCGTTTACATAATAAGTTATATGGCTTTCGTTGTATCGATTGTGACGGTGCAATGGGTGAGTACACATGGATTGTTATTTTTGTTCTGCAGTCCCATGTGTTTATTGAAGGTATGGCTAATTGCATTCCATTTTTATGTTACATTACATTACATATGCGTACAAATTATTCAGTGACAAACGCTTACATGTATAAAATGAACGTGGACACTACCACTTATGCACACTTATATGCAATCAACTGCTGCTGCTCTTTACAGGGAAAGTTGTTTGAGATGTAATTCCCGAAATTGAATCGCCGTTTTCTATTGAATCGCCGTTTTCCATTGAGCACCTCTGACTTCTTCACTCCACGTGCAAGTCAGTGTCAGGTTTCGACCTTCTGAGACGGAATGAGTACTGGTTGTTGTGCAGATATAGGATCTAAAATGAAAATCGCAACCGTTTTCTTATTTTGAAATTAAATTTGAAAAATAATTATTGAACGGCAAATCACGAAACATTATCTCCGGTATTGAATGAATTGTGGCTGTTATCTTAATACGCAAACATGACCTGTTATACAAGTACGGAATTTTAGTTTGCACGAGTTTATGGTCATACACAAACTGTGAAAGATTGGTTAAGATTAGATGGAAAATATTGTCTATATGTTGGAAAAAGGCTTTTTTGGACTTTTTTCATGAAAAAAGGGCAATAGCTCAAGTATAACTGATGTGATTTGACCCAGTGAGAATCCCGTCCGAGATTTCATGGTCATACACAAACTGTGCAAGTTTGGTTGAGATTGGATACAAAGTGAAGACTCCAGCGTGAGAACGAACCCAATTGTTGACGGCACATGGACGACGGACGACGCAGCAGAGGTGCCCTATACCAATAGCTTCTTGCACAGTTGAGCTAAATATTCGGAAATATCGGGACGGTGTCGGTGCGCTGTCGGGAGCTGTCTGGGCGCTTTTGGAACGCTGTCCTAGAATTGGGAATCATCGGAACACGTTCGGCGTGATCGGCCAAGCACTCCCGACAGTGAAGGTTTTCCCTTAACATTCGGTGACTCAGTCGAATTTATATAACCGACACTCTGTCGGGAAAGATTCGACGGTATTGGATCAAATTCGGGACGGTGTCTGGACGGTTTCGGGCCGTTGTCGGGACATTATCCGGTATAAAGGGAATGATATTGCATAAATATATGTATACATATATCACGTCTGGTGTATATATCGTGTGTGTTTTGCGTGTGTGTGTGCGTTTGTCATTCATCGACAGAGCTTTGACCGACCACCATTAATACTTCCCGATTATGGCTCCAGACAGCGATCAGACAGCGTTACGATGCAAAAATTTAATAATCTGGAATGCCGGGATGCTGTTGGGAGGCTGTCGGGAGCTATCGGGATGCTATCGGGACTCTGTCGGATAGCATTCGGGAAACTCGGGACACTGTCAGGACTCAGTCGAAACGCTGTCGTGAGGCGGTCGTGACCATATTCCATATTTGGATTTAAAAAAAAATTGTAAAGCCTCAGTAAGACATTCCTGTATTTTAACGCCGTTCTAAATTGTATAGTGCCCAGATCCAGCTTTAGTTGTGTGTAACCTCAGTTTTGGTAGGCGTTTCATTAATATTTTTCTACGATCGTAATTTACGTATCGAGATTTATCTAGGTTTTTGCGATTATAAAATTATATAAATTCCGTTTCATCAACGTAAATTTCGTAATAAATATCGACTACAAGAATAAAGGTTGTTTACTGAAACTATCGTGACGCAGTCTATATTTTTGAAATGAATGTCATTTTCTCGCGCTGTTCCAAAAAAAAAAGTTGAAGAAACAGGTTGAAACAAGGACGTGCACTTAAAATTCTTTAAAAAGTGATGATATTTGCTACAACAAAACGTGAGTTCAAGAGAATGATTCCTGTAATTCACCGTTGTTATTTTAACAACGCAATGTTTCCAAGCTGACACAATTTCGTTTGTCTTATAAAAAAGTGTTGCATATTTCAGCAAGAAATAAAGACATGTTTAGTGGTATAGAGCATGTTGTGTTATGCTTGTGACATACTATTCATGTACCATAAACTTCTGTACTAAATATGCGGTATTACAGTGACCTCCTCAGCCCGCAAACGTTGTACGGACCTCAGCCTTTGGCTCTGTTTTTGGGCTGACTGGTGCGTCACTATAAGGCCCTCAGTGGTCTGTACAATTTTATTTTTAAATGATCTTGATCTCTTTTCTTCATGTATGTATATCTTTTTTAGCATGTCTGTGTTTTGTAGTGGCAATAACATATACGATCAAACTGCATATGTTATGTGATAACACAATAATCCTGCTCAGTTTGTTTGCTTTATGTATATATTTGTGTATATGTATTTATGTGTGTATATATAATATGATTTGTTATATTAGTATATGTACAACGCCATTGACTAAACGTTTGTGTAAAAATAGGTGTTCAATTGAACAGATTCAACCAGTTTCAGTTGCAGAGGCGCTCCATAAGTGAACTGAACAGTGACAACACCAAAAGGTTGAAAGACAAAGAGATGTTAACAAGTACTAATATGCTTGGTTCAGTAGTTGTGAAGTTATTCTCCATGTTAAAAGACTGGTAAGGTGTTTGTAGATGTTTTATATTTCCATTAGTATAGTAAACTAATGTTTGTTCCTTAATTGTTAACTGTGCTGAATAAGAATATAGCGTGCATAATCCAATATTGTAATTTTGTTATATGTTATGTTATAACGTGTTAGTTGTTGTTAACATGCGCAGTTAAATCCTGTACACACATTACATTTTAACTACCGTTGTCTATATACAGGCTGCCGGTGTAGATCAATCCAATGTAACCTATAACATAATATTTGCAATCCCGTCAAACGAAAACTATGCATATATAACATCGAACTTGTTGAACTATACTATAATGCAACAGTGTACAGTAAATACAAAAAGGGGAGTCCATACAACAGAGTGCTCAATATGCTGTTTCTCGTCCATTAATATAAGATATAAAATTGAAAACAAAAAAAAATTGCAATTTTCATATCGAGGGCTAAAAGAAAAAAGGGATCGTTTGTAGTTGTTATGATGTAAGATCGTATTAAGGGGATAAGTTTGACGTAGTTGAGGAACACTTCCTTGTAGGTGAGACTGTTAACATATGATACCGTATTTTTAAACCATCTCGATGAATAACACCTGAAACTTTAAATCGGCCATAACGATAAAATAAACTGGATGCTGATGTATACATCCATCTTAATGACAAAACGTGTGTGGTGTACACCTTCCTATCATAAAACTGCTAAACTGTTGAACTGAATTTTGGGTCGTTTGAATTACATTACTGATAATCAAATTTTAAAAGCCACAACTATAATACATATCGCAAGCACAGGTATCAATTGAATCGACGTTTTTTTGTATCAGTTTAAAATCCAGATTATCTTTTGTATGCGTGCAATACAAACAATAGTGCGATGTTACTGCTGTGGTATATTTCAAATATAAACAAACATAGCAGTATAACATTTTTATTTAGAAATACATAACATGTCATAATGGAATAGTTTTTACATAAAACACATGGTGACATGAAGTGTAATGGAGAAAGGAAGTCATATTTACACTTTTTTAATTGCATGTCATGGTTCTCAGTATATCACAAATCTGGTAAAGATGTTTTGAATAATCTTAAATTTAAATACCGGATGCCAGTATCACATTTCTTATTGTTCTGAATGTTGAGGAAAACTTCCGGGTTAAAAAAGGATTGTCTTTAATCTCGGTCGACTAAAAACGCTAACTGAATTCACACATTCACTACGTTATGTACCGTAATTACCCTAAGTATTGGGACACCCTAAATATTGGGACACCCCTAAGTTTTGGAAAAATAATTATTTTTTTACGCCCCTTAATATTGGGACACATTTGATAGTTGCATTGTATGTGTCCCATAATATTGGGACACCAAAATAACACTTTATGTTCTTACTGTATAAAAATCCCATACCTGCACCTGTGCTCGTTGTATAGCGTCTTGTGATATATTGCGCTTGTTTATCTATACACCATCATGTACACCATCAGGGTTATGTTCACATGTAGATGACATGTAGTGATGCGTACTCGACTGGAGCATGGTTTTCTCAGTTATGCTTCTTAATTATTAATTTCCATTAAGAACCCAGCAAGAAATAATTAACATTATAAACATCAGTCTACTGAAATATATCTTTTCTAATTATTTATAATTAAATGCATGGTTTTAATATTTGTAAGTAAGCGATTATTTTCCCAAAGAAATAACATCAATTAACTGGTGCAAGACATATATATATACGCATAACAGTTTGTATCATATATGGCCCTACATATTGGGACACAATTTTGAGAATTATTTTTTCATGTCCCTTAATATTAGGACAAAAAAAAATATGTTTAAGTGTCCCAAAACTTGAGGTAATTACGGTAAATTGGTAAAACACGACAAATGAGATTGATGAAAACCGAGCCAGCCTTTTATTTCAACTAATATTTAAACGTTGTATGCATGTATAGATGCGTTGTTGTAAATGCGAAAAAGATGCAATCATGTACAATAATTGCTTTATATATTCGGTAATAACTAATTAGTGCTTAAATACTTAAATTACATTATCAGTGCGGTTTTTAGTTTTTGGTCATTCAAGCTTCATTGTTATTTTATCCTTGGCGTTGCACTGAATCTCATGTAAAGGGCATGTAGGAAACATGAGGAGCATTTGAGTTTCAGATATAAGCATGAACAATATGTGAACCCAGAACGTTTATTTTCATAAGCAATACTATACATTGCGATGCATGAATATAGTGGTGTATGTAGAAAGTAGATAGCATACTGTGTGCATCTGAATGTTTAAGAACAACTATATTAATGCAAGATATGTACAAGGGCATTTAATATTTTATATAAATCATAATATACTTATTTAAACGTTTTTTTATTTAAATTTTCATTTGCCATCTTATCTGCAAAATAATAAGTCTTTCGCCCAAAACTGGTAAACTGAAATCGTGCGAACACTTCAAAACGCATGTGGTATTTCGTCTTAGCCCGTTTTGGCTCGTGGATTGATTTAGCGAGCATACACTGACATGTTTTTTTTTGGCCATTAGGCTTTAATTAACACAATGTAGCTAACAATATAATCGATTTTGTTTTTTTCTAATATAAACCGCGTAACTTTATAAAGTTGAATGTCCGCTATGTTAACCTTCTTGTGAGCCTACTTGTTGTGTAAGGACGCATATGCTAACAACGCAGTTCCTTATGTTAAATCAGATATAGAAAGTATGCATGACATCAAACAAATTGCTAACCATTCTTATGTGAATAACCGTTGTAGATACATTTTTTTAGAAATATGGAATGCCAACGCATACGCGGAAATATATAACGTCAAGGTTTCTTAATTTGACAAAAACTTTTATATTTAAAACGGGAATCATATTGAAACGATGTTGCATAAATTAATACATGTACTTGTTTTTTAAAAGGACAACGTAATATGATCTTAAAACTAAAGATCATAACAAGGCAGGTATGGTAACAAATCTCGTTTGTACGCTGGATTAAAGGGACTCTAGGGGGCAATCTCTTGAAATAGATCTGACATTAAGATATTAATACTTGCATATAATAACGGTTATAACTGGGTATATATAATGGGAAAAGAGAGTATGCATTCTAAGATAAAAATCAATTTATAATAAGGGTCGTGTTTGTTTGGCCCTTTTCACGTTTACATTTGACGTTAGAACTGTGGGCATTTTGTATAATCATAGTTTTACCCAATATTCTTTACCACGAAGAATAGCACAGTTGATTAAATCGTTGTCTGCTGTCATTTCTTCGTATGTCTACTAAGTCGTGAGTTTGAAACCCAATTGGGGTTTTATTTTCTTCAAACTTTTTTGCTAATTTGTTTTTATCAAATATCTCATTGTGTATTATAATATATATTATTTATCTAATGCAAATATCTTAGTATAGATTATTTCTATCATATAATATCATTTATAGTGCAATAGAAGGCAAATGTTTTGTTGGCATAGTCCCTTTAAGTTAATTTGGTGTATTCGTGTCACTTAATGCAATTGAACATTGAATTTGACACCGAGCTGCAAAAAAGAAAAGGGAGAGCACATTGAACATAATTCGAAGTTCGTAGACGTCAGAAATAAGTTTGATTGTTAGTGATGTCTGCGCCTGGTCTTCTATGTAATATTCAACGTAGTATTCACTCTGCAAAAAGAGAAGCATATAAAGCGCATAGGTAAACATTTTATGTTTGTAGATTTAATTGTAAATATTTTGACGTTAATATAGTGTTAATGAATGCATTAGCATTTTTAATTTAATTTGCATAGTGGGTACCTGTAGATGTATCCATATCCTCATACAAACGTGTTTTTCGATCACCAGAAGGTTTGTCTAGTGAAGAGTAAATGTTCATCTTGCTAAGGATTGAGTTGACCAAATATGGGTTTATATTTCTGTGGTAAATAATAGCACCAATTTGTATAATGAAATCGATTTACTTCAAATCCTTGGAGAAACAACCTTGGACAAACAGAAAGGCGGTCTACTGGTTAATTGTTTGTATACGGAACGACTATTGACAGTATGCACATACATGTGTTATTGACCAAAATATAAATACATAATATCATTAATGTGTATATACTGCAATTGTTTTTACCTCTGTCCTCTTTCTGAAATAGACATACATCAATTTTAATATGTTTTAAGTTTGGAGTAACAACTATAACGGACAATGATACTCAACAAAATGACGCCAGAATTGTTCAGTTCCACATTCAAATAGGTTGATAACGTTATACTCATGTTGGTAAATATATACATGTAAACATTTAAATGATGATAGCAAATGAACAATAATTGCAGATGTGGAGAATTTAACAAAATAAAGTTAATGTTAAACAATAAACATCATCCATTCTGTTTTAACAGTTGTATGGTAAATCATTCTGAATAGCATTATAAACCGATTTGCACAGCCGGTCTGTCACTTAGTCGGTTGTGATTTCTGTGCTGTCATCAGTACGTTAAAATGGCATTGACGCTGCTTGAATATCTATTAGCATACCTAATTTTATCTTAAGGTTGCACTTCATATTTATATTCTATGAAATTACAGTATAGAAAACTCAAAGGCCCACACGTGCTTGTTCTGATTTAAATGTGATGTAAATGTGACTATATAGCGTCTGTCATAAATGACATATACCTTAAAATATGTTAATTTGCATTGATTTTTTTTATTTCTTAACTTACCTAAACCTTCGTAATCTTGTAAATTTAGGCCATCACCGTTAACAATACTGCAAGCATAGTGTTTGTTCTTCCTGAAATAATAATACAGTTTGATCTTTAAAAGTATTATGAAAATCAATGTAAATATTTAATGAGAAAACGTGCGTATACGTTGATACTGATATGAATAACCCAGCAAACATGCACATATGGGTCCCATATTGGCTGTTTCTGGGCAAGCCCATATGGGCTGGCCCATAGTGGACCCATATGGTACCTATATGGGCCAGTCCTTATGGGCTTGCCGAAAAGGATCCTAGATGGGTCAAATATTACAACACTGTTGGAAAAAAAAAAATTAAAATTTATTTATTATAAACTTATATGTTTGTGCTAGTATGTGACTGCATTGATCTAAGCTACTGTTAATTTATAAAAAAACAAATAGTAATTCAACTCATAAGCACGTAATTTACAACCCATATGGGCCCCATATGAGCCACAGTTGGGCTCACAATAAACAACAACAGCCCTGAACAGGTGCCCGACATTTATTTGTATTGTTTATTATATAGGTTTTATGTTATGAATAAAACATTTAATATATCATTTAGATGCAGTTTGTATCAAGAAGTGCATCGAAGATTTTAATCATCCATTAATTGAAAAAAACAAAACAAATTATTTCAAGCTTGCGCATACGAAATTTCCGGTAGCGCCAAAAATGTTGAAAACAAACAGTAAGTTTTACATTTGTACACGTAAATAACATTACTTTTGAATTCTGTTCGATGATATCTCACATTATCAGTCTGCAATTGAAATGCATGCACACATCGTGTGTAAAGAATAGTTGTAAACGCGTTTTTTTGGTATTATCCATTTTTGTTTTGCATTTGCCATGTATTTTCGCGATGGCAGTTGTTTGTTTTCAATGTTGTGACATTGGGTTGGAAAATATTGCAGGGTATACAGACACTCTGCTGCACTGTCGAACTGTAAACTGTCAAGTTTAAAAATTCATTATGATTCTATATTAATAAAAGTTTTGTTATTGAAGGTGAGGCACCTTTGAGTTTCCGTGTTTGGTGGGCAGACAGTTAACAATGAGGTTGTGGTATACCAGCTGGCGAGGCAATTCAAATTGAAGGTGCTAAAGATAAATGTGTGGTCCTTCAGCATTGAACTACTTGTATAGTAAGTGTAGTTAATATTTGATGGAATACGCGAATTGAAGTTTCATAAATATCAATGGCATGTAGATGTCCACAAAGATACATAAATGATACAATGTACTAGTATAATGTGATACAGGCAATACAATAAATATTTTCTTATATGTTACTTTTTTGTCATCCCAAAACATTAAAGCAACGTTCCAATAATCAAAACTTGACAAAGAATAGTTTTGCCAGAGACGAAAATGTTATGTTGAGCAATACAGAGGGGATATTATAGCGATTTGCCACAATAACGATTCGTCACATAACGATTCGCCACACTAGTAAAGTTCTGCTATTAGTTCAACTGTTGAACACCTTTTATGTTGTGTTTCTAACAAAGATAATTAGTGCTAATTTTAATTGATGTGGTTTGACGCCTCGTGAACGATTGCAGTTTGTTATCATAATCAGCTGTTAACGCATTTTTTAGCAATATGATAACCCGGGCCAAGTCTAGTAAACATATTTTATTTATTTCAATCGGAACAGAACAAAATGTTCATAAACATAAGCATATTATAGTTAATCATTTTATTTCATTTTACAAAATTAAACATGCATAAATTCGCATACATGGAAGAAAAATATCGTACAAGTAGAACTGGTATATTAAACTTCTAATATAGTTTCTTAAAAATAAATTATAAAATGAATAGCATAAAGGTTTTAGTAAAAGTACGTAATTATAAGTTGAAAACGTATGGGTTTCCACTTTTATCCAGAGATATTTTAACTCATTTTTATTTGGAAGTAAACTTAATGAAAATTGAATATGGAACTACTGTACAACGTATGGATAATGTGTTTGCAATTACATATTTGCACATGTGCAACATTGGCACTTCAAGAGCATGCTATTTGCTGGTCGAATCACCACTGGACATTTTGAAACTGTTTAAGCAAAAACATGAATTCCTTCTGGTTTTTGTAGGAACAGATTATTTGGTGAGAATATGACATAAGTATGTTATTAGGGGATTTAAATTCACGTGTTGGTAGGTTAAGTGACTACGTCGAAAACGATAGTCTAAATTTGCAAAATCAGGATTTTTTACCTGACGATTATATTATGGACACTGTTTTACATAGGAATTCGCAAGATGTATCTGTTAATCAGAATGGACGTTTGTTGATAGATTTTTTGATTAAAACTGGTCTAAGGATTGCAAATGGTCGCGTATGCGAAGATAAGGCTTTAGGCGCTTTTACCTTTGTTGGCAGTAACGGTTCAAGCATTGTGGATTACTGCATTGTTGAAGAGCAACTATTGCTTGAATTTTCACACTTTAAAGTAAATTGTCCCAATATTTTGTCTGACCATTGTGTGATTGAATTCGGCATTAAATGCAATTTACAAATTAATAATTATAACAGTTTTTTGAATATTGAAGAAAACACATGTACCAATAAAGTTAATTATTCGTTTAAATGGGACGGTGAAAAGAAAGATTTGTTTACTGAAGCGTTGACTAATCCCGAAATAGAAATGCGCCTTCCGCATATTATTGAAAATTTAGAAAGTGCATGTTCTAATGGTGATATTGACGACTCATTAAATAATTTTCTCTCATGTATTGATAATGTTTGTAAACAGTTATTTGCACGAAAACCTGTTCAAAAACATGATGATTCTATTTATAAACATGACCCTTTATACAGTACCACTTGTTTTCAGGATAGGAAAAACTTTTATAAAAGCTTGAACAAGTACAGAAAAGATGACTCCCACGTGAATAAATGCGAAATGATAAACGCTAGAAGTATATATAAAGCTAGTGTTAGAACTTTTAATTTTAAAAGGATGAATGAAAACACAATTAAACTTAACAAAGCTAAATATAAAAATGCAAAGGAATACTGGAAACTATTGAAAGAGGGTACTACGCATAATAGTCCTAAAGGTATTAGCTTAGATACATTTACTAAATACTTTCAGGCAATTAACGATCCGGATGATAAGTTTTTTCAAGTTGATGATGATGTCATGCTTTTTAACAATACTGTGTTAAACTCTGAATTAAATAGCATGTTTGAAGATTTGGATATTCCATTTACTAAGGAAGAAGTAATGAAATACATCTCAAATCTTAAAGCTGGGAAAAGTCCCGGACCAGATAGAATTTTAAACGAATTCTTGATCTACGGCAAAACTGAGCTCACACCTTTTTTAGTAACACTTTTTAATAAAATCCTGAACCTTGGATATTTTCCAGATAAGTGGACGGAAGGTTATATTGTACCAATTCATAAAAAGGGGAGCCTGAGTGACCCAAACAATTTCAGAGGTATTACTCTGTTAAGTGTAATTGGTAAACTTTTTACTACTGTAATAAATGCTAGATTGTCAGAATGGGCTGAAACGTATCACATTTTATTAGAAGCACAGGCAGGATTTAGGGCCAAAATGGGTACTACAGATAATATATTTGCTCTACATGGTTTAATAACTCATTTCATTAATCAAAATGAACAGTTATATTGCTTATTCGTAGACTTTACGAAAGCTTTTGATTATATTGTCAGGGAAAACCTTTGGTTGAAAATATACAAACTTGGTATCCGTGGTAGACTTTTTTCGGTTATAAAATCTATGTATTCTCACGTGTACACTAGAGTAAGACTTCATAGTAATATGGGACCCGCTTTTGAAAGTTATTTAGGTCTCAGGCAAGGTGAATGTCTATCACCGATACTGTTTTCTCTTTATATAAACGACTTAGAAGATACATTGTTTCTTAAAGGGGCAAAAGGGGTTGATATAGGAGCGCTGAAATTTTTCCTACTTTTGTACGCAGATGATATTGTCATATTTGCGAACTCCGCCGTTGAGTTACAGAATAGCCTAAATATACTGAGCGAATATTGTAAACAGTGGAAGTTAATAGTTAATAAAACTAAAACTAAGGTAATGATTTTCAAGAAAGGTGGTAGAATATCACAAAATTTAGAATTTTTATACGATGGTACGAACATCGAAATTGTAAACAATTTTACATATTTAGGGATTGTTTTTACTACAGGGGGGTCATTTACACATGCAACGAAAACTCTAGCCGGTCAAGCACAAAAAGCGTTATTTAAATTAAGAAAATATATGAACAAATTCGTTAATATTAATCCCGGACACAAAATTGAACTTTTTGATAAATTAATTATGCCTATTTTACTTTATGGCTCAGAAATATGGGGCTCGAAAAAACGAATTTATATAGAACGAATACATACACAATTCTTAAAATATACCTTATGTGTGAAAACTAGTACACAAAACGATTTCATGTTATCTGAAACGGGCCGATTTGATGTGTTAACATTAAGTACATTAAACATTATTAAATATTGGTATAAAGTAATAAGCGCACCAGATCATAAATACATTAGTGTTATTTACAAGTTAATGCTAAATGATTTAGAATTAAATCCGTTAAAACATAACTGGGCAAAACAAGTTAAAGCGATATTGAGCTCCCTAGGTTTCTACCATGTTTGGTTATCACAAGGGGTTGGTGACTTTCAAATTTTTATTGTTCTTCTAAAACAAAGGATTTCTGATAACTTCAAACAGTATATTAATGGCAGACTTAATGATTCACCAAGAGCGTTATTTTATAATAGTATATTTCAGTTTGAATATCAGTTTTACCTTTCTAATGTCAATATCGAAAAATACAGAACAGCTCTGAGTAAGCTAAGGTTATCATCTCACAGACTTAACATAGTAACTGGCAGATGGAATAAAACAGAAAGAGCTAATAGAACTTGCCCAAATTGTAACGTCTTAGAAGACGAATTCCACTTTCTTTTTGAATGTAATATTTACTCTAATCTCAGACATAGGTATATGCCACTATACTATCATTGCCACCCAAGTATGTTTAAATGTGTTGAATTATTTTCTTCCAAAAATGTTAATGTTATTAAAAATTTGGCTGTTTATGTCTATAGAGCTTTTCAAAAGAGAAATATGCTTATATTGGATATTAATAATAATGTATAGACATTGACTGTTTTATGCTATGATAACAATTTGCTGATGCTCATGGGTCATTTTGACCTAATGCATTGCGTGCATGTATGTTATATTTGATTGAATAAAGTCTTCTTCTATATGTATAAAGGACACGACCGCCACTGCAGAGACTGATATTTTAAAGTTGTATATTTGATAACATGCAGGTAGTAAACTTAATGAAACTTGAATGAAGGACTACTGTACAACATGTGGATAATGTGTTTGCAATTACATATTTGCACATGTGCAACATTGGCACTTCAAGAGCATGCTATTTGCTGGTGGAATCACCACTGGACATTTTGAAACTGTTTAACCAAAAACATAAATTCCTTCTGGTTTTTGTAGAAACAGATTATTTGGTGAGAATATGACATGAGTATTATATGTATACAGGACACGACCGCCACTGCATAGACTTGATATTTTAAAGTTTTATATTTGATAACATGCAATGTATAGTTGTTGTGCATAATCATAATGTTGAATCAAATTTTTGTTGAGAATATATGTGTATTTTTTATTTCATTCGCAAGCCATTGGGTACCCAGGTAGTGAAAATGGAAACGGGCACTCGTCAAAGCTTATCTGACCCGCGGGTATCCGGGTACACTATTAACTTAAATTGATAGTTATTCCTTGACACAATAAAATTCATGTAACAATAATCGTCGTAGTCGTCATCATTGCAATCATTCTCAATATTGTACATAGTGCATTATAAAGTACAGATTAATAAGCTTTATTAGTGATGTTGTATTCATCATATATCTTTAAGTGCAATTGATAAAAAACACACACAGTTCCTTTAAATTATAATGATCACCAATTTCCACCAAATATCTTTGTTTTAATCATCAAAGTAGTGTGGCGAATTATTATTAACCTGTGGCGAATGGTTATGAAACTGTTGCAAATCGGTATTAAGATGTGGCGAATCGTTATTAAACTGTGGCGATTCGTTATTAAACTGTTGCGAAGTGTTACTAATTCTTCACAGCGCATAGAAATAACAAGCCTGGTCAAATATCTTTTGCAAAAACACAAGGGAAGTAATTCGAATGTCGATATATTATGTCCAAAAAATCTATACCGCGACTTATTATTAATTTTGTAACTGGTGGTGTTTACCTATTGTTTATTTGTATGTACGTATCAATTTTGAAGCATACCAGGAAGACTTGTGGACCGTGATGAGGCAGCCAAAAATTCTACCACAAATGTTGCATGTACCACCAGCCTGTTCTGCATTATGGTACTCCAAGGTCACCTACATCCCCAATGGCTAATATGGATGGATCAGCACACGTTCCAAAGAACATAATGGCATGGGTCACTATATTAACCGAAAGCGCATAGATACTTTCCGAAATCCGAAAGGAATGCACAAACAATCAAACATTTTATATTAACAAGTTATTTACGTTTTCAAAATAAATTGCAATCAAAAGTATATGCAAAATAAATGAAACATTTACATATTTAATAAATTAACAAATACTTTTCACGACATTTCATGGTGTGTAAACGCGGCCCAAAAAAGCCTTTCAGATAGTCATAAAATGTGATGTTTATGCATGCCAAGAAATAAAAGTATTAACATCATCAAAAGAGTATGAAAACTATTTATTTGTTTTAAACCGACAGCGTGTTCAAGTAGTCGGAAAGATACACTAAAATATTTGAATCACTTTGATCCAATAATAATAACTTATGTTTTCTGTAAGGTATATGTATTTTAACATGTTTATGTTTCAGATCACAATCAACGTTTTAAATGAATAAATTAAGATTTTTTCCTTAATAGCGCGAGACCTAAGAATCTTCACCATGATGGAGGCCATGCAAGATCGCTTCAAGGCTTAACATTCGACTCCTGGGGCTGCAACGACAAGGCTATGGAACATTCAACAACCAAATAACAGACTAAAGCAAGGGATTGTGGTGGCGGGTGGAAACAAAGAAGGTCTATAAAATCCGTCGTTACATAAAACAATGTTATCGGTAGTGGTTTACAGTTGAACACGAGCATTCTAGTCTTGAGAATTGAGAGTGTTTTGCACTGACTTTGAGTTATGAAAATCGCCACATTGAACAACTTTCGCCACTTTCACCATTTGGTGACCGTGGTGATCGACAGCAAAACCCTTAATGTGACATTTTGTGTTAATCATTTACATTAATAGTTTATCTTCGTTTGTGAAATAACTTGGCTACGTTATCAATTACAATAACAAACAATTATATGGCAATGTAATGTTTGTATGTCTTTTTAGTCTCTAGTATTCAGTTGAAAGTGTTTCTATATATTTGTGAAATCTATTTACTGCTTATGCAAACCATCTGCATTGCATGTAATTGTTTGTCTTTTATGAAATTTAGTCTAACATAACAAGATATGCATGCATATATAATAAGTGAGTGCATACAATAATTGATTGTGATTACTCTATATAAAGCGAAACATCATTAAAGTTGTAATATATTATAATTTTCTGTTTGCATTTTAACATAATGTGTTTCATACTGTTTAATATTTTTCATGTACTAATTGACTTTCAAGTGATTTCTAATGCATCCTGTTCACACTTGTATGCCTGATAAAATTAAATACCTGGTAGATAAGAACATTTCCTGTATTGATATTGAAGGGTTTTTTAAGCATTAGATGTATGATTTATATATCATATATGTGTGTCTCTTCAGCTAATTTAAATATCTAAAAACAAAATACCGGTATTCATTTTGTGTTTAAAATAAGGAAATATTTTGTTGAAGAATAATATATTTATATATTGAAATTTCCCTGGTTTCTTTGTTGTATTTACAGGCATGACTTACAGAATATTGCAGTATACCTACCATATAGGATGAAAAAGGGATCATATATAGACCCACATACTCCCCGTATGCAGCCCATATTGAACCCATATAGGACCCATACGCAGCCAATATGGGACCCATATGGGGCCAATATGGGTTTTGCAACCGGGAACCATGTGGGTCCCATATGGGCAGCCCATATGGGACCCATATAGGACCCAAATTCAGCCCATATTGGCTGCCCAAATGGGTCCCACATGGTTCCCGGTTGCAAAACCCATGTGAGACCCATATTGACAGCCCATATGGGTCCACATAGGTACCCATATGGACCCATATGGGTCCCAGATATTGTGCTTGGTAGGAAAACATTAAGTACTACTATTATGCTCAGACGTAATTAGTTCAAAGTTTAGAAGAAATCAGTTACAATGGATCTGTTCGATCAGACATGCTAATTTATAATCTTTTTGAAAATTCCTATTACTGTGCAATTTTTACCAACCTTATCACACAAGAGTTGCATGAGTTGTCATATTCACATAGAACATGAACAGTTAACGTTATAAACATGGTTCATCTATAATTATGTAAGTTCAGAAAGGTGTAGAATCTGATAACAATTTAATTTATTCACAATGAAACAGTCGTTTGTATTATTGGTGTCGTTTGTATTGTTGGTATGCTCACCCTTGCTAAAAAGAACGCAACGGTTTTCTTCATGCCCAACTCATCCTGAAAACAAAATAACAACAATATAGATGCCCGTACCATATTGTAAACAGTATTCAGTTCTTATTGATGACATACAAACATATTTTTCAGTAACACAAATATCGTCTCACCTTGTCTTCGGACGCATTTAATTTGGTATCTCCTCAATGTAACTACAGCCAGTATAATGATTATTATTATAGGCAGGGCCCCAACAATTCCACCAGTGATATCTCCAGCATTATGAATCCTAGCAACTGCAATGGGGAATATTGAATAATTCATACTAATGGATTTGAAAACAGAAATATGTAATTACGATCTACTGTTGACATTGGATATAATTCATTGGTATCCAGATCATTGATGAATGATACTACTTATTATGCTGACCGTCTAGACATGAGCGCATCCGTTATTAAAGTGACAAATTATACAAATATGGAAAGATTTATTCACATCATGTCGTTATAAAAGTACAGATACTAGGCAAATACCTGACAACGTTGTAAACATGATACTGTGACACTTAGAGTAGCATTAGCTCCAGTCGCTGTAACAACCTCCACTGTGTTTTTTTCAATATTGTATGACTCACTAAAACAAATGAAATAAATGTATTCTGTTTTTAATTTTGCACTTTTAATTACGATGCAGTGATATAAACCATACACTTCAAATAAATATATGTACACATCGTATGCAATTGGCACAGTATAATGCGCCAGTGGCATCTATGCCAGACAAATAAAAAGACATTTACGAACATATTTCACATCAACAATTGAACGTTTTACTTTTTCACGTGAACGCATGTCACAACGACGTATCGTTCCAAGTGCAGACTAATGTCATGATACTAGTGTAGTAATCAGTATATCAGGTATTTTGATGCAACCGGTAGGTTCGAATATTCTATATACCACATCATTGTTTGTGGTTCCTAGTAACAAACAAACTTTGATATAACTGGCGAACACATGTGTAAACATTGAAATGTCTTTCAATAAACGCAGGCTTACCAATTTATATTATTTAATCGATTTCAGACCAATATACTTTTCTTTATAGTTACCTCAAACTTTGACCACTGTAGATGCAGTCTGTTCTAGATTCCTTCTGATATCTTGTATGCCATTTTGTATAGAAAACGTGTATGAACCCATATCACCCAGTCGTAATGAGGGTATGTGTATGATGCGAGTTGACGTAGAAGCATTGCCAGTTAGGTTGATATGTGGGTTCACAATCTGCGGCCCACCATATGTTTGTGTCAGTGCTGTAAACGTGTACATGGCTGGCACTCCAGATGCCTCACATGTCAGTACTAATTGCTGCCCTTCGGTTGGATTTGTAGGCGATATCGATAGTTTGACAAACGGTGCAACTTGAAATTAAAAAATAAACGCATGTATTTACATAATACCATCATTGCAATACTTGCAAATTCTTAAAGAATATACAAGCATATTTTCCAAAGAGTCCTGGGCTTGTTGAATAAATGTTTATACAACTGTTAGTGAGTTACAGTCCGTAGAACTTGACTGCATGTATGTTCAAACAAACAAGAGTGTTTAATAACAATCAGATCCTCATGAGGAATTTTTTTGCTGACAAATTATTAAAAAAAGAAATGTGACCACGGAGTCAATATTGAGAAATTCAATGCAAATAAGTTACATATAAATTGTGAATTTGACCTTCAGAGCCATTTGGCTTGATTGCATCACTCATAATATCATGGTTAATATTGATGCAAAGTAATATCAAATTTAAATTACTTTTTTATTAAGATTAAAGTGTCCACAAGCTAATCAATTATAAGATATTTAAATCTAGCTATGATGAGGATGTCCACTACAGAAGATAACCTCGGGCAAGTCATTCCGGGTCCGCATTCAACGCATTATGGATCATATTGAATATTAAAACGTGGTTTGGACAAAGTAATGACTCTAATGCACTGTTTACCTCAAAGAAGATGGCTGAAACCTACCTCATGTTCACTGTACATTGTAACAACCAACAGATAAGTTGATCGGTACAACAAGCAGCTGACAGTAACTCAAACACTCGGACAACCTAAATATGATAAGCACCACAACACGTAGTCAGAAATTCCGACTCAGGGCCGAATAAGAAAACTAATCAATGTAATGTATGAGTATGCTTTAATGGTGATACTCGCGAATAACTGAGAAACTACTGTCATCAAAATACGCAGCCACATAGTCACAAGGCTCGACAATAGAGCCATCGCAAAATATATATTTAATTGTTTGACAGCGTGCATGTAAATACTTGCTCCATTTTATATCTGCAGAAAACAATACATAGCAGCAAAGTGCTTAAATTGAAGTCATTAACAATTATAAAAACATGGTCATCGTTGAATGTATTAAGTCACATTTATACAAAGATACAACTTTAATATAAAACAAAAAACTGGCAGTAATTATGTGTAAGTTGTACGCATACTTTGTAGTCCTGCTTACCACTATACTTAGACAAATTGCATAGGACCACTACGACGTCATTCTGAAAATTTACTTCAGACCACTACGTTAAAATTCTGACAACAATATCTGACGAGTACCACGACATTTGTACAATGTAATTCTGACCATTATCACATCATTCTGACAGCTTATAAAGGTGCACTACCACAAAACTCTAATAACCATGGACCACTAACAAACCACTCTCATAACATTTTGCTGACGTAGATCTACGATTGACGTAGATCTGACCATCACGCCCTGTGAAGTTATATCTGACAATTATCACACCTACTACAACAACTACTAACATATGAACACTTCATTCTGTTAACCTACCTGTACATCTGAATACATTCCATAATATTCTGACAAGTGACATCTGATCACGACCTCAACACTATGACAACTTAAATCTGACGACTACCTTATCATTCTAACAATATGCATCTGTCCGCTTGCACAACACTATCACACACTATTAATAACCACTTATACAAAACTACTCTGATGACTTACATCTGTCCAATACATTCTGACAACGTAAATCTGATCACTTTATTCTGATAACTTACATCTGACCACCACCTCACCAGTTTGACTGCTAGTCGTGGCTGTGGTCCCTGGATTTCTTGCAGTACATGTGAAGCTGCCTGTCTCCGCCCTCTCTAGAGTCTCCAGTGAAAGTACACTGGTGTTGCTGACTGAATCTACTGCCCCGAACTTTGTCCATGTGTACGTTCACTCGTCTGGATAACACATTGCAGAACAGTTGATGTCGTTTTATGATTGTTCTTCGTTCTTCATGTAGCTGGCAGTAGGCGGGGTCAGGGTTATCGAGTCAGGGCCACCTGTGGAATAACTTGCAGTAAACTTAAATTTAGCGAACTTAACTATACCAGAAAATAAAATCAGACACAGACCAAAAACATATATTTCTTACATTGCTGACTCTCATTGCAAATTGCCACATTGGTGCACATCTATAACACTCTGACAACTTACATTTGACCGCTAGAACACCACATGGACAACTTATATATGATTATTACCAAAATACTCTGACAACTGATCACTATCACACCAATGTAACAACTTACACCTTACCCTTACAATAACTAAAAACTTATATACAGGGCGTTTCATAATATATGTCCTTATTTTGTATGTAGTTTTTTAATAAATACATAGAATATATCAGTGCAAAATAATAGTAATATTGTTCACAAAATAAAAACGTTGATCATAAATAAAATAAAAACGTTTTCAAAATACATATACAATATCAATAAATGTTTAATCTAGAGTAAGTGTTCTACGTGACGTCCTCTTTCCTTTATGATGATGTCAAGGGTGTGTTTGACGTTGTCTACCACATTCTTACACATGTCTCTGTCAATTTCCTTCATCACTTTTTTAATTTCAATATTCAACTCGCGAATGTTTGCTGGAGTTGGAATGTATACCCTCCCTTTGAAGTAGCCCCACAAAAAAGTTAAGGAAGTGCAAGTCTGGTAAGTGAAGATCATATGCATTGGTTGTATTGAATGAGAGTAATTTTCCATCAACTGTTTCTGATAACCAGTATATATCTTCACCTGCGGTGTACGGAGCTGCTCCATCCTGCTGAATCACATTCCATTTATGTTACCACCTTTCATCTCTTCAAGGCCGGAATAATGTTCTTCTTCAAATGGGCAAGGTATCGTTCCTTATTAACTGGCTTAGTATTAATGTCTTCAAAGAAAGAGGAGACAACAACGCCGCCAACACTCAAAGCCTCCGACACTGTAACATGCCATGTATTTTTTATAGAAATACGTCAGGTTTGGCGTTGCCCCTACTTGTTTGCTTGCTACCTTGAGTATTATATGAAACCCGTAGTTTTTCAAGGTGTTTGAATTCATACAATGCTTAAATGAAAGGCGACTTGAAATATATATTTATTCAAGTGCTGCATTATGGAAACCTTGTATTGCGTAAACTTCAAGTCATGTTCTGTATACACTAGATACACTTGAGGTGCTGGCAATATCACCAAGCACACTTTTAAATGACTTCTGTGGTGTTTCGTCATTTGCTGTCTTAACACTTTAAACTGTTTCGGGAGATCTTGCTGATTGTTTAGGTCCTGTGATATTATGAATTATGTCTTCAACTGATGCGGATTCGTTAAATCTAATTACAATTATTTGCTTTACATGCAATTACTCCAAGTAAGGATGATTCTTTATTTATAGTATTGGTCAGTTGTTACGGAGATTTACTTTGATAACAAATTTTAACTATTTTGCAACATTGTTCTTTGGACAGTGCCATATTCAAACACAATTCGTCTTAAAGTGACGTCATATAATTATGTCATAATGCCAACGGTTTTCCGTATACTATGATTTTTTTTAATTGTTTACAATTAGCTTTTAAAAATACAAAATTTATGAAAATATCTTTAAAACAGACGATTTATTGTGATGAGACCAAAGATTATAAATCACCCTGTATGGCAATTTCCACAACACTCTAACACTTTACGTCTGACCTATACCGCAAATCACTGACAAACGTACATCTAACCATGACCAAAACAGTCAAACAGGTAGCTGTGTCGGTAGATCCAGGATTCCTGTAGAGTTCCAAGTGACAGTCTACGGACTTTCTACGCCTGACTTTGTCCACGTGTACGTACACTGGTCTGGATAACAGGTGGCAGAGCAGGTGATGCCAATTAGGTATTCTCCCTCATTCTCTGTGTGTATTGTAAGAGGCGGATTCAGTGTCACTGAGTCAGCACCATCTGTGGAAGAGATTATACTACATTTGAATGTTATGCCTACCCATGTTGTTAAGTATTAGCTAGCATTTATTTATGTTTATCGTTTGTAATATTATCATAACAGTATTGTGCAGGTACATGCTAATTGCATACAGCCACACAATTCTACCACTACATTCTGACAACTTACATCTGATTACGACCACAACACTTTGACTAACAGCTGTGGCTGCAGATCCTGGATTCCTGGCAGTACATGCATAGCTGCCTGCCCACACTCTAGTTAAGTTTCCCAGTGATAGTACATCAGTGTTGATTGAACCTCCTCCGGATTTTGTCCATGTGTAGGTACACTGATTTGGGTAACACGTTGCAGAGCAGGTGATGTCACTCAATGTTTCTCTCTCATTCAGAGTGTAACTGGTAGTAGACGGAGTCAGAATTATCGAGTAGGGGCCTTCTATTGAAACATATTATTGTCATGTAAGAAATACGATTTTATCACAATTTACAGCAAGTCAGTCACTAGGATTGACAGCACAGCCATCACAATGCTGTTGTTTTTTATTTATTTTAATTAAAAAATATATATTTGTGTTATATCTGAATCCCTTTTTTTTTAATTGATAACTTAAATTCGAGTCATTAGGAAATGTCAAAGCACAGTCATGTTTGAGTATGTTAAGGATATAACATTTATATAGTACAAACTGCTGGTAAATGTATGCGAATTGTAAACATACTTATGGAGGACGATCGCTAGTACTTCAGCACTCTTATAACTTGCATGTTACCACTGCAAACGCACTCTAATGATACCCTACATCTGACCACTACCACAACGCTTTGACAAATTATATTTGACCACGACCACAACGCTCCGATAACTTACATCTCACCATGACAACAACTCTGTGATTGCTTACCATTGACCACAACAACAGCGCATTAAAATCACATCTGACCACGACCAAAGTCCGCTGACAAATAACATCTGACCACTACCACAACGCTCTGATAACTTATATCTGACCATAACTTTTTAACTTATATCAGATCACTGACAAATTACATGTGACCACAACCACAACACTTTGGCTGCTAGCTGTCGCTGTCGCTGCAGATCCTGGCTTTCTTGCAGTGCATATGTATCTGCCTTTCTCCGCTGTCCGTAGAGTTCCCAGTGACAGTACACTAGTGTTGCTGATTGTAACTACCCCGGACTGTGTCAATGTGTACGTACACTGATCTGGATAACAGGTTGCGGAGCATGTGATATCATTCATGGATTTTTCCTTTATTCTTAGTGTATTTGGTAGTAGACGGAGTCAGAGTTACCGAATCAGGCCCGCCTGTAGAAGACGTGAGGGAACATACTGTGTTAATGTCTGTAGCGATCGTTGCGACGACCTCGTGGTCGAGAAACACCGCACGGACAACGTGTGGACACTACACGAATTTGGCGAGAATCTCGCTGTCAGCTCTTTGTATGGTCGCCGCAAACCCGTGAAGTTTCACGAATGTATGCACATCTGCAATATGCTGTTATTTTGAACATTATTCTTGATGTTGTTTTACAACATAAGCACCTGTTGAATATTTTTGATTTTGTTGCTTTATATTTTGCAGAGGTATGAATTTATATGAATTTTGTTACTTATAATTACATAATATTATTTATAGATTTGTCACTGAAGACGGATGCATAAAATAATGCCTGCGTTAACGGCACTTTAGACAGAACACGCGGAATGCAAACGCAATGCCCAGACACGGCCATGGAATACCAGCTTTATCATATAAAGCATGTGGTTAATTTCACAGATTTAGAATGAGAAATGGATGACTTCTTTATATCAACTTAATCACTTTCAATTTTAAAATAGTATAGATATAGCAAAATTACAATGAGGCTAGTGACTTTTAAGCGACAGTGGCAGTGCTGAGTGGACACATAACCCAAGCAACATTGCAGCGATGTTACTAAAGGGGTGTTGGGTTACGCAATAAGGATCTATTTGGGTCAGCTGCGAACACATGCCCCTAGTGCCCCCAATTCCCCGCCGTGAATACTTGGCTGAAATGCCTAAAGGGGTTGTCTTAGAATAGTAATAATGATCTGTTTATGGGCGACACCTGGGGCTTTGAGTCACATTACAACATTTAAGAAATTTTAAAAATTACGTGTATGCGATTTGGGATTAGCTGGGAGCACATGTGCCCCAACCCCCTCAACTGAAACTGTACTTTGGTTTTGGAATAGCGCTATTGATCAGTTAAGGGGGACCATATATTTTCACGATTCGCCTATTTCTATTTAATGTTAAAGGCATATATAATACATAAGCTTTTTGGTCAGCTGGGGGGGGGGGTATGTCTTCTGTGCACCCCCCACGGTAAATCCTGGCCGGGACGATACATTTAACGTCATGTCGTGCTACTTATTAATCACGTTTGATGTAAAACCGAGCATGCTAATAAGTGTCCATTTCTTGTAAAAGTCAAATCCACAATTCCTTCTTGAAAGTTTAATTTACATTACATTTGCATTTTTGCTTACATCATATTATACCACCACATTTGATTTCGAAATGCTGTAACCGAAAACGTTTCAGCTGGTGATTGAGAATTTGCATGTATCCCATTACTTTTAAATACATACATTTAATTTGTTAGGTTCATTAACTGCACTACTTATTATATTTACTATCAGGGGATTACCGCAGGCCCGTATCGCTTGTCGGCGCCGACAAGCCTTCAAAGCAGAACCCTATTTGCCGACATGCTTTAATTTTGCCGACAACCCTTTTATTTCATAGCGACAAGCCTTACTCCGCTCGTTAAACACACGCGTCATCGCCGCTAATCGGTGTATCGATGTGGGTTAACAGGGTTGTCGCTATTCCAGTCAGAGTTGGACAGCTTGTCAATCAAAACGATAGGAAACTTGAAAATTCAAGCTACAGTATCGTAAAAACAAATCGTTTTAAGATAATACAAACGCTACGATTTGTTTGAAGCCTTTGAACGAATCAACCGAATACATGTTTGTAATCATCATCATTTATTCACATGGCAATAAATAGTATCGCTCGCTTTAAAATTACGCACACATGTATACATAAAATCATGTTTATATGTCAAATAATAAACCAATTTCAGTTTCGAATTAGATTAATAATAATAATAATAATAATAATAATAATAATAATAATGACGGTAGTGATAATAATGACGCACTTGTCTTATTTTCATAATTGTTTTAAACATAAAGCGTGGCAGTGAAACAGATACTTGTGCAAGAACTGAAAACACATGTGCATACATTCACATCATTTTTATTCACAAATTAAAAACAATTTACCACTCTGTTAGTTATCATTTCTTTCAATTACACAGATATGCACAGATGTCCAGATGCATACCCAGATGGTTTAAAACACACGGAAACGATTTTTGCTCTGTAAGTTACAGAGATGGCGATTTGTTCAATTACAATTTCAAATTATTTGTAAATACTTGAAGTTGCAGCAAAAACAGACGACGCTCACACGAGAGTTAGGAGCGAGAAATGGCAAACGCCTGTGCAATTGCAGATCACATAGTCTTACTTAAGTTATCATTTTCATTAATTGTAGTAGAATGCGCTCCGGCCAAGTTCAACTGATGGAAGTTCACGTAAAGCACTTGGATATCGTGCACATCATAACTTCTTGAAATTCGATAACTAAAGCGTGATATCTTAAAGAATAAATCTGTCTGATGGATATTCTTAAACAATTTTTAAATATTTGCACATACAACAGAACGCATCGAAACGTGTACATACACTTTCCATTTACGGCACACAAAAACTAACACTCTGTATATGTAAGATTGCTTGTGATACAATTATAATATTGAGCAGTTACTCATCGATCGAGGTGGGCGTCACATCAAAGGCTTGTTTTTGCATTGTGACGCTAAGAATAGCCATGTGTTTCTTTATCAAAATCCTTTCAATATTTTTGCATTACTCACAACAGGTCATTAGCAAAAAGGTCCGCGAGTAAACATAATTATGATAAGTAAATTGTGTTAAAATTGGATTTGTAATAAAATTGAAGGTACGAAGTATGTTATTGTTGTTGTTTTGCTGTCGTTTTTTAGTCTATTAATATAACGACTAATTATAAATCATCTATAATTATAGTGATTGTGATATATATGTAAGGAGCATCATGTCATAGTCTAGCAACATTGCACTATGTATATTTAAAACAGACAGACCAATACAATATTCAATATACCACAATGCCCATTGTATACTGATTTAAACAGATAACATTCCTTAACACAGAAGACAAAATACACCGTCCATACAACTATTTCAAACATAGTTGCAATAACACAACTGTACTTACTGGATATCAGGATAGTTATTTTATTGCATGTCCACTACTTTCCACTTACCCGTGCAACTCCAATGATCTCCGTCATGGTAACGTGTTATGTTCTTGATGACGCATGTATATACTTTGGGTCTGCAGCTGCACTCTATGTAACTGGGAGAGAAGGCTGTCTCGGTGTATCATTGATGGTTGTTCTTGACAACTTTGTGCAGTACGGTTGATTATTCAACAGAGTGTCTTCTTTTCCAGAAAAAAATAATCATACGCAGTGGCTGGTGGTGTACTTGTGAGCTGTAGTGCAGCGTGTTCAGCCAGGACAGTCGCGTTGGAAGTCAGATATATTTGACTGTGGACCACTGAAACGGTAGAACATGACTGTCAGTTATACGTTAACATTTTGAATACGTAGCAAGCAACTTTACGATCAACTATCAAGTGTGCTTGCAATTTTAAAATATATCGAACGTGGTTTTACTTTCGTTTCGGATTAGTAAGTAATACAAAATCCAATGTTAATTATAAAAAAAGCAGTTGCTATTGTCTAAGGTACTTTGTTTAGAACTACATTTGTGGCATTTCAATCATAATCATGCGTTTAATCAACAGCAAATATCTCTATAAATAAACAACACAAATTCACTGAAACTGAATTCGACATTAATTATATGGTGAAGGTTCGCTTATGTCAACATTTTGATAAGGAGCACTAAAGGTTGATAGATTAACGGATATTAATAACATTGATATTACAAGCCGACCATCAGTGAATAACCTTTTAAATGAATTTACGTCGATATTACGGAATGTTGCGGATCCTTTGTTTTCCAAGCAAGTGAAGTGTAACTATAATGCTAATAACGAGAGACGCCGTCCGCATGACGCTGACTGGTTTGATCTCGATTGTATTAACGCCCAAAATCGATATTTACAAGCACTAAGTGTTTTTAACAAATGTCACTCTGTACATAACCGTGAATGTCTTTGTCAATTAAAAAAGGAATATAAGAATTTATTAAACAAGAAAAAGCGCATTTTTAACAATAAAAACTTAAACGACATAGAAAAGTTAAAACACTGTAAACCGAAAGAGTTCTGGAAATATTTTAAAAAGAAAAAATCAACACGAAACAACGTGATTACATTAGAAAGCTTCTATCAATATTTTTTGTCCCTTAGTAACGATATCTCACACTGTTCGAATCAAGAAGCGGAGCAGTTTTGTAATAATCATGATTTTGATGCCCCGAATGGTACGTTTCCGGAATTGGATAGCGAAATCACGATTCATGAAATCTTGAACGCGGTTAAATCTTTAAAGTGCGGAAAATCTTCTGGCAGTGATTACTTATTAAATGAATATTTTATTGAAAGTATCGATATAATTTCATCCCACGTTTGCGATATATTCAATGCGATATTGAACTCTGGCTATTTTCCAGATAAATGGACCGAGGGAGTTATTGTTCCTGTCCACAAAAAAGGTGACTTAAATACTGTTAATAATTAAAGGGGTATAACGTTGCTCAGTTGTTTATCGAAATTGTTTACTACAGTCATAAATAAACGTGTCGAAAGTTTTTGTAACAACAACAGTAAAATTTAGGACGCGCAATTCGGATTTCGCAAAGGGTGCAGCACTGTTGATGCTATTTTTTGTATTAATGTCTTTAGTTCAGAAATATTTAAATGATAACAAACGTCTATATGTTGTATACGTGGACATGTTTAAATGTTTTGATTCTATATATAGGAATGCGCTATGGTTAAAGCTTTACGAGACCGGAATCCAAGGTAAATTATTAAGAGTTATACGGGATATGTACCAGAAAGTTAAATCTTGTGTTAAAGTATGTAATAGCTACACTGATTTTTTCGAATGCGCCGTTGGTTTGAGGCAAGGGGAGGTTATTTCCCCTCTACTTTTCTCTTTATTTGTTGAAGATGTTGAGTTATATTTGCAAAATAATGTTGATTCGGGATTGCTTCTTGATGACATTGTTATTATTCTTTTGTTGTTTGCTGACGATATGGCCATTTTTGCCAAAACACCACTTGAGTTACAAGAGAATTTGAAGTGTTTAAAAACTTACTGTGATAAATGGGGTCTTAAAGTTAATACTGATAAAACAAAAATAATGGTTTTTCGTAAGCGAGGTAAACTATTACCAAACGAACATTGGGTATATGATGACAAACCTATCGAAGTGGTAAATGATTTTAACTACCTAGGTACTGTGTTCAATTATACGGGTAACTTCAGTCTTAACCAGGAATACCTGGCCGGAAAAGCTATAAAGGCATTACATGTTTTACTTAATAATTGTAAACGTTATCAATTGAAACCCAAGTTTTTATGTCAATTATTTGATGCTTTTGTTGGGTCGATTTTAGGATATGCTTCAGAGGTATGGGGGAATTCAAAGTCGAAAGAGATAGAACGAATTCATCTTAAATTTTGTAAACAAATTCTTCAAATTAAAACAAATACATCTTCTGTTGGTGTTTATGGCGAATTGGGCCGTTACCCTTTGTTTGTATATTTCAAGATATGTTAAAATTATAAAATATTGGTGTAAATTATTACACACTAATAATATTATATTGAAAACAGTATACCACCAAGCCCTTCTAGATTGTGAGAAAGGGTTACCAAATTGGGTTTCCAATGTAAAAAATTGTTAAATGATCACGGTTTTTCATATGTTTTTGACAATTGTGCAAATGTTGATGTTACTTCGTTTCTTCCGATGTTTAAACAGCGTGTTATTGAAGTATTTATACAACAATGGTCAGTGGGGATAGAAAGAAATGCCGCACTCGAAAACTATAAACATATTAAACACAGATTTGAATATGAAACTTATCTTGATACCTTACCACATAATCTAAGATGCTTCTTCACGAGGCTTAGATTGTCAGAACATCCCCTTCGAATTCAAACAGGCCGGTATAGTAGGAATAGAATTGACAGAAATCAACGTGTTTGCTTATTATGCAATAAAAATGATATTGAAGACGAATACCATTTTATGTGTATATGCCCTTTATTTGAAGATTTAAGAAAGAAATTTTTATCCCGTTATTATTTTAAGAAACCTTCAATGTTTAAATTCCTTGAATTAATCAATACGCAAAATAAAACTGTATTGTTTAATGTTGCTAGATTTTTAAAGCAGGCGTTGGCTCTTAGAAATTCCACGCTATTAGCTATTCATTGATTTTGTTCACCCTCTTTTTCCTTTCTTTTTTTCTTATTTTCTCAAAAGACTGTATTGTATGGTATCTACTTTCTAAGCCTTTTAACTTATTATGTGACATATAATTGTTTATTTGTACTGAATTTGCTTTGACGATGTACTTTTGTGCAAGTCACCAATAAAATTTCTGTTCTGTTCTGTTCTGTTGTCGCGTTTATAACAGTCTAATCAAAATGTATCCAATGTCCGGGTCAATAAGTAACATTTCATAACCTGCTTTTGATTTGCGGCACTAAATGCGGTCGCGTTCACCATTTCAAACAAAAACGATACGATTTCGATTGACGATAACGATTACGGAGTGAAAAGAAATACGTGCGACTTGTAAAAGCTCACTTTTAATCTGATATATATATTGTCAAACTACTATCGGTACATTACATCATTTATAATTGATAAGCATAGTTATATATGCATGCATAAACTGTGTTCGTGATACAACATAATTATTACCTACAATGCCACATAATTGGAATAAATATGACCTAAGAAATGCATTGTAGTGTTTACTTATTTATAGATGTAAAAATGCGAATCCAATGTAAAGTGACAGTAATTTAATATTTTACAGTTGTTACAAACTAACTCTTAAACAAAGCTTATTATTTTGTTGTTGTCCATGTTTGTGTGATGAGCTCCAAAAGCCAAACCATCAACAATAATTAACCCCCAGCTGCATTAACAAGAGAAAGTTTCATCAACATCACAAATTACGTTAAGGCAAACTCACTCTGTATTTGACAATTTGTACAGCGTTACACGCATTTCCATCTAGTTGGAACACAACGCTATTCCGCAAACTATCGTCCACAGTTCTGGATCTGTCTTTGTCGAAAATTGTGTCCCAAACTTTAAAAATAGGCCAAAAGTAGGAGACAAAAAACATTATTTACCGGATTTAACTTGTAATTCTCAACTTGTACCCACTCCGTAATTTGTTAATATTTTGTTTATTATCGTTTGCAAATGTCATTATGCTGCTTTATATGTACATAGAATATCCATTCTGTTCAAACAATTGTCAAATAATACAAACTGAACAATTAAAGCATTGTATACTTAACTGTGCATGTGTATGCCAGGATTGTATAAAGAAATATATATATATATATATCACCAACATGTCACGATGTTTCAAGGTCAGTCTACAGTAAATTTCTTACGATATACAATGTTTAATTCAGTCGAAAGATATATTTGACATTATTTCACGTAGCACACGTGTATGTTAACATTTTGAAACAAAATATTCATACGATTCTAAAAACTGATTGGTTTCTTACCCGTCTTTGAAATGCTGATTAATATAATCCAGTGAACAACACACATGCTTGTTTATTGAAACAGATTTATTTGTTTAATCTTGAATAGTAAAATGTTAAGCATTTTTCCCCAAACTTAAATTATTTTAATGTTTAAGGAAATTTTAAATGTTCTTATATGAATATATTAAACAATTTATTCATGATAAGACGGATACAGCGAGGTTTAAAACTACGATAATACACGTTGCTGGTAGTTTCGTAGTAGTTTAAAGAACCTTTGGAAAGACTTAAGGTAAGATATTGTGCACAAACCTATTTCATTCTATATTATTGTTGTGTGTCTAATTCTATTGCTTGACCCTGCAGGAGTCACGTGCTTATAATTAAAGGGATAATCACAACTTGTTATATTTTTATTATAATAGCGAATACGTCGAATTTGCAATAACTTATTCAGACATGTGAACAATAATTCCCGTTAGACTATCTCACTAGCCCATATTCAATGACCATTTTAACCTTTTTATAAGTGCCTAGGTGTATAATGAACAAAGTTATACCTCTGAGATTTAAATACAACCGCTATAAGTATGTACTGATCTGTTTACAGGCGTTCTGTGTGATCGATCGTAATTAACATTATTTCTTCGAGTAAAATATATATATATGAATATCGGTAATACCTTTGGATACTCTCCGATTCTGCTAGACATCTCAAATTTACCTTTCACCAGTGCACCTGGTTCATAAAGTGAAGTAAATTAACAATCGCGTAATGTGTGTTTTCAGTTTTGGAAATCATGAGTGTATTGGTTTAAACAATTTTTTGCCAGAGTTTCAGATGTCTGTTATTATCATTTAAGTAAGATGCCATTTAAATATCAAAATGAGAAAAGCAACAGTGACCTGTGATGGCCGTGTTCGTTTGATTCCCGGGAGTATAAAGTCGCCGCTTTGTCTTTTCGAATTCTTATTCAACTGCCATTCAATCCGTCCGCGTGTCCAATGTCACCATTTGCAAAAACAATAAGATTTAGTAATAAGCGTTAATATATTATATCAATAATATCAACATTAAAACTTACAAGGACAACAGCAGACAAACAAATGCTGCCTCCCCGAACCATCGGCCTCCACCTTACATGTATGTTACGTTAACATGCACTGTATTGTTTTGAATTAGGTGATGTTGTGTGCGTTGCTGGTTTGTATTGTATTGCGGTGTGTTTTGCAATGACATGCACCATAATGTTAAGATTTGCTTCAGAACGCTATGTTTCGCTAAATGCTAAGCTGTGGAATACCATAAACAGTTGAGCTAAGGTATGCTATATTATGGTATTTGATGATATGTTTTGCCATGTATTGGAATGCATCACAACGTATTATCGTTGCCAAATTTGACTACGCCCGGGTAGATGTATTTGATCTAATAAAACAATCAACATGTATACACAAACGTTATTAATAATTTAACGTTTGTGTATATGTTGTAATGTCTCAATATTTATTGTAAAACAAGGATATCAGTAAAACTGATGGATGCTCCCCAATGCGCTTTGTAAAGCAAATAAATGCAATGAGAATGGCAAATATATTAAAATGACTTAAACGCTTATAGAAACGCATTACCACATCTGACATCTGGCCATTAGTTGTTGAGAAATAGCTTAATGATGGTGCACTATGAACTATTTTTCAGAAAGTCCCATAACTTCGAAAAAAATCATTGAAGTGGGACATCCTGGTAATATGCTCACCTCCTCTTAGTACTGAAGCTTCCCATGAAGTTTCTTTGAAACCTAGCTTGTAGTTGCTGAGAAATAGCCTGGACAGACTATATTTCAGAAAAATTCGAAGTCCCATAACTCCAAGAAAAATATTTGAAATAAAACACCATGCTAATGTACACACTTCCTTTTGGCATTGAAGCTTCCCGTGAAATTTCATTAAAATCTGTCAGCAGTTAATGAGAAATAGCCCGGACAAGAATTGCGTACAATATACAATATTTCAGAAATTTTTAAAGTCCCATAATACCAAGAAAAATCATTGAAGCGGAACATCCTGCTAATATGCACATCGGCTCTTGGCAGTAAAGCTTCCCATACAAGTTCATTGGAGTCTGGCCAGTAGTTGCTGAGAAATTGCCCGGACAGGAATGTATGCGGTATTTACTAATTTCAGGAATGTTTCATTACTCTGAGACAAATATTTGCAGCGGAACGTCCTGGTAGTATGCACACCTCCTCTTTGTAATGAATCTTCCAAATAAGGTTTTTTGAATTCTAGCCAGTGGTTGCTGAGAAATATCCTGGTCCCATAACTCTATGAAAAAATCATTGAAGCGGAACGTCCTGGTAGAATGCACACCTCCTCTGGGTAATGAAGCTTCCCATAAAGTTTCGTTGAATTCCGGCCAGTAGTTGCTGAGATATAGCCCGCACAAGAAAGTGGGACGGAAGGACCGACGACGGACGAAGGGAGGGACGGCCAATGCGGCGACTATATGCTCCCCGAAAAGTTTTGGGGAGCATACAACGACATTCATAGATCACGCACTCATTCTCATTTACATTCTCACCTTATTATAATCTGCATTTCTTCACTGTCACAATGCTTCATTACTGGCAATGTAATCTATGTAAATTCTTAGTCATATACATGATATTAATAATGTAAAACATGCATTTTGTGCACGTCTTAGCTATAATAATTCACGAATTCAATGCAGAAAAGATAAAACAAGAAATGTCTTTAAAAATGTTTTTTACCCGATACAAGAGGGACAAGAAGATCGGTTAAATGACTTCTCGGACCCCAGCTTTTTTGGTCCCCACTAAGGATACTTCTCGGACTGTAGATTTTTCGGACACCATAAGAAAACGTATTGGACCAAAAATTAATTTGAAATAAATTCAAACATTATTAATATGTGTACCGCGAATAAACCGATCATACATTCCATTATTTCACCGGAGATAAATGAATAACCTAAATGCTAATAATTTACGTTACTATATTTATACATGAGTTTGTCAGCCAAATTTAACAAATTTGCATTGTCATAAAATTATTGCGGGAATGAATGAAAACTATTACTTATCAGACGAGTGTACATAGTTATGTTAAATAATATACTATACGTATCATTAGTTTTGCAAATAGTGTATTCATGCTACGCAAATGAAGTAAAAGTAACTTGATCCTCACTTTGACGTATTATGAGACTTCTTTCACCACATGTTATTTATAGAAAGATGTAAAATATTTTTTGAAAACATTTACTGGAGAAGTCGATAGAATGGTGCAATCATAAATAATTCTTAATAGAATTCAACCGCAATTCAAATACAAAATAACATGCTGAGTAAGTTTATAAAAATAAATTCCCAATTTATTGAAATTATCGAGTTTATGATTCTCCGGACGCTAATTGATGAATGTTTATTAGCACAGCTATACCGAGCGCATTTTTAAGAATGATGAACCCTTCCTCTGGAGTGTGTTGAATAAGCTAGAATAGACCATTTCATACCGATCTTCGCCGAATATCTACGTATGGCTCCGACACATTCCATAACACAAATATCAGTCAAGCAATGGGATCATTGTTATTGCTATATATAGATCGTGCCGCTGACATAGGCTAGACAAAATGATTATTTCATTATGTGAATGATTATTACTTTCTATTCATGACATACAATGAGTAAAATTGTGCATAATTATGTTCAGTTCTAGAGTGCATGTCAAAGATATGTTTATAACTTTTTTTTAAACGCTTATGTAAACAATTATGAAAATGTTAATCACCCAAAAATGGAACAGTTATTGGTAGACAACAAACCATTGTTGTAAGTGTGCATTCCCTAAAATTAGAAAATTTGCCCAATTCTATTGGCATTCACTTTTCCCGCAGCCTAAAATTATCACACATCAAAAATATGTCAACAGTGATATTACCCAGCTATGCCGAAAAAAACTCAACGTGATAACTACACACACACTGATAGTGGGTTACACAAATTTACCACCCAGAACCGCAAAGGGTAACAACATCATGCAACCATATATCATTTTACTTCCTTAAAAAGAACTGTATAATATGTTGTGGTAACGTTATGTCGTTCAATGATTTGAGGAAAAAACGGTAAACAATGTTTATGTTAGTCAAAATGAAGACAGTAAACTTTATACAAGGGTACATAAGTGGAGTATGTCAAAGAAAAGGGCCATGGTAAATCCACTGAAATGAAGCTCTTAACAGTGACATAGAATACATTTAAAAGTACATGCATGCAATGTATAAAAAAACGAGTTAACACATTCGGAGTAACAAATCATTGTCTATAATGTAGTTGGTGTTTGTTTTGAGATTTTCATGAATTGACTTTGATCTCAGAATTGTGTTTCTTGTTTGACAGGGTTTGCACATACATTTTTCATAAGCACGGACAGCGGAGATGGTAAGAGCGCCGCAAAATGTCATTTGCTCTTAGGACTTTGACGTTGTGAGTTTATTATTCACTGGGATTTTCGTTCTCTAGGCATTATGTTTTGTTTTTGCTTTTTATCCAAACTCTCGAAAGATATAATTGTTTCTATGTTTAGCTTGTATAAACCCGTTGCGTTGCTTACAAGTATATATTTTATAACGTAAATATTCTTGTGGGAATCAACTTTTAGTACAGTTAGTCCATTTAAAACATTTGTAGTATACAGATATGCTGTGGCAAGTAAACGATACATGTTCTATACTTATCATGAAAACGGCAAATACTATGCGCTGCGCGCTTTTTTTGCGCCTCGGTGAAGGATATAAATATGACCGTTTTCTTACCATATCAGGTTTCTTAAATAAGTTATTCATGAGTCATTCTACAGACTGTATACATAAATAATATCGAAACTGTACATTATTTAACGACAATAATTTCCTACAAAAACGTGTTAAATTTAATATGATCTTGTTATTATGACGCTTGTGATACGTTATACCATCTTTTGCGCCTTATATTCATATTAAAGAATGTAATTTGACGTGCTAATAAAGAACTATGGATACACTTTACAACTTTGAAATTTGTAAAGAAACACATAAGTTTTCCAACATTCGAGTATTACTATTATCCACACTTAATCGTAAAGCATCATCAGCATCAGCATCACTATCGTCATCAACATCGTCAACATCAACGTCAACAACAACACCATAAAAAAATCATCTTTCAAAACAACAACATCCTCATCATCGAGTTTATGCGATCTTGCAACTAGAATGCTGGGGTAAACAACAATAACAACAAAAACAATAAAAAGAAATGGAACATTCACTAATACATTTACTTTGACTTAAATTTATGCGCGTTGTTACGGAAAGTCAATATGGGATTAAAGATACCAACACATCAAAAGTCGGATATGTGTTTTTATATTTATTACAGATATTATTAAAGATGTTGGTATTTCTTTGCAGGTATTCTTTTTCCTTCGTGAACAAAATCATAACAGTAACACTCAGGACTATGACACAACTCACTATGCACTAAAACTAGAAACACCTGGCATGTTTATACATTAAACGTACATAACGTCGCTCGCCAAACACTTAGTATAATTTAGATAACACAGCTCTCGATGTAAAAGGGCCGTCACCTATACAATACCGCTATTTCAATATTTCTTCTAAGCACGATTTACCGTTCTTGAACAAACGGAATTTGAACAATTACTAGCAACTTGCAAACACTGTACATGTGTACAAGGAAACATTTTGACTTTAAATTTGGTATCAGTAACAAACATTCCGCAAGTGCGACAGTATGTTTCCAACAAAATGTCATCTTCGGAAAATGTTAATAATACTTTTTGTTTAAACCTCTTGCAGCGTACTGTCATTTGATCCGTTTTGATTGCTGTCTGAAACGGCATGATTTACACATAATATTTCGAAACCCATATTTTCTGCAACGAAACCACTTACTTTAAACGCTACAAACAATTTAAGGGTCACATGAGGTACTTACTTTTTACACAAAACCATCCTGCAGTTCGGCCAGCTGCTGTTTGATGTACTTGTTATGTGTGAGGTCTTGTCACTCGGGATGTTCTACCGGGTCGTATTCACATAATCATTTTTAATATTTAAGCTGCTATATATAGGAAAAATGACAAAAAATGAAGATAAAACTGAATTAAATATTATTGTTGAAATATTGACACAGGTCCAAAACACACTGGTTTATTCATTTGAACGCATTGTTTCAGCCAAAGTTGAAAAGCGATTATAGACGCTTTGTAACCATTTATAAATCGTACGATGCTCGTGTGAAAGGACCACGTGGTCAATATAGCCAGTCGAATATAATCCAGAGTTTCGATGCTTACACACCATATGTTCGAAAGCACAAATCGCACACAAAGGTGTCGAGACACAATCGACCTTTAAATTAGTGCCACGGTTGGCGTGCCCGCTTCTCACGAGGACCCGGATTCAATACCCCTTGTGGCCATAACTTGTTTCTTCTAATTGTGTCAGGAGAAAGTTAGTTTGCACGACTCTATCAAATATATTTCGGGAAATACATTCAAACGAAATATATCAAGAAAAAGAAAAAATACAAATATTATAAAATAGTATTTTATCTCTCGTTTGTGTCAGCTATTGGACACGTATCTGGTATATTAATTAAGGGTTCGAAATTGCAATTGCTACGTGCCGCAGTACGAAGATCGCTTCTTCAATATTACACGCAGAATAGAGGTAGTCTTTTTTTAGAATGGCTTTCCAAAAAGCGTCATTAAGTCCACTATTATTTGTATTGTCATTATACTATCACGTGATGCTTAATTGACTGCATTTGATGAGTATCGTACCTTTTACACTATACACACTTTTTTAGACTCATTTATATATTTTTAATCTTCTGATCTTTCTAATCATCATCTAAGAATGAAGAATAATACACTTTGAATCAAGAAATAATATTTGTGCGTTCGCAAATTTGTGGCATACGAATGTTGACGACGTCATGAATAAATCGTCATAAATAAATCAATATAAGTAAAGTATAGGTCAAATTAACAGTCTTTTAAGATGTGAACAGTTTCGATAAAAAACACTTAATTTTAACAGGGGGCAAACGTATTCGGCACCGCGTAATTTTTAGGTTAGAACCTATTACTGGAAGCCAAAATGTGCTGAAACCAGTTGTTTTCGGCCAGGCCCCAGATGCGATGCAAATGCAAAATAAAAGTCTAAATATGGTTATTGTCTATATTAAAACATTGAAGCTGTATACAACAAACTCTTATAGTCTCTTAAAAAGTGCAGAAACGGAAAATAAGCCGATTTCAAAAATGTAAACAAACATCGTGGCTTGTAATGACTTCAATAGCCTGTTTTCATTCGAAGCTAAAATAAACAACCGAGTGTAGTTTATTCACAGGACCACACAATAGGCACGTTTAAATTTTTGAAACTAATATTAAAACCAACTTACCAGTTTAACGAATCTTTAAAGTCCAACAAAATGTGCTTTTAGATTTATTGATTGTTTGATGCAAATCTCTTACTTTAAACGCGGTAGTGCCAAATAGTTTCGCCGCCCCCCCCCCCCCCTCTTTTTAAGTCTTAAGTCAAATAATGGGTTTGTGAATACTGGTCCTCTTCCCCTATCAGCTAGCATACATCTGTTAAAATTATTAAGGATAACCATGCATTATCGGTGAAATACATACAGACAGAACACGCAATAATACAGATATGACATAATTTCAGAGTGTGCAATAAAATAAACGCGATACTTTTGTTTACAACGTAACGTTTAACCGTTCTACGCTGTTTGTATTAATTACATATTGTTCCTTTAATTGTGTATGTTGTTTAACATGTATTATATCCATATTGATTTTAGAGTGTTCCAACTAGATAAGCATCCAATATGCATATTAAATGTCTATATCTACACTGCGAATGCTAATAAACTGAAAAAGGCATTGCTACAGGAATATGAAATGTCCAAGTGTTTAGAACCAACATCTATACAGTTTGTTTAAGAGCTATCTACAATGTGCACAATCAATGAAAAACAATATCAACGACTGAACCCAGCAATATTTAACAAGGATATCAGTGAACCGATAAATGCTCCTCAATGCGCTTTGCTAAGTAATGGAAAAGCAATCAGAAGAGCAGCAGAGTCCAGACAAAAAGTGTGCTCTATATATTAATTTCAGCAATCATCAAAGTCCCATAACTGTAAGACAGGAAACGTTGAAATTCCACGAAAATCCAATTTTTCGAATGAAGTGCATAAAAGTCAGCACAGTAATAAAAGCAAAATTGGATGCAAGGTGAAGGTCATGGCTAGGAATTGCAATAGCAATTCCAAGAGAGGTGTCTACATAGGAAGTTTCATGATAATATTGCAATGCTTTCAAGTTATTGAGCGGAAAAGCTTTTTTTAAGAACGGTGACAGTGATCTTGACCCCACACACCCCATCAGCAATCCCAACGAGGTCCCAGTATAAGGTATCTACATATGAAGTTTCATTAAAATATATCAATGCCTTCTTGAGTTATTGAGCGGAAAACGTTTTTCTATTTTTAGTAACAGTGACCTTGACTGACCTTGACCTTGACCCTACCGTCCCCATATGCAATTCCAAGGGAGGCCTCGATATAAAGTATCTATGTATGAAGTTTCATTAACATATCGCGATGCATTCTCAAGTTATTGAGCGGAAACAGTTGTTCTATTTGTAGTAATGGTAACCTTGACCCCATCCAGCCCATATGCAATTCCAAGTGAGTTCTCAATATAAGGTATCTACGTGTGAAGTTTCTTTAAAATATCTAAACGCGTTCGCAAGTTATTGAGTGGAAACCCTAAATGCGTTCTCAAGTTATTGAGTGGAAACCGTTTTTCTTTTAGTATTGGTGACCTTGACATTGATCCCACCCATCCCATATGCAATCCCATGCGAGGTCTTGCTATAAGGTATCTTTGTATAAAGTTTCTTTATAATATCTCAATCGGTTCTCGGGTTAGAGAGCAGAAAAGAAAAGTTGTGCACAATAAATTAATTTCAGCAAAGTCAGAAATCTTTAAAGTCCAATGCCTCTTAGAAAAATCATTGAAGTAGAACGCTCTGTTTCAGTGCACACCTCCTCTTGGTAATGAAGTTTAATTGAATTCTGGTCAGTAGTTGATGAGGAATACTCTGGACAAGAAAACCTGAAGGACGGACGGAAGGACGGACGGATGGACAAAGCGGCGACTATATGCTCTCCCGAAAATTGTTCGGGGAGCATGAAAACAATAAATGGTAACATTGTGCTTGTATTCTAGTTTATTGTGATGATGTCAACGGATATCCGAATATTAAGTCAGATTCTGTATACAGATTTAGTATCCGAATATTCGTATAAAATGGCATATCGTCAAACACACCACAAGTGTCTGTATTTTAATTTTTAATACATTTAGTTGACATAATTATCATAAAAGTTATCTTTTTTGTGAAAATATATTTGCATATTTATTCATATGTGGTGTTTACGAGAACGTTTTAAAAATAATCGCGGCTACACAATTTGGGGTGTGGTACCGCTTTTACGCCAGCAACTTGCTATAGTAAGGTTAATTAGCTAGTGTTATTTCTAACGTACAATATCTTTTTTTCCTATATACCTTATGTTAATTCTAAATAGTGTTCATGCTAGTTTCGTTCTAAGGGTCGAACATATGCTAAATATAACGCTAGTATTGAGTGGTTTTGCCGTATTACTTGCTCTAGCTGTATTATGAATATAAACATTACATAACAGTTACAATTAAAAAGTAGTTTCGAGAATCGCGTGCTGCGGATAAAGGCAAAACATACGACTGTGCAGTTAGTGGACAACTTCTATGTAGTCCTAACAAATATAGCCGTCTATACTATAGCATCACCGAATTGTCAGTTAACACACGTTTTCGACGAGGATAACACAAGCTAAGATTACGTATACTTTTGACACATTTGTCACATGTTACTTACTAAAAAGCTGTTATCCAAAAAAGCTGCGATTCGTAGTTCCAACGGTTTTTCTTTTACCACAATTATAGAATAACTAAATTGATGAATGTTACATAGTTTGTCCATATAACATTAAAAGCCCAATTTTAAATAGGTGTCATACGCAGTTATGTTGGTTTAATGGTGTTACACGTACATACATATCTGTTGATCTTAATTTCGTTATCCGCATATAGTACTCGGCAGATGCTACGGATTATGCTTGAAGCGATTATGGCATCACTTGTTTAATCACATAAAGGTAGGTTTAGATATACATCGCCTGTGTTTTGTGCATTACGAATAATACACATTATTTCATCATACATTTCCCTAAAGGGCATGCTAAGTGTTTGAGACTACAGGTTAATACAAAGTAAACATCAGAAACAAATACATGTCGCATCGATAGCATACGATACCTATACATTTGTTTTATCTTACCAATTAAGTGTTAAGTCCTGTAAATATTTTCCTATCGTTGTGATAGGAAAATATTGGACAAAGGGAAAAAAAATAGCTGTATGTAGTACAGTGAATTTTCTTCATTTGCAAACAGAGTTATTGCATATTTTTCAGTGTGAATCAACGTACTTTGTATCAATCTAAGGAACGAAATCGGAAATATACTTAGAAATGTAGTTCTTAAATTTAAGTTTAATTTATGTTTCCTCGTGTACGGTTTTGACAATTCTTGAAACATTCTTATCCAGAATATTTTTTCTCAAGTTCGATGCATTATAAACACGTAATGGAACTTAATTGACTATGATACACTGACACATTCGGAAATTAAGATACACTTTTACAGCGATATTTTTAATAAAGTTAAAACAAATGGTATTTATTATATGCTATTTGTAATTATGAGTACTTTTCTTACAATCGTGTTTGTTAACTCTGCAAATAATTTATTACTAATTTATGCCGTATATGTAAAATGATGTTTAAGGTAAATGTGAACTATATGTCTTTACGGAAGCAAAAGCTCTGACAATAACTTAAATGTGAATATTTAAGTGTGGATATGCTGTTTTAAATTTCCCTATATAATACTGTTTAGTTAACCAACACTGCTACAAGTGTAGCATTATGAACATTTAATTTCAAGGATGCAAATCTTCAACCTGACTCACGATCTGAAGTATTTAATGAGGAAGACTTCCTTGTGATGTTTATGTACACTGAAGAAATGTCCTACGCGTTAATACACTATATATACGCTTGCAATGGTACCCTTACTTAAATACTGAAATGCATGTAATGAGGAAGACTTCCTTGTAGATGTATATGTACACTGAAGAAATGTCATACGCTTTAACACACGATCTATACGCTTGTAAGGGTACCCTTACTGAAACACTCAAATTCGTGTGCAGATGTAAGTTAACATCACGGCCGCGTTTAGCATTTGTTTTCTTTACAGCCATATAGTATATATCTACCTTAAACGATTCCAACATCGAACATTTTAATGGGAATGACTTAAGATCATTAGCACATCATCTTAATATAAAGCACGCGGTAAACATGTACGCAGATGTGACTTCGCTGGTTTGAAACTACTTACAAGCTTTGTATTGAAGACGAATATGTTATCAGTCCCTCTAAATTGTTTCGCATTGTGAAGATGCTGAATCAGCCGTTTAGATTTATTAATTTAAACATTTCGATCGTTATCGTCATTCGAACAAGCTGTTAAAGATGATTTATATCGGTAAATAATTTTAAAGGGTATTTTCAAGTGCGCGATACATGCATCTAAATGTTAACTATTAAAATATTGTGTACTGTCTCTACGTCAATAGCTCAACTAAGATAAATGAGATGGCTGTAGTTTCGGCTCTGATGTAGACACGTGAAATAATATCAATTAAATCTATAAATGTCAGACTAGTTCATTGAATATTGTTTTCATGTAGCTTTCAACAATTGAAATTAAATACGAGAAGGAAACATAAATGCTACATTTGGCTACAACTTAAATTCTTTGGTGTATCTGAATTTAAAGGTAAATATACACTAGCTATACATCGGGTTTGTATACGCTTGCGTCTTGCCTCACCTGCTAAAGGCGTTAAGTGTGAAATCAAAAACAGTTATCTATATTTTTGATGATTTATTTTACACATAAAACTCGATTATATAATATACATAATGTGTATTATACAATGCTACTAATTGATGGAATACAAGTTGTGATAAACTAAGCCTGAATACAAATCATTCCAATGTTCAATTGTAATTTGAGATGGTGCTAAATATCAAATATGGAAATAAGTAAGCAACATAATGAATACATGGCTTGTAACAAATATGTTTAAAATACATGATTAATTGGCAATCTTCAGCTTCCGTCATAAAGCTTCATTCCTCTTTTTTACAATATTTAGTCTTTGAGTACATATTTCTTAAAATAGCTGATGACATATTAACAATAAACACTTTTTCGAATTCAACATACATACACGTCTAATTAAATATGATTTAAATGAATGGATTTGTGAAATGAAAAGTCCCGTAGGTATTAAATAGTAAATAATAAGTAATACATTTTAACAAGAAAATCACCCTTTACAGATTTTATACATTCATATTGTGTATGACTTGTATAATGTATGGGAACGTCAGAGACCTATATACATTGCATACATTGCATGCACAGTAATAAATTATTATCGTAACTACAAAAATTGGACAACAACATCTAGGCAATATGAAATTATTAAACTACCTTATGTTTTATTATATACGACTTACAGGTCACTTTGCCATTATCATTCCTAAACTAATATCTCTAGTATCTCTAATATAATATACATAATATATCTGCATAATATCTTTGGGTAATGTATGCCTTCTACCGACATGATGTGTTCTCGTACAGAACTGGATCTGCAAATAAAAACACACACGCTAAAGATTAGTGTCATAACGTTCAATTTAATCGGAATTTAAGCAGCTAGTTTATGTATAATTACTTACATGTATATGGATTAATTAACATATGAATTTGAAACATTGTAATTCGTGAAAATGTTATTTCAGTCGTTGAAATGGTCCGGTCCTGCAGAGTTAATCTCTTTACTCTGGAATTACCATTTGCTGAAGGTGCATGTAGAGAGCTGGCTGATTCAAGCAATTCGTATTCCTGGCGATTCCTATTAGCAAATAAACCATTATTACCATTATTAATATTAATATTATTATGGTGATGATGATGATGATGATGATGGTAAATATTACTATCTTATTATTATTAGTATCCTAATAGTATAATAATAATAATAATGATCATCATAATAATCATATTATTATTATTATTATTATTATTATTATTATCATTATTATTATTATTATTATTATTATTATTATTATTATTATTATACTGCTATATATGTATTTAGTACATGCATATAAAAATATTCGATACACACCCACTGCTGTGTTCTGAAATAAAATAAAAATGTTTCGTTCAGTTAAATTACACGTATAAAGAATAGCTATTCTTATTTGTTTATTTCTAATGCTACACGAATTCCGCACACATACAAGTAATAAACTTCTATGGCTTGCAATTACAGAAAGAAGCCATCTCAACACAGGTATTTATAGCCTCATGCGCTATGAATTAAATAGACGCGCATAATAAATTGTTCCCAGCTATTTACGTATTATAATAATATTAGGTTCCCGGCGTGGAAGGTGCATAATTCACTTCACAAAACAAGCTGCTGGTGTTCTTTCTTATATATTTGGCGTTGTTTTTCTTCAGTTATATATTATTATTATTATTATTATTATTATTATTATTATTATATATCATTTATTTGATTATTATTTATTATTATTATTAGATGTCTTTATACGTTGTATTGCAAGGAGTTCAATATAGGAATAATGAAACTCCAGAGACATTATCAGGAGAGAAACCCTTATTACCATCCGTTGGTCCTTTATTTGAGAAAAGTGACCAATTGCCAAAACAAAAGAGGACAATACATACAACACAACACAAAACATAACAAAACATAAACATGAATAAAACTGGCGTCTCCGCCTTTGAGCGGTCAATGCAAAGCATTGGGATTTAACCGATTTAATGGCATGCCGAATCTCACACTTAGCCCAGAATTAATCACAAAACACCCACTTGTAAATAAACTTACATATTATAGGATTGCAATTCAAATTAAATAGTAATAAAAGAGAATATTAATTCAATTGAATTACAATTTAATTCCTCACATGTTTAATGATCACCAGAGCAGCATATCTGCAACTTTCAGAGGCACCATGACATGAAGTCAATACAATTATCAAGATTTCAAGACCTAGCATCATATAGTACAAATCACATATCATCGTCGTGCATCTCATGATGAAGCCGTAATACGTGGCGTAAAAGGCCAGATTACATAGCTTGGTTGTATATGTTTATTATTTATAATGAATATAATTTAAATAGTAGTTTAATATTATACTAAAACGAGCATTACTACATGTACGTATGCAAATAGAAAATGAAAAATTGTTCTTTTTACAAAACGTGACTGAAATACTAAATTTAATAATTTGGTTCCATGTGCCGTAGACAACGTACTTTCTAATCTGTTATAACACGTTTGGGGATAGGTATTAACGCTGTTGCTACTCAATTTAAATCGATATTTAAAGCTGTTAACCCAACGAGACTAGAAAATTATGTACAGTTAAAAGAAATTATCTATCAAAAAACAGGCAGGCGTTACTGAGTTTAGACAAATTATACCCATTTGGTTGATAAGACTGTATCAGTTTATAAATAACGTTTTTAGCTGCCAATTTTGCATTATTATACTTACGTAACCGTTTTAAAACATCACTATAAAGTGAAAGGTAAGAAATTCCATTAACCAATGAAGATTTTAAGGAATCATTATATATAGAAACCAAACTAAAGTTTTTATTTTAAAAAACTTAGTAAACATTTTTGCGTAGTTCATGAAACAAAACTCCTTGTTTTAATAATTTCTTAGTTAGAAAAAGGTTACGTTTGTTAAAATCATTTATCCTGAACAGACTTTTGCATAACGAACTAACTGGGAAATATAAATGCCATACGAAGAACTCTTAAGAATATGACCATCTAAGATAGGGAAATTAACAATATCAAACATGAAATCAAGATGTTTGTAATACAGACTTGTTTGCACTTGGTTGTTACTAATAGTTAGACGTAAATCTAGAAATGCAGCATCAGAACTCGAAGAACACGATTAAATTATTCTTTGGGTTCTATTTATATATATTTTTTCAAAATAAGGGTTATCTATATTTAACACGTCATCAATATATATGCTAGTTTTGTTAAAGCTTTGAATAAAACTTAACTGTCTTTCTTTAGACAGACTAAGCATAAAATCTCTTTCATAACAGAATAAAAAGCATACATTCAGATAGCAAGCATTAATTCAGATAGCAATACGATATGCTAAATAATATATTACGTAATGTTTCGTATGTCTGTGCATTTGTTTTAACAGGGTTGACTGCATTTTGATCAAACTGCAATGTTTCTTTATTCCTGAAATATCAAATTAACTAAGCAAGTATATTTAGGTAAAACGTTTAGACAAGACAGAACATGTAAGAACATAAACATTTCGGTATATAGCAAGAACACTGAATGAACTGTTCTTCTTTCATCAGTCTTTGATTTGTAATAAAATAGCTGATATTTATGATACGTGTTAATCCACAAATATAAATCATAAAAGACTAAAACAAACCGTGTTTGATTTTGGAATGCTGAATACAAATCTGAAAATAGCAGAATTGAACAACTTATTGACACGAAATGCACGTGAGTGTGTACATGAACAGTAAAATTGTACACATAATTAAACAATTCAATCATAGGTTTCCTAATTCGTTTGCAACACATGTACATATTAATACGTTTTAAATTTAGCATAGGAACACACATTATTTGAAACATGCGGTGTTACCAATTAATTTTTAAATCCAGCAAGCATATTTAATACATATTTTTAGTGTTTATTTCTGCAGGTTTCACCATGATAACTAAATAGAAAGACATCCATTTATGTTGCAATTTCTGGTGTGCAAATCTACATAGAAACTAAAACTGAAGTAGACATAATCGTTAAGTTAATCAAAAACATATGTACGTACGTTCGTTGTTATCGGGCCTTACATCTGATGTCTCGTATATGTTGTCGTATTGAAGATCTGCATAAAGTAGAAAATAATAGCATACGTATTGGATAAAAACATTTAGGAGGGGGGTAATTATTAATTGCAATATGTATACTTATTGTATGTATGCAGACGTTAATACTGTTTAATTGTAAACTGATATCTTATCAAAAACTATGTTTTAAAGACACCGAAACTGTCAAAATAACACACAAATCGCTCTTATAATTTTAAGGATACGAAAGGCTGTTAAAGGGACCTGTTCACAGACTGACGAATTTTCAGTTTTCTAACCTTTTTTTTACACATTTCACATATAGAAGAATATTGTTTATAGTAAAAGGAGAGAAATAACACTACATGCATAGAACTATACTGTTAATACCGTTTCGTTAAATACTAAGCATCAGTTGAAATTGATGGAATTATAAAGCCTTTGTAATGCTAAACGATGGAAAAACAATTGAATGCTTCTGTTGTTTTCGTAAAAATTGTTGACAACACGTGGATTAATTATATAAAGTAATGAATAGAGGTTTAAATAGAGATATTGGAATGGCCAAATACTAATAATTATAATAATAATAATAATTATTATTATTATTATTATTATTATTATCATCATCAAAATCATAATGATCAAAATTATTAAAATTATGCTCTCATATACAGACGTCATATTATTTTACCTTTACGTTTGCACGAACACTGAATCTCGTACTTGCGATGTATTATTATAACTGAGATAACGATAACGGCGCAAATCAGAATGCCCCCAACAATTCCACCTGTTATACTTGCAGTGAAGCTTTGAGCAGCTGCTTGATGTTCTGAAACTACACATTGTACAAGTTGAACGTTAACAATAAAACATTATAGAATCAGAAAAGACAATTTTTTTAAAACGGTAATTGTGTGTGTATTTTATCCAATATATTTTGGTGAATTTACACATTATGGTTACAAATTCATTGCAATTTCTTCAACTAGCTTGTTAAGTTTAGTTTAAACCTAGTTAGTTTAGCTCTTGAAAATAAATCATTCGAACGCTCCCCATGTAGTGGTCCAGCTCACGACACCCTGATCGCAAGGTGACCACCATATCCAGTACACTAATATAACGGACTTTCAGGTTTGTCATACATAAGTATCGGCTTATACAAATGCACAATGCAAATCAAACTTATCCAAGATTTTATGGTCATACACAATCTGTGTATGTTTGGTCAACATTTAATGAAAGAGAAGTCTGTATCGTGTCCACTTGTTGCACGCAATCCTTAACCATAGCATTACGCCGACGCCGACGAACGGGTGAGTAGTATAGCTCAAACTATTTCATGAATAGTAGAGCTAAAAATATAGAAAATGGATTCTACAAAAAAGCATATTCTATGACTACCATTGGATGCGCAACATCTGCTAAGGTGACCCAAAAAAATATCTACCCTCTGCTTTGAATGTGGTGAAGTTCCTGTCATCTGAATATGCACTGGCCCCTTTAGAGTTGAAGGAGAACAATCTAACGAAATACAGAGTTGATGGCTCTAGACCGTTGATAGTGGAATTAAAACGAGGCCCAGTCACATGCATTCCACCGTCAGCCTCAGAGACATTCTTCCAGTGTTTCCCATCAGTGCTTGTTTGCACTACAAACGTTTGTGGAAATCTACCATGGAAACCTTGCTGCCATGATATTACAGCTGAGTTATGGGTTGTCTGTTCTACCGCAACATCATGTGGTGACTGTGGTGGTCCTGGGAAGATGTCATATGATGCAACATTGAAGATACCAAGACATTTATTTTTACTTATTTGGACAGTCCACAACATTAAAATGTATATATGCTACATTTGTAATTAATACATTTTTCAAACTCTACAAGCTGCATAAGATCATCTACTGATTATTATGTTTTAATATTGAATGTTAATCATACAGTTACTCAGTGAGTTTGTTCACACAAAATACACTAAACACTTCAATGATTCGTTCCGTCCAGACCGTCACTTCGATATTTTAGTCCGTTTTATATCACTATTTTATTTGCAGATCTAAGTACAAATATATACTGTACATGTATTATTAAAAATAGTAACGAAATAACAAATATATTTACATAAATTATATATAGAGAATAGTAGGTTAATGACCTTGAAGGAGAATGTGTACCTGGCATAGATGGGGAATGTGTTGCTTTAGGGCATGTAACAGGATAAATATATATCTACATATCATCAAGTATATGTTGCTGTTATATTAGTGGTCCGATATTATTTGCTAAAGTTTATTAAAGTACGCAAATCACAAATAATGAGCTTAGCTGTACCTTGAGCTTCAATATTAATGTACATTAAGTATCATGATCCAAAGAAGACCCGCTACACAAATGATAATGACACTTCAATCCCACTTATGTAATGAATTGTCTTTGTAATTCTTTGATAATGTTTTGAAAATAAAATATTATGTCATTATTATTTTAATAATGTGGCTAAATATTGATTAGTTATTTGAAGGGTACAAACAATTATACACATATTAGCTGTACCTTGAGATTCAATATTGATGTACAAAGTCTTGCTTCCAATAACATTGGATACTTCTGTCTCATACAATCCGAAGTCTTCTACTTGCTCCATGACGATAGAAATACTGATTAAGTTGCCTTCCACATTAAATATGTGGTTGAACACTGGTAGTTGTACAGTTGTAGATGACATGTTTACTGTCCCTACTGGCGATGTTCCTTTAGTGCTATTTACCATTTTGAATACCGAAGCATTTATACTACCGCTGTTTGAGAAAACATGCATGGTGATGGATGCATGCTTTCCAAGTTCAGTTGCAACCCTGTAGACGCTGTCCGGAGCCACAGCTGGAATGGTGATGACTGGTGCATCTGCAAAGAAAAATGATAGATTTGAATTGATAAACAGAAATAAATAATATGACATGCGGTATCATTCTTATGTCTGTGAACAGCTGATGGAACAGTGTGAACTATGTAATAGTGGTGATTAACTGTGCAACTAGGCAATATAAGTCGGGTCTAATATATTTTCTGTCGTGATGAAGTGTAAGAAACTACTGCCTTTTTAAGGTGAAACAACTCCTTAACTAATGTTTTTAGTCAGAAAAGTCTTGTTGTAGTTTGTAAACTTAAGAAAGTAAAAAAATATGTTCATATAATAAATACAGTCGAATCGCGATACTATGAAATGACACGATACTACGAATAAGCCGGCCGGTCCCGTCCGTTTTATTTTGATTACAAAAAGATGTGATACTACAATTTCGCGAGATAACGAAAGATGCATTACTACAAACAAATGTTTCGGTCCCAACATAGAGATTGCAATGAATTGTTAACGCGATACTATGATTCAGACTGTTCACACCTTCTCAAAGAAGATTTCACAGCTCTGCCAAGTCAGACCCGAATACAGTTGTTTGCTCCATGGACAAACATAGTTGTTAACGAGTATAATTATCATATTATATAAACCACTTTAAATGGTGTACAGTATGAGATTATTATTAGAGGACTTTTGTAATTACCAATATGTCTGCGAATTTGATTTTTTTGGCGGATTTTATACTTTAATTTTGCTTTATAATGCGAATAAATACACACAGTCATGTATTGTCACATGCATTTAGTTTAAGTGCATTAATTAACATAATTGCCTCAACATGCTGCAAATTAACGCTAAATGTTACTTGACTCCTGGAATTTTCAAAAGATGCAATACTACGAAAAACAAGATACTACAAACATCGTGTTTCGACTAGTGTATCCATATTGTTCATACAATGTTCCACATATTTTGCTTAAGTGAATGGGGAATGTTAATGCTACCTTTTACCAGCAGGTACCCAGCTCCGTGCATGTACTGTTGTTCTGTCCCAAACACCTTTATACCGTTGGTGGCAAAGCAGGAGTACAGTCCAGAATGTGCGTACGTGAGTTGGTCCAGTGTCAGTGTGTTACCACTGCCAGTCCAGTCCCTGATCTTGCCATACCCAGGCCAATCCTGTGTCCAGTTCGGGTTGAATGTGTAAGAATTAGGAACACCAGTGGCGTTGCACATCATCTGAGATATGTTAGCATGACTCGATGTGTTCTGTACAACAACTGTGACGTCAGGAGGATCTGAATGAAAATAAAAGTTTAGCAGCAATATAGCATACATTTAGCATACAAAATATTTATTTAAGCAAGATAAATAAATTCATTAAATATATGCAGAATACACAAGTTATACCTACAGTTCACAGTCAGTGTCACATCTTTTTGGGCAATGGTTTCTATGCTGTTATTTGCAGTACACGTGTATATCCCTGTGTGTGATCTGTTAACAGGACTGATTGTGTACTGTCCCTGGTTAGATGCATTGGTACCAGATGCCTGGTATATGACGTCACCGAGTCCTTTCCTGTACCAGCGGAAGGTGGCGGGAGGTTTACTGTGAGCTGCACATGGCAGAGTGTGTGAGTCGCCTTCAACTGCAGTCTGAGTTGGTATCAGGGAAATCTCTGGACGATCTACAAAAAGTTGTAATAGAGTTAGGTATCAAACAACCTTTGCTGAAGATGCAATTTATGTATTAATAACAATACCAATAAAACAAAGGTGAGTTTGTAGTGTTAATACCTTTGAATTAAGCCTGGTGTTATTTATATATTTGTTCAGTAGATATTTAATGTTACCTTGTATTTAGTCAATGAATAAACACATACTGATCATAAAGAACTGAAGTGGAAATTGATATACAATCATAGGCTAGACAGGCATAAGTATACTTACTACTATAAAAGAACATAGAGAGTACTAGGTTAGTGTTGAACCACGAGACTTGGCATAATTTTCTGTCTTTATTTTTAAAATCAATGAAATAAATCACTAAATAACACGACAAATATCAAACGACGTCACGAAAATAAACAAAATGACGCCATTATAATAAGCGCGTCTGCTTACATACATTGTGGCTAAGTTTATCCCACAGGGTGTTATTTTGTCAATGCAGGCGTGATGATAAGATAAAACATGACATACAGTGTAGAGCTACATACAGTTGAGGTTCAATGCGACAGAAGATGTTGCAGTTCCGTTGAGTTCATTGTTCGCTGTACAGGTTACAGTCTTCCCATCATCATATCTAGTGGGTGTCAGGGTAACCATACTGCGCGCTATTCTCCCTCCATAGTCAGAGGCTTCATCTGATTCCACGGGTTGTGTAGATGTAATAGAGCCGTATGTCCACATTATGGTAGATTTGGGGTTCGAGTTGCCGGCTGTGCAGGTCAAGGTCAATGTGTTCTGTTCGTTTGCTATGATGAACTTGTTGCCTTCAACGGATGTGTTCATGGGTCGAACTGTGTTGTTGGTATATAAATTCATGTAAAATATCTTAATTAATTACAATACAGAAATGACTTGTTCTTAATTACATGAACTAATCTGTAATATAAGGCAAGCTTGTCGTTTGAAATTCATAACTGACTTACATTTCACACTTATTGCTATTGACTTTTCATCCTTAGAAGGAATTGCGTTATCAGCAACACATTTGTAAGTCCCATAGCTGTCTCTAGTGACTGGATTGATAGTGTGAACCAGTCTCCCATCCTGTGGAACAGCAGTCTTGAGGAGGACGTTGCCATGGTACCAGGAGATGTTCGAGGGTGGAGAGCTGTCTACTGTACACGTTAACGTCCCTGTAGCTGAGTGTGCCTCTGTCAATGTTACACTGGGAGAGGCCGCAACATTCACGATAGGATTGTCTGTATATGTGGTTACATGATAAGGATATATGGCAAGTAACAGTAACTCATGCATTTAGAGAAATGAAACATGAAACTAGCTAACATCATCAGTAACACAAACCGAAGGATGTGTATAATAAGTAATTACTTAATAAATTAATTAATTAATACATATATTGTGTGAATTATCAACGTGGATGGATATAATTTTATATGTGTATGTTTAGTATCAGAGTGCACAATTAAAGAGTGCATAGAACAAGTCATACCAAATAAAATACATGACAGGTTTATTTTTTGCTCCACTTTAAGAGACCCATATATAAGACGAACTTATTAATGTTATTGTGTATTTAAGTTGAAGCAATAATAGACCCATATTGCGAGAAGATGGGCCACATTTTATTGGAAAACATACAGCAAACATATGTATCAGTAACGTATGTCTTACATGCTAGCTGTGCATACTCACATTTGAGATTCAGCGTCACACTGCTGGATGAGACCGCACTTGGAGACACTGCATTTCTCACTTCACATCTAATGGTGTCTCCATTCATATAACGTGTAGGATACAGCCAGAGTTCCTGACTTCTCACCACCCCATTCCACTGTGTTCCATTAACATCTGCATACGGCCGACTGTTGGTGATCTGTGTGGATCCGTTATACCAGACAATGTCAGGAGCAGGGTTGGACTCCGCAGCTTCACATGTCAAGGTTAGCTGATTTGAACCGTTTGCTATAAACTCACGATCACCGCTGATGGCTGCAGATAGTGGATGAACTGTGAATATTCAAATATATAATGTATTATTACAACTAATCCCTTTCCTTATTAATAGAGTATTATTATGCTATCATATACAGTCATCTGATATACTGGTATACACTTAAATTCTGCTAAAAAATGTTTTCATTTATAACTGAAACCATTATAGTCAATGCTTAAATCATAATCAATACATAAATATATAATACTCATTCAACTCTTGCTAAAGCATTTAACATGTACCTCCAGTATAGTACAATACAATGAACCAAACCACTATGAATGCAGAACAGCCACCATGATATAATGCTTATCAAAATAATTCCACTGATTAAATTATAGTCATGATTTTAAGATTTAACTTTTTTTTTCAGAACATATTTATCATCCTTAAAGCCTGAACACGAAACTAGATTATAAATGACAGCAGACATGGTCACTATGGTTCATGGTAGTTTGAAAAATATTAAACTTGTATTCAGACACCAAATACATAATATATCTCATGTAATTTTTCTTAAACAGGAAATACCTCAAGTCCTTTAATGCAACATAACAATCAAACTTTACTGACAAAAAGATGATAAGCTGCACTTTTTTGTGTATTTTAATGTATTTATATTCCTAGTTGTGTGCACGTCTATTGTTTGAACGATTCCATTAGAATAAATTTATAAGACCAAATTTATAAACTTTTGAGAAAATAATATATTCCAATACAATTCAAATGTCATTACTTGTGATCACAGGGAAGGCCTCTGTGACTCAGACTAGTTTTAAAGTAGCATACTGAATATATATTTAGATAGACATCACTTACATAGTACTTTGATGGTTACTGCACTAGACAATTGACCAGACATAGTTTGATGTGACACGGAACATGTCAGTTGTTTCCCGTTGTCTGACTTGAAAACCGCTCGTCTGTAGTTAGTAGACACGGAGAACTTGTCTGAGACGTTGACAGGATTCAAGTTCTGGGCTGGGACAGAATTCTCATTTCCAAACGTCCAGTTAATTGAGATGTATATGGGTCTGAATCCTGATGTGCTGCACGTAGCGATGTCTGATATTGCACTTCCGTCTACAGGGGACCCAGTAAGTTGTATCGTTGGTTTGGATGGTCGTACTGTAAGGCAATATACAAGCATATCAACAGGGTCAAACAAACTAGAAATTAGCAGTTCTTTACAAGAGGGTAACGGTGGCCCTAATGACCAGTTCTGTAAATGACTGAGACTGCACTGATGTAAAAGGTATGTCCATGTTTGAAGAAATAAGCATATATAAAATACATAATATCATTCTCTTGGCAGATTAACTGTTATATTAATCTAACTGTTTGAAAACAAACAAAAAACAAGAGGGTCATGATGGCCCAAAGCGCTCAACTGAGAACTGGTACAGATGAAGACCATACTTTTGTGACAGGTTTGTAAATTAAGGTATCTGAACAATACTCAGAGGGGGTTGGGATCAATTTTGATTTAAAACATCGGTTAGCGCAAAGGGCTAACTAAAGTACAAGTTGGGTAGTGGATGTGAAGTTTTTTTGCTAAATGGTTCTCAAATCATTTTTCTCGATATTCTTACCTGACACTTTTTCATTAAGTCATTGACAATTCTGGAAAATGCAGATACAGTAGATTTTGATGTCTTTCACAAACAGTTTTGGAGAACTAGTTGCTATGCGATAATTGTGATGGCTGTGCTATAAGGTAAAATTTTGCTTTTTCTTTGATAATTTTCTGTCCAATAATGATAAATGATGTGAATGCAGGCTCTGAAGACATCAATGTTGCATGTACAAATAACTGCATGCAAGTCTTGCAACTGTTGGAAATCAAATTTTATCAATCAATTTTTATGGTCATGGGCAAACTGTGTAAGTTTGGTCAACATTGAACCACAATCGTGTGTGCAAGCCAATCATTGATAACTTGTTGATGTTTTTTCCCAAACACAAGGGGCAATCACAAGGGGTGTTTATGGCCCAATCATGCTTTTATATGACTTCACCTGCTGTCTTACATTCATAGACAAACTGTACACAATTGGTGAAGATTGGATGAAAAATGAAGTCTCTATCCTGAATAATGTCCATTGTTGCATATTTTTTTCACAACCAAACTCAGGTGTTTCTGGTCCGATCTTGCTTGTATTCGACTTCACCTTTAATTTTATGGTCGTAGACAAACTCTGCAAGATTGGTGTAATTTGGATAAAAAATGAAGTCTCTATCCTGAATAATGTTCATTTTTGCATATTTTTTCACAAAGGGCAATTACTCTGGTTATTCTGGTCCGATCTTGCTTATATTCAACCTCAACTGTAATCTCATGGTAATAGACAAACTGTGCCAGATTGGTGAAGATTGGATGAAAAATGAAGTCTCTATCCTGAATAATGTCCATTTTTGTATATTTTTTAATAAACAAAGGGCAATAACTCTGGTATTTGAAAACAATATGGCCCATTTTGGGCGGCTGCTGAGATCTGATGGTTATACACAAACTGTGAAAGTTTGGTTAAGATTGGATGGAAAATAAAGTCTATACGTTGGAAAACGGCATTTTTTAACTTCTTTTGCATGAAAAAGGGGCAATAACTCTAGTGTTACTGTTGTGATCTGACCCAATAACATTCCCCTTCGAGATTTTATGGTCATACACAAACTGTGCAAGTTAGGTCAAGATTGAATAAAAAATGTAGTCTTTATCGCGATAACGGTCCAAATTGTTGACGACATACGGATGCCGGACGACACTGGAGAGGTCCCCTATACCAATAGCTCACCGAACACTTCGAGCTAAGGTGAGCTAAAAATGCGTCATCAAAATGTTTTGTTTATTTATGCGTTTCGAAAGTTTACACGTATTCCGGAGACGTCATAGTTAATTCGTTCTGCCAATAGTGCTAACCGCACACAAGAGAATATGTCAACGTATTTTCCTTTAGGAATGCAATTTCTGCTTGCAATTATGGCATATTGTTTGTCCAAAAACATGCAGCATTAGAACACGATTTGTGGGCAAACATTTGCAACATCGACTTAGAACGATGGATAAGATGATCAGGATTTATTACACAGCAAGTGAGTGTATACTCATAACCTATTTGATTTCCTGTTTGACATGCATTTTCGCATCTCTACATCCTTCTGCCTGGTAATGTGCCCCACTCTGTGGCATCGACACACTGCTATATATTATGCACCTATCAATATTCTACCCCCAGGTGGGGGGAGGGTGCAGACTAACCCAGGGGAATTTGACAAATCTATTTTGGGGGATCTTATTCCCCACCCTAGGGCCAAGCATTTTTGTCTGAATCCCCACAGTGGGGCATGCTTAATGGCAAATCAAATGGCCCAGGCGCCAATATTACCGGGATCTAAAATACGACCAGGGTCTATTTCCCGGGACACAGAATTATGCGTCTGGACAAATTCCCGCCTGTCTAGAATCTCTTTCAGTCTAAAGTCCCACATATGCCCGCTCATCACCCCCCAACCACCTCACCTGTGGGAAAATATTGATAGGTGCATTAACACAACTTTAGTTTTCCTTTCTAAATCCCATTTCACATGGCATTAACATATAGGGGCGATAAAAGAAAACATGGTAATAATTCTATAACAAGAGGATCAAATAGCCTTGGGTCGCTCACCAGAGTTTCATTAGTCTAACAATTTTCCAAGTGTTAGAACTTTATACGGATATGGATATACTGATACAGACTGATGGAAATGCGGCCGTAATCATCATGGTTTGAAAAACATAATGACAACAGACATTCAAAATTTGGAAAGTGTATATTGAAATTGGAGCTTTTTCTTCAAATTAACCCGGTGACCTAGTTTTTGACCCCATATGACCCATATTCAAACTCGGTCCAGATACTATTAAGACAAATCTTCTGACCAAGTTTCATGAAGATTGGGGGAAAAAAAGAGACTTCTAGAGTGTTAACATTCTTTTTCTTCAAGTTGATCTAGTAATCTAGTTTTTAAACCCCACATGACCCAGAATTAAACTCGGCCGAGATATCATTGGGACAAATGTTCTGACCAAGTTTCATGAAGATTGGGCAAAAAATGTGACTTCTAGAGTGTTAACAAGCTTTTTATTCAATTTGACCTAGTGACCTAGTTTTGACCCCACATGGCTCAGATTCAAACTCGGCCGAGATATCATTCTGCCAAATGTTCTAATCAAGTTTCATGAAGATTGGGCAAAAAATGTGACTTCTAGAGTGTTAACAAGCGTTTTATTCAATTTGACCTAGTGACCTAGTTTTTACCCCACATGACCCAGATTCAAACAGGGTCGAGAAATCATTGGGACAAATGTTCTGACAAAGTTTCATGAAGATTGGGAAAAAATTGTGACTTCTAGAGTGTTAACAAGCTTTTTCTTCATTTTGACCTAGTAACCTAGTTTTTGACCCCACATAACTCGATTCGAACTCGGCTGAGATACCATTACGACAAATGTTCTGACCAAGTTCCATGAAGATTTGGCAAAAAATGAGACTTCTAGTATGTTAACAAGCTCTTTCTTCAATTTGATCTAGTGACCTAGTTTTTGACCCCACATGAGCCATATTCAAAACCTGGCCCAGATGTTATTGGGACAAATGTTCTGACCAAGTTTCATGAAGATTGAGCAGAAAATGTTACTTCTTGAGTGTTAACAAGCTTTTTCTTTAATTTGACCTAGTGACCTAGTCTTTGATCTCACATGACCCAGATTCAAAACCTGGCCGAGATGTCATTGGAACAAATGTTCTGGCCAAGTTTCATGAAGATTGGGCAGAAAATGTGACTTTTTGAGGTTTAACAAGCTTTTTCTTCAATTTGACCAAGTGACCTAGTTTGTCACCCAACACGACCCACATTCAAACTCGGCCGGGATATCATTTAGACAAATGTTCTGACCAAGTTTCATGAAAATTGGGCAAAAAATGTGACTTCTAGCGTTTTAACAAGCTTTTTCTTTAATTTGACCTAGTGACCTAGTTTTTGACCCCAAATGATCCAGATTCAAACTTGGCCGAGATATCATTGGGACAAATGTTCTGACCAAGTTTCATAAAGATTGGTAAAAAAATGTGAATTCTTGAGTGTTAAAAAGCTTTTTCTTCAATTTGACCTAGTGACCTAGTTTGTCAACCCACACGACCCAGATTCAAACTCAGCCGGAATATCATTAAGACAAATGTTCTGACCAAGTTTCATGAAGATTGGGCAAAAACAGTGACTTCTAGAGTGTTAACAAGCTTTTTATTCAATTTGACCTAGTGACCTAGTTTTTGACCGCACATGACCCAGATTAGAACTCGGTCAAGATATCATTGGGACAAATGTTCTGACAAAGGTTCATGAACATTGGGCAAAAAATGTGACTTCTAAAATGCTAACAAGCTGTTTCTTCAATTTGACCTAGTGAACTAGATTTTGACCCCACATGAACCAGATTCGAAGTCGGCCAAGATATCATTGGGACAAATGTTCTGACCAAGTTTCATGAAGATTGGGCAAATAATGTGACTTCTAGAGTGTTAACAAGCTTTCTCTTCAATTTGACCTAGTGACCTAGTTTTTGACGCCACACGATCCAGATTCAAACTCGGCCAAATTATCATTGGGACAAATGTTCTGACAAAGTTTCATGACGATTGGGCAAAAAATGTGAATTTGAAAGTGTTAACAAGCTTTTTCTACAATTTGACCTAGTGACCTAGTTTTTGACCCCACATGCCCCAGATTCGAACTCCGATATCATTGAGACAAATGTTCTGATCAAGTTTAATGAAGATTGGGCAATAGGGTGGAGCTCATTTTGAACTTTTGATATATGATCTGCTTACCCTCTCATTTTGCTCCTATATAAAAAAAAAATAAAAAAATCGCGAAATATTAGGACAATTGAACAATATTTAGGGGTAGCTCAATGATCATGAAGTTACTGATATTGGGCCTCAAAGCTGCAGCGGTACAGCCGCCTTATTTTATTTCGCATAATAAATTAAGAACATAAATTTACCTACGAAGTAAAGTGACATTTCCTCTAGTCATCATATTCACAAAACAACACTCAATAATTGTTGTTCAAGACCAAGAACCAATCATCAAGATTTCATCGTTTTGCAGACAATGCAAAATGTCAACAAATTCATGTTCAGACAAGTCATGTCCACACCTGTTTGGACTGACTATGCTGTCTAGGCCAGTGTCAAAGCAGTTCTGCATTATAGTTCTTGATGCCCTACATGCTGCACATCAAGGTGTAACATCAATAATTTCTGGAGCTGAATTTGTGTTTTGTCCTGTCATCACACCTGCCATACCTTTCTCTGTTCCAGTTGTAATCGCTGCAACCGCAGTGCTACGTCAAACCCCAGTGCACCAACTATCTCACTATCTCACTGAATGGCCCGGGATATCTATTTCAGTGTCTGTGTGCTGAAATTACTTTTAGTTTACCTGCAAAGGACACACTTATCTAGTGGTTGTTGATTATTACTTTAACTAACCTATTGTGTGAAGATCATATCAAGGTGCTACCTTTGTTACATACGGAATACCTGACAAGCTTGCTTCCGGTGGCGGTCCTCAGTTCAATGCAACTGTATGCGACAGTTCCTGAAAGATTGGGGTGTTCATCATCGGTTGTAGTCTGTGGCATTCACCCATAGTAGTTGTCGAGGCGATGTTGGTGTGAAGACTGTAAAGCGCCTTCTAATGGACAATACCAGTGACTCAAGTGATACTGAGCCATTGACAACGACAAAGTTCAATGTGCAATGCTGCAGTATCGCAACACACCTGATCCAGACACAAAACTCTCACCATCTTCGTCAGACCTATCAGGGATTTTATACCCATCCCACCTGGCAACTACAAACCTCATGAGACGTGGCGTTCCACAGCAATTGCAAGAGAAGAGGCTCTTCGAAACAGACACTTGCAATTCGTGAAGAAACTGTCTCAGCATACAAAACGTTGTTATTGCGGTACGCCAAAATGACCAATATGTTATTAGAGTTGACGGTTCCAGACGTGAACTAGAGGTTCCTACTCCAACGTGTAGGCCTTAGAACACTGACACTGCGCTTTACCGTCTGTTACTAGAACACCTAGGCTGCCCGAGACTATACAGACACCCGTCGCTACACGTGGCACATCCGGGTTGATTATAAACCAGAACATCTGACATCAGTTGACCTATGACTCCCCAAATCAGTCTGGCTACCGGTCACCGGATGCCTGTGAGAACCCTACAGCTGTGCCGCCAACTGTGGGATGTCGTATCCCTGATGTACCTATCAACCCTAGACGATCTCCTACATGGCAAAACAACTATGACATGGAATTGTCTGACTCTGCCATAATGCTATGGTCTGCTTGTTTATATTGTGTTGTCTCTTTTCTCTGATAAAGTTGCATTAAAAACTTTGAGTTATTTTACCAGAACAGGAGTTATTCTATGCATAACATAGTAAGGCATAAAAAAAAATGTTGTTTCAGGTAACCCGACCTACCCTAAAAAAAATGCCCCGACCCTAGAACATTTTATTGAGTTCGTCGGATTATTTTTTCTTTTCGGTAATTTTTCTCTTGAATATATTTCTTTGTGGTAATAAGCGATTTCTTGCGGTTCATTTCTGGACGACTTTTCTGTTAATTTGTTAAAAGCGGTTCACATACATTGTCGTATCATTTAATGGCTGGGTCCCATTCAATACTTCCTTCCTATGAAGTATTTAAGTAAGATTTTTATGATGTTAATTTTTGTAGTAGTTAACCCATTCTCATTTAAACTTGACAGAAATAACAAAAACAAAAAAGCTTTAAAACATTTTATTTAAAACTGTTTTTATCTACCCTGGTGTTGTTTATATCGTCTTTAAAATAATACAGTTTTTACAGCATACTTTTGATGCATTTTGATATACATGTCAATTTCACTGAAGCAGTGCCATTTTGCACATATAAAACATAAACGTTCATGTACATCACAGTGTAAAATTCAATTATTTGTTGCCATGCTTAAAGATGATTCTTAACAGATGTTTTAAATTTATCTACTTTTCTATCCTTTTAATGTAATCTGTTGAAGAATTCCAGTCGTTAATAACTATACTGAAGAATGTAGCGTTAGCTGTATCATAACTTTAAGAAACAGTAAACTTGTACATCTGGGATGTAGTTAGTAATGATGTATACATTTTAACAAGCACACAAGTTTGTTTATATTCAGTTCACTGCGTATACATTTCGATACGATATGACCATTTAATAATAAAAATCAATGCCTTGCAAAATAATATAGTTGTAAACTGGACAGGTAGCTGGTTTTCACAGATTGTAATGATTTTCATGTATTTGGAAATTTATATAAAATATAGTAAAATTGTATCATATTTTAAGTGCATAAATGATTAACATTAGCAGCAAAATTGTTTAATTAAAACATCCACTTTAAGTATATTAATTTGAATATTCATTCAGTTTTAGACGCTTCAAGTAGACCATTCCCTGAAACAAACATTTTTCGTTTATGCCTAAATGACAATTATGTGAAAGAACGAGACTACTGTGTACTTACTTTACTTGCACATATTTACTTGTAATATTTCATTTCATTATGTTTGCAATAGGTAGAGTTGTCAATAAGATTTCATATTATGTTACTGTATATTTGATACATGTTCATTTGTAATAAGTTTTCATATATTAAGTTGATTCATACTGCTATACGGTACGTGTACAATGTTTTGTTAACCTAGTTCTTTCATTAGTTCAGTCTTTGATTTTTACATACTTACTACCCAAAGTGTGGGTGGGGAAGGGGGGGAGATAGAGGATTTTAAATAAAACTTTAGTTCAATCTGTGTCTTCAAATCTTGATCGTTGTTGGTAGATGCAATAAAGTATACAACAAATAGACCACATTCTTATTAAAATAAGTGGTCAGATCACTATTAATGTGTTCAAAATAAATGCTGTATTGTTTAAAATAAATTTAGAGAGATACTGGTAAAAGTCATGTAATGTGTTGTATTTGTATAACTTTGGTAATCTTTGAGTCGCTGGAGCAACCCCTAAACATAGGAATTTATTGTTAACACTTTGCATACAGTGTTTCTATATTATAAGGAACAGATATGGGAGGTAAGACTTAAAAAAAAAATAATAATATTTTTTTTGATGTTTTAAGCTCCACCCAATTGAGAAAACAAGAGCGCCAAATGGCCCTGGGTCGCTCACCTGAGTTTCATTAGTCAAACAATTTTCCATGTGTTAGATTTTTATACGGATATGGATATACTGATACGGAGTGATGGAAATGTGTCCTTAATCATCATGGTTTGAAAATCTTAAGTGACAAGTGACATTCGTAATTTGGGAAGCACATATTGACATTGAAGAATAGACTAGATGCCTGTTGGCAACATGTCATGCCAATTGTGAAGAATGCAAGTTATATTGTAATTATTTTAAAAATTACAGTATGACAGTCTATGACCTTTGAGCTCGGGACACAGGTCTTGCGTGCGACACGTCGTCTCCACATGGTGAACATTTGTGGCAAGTTATTTTTAAATTGCCTGATAAATTATGATTTGCACAAGCTGTATTATGCCCATATTTGACCATTGACCTGTAAGTGTGACCTTGACCTTTGAGCTAGGGACACAGGTCTTGCATGCAACACTCCGTCTCCACATGGTGAACATTTGTGGCAAATGGCACTTACCCGCTACAACTGGCACCTGGTACCCAATGACGATTATTTGCTGTTTCAACAGTAAACAAAATCATAATAATTTGTTAGAAAATTAAGGGAAAACAATTTTTTGCCTAATGATTAAATAGCAAAAACTCATGGGTCTATGAAGGTAACTAAATGGGTAACCCTGGTAAACAAGAGGGCCCTGAGGGCCCTAGGACGCTCACCTAAGACCTTGTAACCCAATTGGAATTTGCATCCCCTAGCCGTGGCTTATTTTTATCCAAGGGGCATAATTTGAACAATCCTGAACAAACTTCTGGGCCTTGCGGTTTCAGGTACAGATTTTTAAAGTCATTTTGCTATTTAAGTCAATATAAACCGTGTGACCCCTCAGGGTGCGGCCAGATTTGACCCCAGGGGCATAATTTGAACAATCTTCGGAGAGGATCACTATGCAATGTTACGTAATAAATATAGGAAACCTGTGGGCCTTTCCGTTTCAGAGGAAAAGATTTTTAAAGTCATTCTGCTATTTAAGTCTTTATAAACCATAAAACTCCTGCGGCGTGACCAGTTTTGAATCCCCGGGGGCATAATTTGAACAATCTTTGTAGAGGACCACTATAGGATGTTACATACCCAATATGAAACCTCTGGGCCTTGTGGTTTCAGAGGAGAAAATTTTTAAAGTCATTTTGCTATATATTCTATATAAACCATGTTACCCCCTGGGCATGGCCCGTTTTGACCACAGGGGCATAATTTGAAAAAACTTTGTAAAGGACCACTAAAGGATGTTACATACCAAATATGAAACCTCTGGACCTTGCGGTTTCAGAGGTGAAGTCATTTTGCTATATATTCTATATAAACCATGCGACCTGCGGGGCGTGGCCAGTTTTGAGAGGACCACTATAGGATGTTACATACCAAATATGAAACCTCTGGGCCCTGTGAAGTTTGGTGAAAATCTGCCAAGTGGTTTAGGAGATGTTGTTTGAATGAAAAGTTGACGACAGACAGACGGACGCACGCACGCACACACGCACGAACAACGGGCGATCACAAAAGCTCACCATGAGCACTTTGTGCTCAGGTGAGCTAAAAATGAAAATGGGACTCGGGCAACTAGATGCTTCCAAGGTGAAACAGAAAGGGCAAACAGCCTCCAATTCTGGGTGCTACTTGCACATGTTCACGTAAAAATGCACAAAACTGTTGCTAACGCAAATATGGACTGGCCACTCCCCAGTCCAATACAGTACAGCATGCCCACTCACTACGCAGACATACTGCACCAAAATTCCACATACTTGCTGCCGTTTGGTGGAACAGCACCTAATTGCCTGTAAGCTGCACCAAACGTGCCAAAAATGGGAATGTTTTATTAATATTTTATCCGAATGTTTCAGAGTCATTTTTATTAAAACACAGTTTGATACAATATTGATATTTTTCATTATTTTCTTTTTGTCCTATAAAACTTGCATGTAACATTTAATTACTGCATTTTATTCTAAATACAATTCTGAAATGAACTGGAGCTGATCAATAATTGAACATACAAGTACTTGAATACCCGTAAAAGGTAACAATATTATATCTGTAAATGACTGACATACCGGGTATGCATATTTTCTTTTTATATTTTCATACATCATTTGTTTATTGTTTTATGCATGATGTGATAATGTTTGTATCCATTTTAACCAATCAAAGTGTTGCTGGATTACCCATTGCTGCCACATTATTGGCAAGAAAAGGCCAATACAGTCTGAAGACTATGCTTATTCTAATGTTAAAACTATGGACATTGTGATGTAGCCTTTATCATACCACCTGTGTTGAACTGTGATCAGTTGAGACCATGGATTTTGACGTGGCGATATTAATAGTTTTATTAATTTACCAATGGCAAAGCTAAAATGGTAATGGCTTGAGATGTGACTGTGGACAAACGATTAGCAAAATCGCAACAATAGAGACAAATTGGCCTGATTTACCAAAGTTGAATCCATGGACTTTGACTTGTGACATAACAGTTCTGTGCAAAGACCTGCTGAATTGTTGCAACTGGGACTTTGACATATGGCCTTTGAATTAGCGGATTTATGTAATATGCCAAAGCTGTAATCATGGATTTTACCATGTGACATGTATGTTTTCACGGACTGACCTAACAACAGTATGGCAATATTGCAACCATGTGACCATTACAGTTTTTGTACTGACCTATGGCAATATTGCAACATGGTACCATTACAGTTTTGTGGACTTACCTATGGCAATATTGCAACATGTGACCATTACAGTTTTGTGTACTGACCTATGGTAATATTGCGACATGTGACCATTACAGTTTTGTGTACTGACCTATGGTAATATTGCAGTATGGTACCCTTACAGTTTTGTGGACTTACCGATAGTAATATTGCCACATGGGAGCATTACAGTTTTGTGGACTGACCAATGGTTATATTGCAACATGTGACCATTACAGTTTTGTGGATTGACCTATGGTAATATTGCAATATGTGACCATTATAGTTTTGTGGACTGACCAATAGTTATATTGCAACATGTGACCATTACAGTTTTGTGGACTGACCAATGGTTATATTGCAAAATGTGACCATTACAGTTTTGTGGACTGACCAATGGTTAAATTGCAACATGTGACCATTACAGTTTTGTGGAGTGACCAATAGTAATATTGCAACATGGTACCATTACAGTTTTGTGGACTGACCTATGGCAATATTGCAACATGTGACCATTACAGTTTTGTGGACTGACCAATGGTTATATTGCAACATGTGACCATTTACAGTCTTGTGGACTGACCAATGGCAATATTGCAACATGTGACCATTACAGTTTTGTGGACTGATCTATGGTAATATTGCAACATGGGACCATACAGTTTTGTGGACTGACCAATGGTAATATTGCAAAATGTGACCATTACAGTTTTGTGGACTGACCTATGGTAATATTGCAACATGGGACCATTACAGTTTTGTGGACTGACCTATGGTAATATTACTGACCATTATTCACTGGCACTACCTCTTTTTTGAGTTGCATTGAAAAAAGAGCCAGCTATGCTTCAGAGGTTGCACTAATGACAGAAATTTTGTAAGGGGAAAAAGTAAACACTAATATAAAGTGAGTTGGTTATGTTTTTGACAGTATTAGTACATTTTTTTTATAACAAGAGCATCGCCTACGGGTGCTGGACGCTTGACTTTCTCATATTTGATAGTACTCTAGGCTTTTGTTTATAGAATAAGTTATAACTGTCGTGAGGCATTTTGAATTCCAAGTCAATACCTCTTATAGATATTGAGAAAAATTTCACCCATAGCAAAAAAATCTAAGTTGAAAAAAAGGGCAAATAACTCCACCATAAACCTTGATATAGTTACCTCATCTTTTCTACAGAATAGGTTCCTAACTGTGATAAAGTATTTTGTGTTTCAAATCAATACCCTCGTACTGATATTGTGAAATTTGACCTAATGAGAAATTTCTAAGTTCAAAAGAGAGCAAATACTTGATAGAGTTACCTCCTCTTGCCTACATAATAAGTTCATCGCTGTGATAAAGTACTTTGACTTTCAAGTCAATACCTCATATAGGTATTGAGAAATTTGACCTAAAAAAATAATTGAAAGTTGAAAAAAGGGTAATAACTCCAACAAATTCCTAGAACGAGTTACCTCCTCTTGTCTACAAAATAGTGTCAGCACCATAAACAAGTACCTTGAGTTTCAATTTAATGTCTTTGATAGTTATTGAGAAATTTTATATTTAAACAAAATGTCAAAATATGATAAGTCGTAAGTTGAAGGTCCAAACAACGGCAGATAACTCTGGAAATACAAATCACAGGGTTAACAACCTTGTTGTAATTGAGTACAATTTGATAGTGAACAAGTATCGAAAGTTTCAAACGGATATCTTTGATAGTTTTGGAGAAATGGATTCTGACAAAAAACTTAACCAAACACTTAACTAACGCAGATGCTGACACAAACACTCACGCAGACGACGGGGCGATGACAATAGCTAGACTTTTTTTCTTCCTAAAGTCAAGCTAAAAATGGCCCCGCTTCTAGGGCCATGTGTTTCAACAACGCGGAACCATTACAGAACTTTGGTAGAGGTTCACCCAAGGAACATTTCTGTGAAATTAATTCAAAATCCACCCAGGTGTTTAGGAGGAGATGTCATTTAAAGATATTTCTATTTATAACTCTGACGGCCATCTTGTGCAGCAAACTGGAACCATTTGAGCAACTATGGTAGAGGCCCAACCAAGGAAAATTTCTGTAAAGTTTCATCAAAGTCAGCCTACAGGTTTAGAAGAGTCCTTTAAAGGAAAAGTATACGGACGGATGTACGAACGCACGCAAACATGCACGCACGACGGACGAATCGCCAATGGGCATAAGCTCTCTGGCCTTCAGCCAGTGGAGCTAATAAGGAACTAGAACTCCGCGAGTCGGATGAGCGATTATGTTGCAAAGTACACCTTGCACACCTTAAGTTATTGTCTACACAAACCTTATTTCAACATTTTCTGAGAGAGACACGGTTGAGCAACGTCATATCTGAGATCAACATGGCTGGCTTCAGAGTTTCTGGCAGGTTATACATTTAGTACACGAAATGAAACAATTAAGCTTTGTGATACCTACATTTTCTTAAGTCAATGATCCGATATCTCTGAATATTCAAGCCTCATGCTTGAAGCTTCTATTGTACCTGGAATAAAACTTGGACAGACTTTCAAAACAAATCCAAATGAAGAAGCACTTATGGATAATGCTCAAATGTTTTTTAGCATATTTATTGAAATCTTCAAAAGCACTGCACTGTGGCTAATTGCAAAGCAAAGACTAATTAAAACCAAAAATGTGACACAAAAATAAGTATGAAAATTTACAAAAGGCCATAAACTCCGAAAGTATGAGCTGCACAGTAACGGTTCGTGTGCACTGCACTTCTCCTCAGTTAGATCTATCTACCTATGAAGTTTCAATTTGATAGCTTTCATAGTCGTAGAGTTATGCTCCGGACAAAAATTAAGTATGATAATAAACAAAGGGCAATAACTCCAAAAGTATGAGGTGTAGAGTAACGGTTCTTGTGCATTGCACTTCACCTCAATGAGATCTATCTACCTATGAAGTTTCATGTTGATAGCTTTAATACTCTAAGAGTTATGCTCCGGACAAGCAAACGGGGACGTGGCCACTGCCGCTGACACCGCCGCCGACATAAGTAACCCCTATATGTCGCCTAGTCAGGCGACACAAATATGGCCCTACCCCTGGTGGCCATGTTTTTCAACGGGGCGGAATTATTTTAGCAACTTGGTAGAGGACCACCCAAGGATCATTTCTTTGAAATTATTTTGAATGCCAACCAGTGGTTTCTGACAAGAAGACTGATTTTCAAAGTTTTCAATATAGCCATAAAAGGAAAAATGGTAATGTGTTTCAACGGAGCGGAACCACTAGAGCAACTATGGTAGACAACCACCCAAGGAACATTTCTATAAAGTTTCAGCAAATTCGGCCTACCAGTTTCGAAGGAGATGTCATTTAAAGGAAAAGTTTACACATGCACCCACAAAGGCACGGGCGATGTACGATCCGCCATGGCAAAAGCTCGCTGGCCTTTGGCCAGTCGAGCATAAAGTGTTCAGGATGAGCATCATGATAATTGATCTCTTCATGGTGTTAAATTGCTGCTTCCAATAAAGTTGTACTGAAATCTTGTCATTGGCCTGTTAATGCTCAGGAATAAACAAAATCATGGAATGAGAATAACGATGACTGGAAGAATGAACAAGAAAGCAATTTCATGCTCCTGTTTTAAAATAAGTTATATGATTTTATGAGGATTAAAATAGTAATTATGAAAGAGTTCCTCTATTTAGATAAGCAGAATGGTAAGGGTAATTTTGTTCTTCATTAAGGCATAAAATAATTATGTATGTTTACGTGCCCAAAAAAATTAGGGTAGGTAGGTCGGGATTTTTTATTATTTTATTTTTTTATTTGGTAAATGGTCAACTTGAAGATTCTAAAACTGAATAATATGTAAAACATATCAGTAACAAGGCAGTTCAAAGGACAGCTATATTCCCCGTCGTGATCCTTCATTACATTTTAAAGGTGACTTTGAAGTATCACACTGACCTTAATCTGGCACAGTTGGACCAGATATGAAAGTACAGTTTCAGAAATTTAGATATGGAGCTGACAGGAAAATGGAGGCTCAAACATTTGACCTATAAGTGTGACCTTGACCTTGAGGTGGCAAGACTGCTCCATGCCTTCTGCACATCGCCTCAATGTGATGGAGCCTTTTGCACATCACCTCAATGTGATAAACATGTAAGCCAAGTTTCATGAAAATCCTTCAAAGGGTATAGGAGATATGGAGCGGACACGAAAATGTTACGGACCGACGGACAGACGGAGGACGAATGGCATTCCTATAACCCCCTTCCGGCTTCGCGGCGGGGGATTAATAAACAATGTTTATAAGTGGATGCTATCAGGGTTGTCATTAAGATTTGTTCAAGGAGGCTCAATGACCAATTGAGGAGGCCAAAGCTTCAAATGCCGAAGTGAACTGGGGGGGGGGGGGTCTGGGTGCATGCTCCCCCAGAAATGTTGTTGAAATTTAGATGCAAAATCCTAGCCAGGGCTTATTCTACCATTCGTCAAATAAGCCAATGGGTAAAAATTTCACTACTTGGCTAAAAGGTTTCCATTTGGCTACAATTTTTTCTTCATAAAACCCTATAAAATACCCAATATGAGTAGGATTTCAATGTTGTAGGGTAAATTTGCAACAAACAAAATTAAACCAGGGGCAGCCCTGCTAGGATTTGAGCAACTTTGGACACATGATTCATGATAGTTTGACCTAAGAAATTTACCCTCTTACTTAATTTGATAGTTCAGATTTTTATAATCAATTATAGAAATAACACACAAACAAATAAAGCTGTCTAATGTGTGATTTTTTTTTATGACTCAACTACTTAAATTAATTACACTTTTTAAAAATGAGTTTTATAGATTGAACAACAATTAGATTTAATAGATTAATAGTGTAACACTTTTATTTTATATAAACATTCACAATGCATCGTAACACATTATAAAATGCATTTTCGGCAATTGTATTTTTTGGGGGAATTGGAAAATTTTAATTATATATTCATTATATTTTGTTCATTATTAATTAATATTTCTTTTTAGCAATAAAACACTGCATTCAAATCACCTTGCACTTATTTTTCCAATTAGAACTGAACAAACAACAAAATCTGTTAAACACACGAGTCATTAATGATAACACCTGTTAAAACAAAGAAGCGTAACAGCACGACGTCATCAGTTAGATGGGCTTCCAAATCTGCAAGCTAAAGCAACTGTGTCGGTTTGAATTCAAAAGTCTTTGATGTTACTGCCGAACTCTGACTATCGTCTAGCAGTTTATACATGTAGCAGTAACCCCGTGTAACACGCTTAGCACATGGTCAGTGTGAAAAGCATCAATCAATACTACTGTACCTGACAAACACAAGCACTGTCAATAGAGCATTAGTGAATTAGCGTTATTGGGAAAAGTCAGGGTGTGAAAAAAATCAGAATGTAGTTTTGTTGCATTGCATAAATTGGAAATTTAAATGGTGGTGACGAAAAACACATGTCTTTGAATTAAAATGGAAACTGCGTTACGAGGGAACACTTATTGGACATGATTAACATGATTATTACATTCAATATGGATTAGTGTGTGTTGAGGTAAAGACTGGCTTTCATTTTCACAACAAGGTACACAATAATTTATTTTTAGTTCTTTGAAATTTTGAGCCAACCCATAACAGTCAATTTGGCCGGCAGCCGGTTCTTAATGACAACCCTGTGCTATCAAAACAAAACACTTATTTATCCCAAAAAACATTAAATTATTGGAAAAAGGTAAATCAAACAAAAAATGTCTGACAAACTCAAGAAAATGTTCAAGGGTCGGGGCATTTTTTTAGGGTAGGTCAGGTAACCTGAAACAAACATAATTTGGGGAATCAAAAAAGAACAATCATTGAAAACAGTAACGTTCAAATGCAAATTATTTCAGCAAAGACTACTCACAAGCTTTATACAGGCAACAAAGTCCTATTTAATATTAATGAAATTTTTAACTAATTTTACTTTTACAAATTAGGGTGGATGTTTTTCCTGAAACAGGGTTTAAAAACTATACTCCCCAGTAGAGGGATTGGGGCCCAGTAAATTTTGAACAAGAGGAAATGTCAAGGGTGTAAAAAATAATAGTTGTTTTGTAAACAAAGGGCAATAACTCTGGTATTTCTGGTCCGATCTTGCTTATATTCGATTTCAACTGTAATCTCATGGTAATAGACAAACTGTGCAAGATTGGTGAAGATTGGATGAAAAATGAAGTCTCTATTCTGAATATGTCCATTTTTGTACATTTTTTAAATAAACAAAGGGCAATAACTCTGGTGTTTGAAACACGATTTTGCGTCTGCTGAGATCTGATGGTCATACACAAACTGTGAAAGTTTGGTTAAGATTGGATGGAAAATAATCTCTATACGTTGGAAACAGGCATTTTTGCACTTTTTTTGCATATAAAAAGGGCAATAACTCTGGAGTTACTGGTGAGATCTGACCCAATAACAATCCCATCTAAGATTTTATGGTCATACACAAACTGTGCAATTTAGGTCAACATTGAATAAACAAGAGGGCCAAATGACCCTTGGTCCCTCACCGGAGTTTCATTAGTCGAACAATTTTCCATGTGTTAGTTTTTTATACGGCTATGGATTACGATACGGACTGATGGAAATGCGGCCTTAATAATCATGGTTTGAAAAACTTAAGAGACAACAGAAATTCAAACTTTTGAAGTACAAATAGAATTTGATACTTTTTCTTCAATTTGACCTAGTGACCTAGTTTTTGACCGCACATGGCCCAGATTCAAATTCGGCCGAGATACCATTGGGACAAATGTTCTGACCAAGTTTCATGACAATTGGGCAAATAATGTAACTTCTAGAGTGTTAACAATCTTTTTCTTTGATTTGACCTAGTTTTTGACCCCACATGACCCAGATTCCAACTAGGCTAAAATACCAAGACAAATGTTCTGACCAAGTTTCATGAAGATTGGGCAAACAATGTGACTTCTAAAGTGTTAACAAGCTTTTCTTCAATTGTACCTAGTGACCTAGTTTTTCACCCCACCTGACCCAGATTCAAACTCGGTCGAGATATCATCAGAAAAAATGTTCTGACCATGTTTCATGAAGATTGGGAAGAAAATGTGACTTCTAGAGTGTTAACAAGCTTTTTCTTCAATTTGACCTAGTGTCCTAGTTTTTCACCCCGCATGACCCAAATTCAAACTCGTTATCATTAAGACAACAGTTCTGACCATGTTTCATGAGGATTGGGCAAAAAATGTGACTTCTAGAGTGTTAACAAACTTTTTCTTCAATTTGACCTAGTGACTAGTTGTTGACCCCACATGACCCAGATTCGAACTCGGCCGAGATATCATTGGGACAAATGTTCTGACCAAGATTCATGAAGATTCGGCAAAAAACGTAACTTCTACAGTGTAAACAAGCTTTTTTTTCAATTTGACCTAGTTACCTAGTTTTTGACCCCACATGACCCAGATTCGAACTCGATCTAGATATCATTGGGACAAATGTTCTGACCAAGTTTCATGAAGATTGGGCAAAAAATTTGACTGAGTGTTAACAAGCTTTCTCTTCAACTTGACCTAGTGACCTAGTTTTTGACCCCACATGACCCAGATTCGAGCTCAGCCGAGATATCATAGGGACAAATGTTCTGACCAAGTTTCATGAAGATTGGGCAAAAAATATGACTTCTAGAGTGTTAACAATTTTTTTCTTCAATTTGACCTAGTTACCTGCTTTGTGACTTCTAGAGTGTCAACAAGCTTTTTCTTCAATTTGACCTAGTCACCTACTTTTTGACCCCACATGACCCAGATTCAAAATCTTCAGAGGTATCGTTAAGACAAATGTTCTGACCAAGTTTCATGTAAATATGATACAATTTTGGAGTAAAAGAAACCTCACACCATTAGGAAAAATAACTGTGGTAAAATCCTTGTTACTTCCCCTGTTTACACATCTGTTTATAGCCCTCCCCAGTCCTGGGACAAATATATTAAAGCAAATACATAACAGCTTTTGTAACTTCATCTGGAATGGCCCACTAAAAATTAAACACACTATTCTCATTAAACCATATGAGGAAGGAGGACTTAACATGATAGATATTTACTCATTTGAAAAAAGCATGAAATTGACATGGATAAAGAAAATTGTAACATGTACAGGTAAATGTTTTCAGCTAGTTTATTCCATGTTTGATGTTAAAAAAATGATTAATATGGGGACAGCTTATGTTGAGAAAATTGTGAATAAAATAGGAAACCACTTTTGGAAAGATGTTCTTAGATATTATATTATGTACATTGATAAACTAAACATTTGTAAATTTGATGATGTATTGAATATGCCATTGTTCTATAATACCAATTTTAAAATTGGTTTGAACTGCATTTATGAAAATAATATGTATGAAAGAGGAATACGATTTGTTAGAGACATAATGTGTATCTCTGGAAGTTTCATATCAAAGCAAGACATTGAGGTTTATACTGGTAAAGCCCTCAATTTTTTATTTTATGAAGGGCTTAAAAGATCTGTATCACAGTTCATTAGAAACTCTAGATTTGATACAACATATGTACCAAATAGTAACAACGTTTTTATTTCATTCTATTTAAGTGAACTCGTTTTCATGCAAAAACATAAAGCAGTATATGACAAATTTATCTCAAATAATGACAAACCTTCCAGTCAATGCAAATGGAACGAAATGTATAACAATATAGATTGGAAATATGCATACAGTTTTGTTTTTAAATTATCCAGGGATACATTATTTACAATGGTTACAAACTAGAATTGTACATAGAATTTTAGGAACGAAATCTCTGTTACAAAAAATGAAAATTGTAACTGATAATTTATGTTGCTTTTGTAACAAATATGAAGAAACTTTAACTCATCTCTTTTGGGACTGTGAACATGTCCAATCTTTAATAATAATATTAAAAATGAATTGAATACAAACCAGTTTGACTTACCTACACTGACTTGTCAAGACATGCTATTTGGAATGTGCAACAAAAAAATGGACCATATTAATATTTTATTTTTGGAAGTGAAGAGATATATTTTTATGTGTCAAACATCTTGCAAAATTCCTACTATTTCAGGGTTAAAGAAAAGTCTAAAACTAGCTTGGGAAATTCAAAAACATACACTGTGCAAAAACCCAGAACTTCGTTTATCTAACTGGTCAGTTGTAAGACTTTTAATGCAATAAAACCCAATATACAAGCATGTACATCCACACTATCATGATCCTTTTGTATATTCAAATAACCATACTGACATTACACTGTGTCCTATTCACTTTCTTTCATGTTTTGTATCAAAAATTTCTGTTTAAAAGTAAAATACATGATTACTTACCCCCAAAAAGGTGTGAAATATTATATAGAAGATATACATGTTTACATCTAAAAATTTATATAGCATGTATGTTCAAATTAGTATTCTGTAAAATGTTTTTGATATATAAAATTGTATGTATAGTATGCATGTATGGATGTTTACAACTTTATTTATATGCAGCTTTACAATATATGTACATTACAACTTTTAACTACTCTATATATAGCATGAATGTGTGTATAATATACTATGAAGAAAATAAAATTGTGCACACTAAAAAAAAAAAAAAAAAAAAAAAAAAAGTTTAATGTAGATTGGGCTAAAAATGTGACTTCTAGAGTGTTCACCAGCTTCTCCTATAGCCATATAAGATAAACTGCCTGCCCCCCCCCCCCCACCCCCCACCCCTAAATACTGTTATAATTCGAAAAGTACATAAGATATTACCATGAAACTTGGTACATAGATTGAACTATAGGTTTGCCATCTGTCTGGCTGTCTCTCTATCTGTTCGTCCATATGTTTGTCCGTCCGTCCCCAAAACCTGGTTCCTGCAATCACTCAAAAAGTACTGAACTTCTTTCGATGAAACTGGGTATACCTATAAACGGCAATGTGGCAATGTGCGGATAATGCACGACTTTTTCTTTTCACCAGAGGTCAAAGGTCACGTGACTGTTACTTAAAATAGAAATAAACTAAATACTGTAATAATTCGAAATGGACAGAAGATATGACCATGACAAATGTTCTGACCAAGTTTCAAGATTGGGCAAAATATGTGACGTCTAGAGTGTTAATGAGCTTTTTCTTCAATTTGACCTAGTGACCTAGTTTTTGACCCCACATGACCCAGATTCGAACTCGGCCGAGATATCATTGGGACAATTGTTCTGACCAAGTTTCATGAAGATTGGGCTCACAAGCTTTTCCTATAGCCATATAAGGAAAACTGACCCATCCCCCTGGCGGCCATGTTTTTCAACGGACCGGAACCATTTTCGAACTCGGTCGAGATATCATAAGAACAAGAGGGCCAAATGGCCCTCGGTCGCTCACCTGAGTTTCATTAGTCGAACAATTTTCCATGTGTTCGATTTTTATACGGCTATGGATATACTGATACGGACTGATGGAAATGCGACCTTAATCCTCATGGTTTGAAAAACTTAAGTGACAAGTGACATTCATAATTTGGGAAGCACATATTGAAATTGAAGCTTTTTCTTCAATTTGACCTAGTGACCTAGTTTTTGACCCCAAATGACCCAGATTTGAACTCGGTCGAGATATCATTGGGACAAATGTTCTGACCAAGTTTCATGAAGATCAGGTCTTTTTCTAACCTTCTGGGGAAAAAGTACCTTATTTAAATTGGGAAATTCACGACATTAAATTTTTCAAAATTGGGGAAAAAAAAATCACTAAATCGTAAGTATAATGATGAAATTTACAGTTTTAAACCAATGAATAATTTTTTTTATTTAACTGTATATTGTGATAAATACCTAACCAAGCTATGCAACCTGAGTTTGTAATCCTATGCATGTCTTATTTCCTTTATGTTTGTGTATATTTCTAAACATTCAACACCAAATCTGACCAACTTCACCAAAATAACATTGTGAGATCTACAGTCTACATGATTTAGTTTTAATAATGTGTTAATAAACATAGTCATAGTGTAGTACCTACACTAAAAAGGTCATGAAAATATGTGATAACTTGAAATGAACTCTTTACCTCCTTATATTTAAATCCTTCCTTTAATTGACACATGTACTTGTGTAAATAACAAAATATTTGCCCATAATTCATGTTAAATTTCATCATGATAGTGGACAAAAAAATCATTTTTTTGTGTTACCCATTTTATTACAAGGCTATTAGTGTTCTCCCCTTGTAAACATTGTCAACAATACAAATTGACGATCTCCAAATGTAAAGTCCAATGTAAGTAAAGTATTGAAAAATCGTATTTTCACTTTCATTTTCCAAAAAAATTTACATATTTTTACAAGTGGGAATGTTGGGGTAAGAATTGGAAACAAGAGGGTCATGATGGCCCAAAGCGCTCACCTGAGAACTGGTACAGATGAAGACCATACTGTTGTGACAGGTTTGAAAATTAAGGTATCTGAACAATACACAGTGGGGATAGGATCGATCTTGATTTAAAACATCGGTAAGTGCAATGGGCTACTTAAGTATGAGTTAGGTAGTGGATGTGCGTTTTTTTGCTAATGGTTCTCAAATAATTTTTCTCGATATTCTTACAGACTCTTTTCAGGCCCTTTTCTGACCTTTTTGGGAAAAAGTACCTTGAATAAATTGTGAAATTCACGACGTAAAATTTTCAAAATTGGGAAAAATTCTTATCGTTAAATCATAAGTATAATGATGAAATTACAGTTTTAAACCAATAAATAAGAATATAACAGCACTAATAATTTTAATTTTAATTTAACTCAAAATTGTGATCAATACCTAACCATGCTATGCAACCATGAGTTTGTAATCATATGCATATAGGAATAATAAAACTCCATCGGTCCTTTAATTGAGGCAAGATACCAATTGCCTATAAAATGTCACATTTCCTTCAAGTTTGTGTATCTTTCAAGTTTGTGTATCTTTCTAAAAATTCATCACCAAATATGACCAACATCACCAAAATAAAATTGTGGGATCTACAGTCTACATGATTTAGTTTTAATGATGTGTTAATAAACATCGTGTAATACCTACACTATGTAGGTCACGAAAATATGTGATAACTTAAAAAGAAATCTTTACCTCCTTATATTTAAATCCTTTCTTTTACTGACACATCCACTTGTGTAAATAACAAAACATTTGCACATTATTCATGTTAAATTTCATCATGATAGTAAACAAATCGTTTTTGTTTGTGTTACCCAATTTATTATAAGTCCACATGTAAACAATGTGAACGATAAAATTAGAGAAAATCAAATAGGCTGTAAAGTATTGAAAAATCATATTTTCACTTTCATTGTCAAAAAAAAAAAGATTGTTTACAGTTGGGAATTTTTTGGTCAAATTGGGAAAAATTTAATGCATATTTGGCATTGGGAACATGTCCAAATATCAAACCCGTGAGAGCAGCAGAAAAAGGCCTGAAGATTGGGGAAAAAATATGACTTCAAGAGTGTTAACAAGCTTTTTCTTCAATTTGACCTAGTTACCTAGTTTTTGACCCCACATGACCCAGATTCAAACTTGGCCGAGATATCATTCGGACAAATGTTCTGTCCAAGTTTCATGAAGATTGGGAAAAAAATGTGACTTCTAGAGTGTTAACAAGCTTTTTCTTCAATTTGACCTAGTGACCTAGCTTTTCAACCTACATGACCCTGATTCGAACTCGGCCGAGATATTACTAAGACAAATGTTCTGACCAAGCCATATAAGGAAAACTGCCCACCCCCCCTGGCGGCATGTTTTTCACCGGACCGGAACCATTTTTGAATGCGGACGAGATATCATAAGAAAAAAGGTTCTGATCAAGATTCATGTTGATTGGGCAAAAAATGTGACTTCTAGAGTGTTCACAAGCTTTTTCTATAGCCATATAAGGAAAACTGCCCCGCCCCCTGGCGGCCATGTTTTTCAATGGAGCGGAACCATTTTCCAACTCGGCCTAGATATCATAAGAACAAAGGTTCTGAGCAAGTTTTATATTGATTGGGCAAAAATTGTGACTTCTAGAGTGTTCACAAGCTATTACTATAGCCATATAAGGAAAACTGCCCAGACCCCTGGCGGCTATGTTTTTCAACGGATCGGAACCATTTTCGAAAAAGGCCTGAAGATTGGGCAATAAATGGGACTTCTAGTGTTCACAAGCTTTTTCTTCAATTTGACCTAGTGACCTAGTTTTTTCCCCCACATGACCCAGTTTCGAACTCAGCAGAGATATCATTGGGACAAATGTTCTGACCAAGTTTCATGAAGATTGGCCAATAAATGTGGCCTCTAGAGTGTTCACAATGTAAATATTCACGACGAATAATTCACAACGCACGAAGGACAAAAGGCGATCACAAAAGCTCACCATGAGCACGTTGTGCTCAGGTCAGCTAAAAATGTAGTCTTTATTGCGATAACGGTTCAAATTGTTGACGGACAATGGACGACGCCGAAGAGGTCCCCTATACCAATTGCTAACCAAGCACTTCAAGCTCAGGTGAGCTAAGAAATGTGATAAAAAAAGAATTTTCTGTTTTGCATGTTGCCAAGTTGAGCTCCATTCTTCATTTGTGATTTCTAGTCCGCCTGCTATCTACTAATCATGGTGTAAACTGATGATACCTCGAACCTGCCTCAAACAACAACAACATTATATTTATTTCATGCTATCGATAGTCAATGTAATTGAAAACTGTTTTAAATTTATAACATGAGGGCCATGATGGCCCAAAGCGCTCAGATGAGAACTGGTACAGATGAAGACCATACTGCTGTGACAGATTTTTAAATTAAGGTATCTGAACAATACGCAGAGGGGGATAGAATCAATTTTGATCTAAAGTTGGGTAGTGGATGTGCGTTTGTTTTTTTTTTGCTAATTGTTCTCAAATCATTATTCTCGATATTCTTAACTGACCCATTTTCATTAAGTCATTGACAATTCTGGAAAATGCAGAAACAGTAGATTTTGATGTCTTTTTCGCAAACAGTTTTGGAGAACTAGTTGCAATGCGATAATTGTGATGGCTGTGATAGAAGGTATAGAAGTTTTGCTTTTTCTTTGATAGTTTTCTGTCCAAGGATAATAATTGATGTTAATGCAGGCTCTGAAGACATCGATGTTGCATGTACAAATAACTGCATGCAAGTCTTGCAACTGTTGGAAATCAAATTTTATAAATCAATTGTTTTGGTCATGTGTAAATTGTGTAAGTTTGGTCAACATAGAATCAAATCATGTGTGCAAGCCAATCAAGCCAATCATTTGATTCTGGCCAAATCATGCTTTTATGCGACTTCACGTTTAATCTTATGGTCATAGTCAAGATTGGTGAAGATTGGATGAAAAATGAAGTCTCTATCCTGAATAATGTCCAATTTTGCATCTATTTTTCACAAACAAAGGGCATTAGCTCTGGTTTTTTTGGTTTGATCATGCTTATATTCTACTTCAACTGAAATCTCATGGTAATAGACAAACTGTGCAAGACTGGTGAAGATTGGAAGAAAAATGAAGTCTCTATCCTGAATAATGCCCATTTTTTTATATTTTTTTAAATAAACAAATGGCAATAACTCTGGTGTTTGAATAACAATCTGACCCATTTTTGGCGTCTGCTGAGATCTGATGGTCATACACAAACTGTGAAAGTTTGGTTAACATTGGATAGAAAAAAGTCTGACCGTTGCAAAAGGGCATTTTTTCATGAAAAAGGGGCAATCACTCTGGTTTTACTGGTGAGATCTAACCCAATAACAATCCCATCCGATATTTTATCGTCAAACACAATCTGTGAATCAAGATTGATTAAACAAGAGGGCCCTGAGGGCCCTATGACGCTCACCTAAGACTTTGTAACCCAATTAGAATTTGCATCCCCAGGCGTGGTTTATTTTTATCCCAGGGGCATAATATGAACAATCTTGACCAAACCTCTGGGCCTTGCGGTTTCAGGTGAAGATTTGTAAAGTCATATTTCTATACAAGTCTATATAAACCATGTGACCATTCGGTGTGCGGCCAGATATGACCCCAGGGGCATAATTTGAACAATCTTGGGTGAAGACCATTATGCAATGTTACATACCAAATATAGGAAAGCTGTATGCCTTGCCATTTCAGAAGAGATTTAAAAAGTCATATGCTATTTAAGTCTACATAAACCATGTGACACCCGGGGCGTGACAAGTTTTGACCCCAGGGGCATGATTTGAATAATATTTGTAAAGGACCACTATACAATTTTATGTACGAAATATGAAACATCTAGGCCTGGCAGTTACAGAGAAGAATTTTAAAGTCATTTTGCTATTTCAGTCTATATAAACCATGTGACCCCTGGGGTGTGGTCAGTTTCGACCCATGGGGCATAATTTGAACAATCTTTGTAGAGGACCACTATAGGATGTTACATACCAAATATGAAACCTCTGGGCCTTGCAGTTTCAGAGAAGATTTTTAAAGACATTTTGCTATTTAATTTATATAAACCATATAACGCCCTGGGCATGGCCAGTTTAGACCCCAGGGGCATAATTTGAACAATCTCTTTAGAGGACCACTACATGATGTTACCTACCAAATAAGAAACCTCTGGGCTTTGCGGTTTCTGAAGAGACATTTTTTAAAGTCATTTTGCTATTTAAGGCTATATAAATCATGTGACCTCTGGGGCATGGCCAATTTTAACCCCAGGGGCATAATTTAACACTTTTTGTAGAGGACCACTACAGTATGTTACCAAATTTGAAACCTCTGGGCCTTGCTGTTTCAGAGAAGATTTTTTTAAAGACATTTGGCTATTTAAGTTTATATAAACCATATGACCCCCCGGACATGGCCCGTTTTTACCCCAGGGGCATAATTTCATTCATCTTTGTAGAGGACCACTAGAAAATGTTGTGTACCAAATATAAAACCTCTAGGCCTTGCAGTTTCAGAGGATAACATTTTTAAAGTCAGTGTGCTATGTAAGTCTATATAAATAATGTGACCCCCGGGGCGGGGCCAATTCTGACCCCAGGGGCATAAATTGAAAAGTATTTGTAGAGGACCACTATAGGATGTTACATACCAAATATGAAACCTCTTGGCCTTGCGGTTTCAGAGAAGAAGATTTTTAAAGCCTTTTTGCTTTTTAAATTTCTATAAACCGTGTGACCCCCGAGGCGTGGCCAGTTTTGACCCCAGTGGCATAATTTGAACAAATTTTGTAGAGGAACACTATAGCATGATACATACAAAATAAGAAATATCTGGGCCCTGCGGTTTCAGAGGAGAAGATTTTTGAAGTCATTTTGCAATATTTTCTATATTAAAAATGTGACCACCCGGGCGTGGCCCGTTTTCACCCCAGGGGCATAATTTCAACAATATTTGTAGAGGACCACTAGAAAATGTCACATATCACATATCAAACCTCTGGGCCTTGCGGTTTCAGAAGAGAAGATTTTTAAAAGTCATTTTCCTATATATTCTATATAAACCATGTGACCACCGGGGCGTGGCCAGCTTTGACCCCAGGGGCATAATTTGAACAATCTTTGTAGATGACCACTATAGGATGATACATACAAAGTACGAAATCTCTGGGCCTTGTGGTTTAAGAGGAGAAGATTTTTAAAGTCATTTTCCTATATATTGTATATAAACCATATGACCCCTGGAGCGTGGTCCTTTTGACCCCAGGAGCATAATTTGAACAATCTTTGTAGAGGACCTCTAGAGGATGTAACATATCAAATATGAAAGCTCTGAGCCTTGCAGATTCATAGAAGATTTTTTAAGTTTCACTTTTTAAATCTATTTTTAGCTTTGGTGACCTACATATTCAGCGAACTGGAAAGATTTGAACAACTTTGAAAGAGGTCCACCCAAGGATCATTCCTGAGAAGTTTGGTGAAAATCTGCCAAGAGAGTTAGGAGAAGATGTTGTTTGAATGAAAAGTTGATGACGCACACACGCTCGCATGCATGCACGCATGCACGACGGACAACGGGCGATAACAAATGCTCACCATGACTCAGGTGAGCTAAAAATGTAGTCTTTATCGCGATAACAGTCCAAATTGTTGACGGTATATGGACGACGGACGGCGCCATAGAGGTCCCCTATACCAATAGCTCACCGATCACTTAAATAAAACTTCCCCGTCCCATGGTGGCAAGATATCCTATGAACAAATGTTTTATGTTAATTAGGCAAACAATGTGGCCTCTAGAGTGTTCACAAGCTTTTTCTTCAATCGACCCAATGATCCAGTTTTGAACTCAGCCAACATATCATTGGGACAAAGGTTCTGAGCAAGTTTCAGGAAGATTGGGCAAAAAATGTGACTCCTTGAGTATTAACAAGCTTTTTCTTCAATTTGACCTAGTGACCTAGATCTTCATCCCACATGACCCAGATTCAAACGTGGCCCAGATACCATTGCGAAAAATGTTCTGACAAAGTTTCATGACGATTGGGAAAAAAATGTGACTCTATTGTTGACAAGCTTTTTGTTCAATTTGACCTAGTGACCTAGTTTTTGACCCCACATGACCCAGATTCGAACTCGGCCAAGCTATCCTCAGAACAAAGGTTCTGAGCAAATTTCATGTGCACAAAATGTGACTTCTAGAGTGTTCACAAGCTTTTCCTAAAGCCATATTAGGAAAACTCACCCCACCCCCCACCCCCCGGGGGCCATGTTTTTCAACGGACCGGAACCATTTTCAAACTCAGCCGAGATATCTTAAGAACAAATGTTCTCAGCAAGTTTCATGTTCATGTTGATTAGGCAAAAATTGTGACTTCTAAAGTGTTCACAAGCTTTTCCTATAGCCATATAAGGAAAACTGCCCCGCGCCCTGGCGGCCATGTTTTTCAACTCAGCCAAACCATTTTCAAACTTGGCCGAGATATCATAAGAACAAAGGTTCTGAGCAAGTTGTATGTCGACTGGGCAAAAATTGTGACTTCTAGAGTGTTCACAAGCTTTTTCTATAGCCATATAAGGAAAACTGCCCCACCCCCTGGCGGCCATGATTTTCAACGGATCGGAACCATTTTCGAACTCGGCCAAAATATCATTAGAACAAATGTTTTAAGCAAGTTTCATGTTGATTGGGGAAAAATGTGACTTCAAGAGTGTTCACAAGCTTTTTCTTCAATCGACCCAATGATCCAGTTTTGAACTCAGCCAACATATCATTGGGACAAAGGTTCTGAGCAAGTTTCAGGAAGATTGGGCCAAAAATGTGACTCCTTGAGTATTAACAAGCTTTTTCTTCAATTTGACCTAGTGACCTAGATCTTCATCCCACATGACCCAGATTCAAACGTGGCCCAGATACCATTGCGAAAAATGTTCTGACAAAGTTTCATGACGATTGGGAAAAAAATGTGACTCTAGAGTGTTAACAAGCTTTTTGTTCAATTTGACCTAGTGACCTAGTTTTTGACCCCACATGACCCAGATTCGAACTCGGCCAAGCTATCATCAGAACAAAGGTTCTGAGCAAATTTCATGTGCAAAAAATGTGACTTCTAGAGTGTTCACAAGCTTTTCCTAAAGCCATATTAGGAAAACTCACCCCACCCCAACCCCCCGGGGGCCATGTTTTTCAACGGACCGGAACCATTTTCAAACTCAGCCGAGATATCTTAAGAACAAATGTTCTCAGCAAGTTTCATGTTAATTAGGCAAAAATTGTGACTTCTAAAGTGTTCACAAATTTTTCCTATAGCCATATAAGGAAAACTGCCCCGCCCCCTGGCGGCCATGTTTTTCAACTCAGCCAAACCATTTTCAAACTTGGCCGAGATATCATAAGAACAAAGGTTCTGAGCAAGTTTTATGTTGACTGGGCAAAAATTGTGACTTCTAGAGTGTTCACAAGCTTTTTCCATAGCCATATAAGGACAACTGCCCCACCCCCTGGCGGCCATGATTTTCAACGGATCGGAACCATTTTCGAACTCGGCCAAAATATCATTAGAACAAATGTTTTAAGCAAGTTTCATGTTGATTGGGGAAAAATGTGACTTCAAGAGTGTTCACAAGCTTTTTCTTCAATTTGACCTAGTGACCTAGTTTTTGACCTCACATGACCCAGTTTCGAACTCGGCAGAGATATCATTGGGACAAATGTTCTAACCAAGTTTCATGAAAATTGGCCAATAAATGTGGCCTCTAGAGTGTTCACAAGGTAAATGTTGAAGACGCACGACGCACAAAAGGCGATCACAAAAGCTCACCATGAGCACGTTGTGTTCAGGTGAGCTAAAAACATATGTCTCGACCCACGCACAGCCATAACTTCACCCAAAATCCACCTATGACTTTCAGATGATATGCACAACCACACTTGGTAATGATCAATCCTGTGAAGTTTTGTCAAATTCCAGCCAGTGATTACGAAAAAGAGCACAGCCATGACAGACAAGGTCTGTTATGTCAACAACTTGAAAAGGCCATAACTCCGCAAAATTCTGCCGCCGACGATATGCACAACTAGAATTGGTACTAATAAATCCTGTTACGTTTTTTCAAAATCCAACCCGGGGTTATGGAGAACATGCGCAGGCAAGGTCTGCTATGTGAAAAACTTCAAAGGGCCATGACTCCGCCAAAAATCTGTGGACGACGACATGCCGATGATATGAACAACTAGACTTTATACTGATCAATCCTTTTAAGTTTCGTCCAAATCTGACCAGGGGTTACGGAGAACAAGTGCAAAAAAGGTCTGTTATGTCAATACTTCAAAGGGCCATAACTCTGCCAAAAATCCCCAGACTATGAAATGCAGATGATATGCACAACTAGACTTAGGAACGATCAATCCTGTGAAATTTAATCAAAATCCAACCAGGGTTACGGAGAACAAGTGCAGACAAGGTCTGTTAAATGAAAAACTTCAAAGGGCTATAACTCCGCCAAAAATCCACCGACGACAACATGCTGACGATATGCACAACTAGACTTGGTATTGATCAATCCTGTAAAGTCTGACTAGGGGTTACAGAGAACAAGCGCAGATAAAAAAAAAAAATTCAGGAGTCCAAAAATATATATCCATACATACATCCAGACATCCATCTTTCCAGCAGAAAATCAATTTGTCTCCCTACTCACTACATTGTGGAAGACGTAATATAGTGATTTGCATACAAATTATATATACCAAATCCACTTACAATTAAGCACCAGAAGTACACTGCTGGACTGCAAAAGTGGTAGATCAGCCGAATACGATGACTGGCATATGAACTTAACTCCATCATCCGCACTGGTCGGAGTGAATGTCACATTAAGTATCACATTGTTCAATCCATTGCTCACTACCACAGACGGATTTCCTGATGGCAGAACTGGATTAGATGTACTTCCATTGTACCACCTCACTGTCTGTAAGGGGTATCCTCCTTCTGAGGTGCAGGACATCGTTAGAGGTGTTCCCTCGGTGGCTCGGATGATGCCAGCGGGCTCTGTGTTGGAGATGACTGTTGAGGGCTGTACACGAACATTAAGATTGACAGATGAATTACCACTTCCCGCAACGGTGCAGTTGTACATGCCTTCATCTGTACGTCTGACAGGAAATAGAAGTAGATCAATGCTATTGTTAGACCAGCTAAGACGGTCGAGTTTCTCTGTACCAAGTGCAGGGTTAAATGCCAGAAGTCCTTGTAGATTATAAACTACCTGTGTCCCATTTGCTAGTGGACCCTCCCATTGTGGATAGTTTGCTTGTCTTACTTTACATGAAATCTCTGTGTTTGTCCCATCTTGAACAGTCAGAGCTGTCCATGCTGCACAAAGGCCTGTAATAAACCAAGGTTTTGTTTCATGCTCCCTAATAAATACACCTGGTAGGTGATGGTGTATCAGCTGATAACAGTAGAAAACCAATAATTTCCAATACCACTGCAACTCCAAAAAGTCTTACAAATTTGTTTTAAAAGATTTTAATATAATTCAAATTTATTTAAAGAGGTTATAATAACATTTCCTTTAATATGATATAAATTTTGTTTTGATGTTTATTTAATGTGATTGTATACAACCATTTAACGAACAGGCATAAGGGCATTGTTTATCACACATTGTTGAGCGTCTGCTGTGAAACACATCTGTTTGCATGCAAAATGCGACCTGGCATAATAATTTAAATACAAGTATGTGCTATATTTGTTGGCCAATGAATGAGCTTTATGCAGGTGTTATAAATATCACATGGATTTATTAGACATCTGCAATGTGCAATCGATATAAACGTAATGATATTTCTTGCACCTTGACATAGTCAGACTTCCGGTATATACAGCGTTCGCAATTCCGAACCTGTTCTGCAATGAAGCTGTCCATACCTGGCCAGTAGAAACATTCCTTGAACAGTGCGGTGGTACGGTCTCGTCCTTGGTGACCAAGGTCAGTGTGCAGAGCGTGAAACACTTCATTTCGAACATTCTCTGGAAGTAACAACTGAAGTCGTTCCTCGCCAGATGTACTCGTCTTCCTATATAATACACCTTGAATGCTAACTAAGTTAGGCATTTCTTTCAGGTACGCTTTAAGTTCACGATTCATAGGCTGAGCCGGAATGGTACCATTGTTTATTTTATCAGTGACCTGTGAAATAGTGAGATCGTGGCTTTGCACAGCATGCCAGTCTTTTGAAGACAAACTGTTCGATCGAATGACATCATCTGGAATATCAAGCTTTTGATTCACTGGTATGGTTTGTGGATCGCGAACAGTATCTGACAAAGGAATCGTTTCTGCCATTGCCGAATGTGTGACCGCATCGATAACGTCTGCCGGAATGCATCGACTCAGACTGTCAGCATCAGAATGGTTTTTACCTTTTCTGTAGGTAATGGTGTAGCTGTAGTTGGATAAAGCTGCTAACCATCGTTGACCAGTGGCATCTAATTTGGCTGTACTGTTTATGTAAGTGAGAGGGTTGTTATCCGTCACAACCTCGAACTTCCCGCCGTACAAGTAGTCGTGAAATTTTTCAGTGATCGACCATTTAAGGGCGAGAAATTCGAGCTTATGAGCCGGTAACACCTCTCACTTGCTTTCAGACTGCGACTGGCATAGGCGATCACCCGGTCCTTCTCATCTTGGCGCTAATATAATACTGCCCCGAGGACGCACGAGGACGCTTCAGTGTGAACTACGAAGGGCTTTGTAGGGCTGTGTCATACGATGAGATTACACATATTAGATTTCTGTTGTAAAAACTAGTTTTCTAATTCTGCCCTAATCTGTAAATTGTTCTCATGGTCATTCAATCAAATCCAACACTTCACAAGTTATACTAATCCACTCATTACTAACCTGTCACGCATGACTTAGCGTCTCATGACTATGTCAAGGTGCAAAAAATATCATTACGTTTATATCGATTGCACATTGCAGATGTCTAATAAATCAATGTGATATTCATTCGTTACAGGTTAGTTGTTTTTATTATAATACTATTTATTATTATCAATAGTAATATTTTATAATAAATAGGTTTAGAAATATATCCTTAAATTCATTATTATAGATTAATATTATTTTATATTTGTATTGAAATAAAATGTAATGTTACCAGTCATACTAATCTTGTACATTATAATGTTTAAAGAAATATGATTACGTTTATATCGATTGCACATCGCAGATGTCTAATAAATCAATGTGATATTCATTTGTTACAGTGTTGATTGTCCTCGGACGGAAAAACCCATAAACAAATAAAACAACACAAATAGACACATAGGTCGACTGGGCTACGTTGACACTTATAAATAAACGCGGAATACAGTCTTTTAATTCTAAAATAATGCATTTAACTCACAATATAATATTGCTGCTATTTTAAATAGTATTTTATTACAGTACTTTTATTATTGCAACCAATTCAGGATAAGTTTATTTCTGGTCATTATTGCATTATTTAAAAACACTGTATTATGTGAAGTTAGAATAAGACATCAAACATAGAATGGACATAATTTTTGTTATTTTTTTCACACAAAACTGAGCATTTTATGTAGTTTTTGTATGTTTGTTATATTCTGTCAATACTTTTGGTATAATTATCTTTTTTCCATGACTTTTTCATTAAAACTGAATGTGTCTTTGATCATTTTTACTGTATTCATAAACTGTTTTCATGCACGCATGGAAACAGTTAAATTTTTTTGTAAATTTTTTGTAAATGCATACAAGTAGACAGTTTTGTGGTAAAATCAATTTTACTGATGCAGTTATATATGTAGGTGTCTATTACACTTATTACCCTGCAAAATTCTTAAATTACAAATGGTAAACTGCATATAAAACATTACTGCAATAAAACAGTTTATTCTATGTTTGATGTCTTATTCTAAATTCACATAATAATATGTTTAAAGTATTTTTTTTATTTCACATTTCAATTCTTACAGGTTTCATTTCTGTTTTTTCTTGGTTATGTATTTGGTTGTTGATACAATTTTCTTTCTTGGTTAACCTTGATTTCAACATTTGACCTTGACTTAACATTTACTACTGACAATAAAACATAATATAATGCACAATAAGATATTTGATAAAAACAAATATTTAACCAGAATAATTTAGCAAAACATTGCTGTATTTTGTCATAATTACAGTTCATACAGATATAAGCAAATACATGTGAATAGAATAGAGATATTATTCTTTCTGTTCTGTTGTTTTAACACAGTTTAGGATAACTGTATAATTCTAAATAGTTGAAATTTGAATAATTATTCCTGTTGTCTAACATATTTTACATGATGTGTTTGACAGTTTTTTACAATAGTTAGTGTTATATCGTAACTTTAAAAGGGGCAGGGTGCTGTGAAAAAAGGGCAGGGTGCTAAGAAAAAGGGGCGGGACAATCACATTGCGCGGCGCAAAATATGGAACAATACTCGAAGGACCCCTTGCGTATGCATTTACATTATATTATTGTACATACTATATACAAATTAATGATGTATTAATAGTATATAAGAATTATTACATGTACATTTTTAAATTGGCATTGCAGGTACATATATCAGTGGAATTTTAATTGAAATTCAATTTTTAAAATGTCACCAACACTGACTCAAAGTTGTTGCCATTAACATTTGAAACTTATAAAAAGTTTGAGCCAATGACAGCAATAATTTTTTGCCAATCATTGAGGTTTGCCATTATGATGAACCACAAACAAGAGGGCCAAAACGGCCCTAGGTCGCTCACCTGAGTGTAAAGCATCATAATGGCTTTTAACAAAAAGATTGCTTAAGATTTCAAAATAGACATATAAGGAAAACTGTCCCGTCCCCTGCCGGCCATTATTTTTAACGAATCAAAATGATTTTCAGGAATTTGGTAGATGGTCACCCAAGGAACATGTTTGTGAAAATATTTTGAAATCCAGCCAGTGGTTTCAGACATGAAGATTTCTAAAGTTTTCAATATAGTCATATAAGGAAAATTGCCCCGCCACCCCCCCTGGCGGCCATGTTTTTTTACAAATCTAATTTAAATGATTTCAAGAAATTTGATAGAGGGTCACCCAAGGAACATGAATGGGAAATTATTTTGAAATCAAGCCAGTGGTTCCAGACAAGATGATTTTTAAAGTTTACAATATAGGCATATAAGGAAAACTGTCCGCCCCCTGGCAGCCATGTTTTGAAACAAATCAAAATGATTTCAAGCAATTTGGTATAGGATCATCCACGGAACATTTCTGTGAAATTATTTTGAAATCCAGCCAGTGGTTTCAGACTAAATTTTTTTTAAGTTTTCAATATAGCCATATAAGAAAAACTGCCCCGCCCCCTGGCGGCCATGTATTTTAACGCATCAAATGATTTCAAGGAATTTGGAGCATTTCTGTTAAATTGCTTTGAAATCCAGCCAGTGGTTTCAGACTAGAAGATATTTAAAGTTTTCAATCTAGCCATATACGGAAAACTTAACCGCCCCCTGGCAGCCATGTTTTTTACCAAATCAAAATGATTTCCAAGGAATTTAGAAGAGGGTCACCCAAGGAACAATTCTTTGAAATTATTTAGAAATCCATATTAGTTTCAGACTAGAAGATTTTTAAAGTTTTCAATATTGTTATGTAAGGAAAACTGCCCCACTCCCCCTGGTGACCATGTTTTTAAACGAATCAAAATAATTTCACATAATTTGGTAGAGGGTCATTCCAGTCCCATTTCTTTGAAATTATTTTAAAATCCAGCCAGTGGTTTCAGACAAGAAGTTTTCAATATAGCCATATAAGGAAAACTGCCCTGCCCCCTGGCGGCCATGTTTTTTAACGAATCAAAATGATTTGAAGAAATTTCGTAGAGGGTCACCTAAGGAGCATTTCTACGAAAACTATTTTCAAATCCAGCCAGTGGTTTCTGACAAGAAGATTTTTTCAGTTTTCCAGTTTTTAAGCTTTTGGTTGCCATGGCAACCAAAGTTTTCAATATAATTTAATAAATTGAAGAGATTTGGTAAAGGACCATCCCAGGAACACTACTGCCAAGTTTGGTTAAAATCAGCCAAGTGGTTTCAGAGAAGTTGTTTGAAGTAAAATGTTGACCACAATAGCTCACCCTATGTGAGCTAAAAAAAGTGGTATCACATTTATAAATGGTAAATTAATTGTCTTATAAATTAATTTTATGATATGTTCTACTGACATACCTCTTATTAGACATAAACAGTAACTGTCAATATCAAATAGCATTGACTTCGTTGTTGTAAATAAAACTAAGCAGTATACATCATGTAATTGTTAATTATAACAAGTTTTTATTTATTGACACTGGTTAGTTTATTAGATTTAGTGTTACAGATCCTTTTCATAAGGTTGTGAAAATATGTGACAAAACATAATTAACACATTGGTTAATCCACCTTCAACTAAAAATCTTAACATGTTGATCTGACAAATGCTTGTCCATAATTCATGTTAAAATTCATCATGTCTTTGACAAACAGTTTGTCATGGTTGAGAAATATCCAAACACAGAACTGACATGTTTTCCTATGTTTACAGGTCAGCCTCGTTTTGGAATAAAGTTAAACCACATGTCCTAATTGATTATGTTGTTATTTTTCACTTTAAAATTACACATATGTTTGATAAAATCATTTCATTATTATAACTAGTCAAAATATACAGCTATCTTAAATTTGAAAGTGTTGATTTGGACTTCTGGGAAATGTGCAGTGTGACTAATCAGGCGTAAAATTGAGACTCTGATTATAGCTTTCACACCGTGACCCTCTCCTCTGCAGCAATAATCTGATTAATGATCTGATAACAAACAATGCTCCAGAGGATGATTGAAGGCATTGTTGTGACTTAAAATGTCCCAGGACCTGCACATATTGAGACATTACTTAGAAACTGACCCTAATTAGGGCTTGCAGTTTAGGATGCCCCGCTAATTGATGACGTCACATTGTTACACTTTGTAGTTTTAACAAGTTTCATTATTAATGCCTTGTGTTTATAACGGATTTTATTGTTACTTGAAATTGGAATTAATAATTCAAGGTTAAAAGGTATTTAAAAATGCAATTTAACATTGATCAACAGAATGTTATGAATTAATTAAGAACACAATAATATGTATTAATCCCTTTTAGAAACGAAAAAGAAAAACAAACATGAATTAAAACAGCTAGTATGTACTTTTCAAAACAAAAAATCTGCTTTGGGTATATTCATGAGGTGTAGAACCTTTTTTGTCTTTGTCCCTACATTTTTGTAATTTGCCCCCACTTTTTCAAGCCTATAGGGCCCTTGTCCCCAATAGTCCAAATTCATGGTAGAACACTTATTATAGACAATTACATTACAAGTGTGACATTGTGTGTTTCATTATGTAAAAAGCAACATTGACATTGTGTGAACATTTAGACAATTAAGTGCAATATTATGCTGTGACTATTAACAGTGAAAACGTTTGAAGTGGAAATTAAATGAAGTTTTTGTGTGCATCATTTGCAAGTTTGTGCCATGGAACCTGAAGAGACAACAGAAGAAAGAAAGCTCAGTATGGCATCAGAGGCATTTCCGAAGGGGAGGTCAAGCTTTTAGAAGCTTTGAAAGTGTTAGGTATAAATCCTAAAATTGACACTACACAGGATGCTGAAGACTGAAGTACCTGAACAACAAGTCAAACATAAAGCAACTGAAGTGACAGTGGGCTACCAGTATCCAAAAGTGTCTGTGTTTCATGGAGATGAAGGGAAAGGCACAGAAATATCTAAGAAAAATCAGAAAGATGCAAAGACAGGATGAGTTATAGACGTTCGCAACAAAAAGAAAATAATCGGGTTAATTTCTCCTTTTGCTTCATTATTCGTTTATTGTATATAGGTTAAAATATAATATTTTCAATCAATATGTAACAGGGTATTCACTACTAATCCTATTGATATTTTACTGACCACTAATCCAATTAGAGAGTGAGAAGTGTCAGTGTGAGTGAGTGATTGGTGAACTGTTTTTACTAATGTCTGTCTCATGCTTTTATAGTGAGATGTTTAGAATCAATAGGTGTGTCCAGCACACGTCGACATCAGTGGGAATGAACAGGCGGACAGGGGGGCTAAGGAGGGTCTCAGGAGGGGGGCTGTTGATGTGGGGGAGTCCCTGGCGCCGACTGAGATCTACTCACTGGCAAAGAAATTTGTCCTCGGTGAGTGGAATCTCTGGGCTCCCAATGTGTCTGCCTATCGACATACTTTCCACAGACCCACGAGGACCCTCAGGCCGCCTGACAAGTACTCGCCAGGCTTTAAGCTTGATAGAGCCGTCACGCGCCTGAGGATGGGAACTACTCTCCTACCCGGTGACAGGGGAAAGTATGTCCTTGGGCTGGACCCTGGGTGTCCACGGTGCCGGGAGCCCTTCACGGCAGCCCACCTGCTGCTACAGTGCAACACCTACACAGGGCAGAGAGACCGGCTCAGGGCCGCATTGCACTCCCATGGACTAGTTTTAAACCTTAACAACGTGCTAGACCCCAAGGGAGCGGCCAGGGGTCCGGTCTTCTCTGCCCTGTCAACCTTCCTCACAGACTGTCAGATCACTGACAAAATTTAGGTCTATAGGGGTGGGTAGGAGCAGTCAAAATCCAACCAACTACTTGACAGTTATTATAACTGTTTTTTACTATATGACCTTTTATGAACTATGAAATCCCCTGCCCTTTCTAAATCAGGTCAATGGTATTGACCTGGTATACCTTATTTTAAAACCATTTATTATGAGAGTATGACGTTAGTCCACCTTTACATTCTTCAGTGTCTTAATAAAAACCTTTTTATTGCAGTTTTTAATATCTAGAAAGGACGGGGCCTTCCATTTTTCTGGGTATATTTGACTGCATTGCACCCCCTCCTCACCCCTCGGACACCTTCAATTTCAAACATCCTCTAAGAACCACGCCGGATTGGAGTGCACGGTGCAAGGATCCTTTTTCCTTGCATTTATTTGCAGTCGGTCATATCAAGGCCAATTACCATAGATAGGTATTGGAATTTTAGAAATCATCAATACTGTGATAAGTACAGTGCTTAATGCTGTATTTTATATACTATATCCATTTTAACATCTGGATATGGCCTTGTGCAAGTTTTTTATCAGGGATTATAATAATCCTGTTTTATTTACTAACAATTTTACCAAACTGGTACAATTTCACTCCCATAGTATTCAATCTCTTAAGATTTTAATCCTTTTGCAACCTTTTGCTACATTTTTAAGTTATTTAATCTTGCCGTGCACTCCCTCTGGTCCAAAGGACTACACCAAATTCAAACATCCATACCAGTCCAATTATACTTCCTTTACCCACCCAAACTCACAGAAACCAACCCCTGCTGGCGGACCACCCTACACTTCTTATATTTCATCTTATTCCCCCCTGGGCGGCTTCTCGTTTCTTTTATTCTTCATGTACAATATATGTAGAATTGTACATGCTATAAATAATGTTCTAGTTCCTTAAATTCCTGTATATAAAAAGAACAATACATGTAGAACTGTACATATTAAAAATAATGTTCCAGTTGTGTTAATTCTTAACTTTATATAGTGTTATTTTCTTAACATATTGTTTTAAGTGGCCCTATCTAGGTAACCGTTTTGTCACCAGCAGCCTATCTTGCTGCAATTTATGTAAATTTATATATATGCAGTTTTTAACTATTGTTTTAACGCCACCCTGGGGGGGAAATTATCATTTTAAAATAGCCCAACACTCCTCAGATTTAAACAGACAGGGTCTCAAGTTGGAGCACCTTGCTATATTCCCTGTCTGCAAGTGTTCAACATAAGCTAACCACTTATCTCATAATTGTCTATTATCTATAACTAATTAAATGCATAACTAACTTGCCTATGCAAGCCCTTCTCTTAAATAAACAGCATCCACATTCCATCAGTGGATGAACCCTCACTCATTTTATTCAATTTCAAGAGTATTTTTACTCAACATTTAACATGAAAAGGTAAAATAATCCTAAATACCACCCATTCACTGTATTAAGCTGAAATACCCATTACATTCAGGGTATATTTATTATTATGACCCCCTTTTAAATTATTTTATTGGCAAAATTCCGCCTTTCCATATATTGACAGCATTTAAATGTAATATTGACTTGACAATATCACATCCATTCTTTAAAAGCTATGTTGAACCACTTAGAGATCTGGTTAAATATTAAAGTATTCATTAATTTACCCTAAATACACAACCGGTACTATTGTGCCTGTATCGTCCTCCAATTTTCTTATGTTTATATGGTTATTAAACCATATATTTGTTCCAGATCTCTAAGTTACAAAGACTCCAACAATCCCATTACAGCATATGCTGGAAAATGGGTCTAGAAATATGATGGCTCATATAAAACTATATGTTTCCCATCATTAAATCTTATCAGGTTGGGCTATCCTCTCTTTTTCTCACTATCTAGGTATCAACTGCAAAGGAAACAATAAATAAATAAAGTCAAAATACTAATTATTTTTACATTCCTCAAATTTAAATAATTATGTCACTTTTATAGAGACATAATACTCCAAATATTATTATGTCACTTCCATTTCAGACATAATTCCTAAAATTTATACAATTATATCACCTTTTAACTCTGCATATTTTAACCTAGCAGAGCTTTGATTAAAAATACTTTCCTTTGCAAATCTAAATTTAGCGCTCGACACCGATTGGTCACACCCCCTTCTAAACAGCTAATTCCATTGGTTCAATTACTATCCGTTTTTGAGCGTCCTATTTTATATGCAAATTCACTTTCCCACGCTCTGCATTCTTCGCAAAGGTCAACCAGTGCATTTTACTGCTATATTATATTTCCATTGTATATATTAACGCTTCTATGAATATTTTCCAAGAATTATTCAATTACAGTGCTTCTTGGAGTAATGACTATATTGTCAAAGACTTTTAACAGTAAAATAGATTTTTGCGATTAGATTTTTATTAAAGCACCGCACCCACACTGCAAAGATTTTATTGTAACACCCTTTGAAGAAGGGTTGTTTTAGTATTTTATCAAGCAAAGTTTTATATGTTAAGCAGTGTGCTCGGGCAATGGTTTTTAACCGAAGTCCCGAGGGTAAATAAGCCCACTCATCATCAATAGGTGTAATGGATTTTTCTATCATAGTGCATTCGCTTTTTGGTGTTTGTAGAGTTAAGACCTCTGGCATTTACCATTTGCCAATAACTAACTAATCTTATATTCAAACTATAGGGGTTGGTCACTGGTGAGTGTATGAATATTATTTTATTACATAAATTGTATTGTATTTGAATTGATTTGTTGATATATTTTATTTAATACTTGTCCTTAATTAATTAATATGTATTACAATGAAATATTGAAATTTCTATTATTATCATTGTAATATGTTGTATTATAATAATTGTTATTGTTTCAGGCCATCATTTGGATCCATAAAAAAGTATATAATTATACCCAAGAGTGGTTTTTTATCACACCCTATTACAAATAAATATAGGTTAAAATATACTATTTTCAATCAATTAATATATACAAGTCTTTGTGAGTCATTGAGTTCTCAATGGTTAAAAGTTCATAAAACATTATAATAATCAAAAACACACTTATACAATGTATTGCCAAACAAATTTGTTAAAAAAAGATCCATTAAATATCTCCATTCTATTTTGGCAATTTATAAGCTGTTTACATTAACACGAAACATGAACAAGCTGGCCATGATGGCCCAAAGTGCTCACATTAGAACTGGTACAGATGAAGACCATACTGTTGTGACAGGTTTGAACATTAAGGTATCTGAACAATACACAGGTGGGGTAGGATCAATTTTGATATGAAACATTGGTAAGTGCAATGGGCTAACTAAAGTATGAGTTGGGTAGTGGTCATGCATTATTTTGCTAATGGTTCTCAAATAATTTTCTCGATATTCTTACATGACCCTTTTTCATTAAGTCATTGACAATTCTGTGAAATGCACAAACAGTAGATTTGATGTCTTTTTCGCAAACAGTTTTGGAGAACTAGCTTCAATGCCATAATTGAGATGGCTGTGCTAAATGGTAAAATTTTGCTTTTTCTTTGATAATTTTCTGTCTTATGATGATAAATGATGTTAATGCAGGCTGTGAAGACATCAATGTTGCAACTGTTGGAAATCAAATGTTATCAATCAATTTTTATGGTCATGCGCAAACTGTGTAAGTTTGGTCAACATTGAGTAAAAAAGAGTGTGTGCAAGCCAATCATTGATAACTTGTTGATGTTTTTTTCCAAACACAAGGCGCAATAACTCTGGTGTTTCTGGATCGATCATGTTTATATCCTACTTCACCTGTAGTCTTACATTGAAGGACAAACTGTTCAGGATTGGTGAAGATTGGATGAAAAATGAAGTCTCTATCCTGAATAACCTCAATTTTTGCCTATTTTTTTCACAAACAAAGGGCAATAACTCTGGTGTTTCTGGTCCCATCTTGCTTATATTCCACTTCACCATTAATCTTATGGTCATAGTGCAAGACTGGTAAAGATTGGATGAAAAATAAATGAGTTTTTTTCACAATCACAAAATTTTGAGTTTTCTTTAAGGTAAGATACCGGTAAATCATTTTGTATCCCTCCGTGGTCCATTCGAAAGAAGTGCTATTACACAAGAGTTCCTTTTCTCTTCTGGTATAAAAGCCATTTAGCAATCTCAGTCATGCCTTTTGTGGTTATTTCTTATACCCCATGTGTGTCTGGATCATTTTGGTGTATTTCATTGGAGGCTAACTTGAAAGGTGAACTTTGGGGGGGGGGGGGTATTTTGATATGCACCTTTTGTCGAAATATGACTGCCGAAAACGCGTTTTCTACCTGTGTCTGCATTCTGTTGAAATGCATTTTCTTAGAAGTAACACGACATATCTTTTTTATTGAAATTTTTGGAAGAGGAAAATTCATATTTAAATTGATACCATGCTTGCACAATCTGAAATAAAGGAAAGCCTGTAAAAATGCTTGGCAAGTTGGCCGTTTTATTATGGGACCTTATGGGAATGGAATTACTGGTATCTAACCTTAAGTTTATATAAAGACACGTACCTGAAAATAGTAAAACCACTCCGTATGCTTCATGAGAAACTACAGATTTTTCCATGTTTAATATCACAAACAACCGATGTTCACACGGACGAAGAAACAATAAACTGAACAAAAACTAAATAGACTGTCAAAATAAGCGTTGCAGGTAACGTTTGAATGTTGCGACCACGTGTGAAATGATTACGTACGATAGGCCTAACGTTTAATAAGACAAAATGGACCATAGTCCAGATTGGACTAGATCAGCCCTAAGAGGTTTCGGACTAGCCTGTTTCCCGGTTCGTACTAATATAGTACGCGGGTAATTATACAAAAATGGCCAAAGGCATGTCACTCATGTTAAGATGATATTTTAGAGACTTTCTTTGATGACAGAAATCAAACAAAATGAGTTGTGATACAAAACTGTTATCAATGAAATAAAAACCGGATCTTTAAATTGCACACTTGCCTAATAATGCATTGTCACTCGTAAGATATGCCCAAATGTTAACCAACTTACTGGCGCAGTGCCTAAATCCGCCACATTTGGGGGTATTTTTACGTTATTTTCAAAAGTTGTTTACCGATTGCCATAAACATTTACATAAATCAAGTTCGGTTTAATGTGCATTTGCTGACGTGTTTTGGTTACATTTCAAATACTTTGATAATGAACAATATTTATAGAGATTAAAGGCCTGAACAGTGTAAAAAATCAGCTTAATCCGCCACCCCTTTTTAAATTGTTCAAACTGCTCGAAAATAATAATTTTTTATGAATTCTGTTTTTAAAGGAACTTCTATTGACTCCTATTGATAAAATTCCCACTTTTGTTTATTTAAGGTTCATTTTCTAGTGTTTTAAAATAAACACGATGATCCGAAGTTGCTTGGTGAAAATCGTAGATCTGGAAAAGTGACATTCTTATTCCAAATTTGACTATTGTTCTTATTAAATTTTCTATAATAAGCAGCTTGATGCCTGTTGTTAATACAATGTTTCAATTTCTTCCCAATACTCATTTGTTTTTATAAAAATAGCTCTGAAACTGAGGCCCTGCGTGCATGTGGGACAAAAAATATGCTTTTTTTCCGCATTTAATTGTATGTAATGCAAATTCATAATGGTTATTTCTATGCAGCACATGTTCACATGGACATAATAGCAAAACACGATAATTTAATTTTACCATGGACACCATGCGGGGCCTGAAAACTGCGCATGCGCTGTATGAAATAGATTCCCCGCATGCAGTTTGTTTGCATTTAAGGGTTATGTACAAAACAATTGGATTAAATATTTATTTTACCACAAATCAAGATGAAAACTCGGCAGCATTGATAAGGGAAAGTATCTGATTGACTGAGATCAACAAAATAGAAATCGCCGATAAAAAATTTCGGATGGGGTGGCGGATTTAGGCAAGTGGGGATTCAGGCACTGCGCCAGTATATAAGAAAATAACTAATAAAAACATAAAAAGTTGTCTGATAAATATATATATAAGTGTAAATTATATAATGCTTCAATTTTATCATATTTTTGACAAATTAAACTTTGCATGGTGACATTTGTTGGTTCGTCACCAGTTATTTTGTCATTACCGCAACAACCCATAATAACATACGTATACAGACACAAACATACTGCGTCATGATCAGGAATTTAATCGGGAATATTTGAAACTGGAAAATTGCAGAGCAGATACTTTAGTTATCATCCCAAGCCGCTGGAAAGTTGTCATTTGTACTGCGGATACTTTCTCATTGTCATTACCGTATGTGCTGAGAAATAAAACTGTGGCTACATAGTTATTGCTTATTGAAGCCATTCACCTTCATTTATGGTTCTGTCTCAGGTGAACGGTTTTTAATTCACGTAGAACAATATTTTTTGCATTTTCAAGTGAAATTTTTGCTAAATTGTCATTACCGAAACGGTCATCTCCGCAACGCTGATAAAATTTGGATAAATAAAACATGCTTGATTTAAGGCTCAATTCATTAAATGGATGTTTTCTTTCAACAAAATGATTTAAACTTTAATTGAAAGTAAATATCCGTTATATTTGACTGTATTGTATAGCCGATGTCATTTCCGCAACGGTATGTCATTACCGAAACGAGTTGTCATTACCACAAGGACAATATTTGTAAGATATATAGAATAAACACAGTACATTCTTGAAATTATGATAAAGCGAAATGAACTACTTTAGAAATGCAAAAGTATTTTAAAAGCATTTAGAAATTATAATAGCTCTTTTTAGCATTTATACATTAAATATGTCGAATATTTTTTAACCAAAAATAAAAACACAATAAAGAACAAATTATTTTTGTTTTAATATTGCATATTTTCGTATGCAATAGAACATTACTATGTTTTAACATGATGCACAATTAAAAATAACACTTTCGTGCAAATACAGCTTATATCTGTAAGTTTTCCACCGATGCGGTAATGGCAATTTGGGCAGATATAGGTGTCAAGGTCACATCATTTTGGTAACACTGATTGCCTATTGAGCGCTGCTGACAATTGTTCTGTTACCTATATAGGCTAAATTAAATGTTTAAAATAAATTTTGTAAAAAATTAACACTTCGGGTTTCTTCTGAAAATTCAAATAAAATGGCCATAATTTGTGGAATTACCCAAGCCTGGCACAAACCAATAAATGTCGGACGTGATGGTTTGTCGGCTGCAATGCAATTTTGACAAAAATGAGTCCACCCAGAAACCACATGGCCTTTGAAAAGCAAATTTATGTTAGATTACAAAAAATAAAGCCATAAAACAATATTATGTAGAAAGCTTGAAGGTTAACGTATAATATCCTATTGACACAAATCGTGCTGTATTGATAAAGTCAATCCATACCACTGCATACATCTGCTTCTATCCTGTTTCGGCTGATTTCTTTGCATAAGATATTTATATAAAGCCAGATTGGCGGACAAGTATCCAAGTTGAAAATCATGTGTTAAATTGCCACGAATCAAATGCTGTTAAAATAACATTATTTATGAAAATAATTCATTCTCAATAATTACTTTGTAGCTTTAATACACATTTTGGTATAACCGAGAAAATAAAATAATCATTCTACTTAACTTTATTGGGAACAAAATTAATGTTTCAATAGTTACTATTATAAATTATTTGAATGATATTTTTGCACGTTCATTCACTATTTAAGTTATATGTTATATCTACTTTTAATTAAAACAGATATGCATATCATTCAAGCGACATTTAGTACCAGTCTTTTACTTTTACATAGTTGGATTTTTAGTAAAAATGACTTAATTTTACATTTGACAAAACTATTTTATACTAACAGAACTAACAACTTTGGTTTAAATAGATTTATAACTTGTTTTATAACTATGCACTTCTTATTGAACTGTATGTGTTGTTTTATCTTTACTGAAATGTTCAAATAGATGATTGAGAAGACTTCTTTTTCGAGCAGGTTGTACTAAACTAGTCCCAAATATGAAAACTGTAATTGAGAAGTGTATCCTGAACATATGCCATGATGACTTTAGTTACAGCTCGTTTTACACATATGATAAACATACTGTTTGTTGTGAGACATGCAATAACTTTGTTGTGCTTGAATGCTAATGAAATATCATAAAATGTGACAAACAGTTAAGACAGACACAACACAACAATTGTTTTATTTTCATCCGCAATACATATAAAAGTATGATTGTACAATACTTGACATTCTATATATACATAAATAAAATGTATTCAAATAACTTGATTAAGGTAACAAATATTCTTATATAGTTCAAAAACAAACATTTTAGTATTGTAAAGCACTCATATTGTCCATTCACTAGTTTCAGTTGTGTAACTAGATTTTAGGGTAATCGCCTATGCTCCCGTAATGTAACACTTTTTTATATCGGCAGACTGAGACGGATCTGAAAATAAACAATGCTGTAAAATAATGTAATATGTATCTATATGCAAACAGTAAACACTCATGAAAGTCTTTGATCTAAAAACAAGATATATATTACACTAGTCCTCATTTGTGCACATCATACTAAACATAACAATAATGACCAATGTTAAACATTTCACATAATGCATATTTATATTCATTGTAATCTGGAAATAAATAACAGGCTGTCTGACTAAAAAGATCCCATTTAAACAAGTTATGTCCGAAATTTTGCGTTATTGGTGATTGTCCGAATGAATGTACAAGTACTTAAATTGTTCTGGATATAGGTTTTTCTTTAATCTAATAACAAGTATCATTGCTCTTTAAAATCAATATGCCATCATGCACTCACCGCCATGTGTGAACTTCAAATAGACGCTAATTAATACACTTTCGCTCAGAAACTAATGTCTGTCAACACTCCATCACTGCCGTCGCGATGCCCCTTGTGCCTGACCCATAAACGGAGTGATACCGGCAGGAAATCCAGAATAGTTTTGGACTGGTTGTACTGCATTGCCCATGAGTCTGGTTCCCAGCGGGTTCTCAGTGTTTTCGCACAAAAACACAAATTATGTATAATTTATAGAGAATACATGGTTGACCAATGTCGGTGTAACATTAAATTTTACCCATTTGAAAATTGACCTTTTTCAACGGATGATTGATCTACTTTCAACGTTGAAAACTGACCCTGTCCGATATAACTAGGGATGTCAACGGCTACCAAAATTGGTATCCCGTTATTCGTATGTAGTATCCGGATAACCGTATAGATCGGCATTGGCGGCCGGAATCTGGCACATGTTAAAGTTGGAAAATTAAGTTGACATCTAGACCATAGTTCTTTTTTGAAAACACAATACTATTTCATTATTCAAAAAAGTACTTGTAACAAACTACGTCGATTTCTGTTCATAAATTGTGCGTTTTGTGTAGCGTGCAATGTTGTTATGCCCTTCAAGTACCCCAATTAAAAATTTGATTTGGGTAAAGGTAAGTAGGTGTTAAGGCTGACTGGTGTATGGTAAACCTGTAAATTGAGATGTTTGAGTAAAATAAGCCATGTACTAATCAAATGCACATAAACACAAAAACTGGGATGGATCAATGTTACTATATATTTTATTTTAATTGGCATTGTTAACTGGTAGAGAACCATCTGTTATCAAGAGAGACGCACCTAATTGGCATAATCGATTGTGACATCTTGTTTGTTTAATAGTCCTGTCAAAGTTAGTGTGGCGTGAAAGCACCACTTGTTGTTTTATAATAATCGTATTCCGACCGAGGGGTGTACGTGTTTATGACACGTCCGCTGTACGAGGTGGAGACCTCCTGTAGAAGCCTATAGCTTTGTTGTGTTAATAATAGGTTATACGGACGATACGGACCATGGACCATACGGCCCAGACCATACGGCCCAGATTCGCGGACCATACGGCCCAGATTTGCGGACCATACGGACCACATGTTTTTTACGTCATGGAGATTATTTTAATACACGAAATACTACAATACTATGCTGTGCATACTATGATACTATGTACCATTAAAAAAAAAAAAATTGAAACGTTTGTGTTCATAATTATTTCAATAAAATTATTTCATATTCTCAGATTTGAACTCATTTGATGTTATCTATTACAGTAATTGATAATATACACTAATTGATTAACACGTCTGTAATTACCAATTAAAGGTAAAGTGTGACAATCGTTATTATTGTAGACAACATCGGCTTATGTTTGCATCTCGGGTACGCACTATTTATGACACATATTGATTGATGTTATCAATTACATTAATTGATAATATACACTAATAGAGTGAACACGTCTTTAATTACTAATTAAAGGTAAAGTGTGACAATCGTTATTATTGAAGACAATATAAGTATCAGGTATGGACATGGTCTTGCCATATTCGAAAAAATGCCTGCGCCTCCATGTTTATTCTGCTTAAGGAGAATTTACTCCACCTCAAGAGCGGTCACTTGTGACAAGTGCCAACGGTGGCATCATATCCGATGTGGAAACACAGGGATTACGGAGGAGGAATATGACGAAGCTGTTCGAAATCATCATGAACTGCGTTTCGTATGCATGAGGTGTCGTCACTACGATACTACTGATGAGGACATGGATGTAGGTGAATATGAAGTCACCCACGTACAACTGCGGGTGCCTGATGCACCGATGGACATTGAACCCACACCGTCAACTCTGTTGTTGAACGAAGAGTCAGGAAGTGGTGATATTATGGACGTGGTGGCAACAGATTACGCAACGTCAATGTTTGACGTGAGTCGACCTGAGCGTTCAGTGGAGTTGGAAGAAGAAGAGACGTAAGTGGACCAATTAAAAAGTTATCATAATAATAATAATATAATAAATTTATAAATCAAACAAATATTTGTTGTTTTATACAAATAATAATACCATTCCTATGTTTTACTTCTTATTATAACAATACAATAATTTATCACTATAGTCATATATATCGCATAATTATTTGTTATTTGATGTTTGACTTCTTATTATAACAATACAATAATTTATCACTATAGTCATATATATCGCATAATTATTTGTTATTTGATTAAATTAATTGGGTATTATTCCTATAAAGTAAAATGCTAAGTAATCAACAATGATTTTTTTCAGTGACCTCAACGATGAAACCGTCCATGATGTCGTAATAGACGGAACACCTACATACACAGTGGTGGACGGTGGTTCTAAGAAAGGTTCCCGGAAGCTAGTCTCCAGCGAAGGCTATGCGTTCGTGGTGAAGAGAACCTTGGTCTCTGGTGTGACGGAGTGGAGATGCAGCGTCCGAGGAAGGGGAACTGGTTGTCCGGCGGTCATAAAGCAAACTGGGGATGCCTTTGTGAAAGGCGCACGGGGACACAGTCACCCAGCAAATCCCGGTCTACTCACTGCTGTTCAGAAAGCGAAAGAGGTAATTATAGTTAATTTATCTGTCATATATCATAAATAAAATGTTCAGCCATTTTTTTTATTACTTCAACGTCGAAAAGTATAATAGTTGCTAATATGTGTTTCGCTTTTAATTACAGATAACAGTGGCGGCTCGTGGAGACGTGTTCGAGACTGCACCCGTCATTGTCCGTCGTGTGTTGGAGGAGTTCTCAGACCCAAACCTACCACCCGGTGCTCGAAACAGTGAGCAAAATCTGTTCAAACTCGCAAACAGGTGTCGCAAGAACATGCGACCAAAAGACCCAGTGTCGACAGAATTTGAGGTAAGATAAATCCCATATGCTAAATCAGACACATAGATCATTCCACAAAAAATAACTTGTCCATTGTACATACCATAAATGTGTATTTTGTTGTTGTTTTTTTATGGGTAATGGGTAATGTATAATTATCCATTTCTTTTTCAGATCGATGAACAGTACCTGAACAATGCGATCAACGAACCGTTCTACAGGGGAACGGTCACGGTAAAGGAACGGAGACACGTCATTCTAGCGACGGATACGCAGCTGGAGCTGCTGTCGAAGGCAAAGACATGGTATATGGACGGAACGTTCAAAGTGGTGAAATCGCCGATAACGCAACTCTTTTCAATCCATGGCTTCGTGAAGTACGAAGATGTAATAAAACAGCTACCACTGTGCTTCGTCCTCATGACTGGGAGGAAACGAAGAGATTACAAACAGGTATCTAAACAGTATAGTTTACAGATAATTTATCACCTTATATTATATATATATTTAATCACATTTTATAAATAATGCTATTATCAGTATGGTTTATTGTAATTATTATTGTTATTATTATCATTTCAGGTGTTGCAGAAAGTGAACTCACTTCTAAGCGAAACCAAAGTGACAACGTTCGTGGTCGACTTTGAGGCCGGTCTCTGGCAGGCTATTCGAAAGGTCTACACGGATCCTGAAATCAAGGGCTGTGCGTTCCACTTCGGCCAAGCATTGTGGCGAAAGTGCCAAGAACTTGGTCTCAGGACAGCCTACGAGAGTAGGGATAGAGTATACAAGATGCTGCGGAAGACCTTCGCGCTCCCTCTTCTGCCACCAGCCGACATCCGTCCCGCGTTTGCAAATATCAGGGAAAAAGGTCAAAGCGACCAATTAGCCCTCTTCTTCGCTTATGTTGATCAAACTTGGATGAGCAACAGCATATGGACAGTCGAAAACTGGTCGGTATACGGGCGATCAGTGCGAACTAACAACGACGTTGAGGGATGGCATAACCGCCTTAACCGCAGGGCGAAAAAGGGGAATCTGTCCTTCTACCTACTTATCACCCTGCTGTACGAAGAAGCGAACGAGGTGCAGATGCAATGTCAGCTCATCAAAGAGAAGAAGTTAAAGCGCCACCAGAGCAAACAAACCCGTGCCGTCCAAGGGCGTTTGTGGGCGGCTTGGGACCGCTACGGGAAGAGAGAAATATGTACGAGTGAGTTGCTGAATGAGTGTTGTAGATTGTATGGACCTGTGTGAACGGTTGAGTGTAAAGGTACATTGTGTATATGTCTGTTTGGTTGTTTGCTTGTATTTTTTTCTATTGATATTTGTTGTACATAGATATGTATTTGTTTAGACGTGTTTTATATATATGTGCCTCAAATTACACTCTGGAATGAACATGAAATACTTATTGATTAAGACATGGTCCGTATGGTCGGCAAATGTTCAAATGTTCAAATTTAAACAAGTATGTTGTCATTAAACGACGCAATAACGTAAATGTATGCCGTGTAATTACAGAAACTTTAATATTTTATTAAATTTATTAATACAATATTGAAGGAACACGAAATGAATATTATTTCAGACATGGTCCGTATGGTCTGCATATCTGGGCCGTATGGTCCGCAAATCTGGGCCGTACAGTCTGGTCCGTATAGTCCATGGTCCGTATCGTCCCTAATTCTTAATAATATACATGCAAGAAGGGCGTTTATATGCCTAATAAAACGAGCAAAATAGGATTTTCAATTTTTATACGAATATTCGGTTACTAACTTGGTAACCGGATATTAACATAGCGACCGGATAACCGGTTATCCGGATATTCGTTGACATCCCTAATTATAACCCATCCACGCATGAAAATTCGACCCTCGTTGCAAACTGATCAAATATAGCCAGGTTTTATTTCCACTGATTCCAATACTCCTATGTGCCTATTACCACCGTAGTTATCATATAGACCAACGAATAACAATTCTTTATTTTTCAGAACTGTAAGAAATAGTTAACGTTTAGTTATACATTCGAGTGCGCTACTAGCTACTAAAGATAATTATTTGCCAATTCAAGGGCCATACCTCTGCAGATACAGGTCAGATATAAAAAGTAAAACCCAGCTCTACATTTTAAGATGCTTATTTACGTCTAATTGTTAAATCAGTGACTATAATTTATGTATAATGTATAGACAAGATTTCTGAAAACTTATTAACTTCAGTATGCTGTAGAGCATTGTAGATGCTAATGATTAGCTTTAATTGGAATGCTAGAATAATGATATAACTTTGCACCGATGTTGTTATTGAGTCATTTGACTATTATCCATTTGTATAGACAAAACCGAAACAAAACTATAACACACTTAATGTGTCAGCTACCACTAGTACCACTACCATTACTTGTGTCACATACTTTACCTTTGCTTGTCTGTCAAAGGTCAAGGTCACTGAAATTGCTAAACTAGTTCTCCCACAAGAGCACGGTCAGCTAGTCTGGCTGAAGTCAAACGCATCATTGTCAAGGCAAAAGAAGCCAGGAGTGATTGCATTTCTTGAGTTTAGAAATATTCCATTGCAAGACCTCGGATTTTCATAATGACAACTGTTGTAAGGTAGACACAATCAAAATAATCATTCCAGTTTAAATTGGGAAACGCATACCTATGACAATGAATACATGTGAAAAGAAACGTCAGTGGGATCGCCAGTTACTCATCAAAACAAACAACAGAATTTTACAGACATGTGAGGAATTAGCCACTTTTGTCACCTCGAATAAAAAATTTTTTACGCTTATCAGAGCCTAGCAAAATAGCAGAACAACATAAATTTAATTCACCAAAGAAAAACAATGGTGCAAACTCTATCCATGGGAATACAGAACTGATGAAGTTCAAGTTTAAACAATATATGGAAGGCTTGTCGGGCCGAGTAAATTTGTTTTCGGAGAAGGGTTAAGTAATGGGTAAAGTAATTAAGTGTAAACAACAATTTCACGTGTGTTATCTCGACAAGTTGCGCAGAATTAGTTTCTTTTGAAACATGATCTACATGAAGCGTGACACTGCTGATAATTTGATCATTGTTTCAGTATAGATTGTTGTGACTGAATTGAATGCGTTTATTTGGTAAATGTGTCTGATTATTACTCCATGATTGTTTTTATGGATGAAACTATTGTATTTTAATTAGAATATACGTAGACATGCGTTATTATTAATGGACTTATTATTCCTACTTTCATATGTCATAATTATATATTTCATTGATTTTTATGATAAGAAATTCTCTTTCTTATAAAAATAAAGGGATGTTCCATTCAGATTCCAATTTCATGAAACAAATTATACGAGTATATAATTTACATCCCCAAATGCTGAAAGACTCCATCGAATCATTTTGGTTCGTTAAAAAACATGGGCGCAAGGGAAGGGGTCGTTTTTTCTTCTATGGTTATATTGAAAACTTGGAAAATCTTCTTGTCTAAAACCGCATTCTGGATTTAGAAAACATTTCATACAACTGTTCCTTGGGTGACCCTTTACCAAATTTATTTAAATTATTTTGATTAGTTAAAAAACATGGAGGCCAGGGGATGGGGCGGTTTTCCTAATAAACTATTTGAAAACTTTTAAAATTTTCTTGTATGGAACGATTTGATGGATTCGAAATAGTTTCACAAACATGTTCCAAATATGTTCCTTAAAACTGTTCTGATTCGCTTACAAACTTACTGTCAGTGGAATTTCGTTAACTTACATTGTCAACGTTCATGTTCAAACATCTCTAAACAACATATACCGGTACCTTTGAAGACCCTTATTCTATTTAAAGTGAGAATTTCGTTGAATGCAGGGGATGTCAATTGAGCAACAGCTAGATATAGTTTAGAATCTTTTAATATACCGGGTAGTATTAAAGAGGGAAATGCAATTATTACCTATTCCTAAACATACGCAGTTTTTAACAAATATATAGGATTAATAAATGAATGAATAAATAATGCATATGTATTTGTACTGTTTTGTTGAGTGACACAAAAACCAATTAAATTTGAATACATGTATTTATCCAAAATATTGATTCATGAATTCCTTACTTTGCAATAATACGATGTTTAAAAAGTTAGATGCATACTTGTACTTAATATATATTTATAAATATGATTATGAAGGAACATGTCACATGCATTTTAATTTTTAGCAAATTTAAGATGCATAAATATTATCATCCTTGCATAATTCTAGCGTTTAATATTTAAAACGCACTTAAATTTAATATATATTTAAAATACAAAAGTTTGTTTTCGGTATCTGAAGCTGTTACGTCCTCACTAGTAGATACCTGGTAAAGGGTATTGGAGTGGATCAAATAGAAAAACAAATTAATAAGGGAACTTGAGAACTACAAACAAGTCTGTACATAAATCATCATAATTTTACAGTGAAATTGCATTATACATCACATTTTATCATATATTTCACATACAATTAGAAATAATGGTAAACAATGTAAGAATAATTTCACCATGTTTTGTATATCAAACGTATGGATCTAAATAGTATAAATCTAAATAAGTATGTTTAAAGCCTTATGTACATTTTCACATACAATTAGAAATTCTGGCGATGTTAGCAATGTAAGAATAATTACACCATATGTTGTTTCTAAAACTTGCAAATCATATCAGTATGTTTAAAGACCCGTGTACACAAATAATAATTAATATAATTACAATAAAATGTGTTATTTAATTAGATATGAAGGATTTACAATTGAGCTATGATCGGACACAGTTAAATCTCTGCAGCCTCTACACTACTAATTTACTAACAATTTTGCTTTGTTATATTGCCCTAATTGTATATGTTATATACTTGGGTGAAAATAAAAGTCTTGTTCTGTTCTGTTCTGTTCAGAGATTTAACTGTGTCCAATCATAGCTCGTTTAAATCCCTGCCGGCACGAAGTTGCACGTGATCATAGGCAAACACTTGGCGCGAAATAAAATCGTGGACAAACACATGATAAAAACGCGGACAAGGTAACATAATCGCGTTGTTATGTTTACTTTTTTTTTATTTATTGTTTCGTTTTCATGTTAACTCGTAACATACTTGGACCAATTAGTCTCCCTTGAAAACTTCCAAATCTGTAAGTTTTTAACTCTTGGTGGAAGTGGTAACTGAGAAGAGTACCAATGGGGAAGTAACTACTGCTAGGGGTTTGAAATCTCTGCGCGAAGAAAGATTGAAGATTTATTTTCTGAGCAAGTTTTATGTTGATTGGACTAAAAATGTGACTTCTAAAGTGTTCACAAGATTTTTCTTCAATTTGACCTGGTGACCTAGTTTTTGAACCCACATGACCAAGTTTCGAACTCGTTTGAGAAATCATTGGGACAAATGTTCTGAGCAAGTATCATGATTATTGGGCTATAAATGTGGCCTCTAAATTCTTCGATATAGCCATATAAAGAAACCTCCCCGCCCCCTGGCGGCCATCTTTTTCAACGGAGCGGAACCATTTTCGAACTCAGCCGAGATATTATAAGAACAAATGTTCTGAGCAAGTTTCATATTGATTGGGCAAAAAATGTGACTTCTAGGGCGTTCACGGGCGTTTTCTTCAATTTGACCTAGTGACATAGTTTTTGACCCAACATTACCAGATTTCGAAATAACATTTTTAAGTTTAATATACTCTGTAAGTATTTAATATACAATTTTAATAACCGGCTGTTACCTAACCAGAGAAAATACCAGGGTTAAATATTTAACCAAACTAACACATATACCACCAGTGTTAAACAATTTGGTTGGTGTTATTTTACTTAACTCATTTATCAAACTACTCACTTATCCAATTAAATATCCATGAAAAGTTTTCATAATTAAATGTCCCCAGAAGCTAAAACTAACAGAGTCTATTGCTTTATCAGCATATAAAGTGTAATAGTAATATGATAGAAAAAAAAGAAAAATTATATTTTTTTATCGAGAATTATTTATTTTCTTAAGGAGTAGCATACCCCACTGGCATGCAATTGATTGTTCATTCTCTAATCAATTGTTTAACTTGTTAGAACTGAAATGTGTGCAACAGAACCATTCCTATCAAATGGCGAATGCCACCATAATAACATGGAGAAACGGTTTTAATTATGTTTCCTACAAATTCGTCTTATCTTTTGGCATTACAATTTCAAAAGGTTCAGTTCTAATATCATATCATATGTTGTATTATACGATTTAAAAAAACGCGGGCTCGTTGAATACAACCTTACACAATCAACACGAGCGGTACGAGCCACTGGAACACCACAGTCATGTAATATTCCCTATACATACCATGAATGTAAAGGTAATTACATATACATGTATCAATTACATGGAGTGAATGGTCTTCGAAAAAAAGAAAGAAGAATAATTCGTTCACAAAATCTTGATCATTTTTACTGTTTAATAAAACAAGGCATGTCACAGGATGTGACGTTTACCCCCGAAGCATATGCTTGTCAGAGGAGACAAAACAATGTCAGTTAAATGTTGGCAAAATGACGCTTCCTTCAAAAAGAGTGATGGTTCTTGTACTCTGCACTTACTCTATACGTCCCTTATCAATATATGTGGTTTTATTTTAAATTACTTGAATACTAATGGAGTTATGCACTGCACAAGAAAATTAACTGAATGACAATAACTCTATAAATATTGTAAAAAGAGTTGTAGACCTTGTACTCTGCACTTCATCTCATTGTCCTCTATCAGTACATGAAGTTCATTTGAATCCCTTCAATACTAATGGAGTTATGCTCCGGTACCCTAAAGTACTACCACTTGTACGGCGCAATGGGACAGAATACGACTACTAACGCCTTATATAGAGGCGCATACTAAAACGCGGACCAATCTGCGGACCATATAGATTATGTAGGAAAGTGCGGACCACATCGACAAAGACGGATTATCGGAAACTGCGGACGTTATGCAACAAGAAGGAAATCGGCTGTGCTGCATGTGTGACTGACCCGTGTATACAAATAGACTTGATATTATGTTTAATTAAAGACGTTCACATATTTTATATTTTGTTTAATATTTTATGGAATAAATATAATACAAGTTGTTACACTTTTATTTGTCTCACAATAAGCATATAATTTGTTTAAAGTGATTAAACCAATATTTAATAAAATGCACTACACAGTACAAGCGTTTGAGGTTTTCATACCATTATCACCCAAAAATATATATAATATGAATTTGTAGAGGTGCTATTTGATATTTTCTTTTGCTCGAAGTCTTTCGACAAAGTATAAATTTTTAAAGAACAATTATATATATCTCTTAGAAGTACCGTGTGACTAATATATGTATAATTGGTATATGAAACGACTTTTAGTGGTTTACAGTGGTTATTATTTTATATAATTATTGACAGTGTTGTCTGTAATTATCTGTAATGGTTATCTGATCAAAGCAACACGCATCACCTTTAGCAAACCTGTTATGTTAGAGTAAATATTGAATGTATATATATATTAAAGAAAAATCATAAATCGTTCTTAATAGCTATTATACCCAAACAAATATAGATATATCGTATTTCTTGTTAAATGTTGTTGCTTTTCTTTGGATATTTGTTTGTGCATTTTTTTGTTCATAATGACCATGATCGTGGGACACTCTCAGGCCAAGTATTTGCCCGGTGTTTGCATGCCCTGGATATAGTGTGAAGGATTTCCATGGTAATCACGTTGGATTTTATGACTTAGTGCCTAAGAAGACAATAAGTATATTATCGTATTCATTTTTATCTTAGGAATTCATCCGAATGTCCTGCAATCAGCTAATCAGGTAATTCAACATTTCTTAATAATTTAAAATCGGTCAATTATATAAAAGTTTATAAATGATTTATAATATATCACCAGGTACAAAATATTCAAGGCATAGCAAAATCAAACTAGACGTAGAACAAAATCAAGTAATCAAGTAATCAGTGATAGCTTTCTTCTTAATTCATATGGTCCGCAGTTTCCTTCTTTGTTCATATGGTCCGCAGTTTTCGTCTTTGTTCATGTGGTCCGCAGTTTCCTTCTGTGTTCATATGGTCCGCAGTTTCCTTCTTTGTTCATATGGTCCGCAGTTTCTCGATATTAGCGGACCAGTTAAACGTATATAACGAAATAATAGTGTAATTCATATGGTCCGCATTTTTCTTCTTTTTTCATATGGTCTGCAGTTTCTCGATATGAACGGACTAGTTAAACGAATAGACAAATAATAGTGTAATTCATATTCCGCATTTTTGTCGTCTTAAGTCATATGGTACGCAGTTTCCTTCTTTGCTCACATGGTCCGCAGTTTCTTTCTTTGTTCATATTATCCGCAGTTTGTTTCTTTGTTCATATGGTCCGCAGTTTCTCGATATAAACGTTTCTCGATATAAACGTATAGTGAAATAATACTTTCAATCATATGGTCCGCAGTTTCCTTGTTTGTTTATATGGTCCGTATATCCGATATGTATATGTTATTTGTAACTGACCATTGCGCTCGTCGTATATAGACACGATACCCTGAAGTACTACCACTGGCATTGGGGAATGAGACAGAATACGGACTCCTAACGCTTTATAATTATAGACCAGGTACCCTGAAGTACAACCACTGGCAAGGGGGAATAGGACAGAATACGGACTACTAACGCCTTATACCTATAGACCAGGTACCCTGAAGTACAACCACTGGCATGGGGGAATAGGACAGAATACGGACTACTAACGCCTTATATAGACACGGTACTCTGAAGTACTACCACTTGTATGGGGAAACGGGACTAAATAGAGAATAATAATGCTTCATATAGACCCGGTTCCCTGAAGTACTACCACTCGTACGGGAGGATGGTACAGAATACTTAAATAAAGACTAGTTACTCCTTATATAGACCAGGTACGCTAAAGTACTACCACTAGTACGGGGGAACGGGGGAATGGTACAGAATAAAGAACTATAACGCCTTATATAGGCCACGTACTCTGAAGAACTACACCTAATAACGGGGAAACGGGACTAAATAGAGACTAAAAACGCCTACTGGACTGAAGAGACTAAAAAGGCCTTGTATAGACCCGGTACCCTGAAGTACTACTACTTGTACGGGGAATTGGACATAGTATGGACTAATACTGCCTTATATAGACCCAGTACTCTGAAGTATTGCCACTAGTACGGGGAAACGGGACTGAATAGAGACTAATCCCGCATCAAGATGCCGGAGGCATAGAAACAACAAAGGCCCATAATTCTGCCAAAATTAGGATCATCTACACACTAAGGTTCTTCAGCAGAAAAAAAGAAATTTTGAGCGAAAACGGCCCAGCAGCTAAAGAAGAATTATTATTTTTTTTTTTTTTTTTTTTTTTTTTTAGTGTGCACAATTTTATTTTCTTCATAGTATATTATACACACATTCATGCTATATATAGAGTAGTTAAAAGTTGTAATGTACATATATTGTAAAGCTGCATATAAATAAAGTTGTAAACATCCATACATGCATACTATACATACAATTTTATATATCAAAAACATTTTACAGAATACTAAATTGAACATACATGCTATATAAATTTTTAGATGTAAACATGTATATCTTCTATATAATATTGCACACCTTTTTGGGGGTAAGTAATCATGTATTTTACTTTTAAACAGAAATTTTTGATACAAAACATGGAAGAAAGTGAATAGGACACAGTGTAATGTCAGTATGGTTATTTGAATGTACAAAAGGATCATGATAGTATGTACATGCTTGTATATTGGGTTTTATTGCATTAAAAGTCTTACAACTGACCAGTTAGATAATCGAAGTTCTGGGTTTTTGCACAGTGTATGTTTTTGAATTTCCCAAGCTAGTTTTAGACTTTTCTTTAACCCTGAAATAGTAGGAATTTTGCAAGATTTTTGACACATAAAAATATATCTCTTCACTTCCAAAAATAAAATATTAATATGGTCCATTTTTTTGTTGCACATTCCAAATAGCATGTCTTGACAAGTCAATGTAGGTAAGTCAAACTGGTTTGTATTCAATTCATTTTTAATATTATTAATTAAAGATTGGACATGTTCACAGTCCCAAAAGAGATGAGTTAAAGTTTCTTCATATTTGTTACAAAAGCAACATAAATTATCAGTTACAATTTTCATTTTTTGTAACAGAGATTTCGTTCCTAAAATTCTATGTACAATTCTAGTTTGTAACCATTGTAAATATGTATCTCTGGATAATTTAAAAACAAAACTGTATGCATATTTCCAATCTATATTGTTATACATTTCGTTCCATTTGCATTGACTGGAAGGTTTGTCATTATTTGAGATAAATTTGTCATATACTGCTTTATGTTTTTGCATGAAAACGAGTTCACTTAAATAGAATGAAATAAAAACGTTGTTACTATTTGGTACATATGTTGTATCAAATCTAGAGTTTCTAATGAACTGTGATACAGATCTTTTAAGCCCTTCATAAAATAAAAAATTGAGGGATTTACCAGTATAAACCTCAATGTCTTGCTTTGATATTAAACTTCCAGAGATACACATTATGTCTCTAACAAATCGTATTCCTCTTTCATACATATTATTTTCATAAATGCAGTTCAAACCAATTTTAAAATTGGTATTATAGAACAATGGCATATTCAATACATCATCAAATTTACAAATGTTTATTTTATCAATGTACATAATATAATATCTAAGAACATCTTTCCAAAAGTGGTTTCCTATTTTATTCACAATTTTCTCAACATAAGCTGTCCCCATATTAATCATTTTTTTAACATCAAACATGGAATAAACTAGCTGAAAACATTTACCTGTACATGTTACAATTTTCTTTATCCATGTCAATTTCATGCTTTTTTCAAATGAGTAAATATCTATCATGTTAAGTCCTCCTTCCTCATATGGTTTAATGAGAATAGTGTGTTTAATTTTTAGTGGGCCATTCCAGATGAAGTTACAAAAGCTGTTATGTATTTGCTTTAATATATTTGTCCCAGGACTGGGGAGGGCTATAAACAGATGTGTAAACAGGGGAAGTAACAAGGATTTTACCACAGTTATTTTTCCTAATGGTGTGAGGTTTCTTTTACTCCAAAATTGTATCATATTTTGTACTTTGATTATCTTGTTTGAAAAATTGAGGTCAACCATTTTTTCTAGATTAATATCAAATAAAATGCCTAGCACTTTAAAACTGGTTGTGCCCCACACTAGTTTGTACTTAGTTTTTATTGATTGTGCACTGTATTTCTTAGAACCTATCCATATCAAATTTGTTTTATCGTAATTAATTTTAAGTCCGGATTCTAGTGCAAAAACTTGTAATAAATCAATTGTAGCATTTAGTGAATTTTCTGAACCGTCTAGTAATAAAGATGTGTCATCCGCAAATTGGGAAATTTTGTATTCTATATTTTCAATTTTAATTCCTTTAATTTGTTTTGAATTCCTTATGTTAATTGCTAAAATTTCCGCACATAGAATAAAAATATAAGAACTTATTGGGTCACCTTGACGGCAACCTCTTTCTTTTTTAATGAATTCTGATAGATACCCATTGATCTGTACAGCTGCCATGGAGTTGTAAAGAAAAAGAGAAATCCATTTTCTGAACATAATACCAAAATTAAAATATTCTAGAGTTTTCTCAATGAAGTTAAATGCTAGTGTATCGAAGGCCTTTTCGAAGTCTAGAGTCATTAGAAGTCCTGGTATTTTATTATCCTCCGTATATTTCATGATATCATATATAAGTCTTGTATTTTCACCAATATATCGACCTTTTATAAAACCGGTTTGATCTTTTGAAATGAGCGTGTCAAGGACTGTTTTCAATCTGTTTGCAATTGTACCTGATGCTATCTTATATACAACGTTTAAAAGTGTTAAAGGTCTAAGGTTCTTAAAAAAGTGCCTTGGTTTACTATCTTTTGGAATACAGGTTATGATTCCTTGTTTTTGAGTGATTGACAAAGATCCAGAAATAAAAGCATGATTCAGACTTCTTAAAATAAAACACTTCAGATCATTCCAGAATAAAAGAAGAATTTAACATACAAAATTCCGGTATGGAATATGTGCAACGCTTAATGACTCTATCTTTGTGGGGGCAAAAAAATAAACAATATACTAAATATTTAAAATATTAATCAATTTATGATTGTAATAAGAGTGTTACATGCTTTTAACTGTATTAGCAAATGTGTTGTGGGGTAATGTTTGTTTTTACGTTTAAAAATACATGTGCTTAAATGCTTAGAAATGACCCTTTTAATTAATAAAGCATCTTGAGTAGCAAACGATCATATTCTGTCAAAACAAAACGGAGTTTTAAAAAACTTGTGCGTCTGTCAGGGAGCAAACCCAAAACCGACAGAGTGCGAGTGTGACACGCAATCAACTAGGCTATCGAGTCTGATAATTTTCAAGCGACATTTTCAGATATGATAACTGGAGGGTAACCGAGCGCTATGAATAGTATCGATGCTGCGAAATTACCGGTAAACTGCGAGTCCATTTTGTTCATTATTATAATAATGGCCAAGTTAAAAATAAAATAAGTGCTAAAATAATAAATCATGCCCCACTCAACGAATAACCTTAATATGAGTCAATCAATCAATCAATCAATCAACCAATCAATCATTATTAGTAGCATAAGGCCTCCGGCCTAAAATACAATCAATATGCATCAACAATTGTAGTGACAAAATATTTACAGCAAGGATAAAATTATCGATTATGTATTCACTATATATACATACAGTCGAATGTGACTGGCCTAAATCTGTTAGGATCATAGTTCTTTGACTGTTCGTCTTTGAACAAAGATCTAGAAATAAACATTTATAAATCTTTGCTTTGAAATAGCGGTAGATTAAGTTGTTCTGTTAAAAACTACAAACTACAGGTAGTACTTCAGGGTACCAGGCCTATATACGGTGTTACCTGTCTAAATTCAGTCCCGTTGCAGCGTACTAGTAGTGATTGTTCTTGAGAGTACCTGGTCTGAAAAGGACGTTTTTATAGTACCAATTCTGTCCCAGACTAGTGGTAGTACTTCAGGCTACCGGGTCTATAAAAGGCATCACTAGTCTCTATTCTGTACTATACCCCATATTTGTGCCAGTATTGCAGCGTATCGGGTCTATAAAAGGCGTTTTTAGTCCTGATTATGTCCTATATACATACACACATTCTGTCCTATTCCCTCGTACTAGTGGTTCTAGTTCAGAGTACCGGGTCTATAAAACGCGTTATAAGTCCAGATTCTGTCCTATACCCTCGTACTAGTGGTAGCACTTCAGGGGACCGGGTCTATAAAGGCGTTACCAGTCTCTTTTTTGTACCAAGCCTACATACTTGTGGTAGTACTTCAGGGTACCGGGTATATAAGGCTTTATTAATCTATATGCTGTACCATTTTCCCATACTTATGGTAGTACTTCAGGGTACCGGGTCTATATAAGGCGCTATTAGTCCCTATACTGTCTCATTCCCCGCCCGAGTGGTAGTACTTCAGAGTACCAGGTCTTTATAAGGCGTTATTTGTCTCTATTAAGTCCCTTTCTCCATAGTAGTGGTAGAACTTCTAGGTGCCAGGGTTTTACAAGGCGCTATGCTGTTCCATTTCCCCGTACTAGTGGAAGTACCCCTCATGATTCCGGGTCTATATAAAGCGTTATTACCGGTAGTCTCTGTTCAGTCCCTTTCTCCGCACTAGCGGTAGCACATCAGGGTACTGGGTCAATATAAGGCGTTATAAGTCCCTATTCGGTCCTATTCCCACATATAAGTGAAAGTACTACAGAGTACCGGGTCTATACAGCCGTTTCTAGTCTCAATTCTGTACCCTTCCACCATACTTGTGGTAGTACTTCAGGGTACCGAGTCTATATCAGGCGTTATTAGTCTCAATTCTCTACCGTTCCCCCATACTAGTGGTTGTTCTTCAGGGTACCGGGTCTATACTAGTATAATGTGTAATTAGTCTATATTCTGTTTGACTTCTCCTTGCTTATGGTAGTACTTAAAGGTACCGGGTGTTTATAAGGCGTTATAATTCTCTACTACGTCCCGTTTCCCCGAACTAGTGGTAGTACCGGGTCTGTACAGGGCGTTATTAGCTTCTGTTATGTCCCGTTTCCCTGTTCTCAATGTAGTATTTCGTGGTATCCGGGTCTATATAAGGCGTAATCAATCTATGCTGTACTATTCCCCCATATTTGTGGTAGTTCTTCTGAGTACAGGGTCGGAGAAAGACGGTATAAGTCCCGCTTATTTCCCATTTCCCATACTAGTGGTAGTACTTCAGACTTCCGGGTTTATAAAAGGCGTTACTAATATTTATTAAGTCCTGTTTCCTAGTGCAAGTGGAATCAATTCAGGGTACCGGGTCTAAATAAAGCGCTTTTAGTCTTTAATTAGTCCCATTATATTTCAGCGTACTAGTGGTAGTACTTCAGGGAATCGGGTCTATTTAAGGCGTTTTTATTATATTTTCTGTCCCATTCCCCGAGCAAGTGGTAGTTCTTCAGAGCTCCGGGTCTTTATATGGCGTTATTAGTCTCTATTCATACCCTTTATTCGCACTAGTGGTAGTACTTCAGGGGACCGGGTCTTTATAAAGCAATATTAGTCCCTATTCAGTCCCATTGCCACATATACTAGTGATAGTACTTCAGAGTAGCGGGTCTATATAAGGCGTTATTAATCTTTATTTAGTCCCGTTTCCCCGTTCTATATTGGTATTACATCAGGGTACCTGGTCTTTATAAGGCATTATTAGTCTCTATTCCGTACCATTCGCGCGTACTAGTGGTAGTATTTCAGTGTAACAGGTCTATATTAGGCGTTTATTGTCGATATTCTGTACCGTTCCCCCTTACTTATGGTTGTACTTCGGTGTACCGGTCTATTATAAGGCGTTACTAGTTAATATTTCGTCCTTTTTGCCCGTGCCAGTGGTAGTACTTCAGGGTACCGATTCTGCATAAGGCCCTATTAGTACCCATTCAGTCCCGTTTCCCCATACTGGTGGTAGCACTTCAGGGTACCGGCTCTATAGAAGGGGCTATTAGTCCCTATACTGTCCTATTCCCCGCCCTAGTGGTAGTACTTCAGAGAACCAGGTCTTTATAAGAAGTTATTTGTCTCTATTCAGTCCCTTTTCACCCTACCCGCAGAAGTACTTCAGGATACCGGGTCTATATAAGGCATTTTTAGTCTCTATTCAGTCCCTTTCTCCGCACTAGCGGTAGTACGTCAAGGTACTGGGTCTATATAAGGCGTTATTAGTCCCTATTCGGTCCCATTCCCAAGTACAAGTGTAAGTACTTAAGAGTACCGGGTCTTTAAAGGCGCTACTACACTCTATTCTGTACCATTCCCCCATACTTTTGGTAGTACTTCAGGGCACCGAGTCTACATGAGGCGTTATTAGTCTCAATTCTCTACCATGTCCCAATACGAGTGGTTGTTCTCCAGGGTACCGGGTCTATATAAAGTGTCATTAGTCAATATTCTGTATGACTTCCCCATACTTATGGTAGTACTTTAGGGTACTGGGTGTTTATAAGGCGTTATAAGTCTCTATTACGTCCCGTGTCCCCGTACTAGAGGTAGTATCTCTGAGTACCGGGTCTGTACAGTGCGTAATTAGCCTCTGAGCCGTCTTGTTTCCCTGTTCTAGTTGTAGTACCGGGTCTATTTAAGGCGTAATTAATCACTTTATTGCACCATTCCCCCATATTAGTCCCTATTCAGGCCCATTTCCCCATTCTAGTGGTAGTACTTCAGCGTACTTACCCGTACGAGTGGTAGTAATTCACGGTACCGGGTCTATATAAGGCGTTATAATATATTAGTCTCGATTCAGTCCCGTTTCCCTGTACAAGTGGAATTACTTCAGGGTACCGGTTCCAAATAAGGCGATATTAGTTTTTATTCAGTCCCGTTAAATTTCAGCGTGCTAGTGGTATTACTTCACGATACCGTGTCTATATAAGGCGTTTTTAGTCTCTATTCGGTCCTTTTCTTCGCACTAGTGTAGTACATCAGGGTACCGGGTCTGTATTGCGTTATTAGTCCCGATTCGGTTCCATTCCCCCGAACAAGTGGTAGTACTTCAGAGTACCGGGTCTTTATAAGACGTAATTAGCCTTTATTACTTCCCGTTTCCCGGTAATAGGTATATGGGGTATAATTTCAATAGTTTAAACCTATTTATTTTAGCTCGATTGCATCGAAAGCCTTAGGCTTATAGAGACACTCTCGAGTCCGTTTCCTGGGTAGAAAACCCACCCGTTTGGGGGAGATCTTGAGAAGGCTCCCAGAGTGGGGATCGAACCCGGGACCTCCCGATCGCTAGGCGGACACCATATCCACTACGCCACCGAGATTTAACTTTAATTTCAATACCATGCTTACTACATTCATGCGCGTTATGGAAATACACTTACTTTGTGCATTCATTTGGTTCCTTCGTTATATTAATAAAGATAATAACAACAATCGTTTGAATAGATAGACATGATATATATATAGATTAATTATAGAAAATCGTTTATAATATTATATGATTATGACCTGATTTGTTCTCCAGCCTGTTAAAATTGTCCGACAATGGTACAGCACACTAATGTCAACGTCATCATTTCATGCGTTACAATTGGTATTGCATTGGGACCGAAATTCGTACGGGATATAGTGTTTACGGTATTCAGAGATATAGTCTACAGTTCGTACAACATTGGGACCGTATTCGTACTGGATAAAGTATTTACGGATATCGCTCACAGGGTTGGATTTCGCTATGAAACGTATATGTTTAACGTACGTGTTATTACGATACATTTTTCCCGCAATTTAATATTTCCGTAAATTTCGAACGGCATTGCAAATTGTGTGCAGGATGGAGCGTACCATTTCCGAAGCGCACCAGTGCCAAAGCGTACCAATTTAGGATGAAGCGTACCACCCCCTGTACATATATGTGTTTTTACAACATGTTGTTGTCACCCTGATGATAAGGTCTTATACATTCCACCTGATACTTGGAGTGGAGTATAGAAAATGTGTAAAACTGTCAATTATAACATGATAGAATACAGGTCAAATTCGATGTCGGTTTCAAACTACTAAATTTTGACAGAGTTATGGCCCCTTTTCGACTTGCAATTCCCTAAAAACATGATTTACAGATGACAACCCAAGAATGGCAATAATATTATTCATGGTACACATTTGTAGCATCATAAAATACGGGTCAAGTTCGACTTCGGTTATAAACCATTAAACTGGTCACACCCTGGGGCTCACATTCTTTATGTAGACTTTAATGACTTTAAAAATCTCTGAAACAGCAAGGCCCAGAGGTTTCATATTTGGTGTGTAAAATTGCATAGTGGTCCTCAACAAAGATTGTTCAAATGATGCCCCTGGGGTGAAAACTGGCCACATCCCGGGGGTCACAGGGTTTGTATAGACTTGAATAGCAAAATGACTTTTAAAATTTTCTTTCCTGAAACCGAAAGGCCTGGAGGTTTCATATTTGGTATGTAATGTTGTATAGTGGTCCTCTACAAAGATTGTTCAAATGATGCCCATGGGATCAAAACTGGCGGCAACCCGGGGCTAACATGGTTTATATAGACGTAAATGGCACAATGATTAAAACATTCTTCTCTGAAACCACAAGGCCCAGAGGTTTCATATTTGGTTAAAGCACTATATCGAGACCTCGATTGGGATTGCATATGGAATGGGTGGGGTCAAGGTCACTGTTACTAAATATAGAAAAACGGTTTCCGCTCAATAAATTCAACACATTGAGATATTTTAATGAAACTTAATACATAGATACCTTATTTCGACACCTCCCATGGGATTGCATATGGGGAGGGAGGGGTCAAGGTCACTGTTATTAAAAAAAAAAAATGGTTTCCACTCAATATCTTGAGAACGCGTTGAGATATTGTAATGAAACTTAAAATATAAAAACATTATATTGAGACCTCGATTGGGATTGCATATGGGTCGGGTGGGGTCAACTTCACCATTACTGAAAATAGAATTACGGTTTCCGCTCAATAACTTGAGAACGCATTGTGATATTTTAATGAAACTTAATACACATACAGTCTTCACGCTAATTTTTTCAAAGCACTTGCCAGTTCGGGCAAGCTTGTTAGCAAAACCACTTGCCCGAAATCTGTTTAACTTGTCCAAACTATTTAACTTCAAATACTACTCTACAGCAATATCAGGAAATGTTGTTTTCTATAATTTTATTTATATTTTATTTCTATATACATGCGTGTCATCTTGTTTTTGTTGTTCTCCCTCAAAATACATTAGGTTCGATCATACTATTTTGTGCATCATGCGTCATAATGTGATTAAAAAGATAAACAGGGAAATATATAGGGTCCAAAAATGTACATGGCTCTACTAATAAGGAGCAGTGTGGAAAGCTGGATCAATTTGTTTATATTTTCTAATAAATTGGTAACTCACTTAAATGCTTCTAATTAAGGTTTGTAAAGAAAGTCTATTTATTACGTATTTGTAAAATAAATTGTATTTCAAAAGATATTCAACATTTCTGTGTTAACCAACCCAGAGGGGAAGCAGAGCGAAGATAAAAAGGAGCAGGTTGCAGCAATCAGCTATTTCGCTTTAGGACTTTCCCTTATTAAACTACGAGCTACATTTGACGAAAGTAGTTCCAAAATAGTTCCAACCAAAAATGCAGTTTCACTTTCAAACAGCATGCGTTTTTTAAATTTTACAATTCAAAATAGAGCTACAATACTTATTTATATATTTGTAAATTACCGACAACAATGCAAATGTATGCAAACTTCAATTTCAGACAAACTGGCACGTACTCCAAAATTGCCCTTTCAACTAAAGTAGTCTTCTTATGAAGCTTTTAACAAAGAAGCGTTTAGTCGACTGCGATCGATTGTCTATATATTTCAATAAGCTTCTACACAATAATGAATACTACACAGCATGATGACGTCATATGTTTATGTGTAAATACTAGATTCCAATAGTACAACGGGTTTTGTATGTTTGTTTTTTTTGAAGAAAAAAAAACTAAAATGCTATTTTGAATGAATTTTCTTTGTACACACAATATGTAAGGCCTATGAAAACACTTGCCCGATCGCACAAGCATTTGGCATTTTCTGCTAGCCCGGAATCAAATCTACTTGTCCCAGGCATCGGGCAGCCCAGTTACGACGAAGACTGCACATATCTTATATCGAGACCTCACTTGGGTTTGCTTATGGGGTGGGTGGGGTCCAGGTCTCTGTTATTAAAAGTAGAAAAACAGTTTACGCTCAAGAACTTAAGACCGCATTTAGATATTTTAATGAAACTTCATATGTAGATACCTTATATCCAGACCTTGCTTTAGGTATGTGGTGGATGCGGTCAAGGTCACTGTTACTAAAAATAAAAAAACTGTTTTTTGCTCAATAGCTTGAGAACGTATTGAGATATTTTAATGAAACTTCATGCATAGATATCAGGTGAGCGACCTAGGGCCATTGTGGTGGCCCTCTTCTTTAAACATTTAATTGGTATATTTTTACACATTTAATTATTTACTTAGTACTAAATGTGTAAAAAAAATAGCCTGCAACATCGCATACATTTTCATAGACCAAGAAAATTAATTTAAAGTTTTATTTGATTAGTTGAGTGGGGGTTTCTCACAGATATATTAATGTATATGTAATTTTTATATGATTTTTTTTCTTTTGACAATTGCAACCTGAATACAAACCAGACCCAGCTAGCTCAGTTGTCAATCCGAATGTTCGTGAGTTAGAGCCCCAGTCTGGCCACATAACTTACGTGGGATTGGTCATAAAATAATTTCAACGGCCATTCTCTCCCTACCTCTGATTCAAGTAGGGCAGTAGTTAGTGGCATTAAAGTATGTATACTTGGTACTGGTAAATCACTTAGATCGGCTATCTTGCCCAGGAAAAGTTAGTAGGTTAGCTGACTGTCGTTATATGACTTAAATAGTAATACTATTGAATACGGCGAAAAAACCAAAAGCAACATACAAACTTACATCAAGATCTGTAATTGTAGTAGATCTGGCAGCAGTATATACAGGACGAGTCCTGCAGTTCCTAATAATAGACCTGTGTCATACTAGTACCATCATAAGGAATAATATGCAGCTTAATTATCTTCATTGATTAAGTTAATGAATAACACAACAATAAAACATGTCCATGTATTATCTTTTTATTGTTAGCAATAAATATAAAGCGTTTCAAAATCACATCCACAGCACACAATTAAACAAAATTATTCAATTATACTGAAACAAGTATCACAAAAATACATTAGTAATGCTCAACGTACAAGAATCTTTAAATTAGTATATTCCAGCGTAGAACCAGTACTTACGTTACTTTTTGACAAGTTTTAGTACAGTTCAGTCAAAATCAAGCAGGTTCATCACCATCTATTGAGTTGGGCTGATACCACAGACACTTCCCATGTTTCCATTTTGAATAGCATATATATAGCTAGTTTCCTCAGTTGTTTGTCACATAAATCACAAAGCGGTCTAGGGTCATCATAAACCTGACAGACTGAATGGACAAAGAAAATTATTCTTGTCACCAATGGGTCGCTTTTCCACTGTCTGAGACATCCGGAATGTTTCCCCCAATAAATGTTTTGCCCGAAAAGATTACAATTTAGAACTTTGTATGCGCACAGATGTGTTATTACTAAACACTTAAAATGTTTTATCCAGGAAGGCAGAGGTGCATGGTGCAATATATTCCAAAAAGGCATTTAAGCAGACTGTGTCCTTTTAAAAGGACACATGTGTTTCAGTGTATTGGCTATGGGTATCATATTTATATATACACATGTAAAATATATATATAAAAGCATGTTTCACACTCTTGTACCAAATACAAGTTTTGGCACATGCAATATTCAATGTTCACACGGATTAAACTAACGAGAAAAACATCTTGTTTGTTGTATATCTGCCGAACGCGTTCATTTAATGTAATTCTCTTTATCTAACGTAAGTAGTACGCGGCGTGTTTTCATATAAACTTGATTGTCCATAACGTACGGAGAAATTTGGGAAGCAAGTTCTGTGGATCACATAATTATATTCTTAGTACCATTAATTATTGATCGATACTTTATATCTACAAACTTAAAGATTCGTAGCAATAAATAATTACCTTTCAGTTCCGTATGTCCTCTGCACAAATTTTAACAAACGAATTGTAGTTTTTGCCACTTTTACATTCTCCTTTTAAATTTGTGCCAACCTCCTTTTGGACGACAGCATTTTCCGTCTTTCACAAATATAAGCAACAAGTTCATTAAAAAAAATTTCACCAATTTTTGTCCGACGATTTAACACACAAGTACAAAAACAATATACAATAAGATAATTTACTGTTTGTCCGTGGCACTGATCAGAATTGCTCTACGTATGTAAGGTTTTGATTAGGAAAGTTTGCAAATAATATAGAATCTGTAATAAAAACTTCAGTGTGGGACCTTCTTAAATGACACGTCCTGATATATTGTGTAAGGGCTAGTATTTTTGGCCCAAAAGGTGTTGACAGGTAAGTCATATCTGACACGCATACCAATATACAACTTGGTTCCCTTTCACACCTCAAGTCTCTAGACACAGAACCCCACTGCCTGTTTTTGACCTGAAGTTAAGCTACTAAAGGTTTCATCAATAAATTAAGTAAATTAAATAAAAAATTATGTATCATCTATATATATGTTAGTTTCTACACATACATATTTTTCAGGTGTCAGTATTTGTATTTTTACATTTTCGCAGTGCTAAAAGTATTTGTCAGTTGAAATAAAGCATCGTATTAATTTAAAAAAATCAATCTGTAATAAACACAGATAGTGAGAGGGGGAATGTCCAATCTACCAGTTGACGTTATGTATCATTATGTTAATCGTAAATGCATCATCAATTAGGCCTAAATGTCACCACTTTGGTCGGTTTAAGAATCAGTTCAAGAATCAAGCTGACAATCATTAGTACAGTAATCAATTTAATCAAATCGATTAGAATGCATATATGCAATAAATCGAGCACAGTCAAAGCGACTATAACAGAAAACAGTGGTCACCCTTTTTCGCAGACATAGGGCGGATAAAGTGGTCAAGAGGCAATTAAGATCGTTGACAATAAGGGCGAGTGGCGGCTTTTGCCTTTGAAAAGGGCAATGTGGCGCTTCAAACAAGAGGGCCCTGAGGGCCCTAGGACACTCACCAGAGACCTTGTAACCCAGTTGGAATTTGTATCCCCGAGGCGTGGCTTATTTTTATCCCAGGGGCATAAGTTGAACAACGTTGTACAAACCTCTGGGCCTTGCGGTTTCAGGTAATGATTTTTTAAGTCATTTTGCTATTTAAGTCTATGTAAACCATGTGACCCCTCGGGGGTGGCCAGATTTGACTCCTGGGGCATAATTTGAACAATCTTTGGAGAGGACCACTAAGCAATGTTACGTACCAAATATAGGAAAACTGTGGGCCTTGCCGTTTCAGGTTAAGATTTTTTAAGTCATTTTGCTATTTAAGTCTATATAAACCATGTGACCCCTCGGGGGATGGCCAGATTTGACCACAGGGGCATAATTTGAACAATCTTTGAAACAGAAGAGGACCACTATGCAATGTTATGTAATAAATATAGGAAAGCTTTAAGTCTATATAAACCATTTGACCCCCCCCCCCCGGGCGTGACCAGTTTTGACCCCAGGGTCATAATTTGAACACTCTTTGTAGAGGACCACTAAACAATGTTACATACCAAATGAAACCTCTAGGCCTTGCGGTTTCAGAGTAGAAGAATTTTAAAGTCATTTTGCTATTTACCGTAACTGTCCTTTTTGATGCGCAGGGCGGGTGTCATTTTATGACCCATGCGCGTTTAAATGGAGCCATTTTTTGTAAATCCAGAAATCAAGTTTTCATGTATGCACACTTTCCAATGACGTAATACACATTGTGACCTACATATTCAGCGTACCGGAAAGATTTGAACAACTTGGAAAGAAGTCCACCAAAGGATCATTCCTGTGAAGTTTGGTAAAAATCTGCAGAGAGGTTTAGGAGATGTTGTTTGAATGAAAAGTTGTTGACGCACGCACACATGCACGACGGACAACTGGTGATCACAAAAGCTCACCATGAGCACTTTGTGCTCAGGTGAGCTAAAAAGGTGCATGGCGCCATGCCGCACAAAAAGGGCCTGGATAAAACACTAACTTGTGACAATGCGTTAACAACCATCTGTTAGGATATCAACAATTCATTAACATTATTATTTTAAATATATTCGATTGAATTTGAACAATTAATAGTATTAGTTCACTTTAACACACATTACATAATATTTATATATTTTTAGCTCACTTGAGCAGTAAATGCTCGGTGTGCTATTGGTATATGGGACCTATCAAGCTTCGTCCGTCGTCAGTATGCCATCAACAATTTGGACCGTTGTCGCTATAACGACTACATTTTTTATTCAATCTTGACCTAACTTGCACAGTTTGTGTATTACCATAAAATCTCGGATGGGAATGTTATTGGGTCAGATCACACCAGTAACACCAGAGTTATTGCCCCTTTGTCATGCAAAAAAACTGCAAAAATGCGCTTTTCCATCCAATCTTAACCGAACTTTCACAGTTTGTGTATGACCATCAGATCTCAGCAGACGCCACAAAAGGGCCAGATCATATTTCAAGCACCAGAGTTATTGCCCTTTGTGTATTATAAACATATACAAAAATGGACATTATACAGGATAGAGACTTCATTTTTCATTCATTCTTCATCAATCTTGCACAGTTTGTTTATTACCATGAGATTAAAGGAGAAGTCGAATTATTACTACGGAGTTATTACCCTTTGTTTGTGAAAAGAATATGCAAATACGGACATTATTCATGATGGAGACTTCATTTTTCATCCAATCTTCACCAATAGTGTACAGTTTGTCTATGAACGTAAGACTACAGGTGAAGTCGAATAAAAGCATGATCGGGTTATTGCCCCTTGTTTTGGGAAAAAAACATCAACAAGTTATCAATGATAGGCTTGCACACATGATTTTTGATTCAGTGTTGACCAAACTTACACAGTTTGCGCATGACCATAAAAATTGATTGATAAAATTTGATTTCCAACAGTTGAAAGACGTGCAGGCAGTTATTTGTACATGCAACATTGATGTCTTCAGAACCTGCATTAACATCATTTATCATCATAAGACAGAAAATTGTCAAAGAAAAAGCAAAACTTTACCTTTTTGCACAGCCATCGCAATTATCGCATTGCAGCTAGTTCTTCAAAACTGTTTGCGAAAAAGACATAATTTCTGCATTTTCCAGAATTGTCATTGACTTAATGAAAAAGGGTCAGGTAAGAATATAGAAAAAAATATTTGAAAATCATTAGCAAAAAAAACGCACATCCACTACCCTGCTTGTTCTGTAGTTAGCCCATTGCATTAACTGGCGTTTTAAATCAAAATTGATCCTATCCACCTCTGCGTTTTGTACAGATACCTTAATTTTCAAACCTGTCACAACAGTATGGTCTTGATCTAAACAGTTCTCAGGTGAGCACTTTGGGCGATCATGGCCCTCTCGTTTAAACACCACATTAGTGGTGTTGCATGTCACATTATTTTAATTCAAGAATGAATACTACAATCAGGTGATTAATCTTTCATGGTGAAACATCCCAGATTTTGTTTGTGATAGTTACCTGAAACAAATAAAGTTCTATTAATATATATTGCAAAGATGTTCTGTAATATGAACACACAAAAACATTATGTATAATGCACCTATCAATATTTTCCCCCATGGGGTAGCATATGCGGGACTGACTGAAAGCGATTCCCGACAGGCGCAAATTTGACAAGCCGAAGAAATCTGGGTCACTGGAAATAGACTGTTGTGGTCAGATTTTAGATCCCAGTAATATTGGCCCCCGGGGCCGTTAATCAACCCCCGCCCCTGCAGCATGGGGAAAAATATTGATAGGTACATAAACATACTAAACTGGCTACTCCATGCAATTCCTATTTTATATACTTTTAAACTTCTAAATATTGCATACAGTAGCATACTTTTTCCATTGACAAACACTGATGATACATTTAAGAACTTCTAATAGTTTTATGGATAATTATAACGTGCATAACAAATGAACATAGATCTACTGGCATTCTCTATCTTATTTCATAATCTATTTCAAATAAAGGTATTAAATCCAGTGCCAAAATAAGATCTGTTGCCCAAGTTTTACCATCTGTAATTCTCATACCCCACCCACTATTGGAATGTTAAATTTAAACCTGTTTAAAACATAACAAAGTGCATATAAAGCATAAATATGTATAAAAGCCGACTTACATATTTTTTTTCCACAACACGTAACATTTTTCCTTTCCAGTCATATAGTTATGTGAGCAAAAATGCTCTCATCAACAACGATTATCAGTACACGCAGAAGTAACCTAATCAGGTGTAACCCCCCATACCTTAATCTCCTACGCAGAGTGATTGGAATGTCTAAAAGATCGATATGTCTAATCAACATGAAACTTGCTCAGAACCTTTGTTCTAATGATATATCGGCTGAGTTCGAAAATGGTTCTAGTCCGTTGAAAAACATGGCGGCCAAAGGGGGGGGGGCAGTTTTCCTTATATATCTATAGGAAAAGCTTGTGAACACTCTAGAAGTCAAATTTTTTGCTCATTCAACATGAAACTTGCTCAGAACCTTTGTTCTTATGATATCTCGGCTGTGTTCGAAAATGGTTCCGGTTCATTGAAAAACATGGCCACCAGGGTGGGGCAGTTTTCCTTATATGGCTATAGGAAAAGCTTGTGAACACTCCAGAAGTCACATTTTTTGCCCAATCAACATGAAACTTGCTCAGAACTTTTGCTCTTATCATATCTCAGCCAAATTCGAAAACTATAGGAAAAGCTTGTTTACACTCTTGAAGTCACATTTCAACATAAAACTTGCTCAGAACCTTTGTTCTTATGATTTCTCGGCTGAGTTCAAAAATGGTTCCGCTCCCTTGAAAAACATGGCCACTAGGCAGTTTTCCTGATATGGCTATTTAAAATGCTTGTGAACATTCTAGTAACATTGTTTGCCAAATCAACATGAAACTTACTCAGAACCATTGTTCTTATGATATCTTGGCTGAGTTTGATAATGGTTCCACTCTGCTGAAAAACGTGGCCGTCATGGGGCGGTGCAGCTTTCCTTATATGGTTATAATAAAAACTTTAAAAGGCTTTTAAACCCTTATTTTACCCAATCTTCATGAATCTTGCAGACATCCTTTTTTCTAATGATATCTTGGCGGAGTTTGAAATAGCTCATTTGTGGTCAAAAACTAGGACTCTAGGTCTAATAGAAAAACAATGTGTAAACTCTAGTTTTGCCTTATCCCCTTTAAATAGCTCAGAACATTTGTTTCAATAATATCTTGGGACAAGTTTGAAACTGGGTCATGTGGGGTAAAAAAACTAGGTCACCATGGCAAAATTATACAAAAACCTTTTAAACGTTCTTGAGGCTACATTTATAAGCCAATTATCACAAAACTTGTTCAGAACAGTTTAGTTCCTTAGCCTCTCAGGTGAGGGACCTAGGGCCTTTTGGCCCTCTTGTTTAAATATTGGTTCAATCTTGACTTTTGTAATTGGTTTCATATTATTTTTGAATAAATGAATATTGACAATACAAACAATATTTTATTTAATCATTAAACACATTGTTTGTTGTTTGTATGCCATATAGGGTGGTACGTTTTGTCCTGTAAAGTGGACCACTTCATCCTGGTACGCTTAGGAAATGGAACCCTTTGTCAGACATTCTCGCAAATTGACGGGTGTTTTTTTATGCCCCCAAAGGAGGGCATATAGTAGTCGCACCGTCCGCTTGTCAATCAAAGGTCAAGGTCAAAATTCAAGGTCAAAGGTCATGAATTGTTGTTTCCGCTCCATAACTTCTAAACGCCTGGATGTATTTTAATATTACTTCAGATAATTATTTCACATTACCAGTTGATGATTTGCGTGCAACTCCCATACTGGTCAGTCAAAGGTCACAGTTCAAGGTCAAAGGTCATGAATTTTCGTTTCCGCTCCCTAACTTCTAAATGCCTGGATGGATTTTAATATAACTTCAGATTATTATTCCCCATGACCAGACGATGTGTCGCGGACCAGTCCCATGCTCGTTGGTCAAATTTCAAGGTCAAGGTCACAATTTAAGATCAAAGGTCATACTTTTTTTTTTTCTGCTCTGTAACTACTCAATGCCTGGAAGGATTTTAATATAACTTCAGATTATTATCCTCTATGACCAGGCAAAGTGTCGTGTACAACTCCCATGATGGTCGGTCAAAGGTCAAGGTCAGAATTCAAGGTCATAGGTCAGTTACTTTTGTTTTTGTTTCCACTTAATAACTTCTAAACATTTGGAGGGATTTAAATGTTACTTCAGATTATTATTCTCTATGACCAGACAATGTGTCGCATAAAACTCCCATGCTCGTCTGTCAAAGGTGAAGGTCACAATTCAAGGTCAAAAGTCAAGGATTTCTGTTTCTCCACCATAACTTCTAAGGATTTTAACTTTGGAAGGAATTTAATATTACTTAAGATTTATATTTCCCATGACCAGGCGATGTGTCGTGTACAACTCCCATGGTCCTCAGTCAAAGGTCAAGGTCACAATACAAGGTCAAATGTGAAGGAATTTTCTTTCTGCTCTATAACTTCCAAAAGCCTTGAACGATTTTAATATTACTTCTGATTATTTTTTCCCATGACCAGATGATGTATCACATACCACTTCAGCTCCTCGGTCAAGGTGTGTGGGTCCAAAGTTATGCTTTAAAGGTCAAATATTAGAATTAACTTTTTGTAGGAAGCATCATTTTTGCCAACATGTAAGGAATGTAATAACTTGGTGGGAATGAAGATCATTATGAGGCAGTGTGTCACAACAACAAAAGACTGTGTTGCTGAAATCTCAAGATATTTGTCCGGGGCATAATATTGTACCCTGACATTGTTTTGCCTTCCTCTGACAAGCATATGCTTCGGGGGCATATGTCACATCCTGTGACAAGCCTTGTTAGTCCCCTGGTGTTTGCCGTCCGCCCGTCTGTCTGTCAGTCCGTCCATCCGTCCGCAAAATATTGTTCCCACAATAACTCAAAAAGTACTGAAGATACTTGGTATACATATACACGGCAATGTGAGAATGATGCACGACCTTTTATTTTTCACCAGAGGTCAAATGTCACGTAACTGTTACTAAAAGTAGAAATAAACTTAATTCTGTAATATTTTGAAAAGTGCATAAGATATGATCATGAAACTTCATGAAACTTGGTACACAGATTGGACTATGGGTTTGCCCTCCGTCTGTGTGCGTCTGTCTTTTCGTCCATCGGTCTCACTCTGTCTGTCTGTCCCGTCCCCTTAACATGTATCATGCGATACCTCAAAAAGTACTGAAGATACTTTGATGAAACTTTGTATACATAGAAAAAGCAAGGTGAGGATTGTACACAACCCTTTATTTTTCACCAGAGGTAAAAGGTCACGTGACTGTTACTTAAAAAAGAAATACATTTAATACTGTAATAATTTGAAAAGAACATAAAATATGATCATGAAACTTAGCACACAGAATGGACTCTGTGATTGCCGTCTGTCTGTTTAGTACTGCAATAACTCAAAAAGTAACTCGAATGTCTGGTCAATGTTACTAAAATAGAAAAAAACAACAACTTAATACTGCAGTGACAAATGGGATTTGAATATGAAACTTTGTACATCTACAGATAAAGGGAGATTTGACGGTATTGCACAATGTTTAATTAGTAGGGGTTTTCTCCCGAAGGGGACTCCTGTATTGCTTGCAATACTATCAAAGCCTTGTTTTCTTTATATTGAACGCATATTTCAATTGATCTACTTAGTCAGGAAGATAATTGCCAGAAATGTGTTATTTCCCTTTGTAGCTCATTCAAAGATATAACCCAGATAGTGGAGTCTGCTTATCATTAAAATCAATACATCACTCTGAGTCAACATGATACTTATATTTTAGATCAGAATCATTACACATAGTAACCATTGATAGCCTGCTTCTGACCTATATTTTGGCTGTGTGCAGCAATAAAATCTTCCACTGTCTGTCTTGGCATCCATTCATGAAAAAGATTTAAACAATAATCAATAGCTAGAATTCATGTTGTAAACAAGCAATAAGAATATAGGAGTTAGATCATGTGATCTAGTGCCTGAAAGGGTTAATTATTTTCTGTAGTTTTTGGACTTTTTAGTTAGTAACATACTCAGTATCATTTAACTTTTGGACTGACTTACATTTGAATTGGGATTTTGGAAACTCAAGTAATTATCTTACATGATTTTTGAAGCTGATTTATTATTTCTACATAATTAAAAAAAACAACTTCTATACTGTTTTACATTTTCTCCTTAATTGAGAAATATTTTTACACTATTTAGAGTGCACCATGCTACTTGCTAGTATCTGATTTTATGGTATATATAAGTAAGGGCTTGTAGTTTGGGGACTCTTTTTATAGTTCAACAAAATAAAAGTGACTTCCCTTGCATCTTTTTAATTACATTTCATCTCACCTGAGCTCTTCATGTTCGATGAGCTATTGGTATAGGGGGACTGTCCTGCGTCGTCCGTAGTGCATTGGAACAATTGGGCATGTGAACGTGATAAAAACTTCACTTTCATTCAATCTTTACCAAACTTGCACAGTTTGTGTATGACCATAAAATCGTGGATAGATAATGGGCCAAATCAGACCATGAACACCAGAGTTTTTGCCCCATTTTCATGTGAAAATCTGCAAACTGAACTTTGTGCAACATACAAACTTCATTTTTCCTCTGAATTTGACCAAACTTTCTCAGCATGTATATGAACTGAATATTTCAAAATAATCAATAAAATGGCCTTGATTGGGTTACAAACACCAGAGTTATTGCCCCTTGTTTGTGTGAAAAAATGGAGAATTTGGAGTGTAGAGACTTCATTTATTGACCAGTCTTGACCAACTTGCACTGTTTGTGTTGGACCATAAGGTCTCAGTCAGTTCCCAATATGGAACAGATTAGACAAGAAAGACCCATTGTTGGTGAAAAAAAAACATAATTTGTCAAAAATTGGCTTTCAGTCTCCATGGTTAATTAACTTTTCATTCCTTGTTGACTAAACTTGCACAGTTTGTATATAACGATAGAATCAGGAACACTGGAGTTTTTTTCTTTTCTTTGCGAGAAACTTTGCAAAAAATGGACTTTGTGTGAAATAGAAACTTCATTTTTCATCTAATCTTGATGATACTTGCACAGCTTGTGAGTGACCATAAGATCTCGTAATAAACCAAGGTTTTGCGCTGATTGGGCAGCTTGTGTATGACCATAAGATGTCATAATAAACAAAGGTTTTGCGCTGATTAGGGTATAAAGAACAAAGAACACACTATTATGTGAAGTTGGAATAAGACATCAAACATAGAATAAACTGTTTTATTACATCAATGTTTTATATGCAGTTTACCGTTAATATATTTTGTAATATAATAAGAATTTTGTAGGGTAATTAGTGCAATATACACCTGCATATATAACTGCATCAGTAAAATTGATTTTACCACAAAACTGTATACTTGTATGCATTTACAAAATTTTCACACACAAATTGAACTGTGTCCATGTGTGCATGAACACATTAAATAATAACAGCAAAAATGATCAATGACACAATCAGTTCTAATAAAAAAGTATTTGAAAAATTTTAATTATGCAAAAAGTATTGACAGAATATAACAAACATACATACACAACATGAAATACTCAGTTTTATGTGAAAAAATAAAAAAATCATGTCCATTCTATGTTTGATTTCTTATTCTAACTTCACATAATACAGTGTTAAAGTTATTTGCCCACTTGTTAGTTAAAAAGAAGTTAAAAATGGACTATGTTCAGGATAGAGACTTTATTAGACTGTTGGTGGAAGCCAACGGTCTTTTGAGAGGGTAGTTTGCGAAACAGGTATCTCTGAAAACTACTTCTTTTCTGTGCATGCTATTAGTCAGTAAATCGAAACCAGAAATTGTCCTTTAAAATGCCAAAATTTCACATCCTTTTTATTTATGATAATGTACGTTATATGTATTATACTGTGTATATCATGTGATTTATTACAATTACAGTTTGTAAAAAGGTCAATTTATAAACAAAATAATTTTAAACTAATGACACCCTATCTTTTGATATTTACTTGTAATTAACCAAGATATTTACTGGAGTGTCCTGGAAAAAGACCACCAAATTAATGCACTACATCGGTTATTTTTTACTCGTTGCGAAAGTTTTGTTCTTGTTTCCAATTCTCATTCTGAATATTTTGATAACAAATTACTGCAATTTATTAATTTTAAACTACTATGGACAATCAAGAGCTTGCATCGTATGATCTATTTAGACTCAGCAGGCTTCAAAGAACGATCTATAAATAAACATTTGTATTTATTGATCTTTGGCTACGAAGCACTAACAATCTGTGCGCCTAACTACTGCGCTTCATTGGTTATTCTGGCCATGCAGGTTGACCTTTAAGTGGCATGTATATAATTCCGTTTCCATAAGATAATTAGTGCAAACAATCAATTTTTCATTACTTACAAATATGTTTTCATTATGATGTCGTATACTATTGAATAAGAAGCCACATTATATAGTTTAAAGGTGGGAAATTAAACTTCATTCAAACTAATGTTTCCTTTTAGCAGAAATACACTCATTATTCACATGCTTTTAGTTCTATTGTCGCCAACAGTCTTTTCACGCTGTCAGCGTTTTTATTTTTCATTTGGGAAGGCAGCAGATAGTATTTCATCAACTGGTTAATTAGTTTTGGTATTTGAGCTGTTAACCAGTGAGCTAAATATCATTTACAAGACCTGAAACAGAATTAAAATGGAAATACATCAAGTACAATGGTCTGTTTGATTGAATAGTCCTAATCGATGATATACATAATGCTGACAGTTGTCTTGTATTGATGTCTTTTGTGACTGTTTTAATTACTGTTCTGTTGAAATAAGAACAAAGAACAGTACATGGAATTCAGCTGGATCTTTGAACCTAAAAACTGTGCCATTGCAAAGATTGGATATCAACCTCTGTGTTAATGAAAGTGAGATTGTGCATGGTAAACATATCATCATTTGCTTGTAGTTCATCTTGGTCCCAACAGTCCCCATAAATGCATCTGTATTGCGTCATTTAATTGCCAGGTAAATAACAAAAGTAGGCCAGGCAGGCATGAGACTGTATATCGCCTGTAGATTTGCCAGGTTAGCTAAATAAGAAGGCTGGACAGTCATCTGGATTGCACCTGGCGAATTGCCAGATCAGGATGTCTGATTTGGGTAATTTTGTAGGTGATGACATTTAGCTGATCTCTGTCATTGTCGGTACTCAGGTGAGCGCTTTGGGCCATCATGGCCCTCTTGTTCTATTTTAGCTCACCTGAGCATGTGAGCTGTCATCCGTATGGCATGAACAATTTGGACCATTGTCGCGATAAAGACTACATTTTATATTCAATCTTGACCCAGCTTGCACAGTTTGTGTATGACCATAAAATCTCGGTTGATATTGATAATGGGCCAATTGGACAAGAAACCTTATAGTTATGGCCCCTTGTTTGTGGGAAAAAATGCAAACATTGCCTCTTTTGTTCATGGAAACTTGATTTTTCTTCCAATCTTTACCAAACTTCCACAGTTTGTATGTGATCATACTACTGCAGCAGAAGCCAACAATGGGTCAGATCGAGCAACACACATTGGAGTTATTGCCCCGTTGTTAGTGAAAAAAAAGCAAAAATTGCCTGTTTTGTGAAACAAAGAGAGCAAAAATTGCCTTTTTGTTCATCAAGATTTCATTTTTCATTCAATCTTGATAAAATATCCACATGTTTTTGTATGGCCATAAGATTTCAACACAAGCAGGAAATAAGACTAGCCATGAACACAGCAGTTATATCACAACGTAATTGTGGATATAAATGCAAAAATGAATTTGTTGCAAGACGGGGACTTCCATTTTCAACCAATCTGGACCGAACTTGCACAATTTGACCATAAAATATTAAGTGAATTTGAATATAGGACCAGTAAATAGCAATACAATCTACTCTTTTGAAACAAGCTGGCAAGCATGACATGACCTTTGCGTCGCGGTCGCCATTATCTTTCAGATCTGCAGCATTAAACCTGTTCCTCAGAAATTGCCTGTGAAAAAATGTTGGATCCAGAGTAGAAACAAGAAATGTCTTAAAAAAAGACAATCAGCGTTGAAATTAATATTGAGATGTCATTTAAAAATTACCTAAACAGACGGCCAAGATGATCGGTTACGTGACTTCTCAGACTCCAGATTTTTTGGTCCCCACCAATATAAGGACCCCAGATTTTTCGGACACTATAAGAAAACTTCTCAGACCCAAAAGTTAATCTGAGATAAATTAATTAATTTAAAAATTAAATGAAATTATCATTAATATATATGCTGTTAATAAACCAATCATACAGCTCCATGTTTTCACCAGTGATATATGAATAACCAAAATAATTTAGGTAAACATAATTGTTATCTCAATTTGTCAAGCCAATTTAACAAATTAACAGTGTTTTGGGAATGAATTAATATAATTATGTATCAGACCAGTCTATATAGTTATTGATAGTTCCGGTAATACACCATTCATGTTAGTTATATAATATTATAATGATTTGAAGTCAAACAAGTATTTATACTGTGTATCCCAAAAAAAAGCAATAGTCAGGGAACATTCAGCGATTTTTTAAATGTTAAGACTTTATTTTTGACGATTTTAAATTCGACGTATTCCGAATCGTCTTTCATAACATTTTATCTATAGAAAATGTAGCATCTTTTTATAGATTAAATAACATCTACTGGAGAAGTTGATAGAAAGATGCAATTATTCAATTATAAATAATCCTTAATAAATCGTAACCACATTTTAAATTCAAATGAACAGTAAGTTTATAAATATAAATTCCCCATTTTATGAAATTTTTTGTTTATGATTCTCTGAAAGCTATTATTGATGCATGTACGAGTATATTAACACAGCTATACAACGGTTGCTAGCTACGTGCTCTAATTTAAGAATGACACTACTGTTTCTGGAATGTGATGAACTCAGTAGAATCAATGGGCTACATGGAACGTCAACACAGTGAATGAGATTTATAGAGCGAACCGCTTACATAAATGTAGGCTAAACAAAATAGTTATTTCGTTACGTGAATGAATATACATGTAGCATTCTGTTTATGGCATACAATGAGAAAATGGGTTCATAATTAGTCTCAGTTCTAGATTATATGTTGACGATCAGTTGATAGCTTCATTTTAACTATAGCTTCATTTCAACCGCTTATGTAAACAATTATGTAAATTTTTAATCCCCCAAAGTATGCAACAGTTATTGGTATACGTTAAACCATTGTTTGAAGTTTGCATTCCCTAGAATTAGAAAATTTGCCCAATTCTATTGGCAATTAATTTTCCCGCTGCATAATTATCGCAAGAAAATCTGGGTCAAAAGTGATCTTAGACAGCTCCGCCGAAAAATATATCCAGGTTCTTACTTGTTCTACATGGTGTATATGGTCACCGTATACTCAAGTAATAAAACCACGTTACCATTATAAGGAATGGATGGGCACCACATACTTATGAACGAATAAACAGAGTGCAGTATAAGAAAATGTTAATTTCTCTGAGTTTTCATCATTATGACAATAATTTTTGTTCTAAGGAACACAGTGGGTATCGCTACTGAATATTCTTACAACATATTTTCCTAAATTGTGTCCCTCTCCATAGACGCAGTGAAATTGTCCATGTCTTGTATTCATGAAGTGAATTTTCAGATATATATTCAGATTTTTCTTCCATTTTGGCTATAAGTCATGTGATAGAAGCTCATTTAAGTTTCTGTGATATCATCACTGTGTTTTTGTTGAAAAAATACGGTTAGAACTATTAACTTTATATTGAAACTTAAGGTTTAAATGCGAATACGGGTACCATATCATTTAATACGGGTACTTGTTTTTGACCGAGATCTACACCACACCATGTTAGCACTATTTTACTAAAATTGAACGTTCATGTGTGGCTTAAATCATTTATTAATCCTTGCAACTCATGGATTTATCATAGAGTATATCGATTGTTAAATATTTGAATTTAAATACAGACATATCTTGCCTGATCAACTTCTTTTTTCATGAAGTATACTGTGGTTTCAAATTTTATTTTAGCAGTATGCGGTGACCATATTCACCGTGTTCTATGCATGAGAGTAAATCAGCTAGACAAATTATTTAAGGACATTATGATGTACATTCCCACAAGCCTTTCACAACAGTAAGGCTTTCATATTTGCTGAGCCCTTTGGGCCATCATGGCCCTCTTGTTAATAAATGTGACCTTGGCCTTGACCCCACCCACCCCATATGCAATTCCAAGGGAGGCCTCGATATAAGGTATCTATGTATGAAGTTTCATTAACATACCTCAACAATGCATATGGAGCGGAAACTGTTCTTTATTATTCCCCCCGTCGAAGAAGTGGGGGTATCTTGCTTGCCATGAAGTTTAATTGAATTCTGGACAAGTAAACAGGACGGACAGACGGAAGAACGGACTGACAAAGCGGCGACTATATGCTCTCCCGAAATTGTTTCGGGGAGCATCAACACCGCACATCCACTACCCAACTTGTACTTTAGTTAGCCCATGCACTAACATGATGTTTTAAATCAAAATTGATCCTATCCCACCCCTGCGTATTGTTTAGATACTTTTATTTTCCAACCTGTCACAACAGTATGGTTTTCATCTGTACCAGTTCCTGGTGAGCGATTTGGGCCATCATGGCCCTCTTGTGTATAATTTTACTTAATTTCTCCTTGGTTAGAAAATCTTTGAATTCAGCTGAATCCAATTCCAACCCAAAGAATAAATTCTTTGAAATGGTATAAGGATTGAATTTTATTAGGGATGTCAACGAATAATCGAATATTGGAATACTTGACCGAATATTCGAATATTAAATGAGTATTTGAATGGCCCCAAAAAATTAAATAAAAAATTCTCCATAAAAAACTAGTTTAATTGTATAATCCGCGATCATTATGTTTTTCATAGTTGCCTAATTTGACACATTGACATGTTATTTAACACCATTGATGCGTAGTGGGAGATAACATATTAAGCAAACTGTGACAATCGAGTCGTAAACGGTCCCTAAGAAGAGACTGATATTTGCGCAGTTTGTACGTAATATTATTTGGGTGCTAAACTGGAGACTGATGTTTTCACACTGATGCTAATTGGAGACAAATGTTTGAACAATGTATGGTGCATTACGCGGTTTAGGTGTTACTATTAATTTAATTTCATTCCTTTAATTAGCGGTGCATTCACAACAACATTTTTCATGCCGACTTTAAAGCATTTATTCGCTCAATATAACAAACAAAAATGAGTAAAACAGCACTGGTATATATTCTATGTGTTTCCCGATTAATCACAAAGGCTTTACGTTCATTAACGTGTTTATTAAATTGTCAGATTACTTTGTGTATTGGGTGTCTGCTTTGCGATGTTTGAAGTGTATAAATCTGTTTTACTATTAATAAATGTTTGAAAAAGTAAATGATTCGAAATAAAATCTAAGAACTGATTTCTATGTTGTTTTATTATGACATTAATGAATCAGATGATGATGATGATTGATGATGATAATGATAATGATGATGATGATGGAAAAATTTGTATTTAATTCATAGAGTCGACAACGATAAGAACGTTTTTTCAGGACACATTAATTCGTTTACCTATTATACATCCTGGATAAATTAACACAAATACTCGGACATTTAAAAAAACGAACGAATAGTCAAATATTATTCAAATATGGAATTCGAATATTCAAATAGCGTTTTGGTAATCGTTGCCATCCCTAATTTTTATGCTCCCCGAAAAACTTCATAGGAAGCTTTATTAACAAGAGGAGGTGTTGATATTTCCAGGACGTTCCGCTTCAGTGATTTTTCTTAGAGTTATGGGACTTTGAATACTTTTGAAATTAGTATTTATAGTGCACAATTCTTGACTTACTTGTCCGTAGTATTTCTCAGCAACTTCAGCAACTTCTGGCCATAATTCAACTTGATGGGAAGCTTTATTACCGAGAGGAGGTGTGCATATTACCAGGACATTTTGCTTTATTGATTTTTCTCAAAGTTGTGGGACTTTGAAGATTTCTGAAATCAGTATATAGTGCACAATTCTTGACTTTCTGTCCGCGCTATTTCTCAGCAACTACTAGCCGCAATTCAACGAAACTAAATGGGAAGCTTCATTACCAAGAGTAGGTGTGCATACTACCAGGAGGTATGCTTCAATTATTTTTCTTAGAGTTATGGGATTTTGAAGATTTCTGAAATCAGTATATAGTGCACAATTCTTCACTTTCTTGTCTGAGCTATTTCTCAGCAACTACTTGCTGGAATTCGACAAAACTGTATGGGAAGCGTCATTACCAAGAGGAGGTGTGCATACTACCAGGACGTTCCACTTCAATGATTTGTATGCCCCTGAAGTTTCCTTCGGGGGCATATAGTAATAGCCTCTTCCGTCTGTCTGTTCGTCCGTCTGTCTGTCCATCCGTCTGTCACGCTGTCCGTACGCAAAATTTTGTTCCTGCGATAACTCAAAAAGTACTGAAGATACTTGGTATACATATAAACTGCAATGTGATTATTATGCACAACCTTTTATTTTTCACCAGAGGTCAAAGGTCACGTGACTGTCATTTGAAATAGAAATAAACTTAATACTATAATAATTCGAAAAGAACATAACATATGATAAATGATTGCCCTCTGTCAGTTTAGTACTGCAATAACCCAAAAAGTAATTTGAATGTCTGGTCAATGTTACTAAAATAGAAAAAACAACAACTTAATACTGCAGTGACAAATGGGATTTGAATATGAAACTTTGTACATCTACAGATAAAGGGCGATTTGACGGTATTGCACAGTGTTAAATTAGTAGGGGTTTTCACCGGTAAAGAAATCCTGTATTGCTTGCAATACTGTCAAAGCCTTGTTATTTACGGTGTACATTCCCACATTTGTTCAAGTCTGTCACAGCAGTTAGGCTCTTATCTTTGCCCGTACTCAGGAGAGCTCTTTGGACCATTATGGCCTTCTTGTCTGTCATTGTTGTCTGTTTTCAGTAGTTTTTCTTCAAATGTCACTGAATATGCTATTTCATTTGTATAAGTAACTATGGTTTATTATACAGGGATCAGCTTGTCCTGTTTGTTAGTCTTTTTTTTGGTCCAGAGCACACCTTTCAAACCCTTTCAGATATCAACTTCAAACTTCATACAATCGGATTATATTGTTAGGCAGAGTGCAGACTCCAGTTCACAAGATTTATAACTAGGTCTCTGTCATTGCCAGTACTCAACAGGTATCTCGGAAACGCAAAATCAAGCGTATTTGGACGCATATTTTTTCAAAAGGACGCATGTCAAACACATGCCAAGAGTCATTGGGACGCATGCTTTTTGGCTTTCTGCGTATACCCTGTTACTTAACACATATACATGAGTGCCTGCAGTAAACTCGGCAGTAGTCACGATAAAATCAATATCTGCCCTAGTACACACTGCAGCTGTCAAAGTCTAGCTCCGCCAAACAGCAGTCCCTTAGCTCCACCCACATCATTCCAGACAGTTACTGTTAATTTTCATTGGTAAATTACAATTGTCACTCATTGCTGTGCTTTACTGCACAAGTCAATTAGAATGTGCGAAATCGCCGAAATGTGTCAAAAGGCGTCCTCAATAAAGAACAGTTTTGAACATATTTGACAACTTGAAACAAACAACATTGTTTAAATGAGTGAAAAACAGCTTCAGCTGATTTTATTAATTTATATTGCCAATCCAATTTCATGAATAACAACTAAATCTCGGTAATACGGTGATAGGAGTTTTTGTTTTGACAGAAATTTTATACAAAAATCTAGGGCTGAATTGTGACAGGAATATAAAAGCATCGATCAATAATCATACATAAAGGAACTTTCTAGTATAGATAACACCTATGACAAGACATAAAGTAACAATACTAGCGGTAATTTAAGTACAAAAGTTTGCAACGTCATATATTTGCGCGACCTCGCAAAAATTGTTGTCGCTGATTTTACAGGTCACAAACATTTGTAAAACACATGCAAACACATACTCAGGTGTTCAATATCACCACTAATTGCTCCTTTGTGTTGTTAACCTGTTTTACAATTACTCTACTTGACAGTTACTTATGCTTTACTGTAATCACCTCATCATAACTTTTTACTAGGCCTACACATTACAAATCAGTTTAGACCATAAATTGCTAATTGTCCAGAATTTACATGTTTTAAAATTAATTATTGGTACAAAAATATTGATTTATAACTTTAAGACATGATTGAGTATTATATATTATCATTATAATTACATAACCCAATAAAAATAATATAAAGAATAATAATAATATAAATAATAATAATAATAATTATTATTATTAAAATGATCATGATTATTATTTTATTTATAACTGTCATATATTGTATAAATGTATAAATTGTAAAAATTCCATTCACTTTTGCGCGTCACATACTTAACTTTTATTTCTTTTCTATTTGGGACTCCTACTTTTTAGGGGGAAGGAGTCCCAGGGCTCCTATTTTAAAATGCTAGTGAGATCCATGACTCAAGTGAGCGCTTGTATTGCGGTGAACAATCTTTTGGAAATAAACTGTCTATTTGCAAAATCTGTGAATAGATCCTTGTAAATGCATTTTTATTTCAGGATGAGATATTCTGGGATATGCTGTGCAACTATTGCTGGGTTTCTTCAAATTATTGTGCCTACAGGTAACAGTTATACATTAATTAGAATACAATCATTTTTGGGTCATTCATAATCATACTATTTTTTCAGTACCTCTCTATTGAAACAAACATATTTCGTGATTGAGGACTTTATAGTCGTGATCGAGTCAGATTCGAGACTTGCAATAGACTTGGAGTAATGTATTTACTATGCAAAATATTGCCATGAAATTACTTTGCGTCACAAAGTTGTAAGCATCTGTATGAACTAGGGATGGCATCGAATGCCAAAATTGGCATTTGAATATGCGCTTTTTCAATCAATCAAATATTGGAATATTCGCAGTGTTCTGCCGTGAATTTGGACTATTGGGGACCAGGGCCCTCTTGGCTTTAAAAAGTGGGGACAAATTACAAAAATGTAGGGACACGGACAAAAAAGTTGTTCACCTCATGAATATTCCCAAAGCAGATTTTTGTTTTGAAAAGTACGTACTAGCTGTTTTCATTCATGTTTGTTTTTTATTTTCTGTTCAAAAAAGGATTAATACATAATACTGTGTTCTTAATTAATTCATAATGTTCTGTTGATCAATGTTACACTGCATTCTGATATACCTTATAACCTTGCATTATTAATTTTAATTTGAACAAACTTTACAATCCGTTATAAACACAAGGCGTTAATAATGAAACCTGTTAAAACTACAAAGTGTTACATCATCAATTAGCCGGGCTTCCAAAACTGTAAGCTGTTAGCAACACTCATAGCAATGGTGTCGGTAATTCGACTTCAAAAGTCTTTGATGTTTCTGCCGAAATGCGGCTGTCCAGCAGTTTATCGCTGAAAAGCGTATTTCACGCTTAGCATGTGGACCGCGTGTACAATTATCGATTGATACTGCTGTATCTGAACTGTTCCAGCGCTGCCGATAAAGCGTTAATGAATTAGTGTACTAGTGAAAAAATTGGTTATAAATTGACGTCAAGATCAATGATATAAATTTTACTAAATACGCTGAATAATTTACTTGTAAATTGTGTGCTCCCGCGGACCCGCTTACGAAGATTTGGTGGGGACAAATCACTTATTTTTGCGCCACTGGCGCAAGGCCGCATCCACGGCAGAACACTGTATTCTTATTAAGTACTTTAAGCTTTGTAACCTCATCATAAATCATTATTTTGCACTACGTTTTAGTGCTGATTAGCAGGTAGATCTACTGTTGTATTTTCATTGCACTTTCCAATCTATGCATACACTACACAATTAAAACAATGGAAGGTCCCACATTAATTGGTCTTTTAATAAACAGATTTTCAATAAAACAGACGTTTTCATTAATACTGCAGTATGGAAACGTGCTGAAAAACAATTCATTTAGTTTATCAACGAATTTCTCAATTATACTGACTTCCAAATGTGTGGATCGCACACCGTAAGTTATTCTTTGTTATTATTTAAACATGTATAAACGCGAGTTATAATTACCGATAAATATGGATTATACTGACTGATGTTATTGTTTATAACTTGAGATTAGAAGAGTGGCTACTGACACTGACCTGTGTATTCAATATCTCTCGGTCTGACACGTGACACGAACACATTGTATTGATAACACACTATTAAGTACATGCATATATTGGTGATATAGGGCCACTATGTTGACAGAAAAATACTTGATAAAATCAGGAAATGATTATTCTTTTAAAGCAAAAATAAAAACAACGCAAATATTCAAGTTTCAAGTTGGAGTTTTAACTATTCAAATGGCGATCATTCAATCGAATATTCGAATAGTTTTGCCATCCCTAGTATGAACACACTATGTATGTGGCCGGTATCAGTCCCCACTCTGCGTAACCAGGGTTTGCACAGCCCTTGAAAAGTCCTTAAAAACGTAGTTGTTCTTGAAAAGTCCTTAAATTGGGTATAGCCTTGAAAAAATTCCAAAATGGTACTAGAATTTGACACAAAGTCCTTGGATTTCTGAAAAAAACCTTGAATATACATTTGCCCTAATCAAAGTTTAAGTACACGAAAAATACAAGACGACTGTTGAGGGTGTTTATTTTTGCAAAAAAAGATTTGGCCATGCAGAAGTATGATTATACTGCAATCTTAAAAATGAAGCCAACTTCTGGTATGACGTCAATGAATGTTCGTCCTACATTATACCAAAATATTTGTACTTAATTTACTATCTATTTACTTGTTATAATGCAAATAAATGGCGTGGTCCGCTTAACGGTTACCAGGGTTATATTATCAAACAGATCAGGTGCGTAAAAAAATAATTTCACAATATTACTTATTAAACATGTTCCATTTGAATCCCGATTCATTTTGATATAGGTTTTTTTCAGTTAAGTTTATTTAATTGTAAACAATATACAAAGTCTATGTTATTTTTGAACATCCCTCATATTGACAGTTAAGATGCAATGTTTTTCATGTAAATCCATCCAGATATAGAAAAGCGCCAGAAAATTATGCTGACATGCACAACAATATGCCATCAGCATGAAAAGCGTGGGTGTTTTGACCGTGATTAATGTAAAAATTCTGTAGTCCTGAGAATTGTGATATGTTTACTTTTGTAAAAAAATCTAATTTGAATGATGGTGACAAACATGAACAGTTGTGTGTGTCAAATTTCAACATTTTATGATATGCAGAAAATTTACTCTTTACGATTAAGAATGATATGTCTATTCTTTCAGGGAATTGTCTTTAACGCAGAACTGCTCACGGATTGTCATAATGACCCTTATACTGTTAAATGAACAATCAAAGAAAATATGCTGCAATGTTGTAAAACTTCATGAAAGCTTTTCAGTTAGTTTCATTACCGCATTCATGGTTTTAATGTAACACGACCCACATATATGCCTATCCAGGTTTTGAAGGTATAGTTTAAATTCCTTCCCAACTATTGTTAAAGGAATAATTTCCATTCTTTTAATATCACAAACATAACCACATGTTTATTTGAATATCACAAACATAACAATGTGTTCTTTTGTATGAAATATTTTAATGGCTGAACACGTGATATCCAATTGCAATGATTGGATACAATTCAAGACTAATTTGAATATTAAGGACATTTGTGGAAGAACCCATTATATGCAGGATGTAACAACGCATTCTGTATGTTTATCATGTGCACCACGTGCTTAACATCAGTAAACGTCTTGGGCAACATTGGATAGATATTTAGACAATAATATACGACAGAGCTGGGCCGGGCATCTATAATCAGCCCGCTGCCCATATAACGGCCTGAGGGGCTAGGGCCAATTATAGACGCCCGGCCCAGCTGTGTGGTATATGATCGTTTATAATACATATTATCCTGTCACAAGAAAAGAATCATGTAACTTTCTTTATTGCACAAACTGTTAACAAAAACACCAAACAAACTTTCCGTACTTTTATTTAACTTTCAACTAATTACGCGATACGTGACGCAATTCTAACAAATGACGTAATTTATAAACAGAAAAACAGTGACGAAACAAGCCAGTTTTGGCTGAACTTGCAGTTTTGTTGTGACAACGTTGTGTCGTGTCTGCTTTTATTTTTAGTAAAATACATTACTATTAGTTAAATAAATCATGCATGGACGAATTCTGAATGATGAATGTGTCAGTTGGATAAATAATATATTTTGAGACTTTGAACGAATATAATCAAACGTTCTTACCAGTCATTGCGATTTCGTACCACAGTCTTGACCATCCTTCATTTGCTTATACTCATAGTTGTATGTTTATCAATATAAAAACTTTATTTGAAATGAATGACAAATTAAACTAACAGTAAAAAATATCTATTGCATTGTGACCCTATTAAGGGACTGTGCTGATCCTTTGGCGTCTTAGAGGCCGCTGTCTCTAAGTATATGTCTACTTATGGAATTTGTTTTACATTTAGGTACAAAACAGATATATCACTGGTAAAATGGTTTTGGTTTCACACCCCATAAACTTGCCTGCTTTTAACTAACGGTTCAGGTGATACGGACCTACAACACACAAGGCAAATATATATCTTTATCTAAGAAATAATTGCCGATTTTGATTTGATTATATGTAAATAAACAAAGGTTTTGAGCTAGAATGCAAACTGTTATTCACATATAACGATAAAATCAAAAATAATTTCCATTTAAACACGATCTGACAACATATATTATGTTTGTTATTTGTTGCTCCGTATCTGATGTATGCGAATAAATACCATTTGCCACATTTCGAGAACATTGACCTTACTTCCTAGTTAACGTTGAGTTTTCTTGATTTTTGTGTCGCCTGAAAAGGCGACATATACTAGGTTTAACTTTTGGCGGCATCGGCGGCGGTGTTGTTGGGGGCGGCGTAAATATTAATCAATATATCAAGAACAAATCAGAATAGTATTATTGAAGTATACTTATACTTTTGGAGGGCAGAAAACTAGTATGTCGCCTGTTCTTTTTCCGTCCGTTCACTGCACGATTCATCGTGAATGCGGTCATGGACACGGGCGTATCAGACAACGCGAAACCTTTCTGACAGCTGGACATGGGCATCTGACAAAATGTATAACACACCTAAGTTATATATATTACCAGTATGCTAGGTTAACTTTTGTTAACTAAATAAAGGACTTATGACTCTACAATTAGCTGTATAGCCCACATCATTCAATTAATTATTTAACAGTGAATATATAACGTGTATAACGTGTGGTCTATACGAATGATACTAATTATGGTGACAGCTCATTTAGAGGTTTAGCGAAGTCTGATATTCGCCAACGAATGCAGACTAAAAACTAACTTTAGAATATAACCTTCATTTTGAGCCAATGAAATAGCTAGATTACACCCATTAGGTGAAACACTTAATCATAGCATGCTCTTAACAGATGTTGTATCTGGCCTTTGATTGGCTAAATGGAACCTCACCTTCTTGGAATATGTAGTAAACATAACCATTTATGGACATCTACTATGCACATGTTCCAATGATGTACATGCAATCGACTAATCCACATGTAGGTTATATTCTAAGTAAGTAAGAACATATTAAGTTCTGCCCCGTATTAACTAATAAGATTTTACATATTATGTTGTAACTATAAAATGTATATGTTAGAGTTTATTAAGAGAAATATTCAGGAATAAGAAGACCTAAGTGAGGGAGCACAGCAACTGAATTAGTATTGGCCAAAAACCAGGTTGTCAACTGGTCTTACTTTTTAGCTCACCTGGTTAAAGTTTATATTCAAAAGTTTTGTAAATTCAAAACTAGATAAGTTATTCTCTTGAAACTTGGAACTAACCTTTGTCATCAACTCCAGTATCAAGGGCAACATTCCCTATAACACTGTTTTGTATTTTGACAGAGTTATGCCCCTTTTTCACATAGATTTTCTGGTAAAATATTATATTCAAAAGTTTTGTAACTTCAAGACTACATAAGTTATTCACTTGAAACTTGGAACTAACCTTTGTCATCAACTCTAGTATCAGGGTCAACATTACCCATAACTCTGTTTTGTATTTTGACAGAGTTATGCCCCTTTTTCACATATATTTTCTGGTAAAGTTTATATTCAAAAGTTTTGTAACTCAAAACAAGATAAGTTATTCACTTGAAACTCGGATCTAACCTTTGTCATCAACTCTAGTATCAGGGGCAACATTACCCATAACTCTGTTTTGTATTTTGACAGCGTTAGCCCACTTTTTACATAGACTTTGTTTTTAAAGTTTTTGTTCCAAAAATGTATAAACTATACAAGGCTTCACTTAAAAGTTTTGTATTTTAACAAATTTATGCCCATTCCACTATCCAAAATATGTACCAACTGAAATACTTCGAATAGTTGAGCGCGCTGTCCTCTGACAGCTCTTGTTTCTTTTATATTTAATTTGGTCATACACTGTTATCTGCTATCGCTCGCTATTATCGGGGTCTGTATATATATAAATATACATTTATAGCCAATGTTCGTAACCTAAAAACACAAACAAAATTAACTTGCCTTTTTAGCTCACCTGAGCACAAAGTGCTTTTGTGATCGCCCGTTGTCCGTCGTGCGTGTGTGCGTGCGTGCGTGTGTGTGTGCGTGCGTCCTCTACTTTTCATTCAAACAACATCTCCTCCTAAACCGCTAGGCAGATTTTCACCAAACTTCACAGGAATGATCCTTGGGTGGACCTCTTTAGAAGTTATGCAAATCTTTCTGGTCCGCTGCATATGTAGGTCACCAGAGCTAAAAATAGATTTAAAAAGTGAAAACTTAAAAAATCTCCAAAACTGGCCACGCCACTGGGGTCACATGGTTTATATAGACTTATATAGCAAAATGACTTTAAAAATCTTCTCCTCTGAAACCGCATGGCCCAGAGGTTTCATATTTGGTATATAATATTGTTTTGTGGTCCTCTAAAAAGATTGTTCAATTGATGCCCCTGGGGTCAATACTGTCCACACCCCAAGGCTTACATGGTTAATATAAATGTAAATAGCAAAATGACTTTGAAAAACTTCTCCTCTGAAATCACAAGGCCCAGAGGTTTCATGTTTGGTTGGAAACATTGTATAAAGATTGTTCAAATGATGCCCCTGGGGTCAAAACTGGCCACACCCTAGGGGTCACCAGGTCTATATAGATTTAAATAGCAAAATGGCTTTTAAAAAATCTCCTCTGAAACTGCAAGGCCCAGAGGTTTTATGTTTGGTATGTAACATTGTATAGTGGTCCTATACAAAGACTGTTCAAATGATGCCCCTGGGGTCAAAACTGGCCACACCCCAGGGCTCACGTGGTTGATAGGGACTTAAATAGCAAGATGACTTTTAAAATCTTCTCCTCTGAAACTGCAAGGCCTAGAGGTTTCATATGTGGTATGAGACATTTGATAGTGGTCCTCTGCAAACATTGTTAAAATGATGTCCCAGGGGTCAAAACTGGCCCTGCCCTGGGGGTCACATTGTTTATATAGACTTAAATGGCCAAATGAATCTCCTGAAACCGCAGTGTTTTCGTATTTGATATGTAACATTGTATAGTGGTCCTCTAGAAAGATTGTTCAAATTATGCCCCAGGGGTACAAAGTGGCCATGACCCGGGGCTTCACATGATTTATATAGACTTATATGGCAAGTGGGCCTTACAAATCTTCCTTGTTGAAACCGTAAGGCCCAGAGGTTTTATATTTTGTGTGAAACATTTTGGAGTGGTCCTCTACAAAGATTGCTCAAATGATGTCCCTGGGGTAAAAACTGGCCACACCCCAGGCGTCACATGGTTTATATAGACTTAAAGGCACACACAAGGTGCTGCAAGTTAAAACAACCATTAAGAGTTTAATATAGATTTTACAAACACATAAAATAAATCATTATGACCAAAAGAAACATTATACATTTTCATTAAATAATTGGTATTTGACACATTTTTATTGCACTGTATTGTTTACATTTTAGAAACATTTGGTGCCCTAGTTTCCTGTAAAAGGAATCTGGTTCACATGCATGATATTTGCATGGAAAAAGTCCGTGATTGTGGTCAGTGAAGTATTTCAATTTAGAGGGTCGGTTAATAAACCTATAAGTGTGAATTTTATAAAGACATAAACTGGTACAACAAATTCAGAAAACATTGGATATTATAAACAAAGTAACATGTTTTAGTATGGAAATTTACTTGTTAGTGGTCAGACACTGACCAAGTGATTTTAAGTTTGTAGATTGTAACACGTATTATGTATTTAACATTTCAATTACTGCATAACATGCTTCATAGGCGGCCCTCAAAATGACTTGTCCAGTTTATGGCAATTTATATTACTGTTAGAAGTACAGTTATTCATGAAAAGCATGGAAATCGTGCACATTACCACTTTTTATGAATAGACTGACATCCGCGCGGCACGATCATTAGCACATAAACAAAGCTAGTGTTTATAAACAGTTTACTTGGAGGATCAGTGTTTTTATTTTAAACAGTATCCAAACACCAAATAGTTTCCGGACCCAGGATATAACTGAAGCTTAAACATACAATAATATAATTGTACCAGACATTTAAATGACATAATTCTAAATTTGACCATTTCCACCTTTAATGAGGCTTTAAATAGCAAAATGACTTTCAAGATTGTTCAAATTATGCCCCTGGGATAAAAAAAAAAGCCGCGCCTCGGGATGCAAATTCCAATTGGGTTACACAGTCTCAGGTGAGCGTCCTAGTGCCCTCAGGGCCCTCTTGTTTATATTAGCTCACCTGAGCACAACCTGCTCATGGTGAGTTTTTGTGATTGCCTTTGTCCGTCGTGCGTCATGCGTCGTACGTCAACATTTCATATAATCGACATTTGCTCCTAAACCGCTGGGCAGATTTTCACAAAACTTCACAGGAATGATCCTTGGGTGACCCTCTTCCAAAGTTGTTCAAATTGTTTCGGTCTGCTACATATGTAGGTTACAGGAACTAACGAATAGATTTAACAAGAAATGCCTTTAAAAAAGACAATCAGCGTGGAAATTAATATTGAGATGTCATTTTAAAATTACCTATAAATAATAAAACAGATGGCCAAAATGATCGGTTACGTGACTTCTCAGACCCCAGATTGTTTGGTCCCCACCAATATTAGGAGACTTAGATTTGTTGGACACTATAAGAAAACTTCTCTGACCCAAAAGTTAATTTGAGATAAATTTATAAATTAAAAAATTAAATAAAATTATAATTAATATCTATGCCGTGAATAAACCAATCATACAACTCCATGTTTCCACCAGTGATATATGAATAACCAAAATAATTTAGGTTAACATAATTGTTATCTGAATTTTTCAAGCCAATTTAACAAATTAACAATGTAAGAAAATAATTTCGGGAATGAATTAAAATTATTATGTATCAGACGAGTCTATATAGTTATTTGTAGTACTGGTAATATACCATTCATGTTAGTTATATAATATAATGACGATTTGAAGTCAAATAAGCATTTATACTGTGTATCCAATAAAAAGCAAAAGTCAGGGAACATTCAGCGATTTTTGAAATGTTAAGACTTTATTTCACGATTTTAAAATTATATCAGTAGAAATATGATATATCAAGGGTTCCTGTGTATAATTAGTATTGCAAATTGTGTATTCATGCTACGCGTATAACAATTCGACGAACATTTTATCTATAAAAAAAAGTTGCTTCTTTTTACAGATTAAATAACATCTACTGGAGAAGTTGATAGAAAGATGCAATTATAAATAATCGTAAATAAATTGTAACCACAATTTTAATTCAAATTAACAGTAAGTTTATAATATAAATTCCCCATTTATTGAAATTTTTAGGTTCATGACTCTCTGAACGCTATTATTGATGCATGTACGAGTATATTAACACAGCTATACAACGGTTTGCTAGCGACACACGCTATTTTTAGAATGACACTACTGTTTTTGGAATGCGATGAACTCACTAGAATCAATGGGCTACATGGAACGGCAACTTGGTGAGTGAGATTTATGAATGGAAACATTGCACAATTGCTATTTATAGAACGTACTGCTTTTATAAATGTAGGCTGAACAAAATAGTAATTTCGTTACGTGAATGAATATAGCATTCTGTTTATGGCATACAATGAGAAAATACGTTCATAATTAGCCTCAGTTCACGAGTATATGTCGAGGATATGTTTATAACTTCATTTTAACCGCTTATGTAAACAATTATGTAAATTTTTAATCCCCAAAAGTATGCAACAGTTATTGGTATACGTTAAACCATTGTTTGAAGTTTGCATTCTCTAAAATTAGAAAATTTGCCCAATTCTATTGGCATTCGATTTTCCCGCTGCATAATTATCGCAAGAAATCTAGGTCAAAAGTGATCTTAAACAGCTAAGCCGAAAAAATGAAAACTTTAAAAATCTTCTCTGAAACCACAAGGCTTGGAGCTTTCATATTTGATATCTGACATCCTCTAGTGGTCATCTACAAATATTCTTCAAATTATGCCCTGGGGTCAAAACTGGCCACGCCCAGAGGTTAAACATGGTTTATATGGACTTGTATAGCAAAATGACATTTATATTTGGTATGTAACATTGTATAGTGGTCCTCTACAATGATTGTTCAAATGATGCCCGTGGGGTCAAAACTGGCCACACCCCGGGGGTCACATGGTTTATATAGACTTGAATAGCAAAATGACTTTAAAAATCTTCTCCTCTGAAACTGCAAGGCCCAGAGGTTTCATATTTGGTATGTAACATTGTTCAGTGGTCTTCAACAAAGATTGTTCAAATGATGCCCCTGAGGTCAAAACGCTACATCCTGGGGCACACATGGTTTATAAAGACTTAAATAGCAAAATGACTTTTAAAATCTTCATCTCTGAAATTGCAAGGCACAGAGGTCTCATATTTGGTATGTAACATTGTATAGTGGTCCTCTTCAAAGATTGTTCAAATGATACCCCTGGGGTCAAGACTGGCCACACCCCGTGGCTCACATGGTTTATAAAGACTTAAATAGCAAAATGACTTATAAAATCTTCTTCTTTGTAACCGCAAGGCCCAGAGGTTTCATATTTGGTATGTAACATTGTATAGTGGTCCTCTACAAAGATTATCTAAGTGATGCCCCTGGGGTCAAAACTGGCCACACCCCAGGGGTCACATAGATAATTATATAGACTTAAATAGAAAAATGACTTTAAATTTTCTCCTGAAAGTTCAAGGCCTAGAGGTTTTATATTTGGTATGTTACATTGTGTAGTGGTCCTCTATAAGGATTGTTCATATGACACGCTGGGGTCAAAGCTGGGCACAACCCAGGGCTCACATGGTTATATAGACGTAAATGGGAAAATGATTTAATTTTTTTTCTCTGAAACCACATGGCCCAGAGGTTTCATATTTGGTTAAAACATTATATCGAGACCTCGATTGGGATTGCATATGGGATGGGTGGGGTCAAGGTCGCTGTTACTAAAAATAGAAAAACGGCCTCAATATCTTGAGAACGCATTGAGATATTTTAATGAAACTTAATAGATAAATACATTATTTTGAGACCTCGATTGGGATTGTATATGTGATTGGGATTGTATATGGGGTGGGTGGGGTCAAGGTAAAGTCACCGTTACGTAATATAGAAAAATGGTTTTCGCTAAATATTTTGAGAACGCATTGAGCTATTTTAATGAAACTTGATACATAAAGTACCGTATATCAACACATTGCTTGGGATGGCATATGGGATGGGTGGGGTCAAGGTCACTTTACTGAAAATAGAAATACAGTTTCCGCTCAATAACTTGAGAAAGCATTGCGATATTTTAATGAAACTTAATACACACATCTTATATCAAGACCTCACTTGGGTTTTCTTATGGGGTGGTTAGGGTTAAGGTCACAGTTATTACATGTAGAAAAACGGTTTAAGCTCAATAACTTAAGAACGCATTGAGATAGTTTAATGAAACTTCATACATAGATGCCTTATATCGAGACATTGCTTTACGTATGTGGTGGGTGGGGTCAAGGTCAAGGTCACTGTTACTAAAAATAGAAAAACAGTTTTCGCTCAATTACTTGAAAACCTATTGAGATAATTTAATAAAACTTCATACATAGATATCAGGTGAGCGACCTAGGGCCATAGTGGCTCTCTTGTTTGTCATTATATTTGTTTTAACACAGAAGATGTACATTATTTACATGTTAAAAACACCTGTCTTTTAGATTAAGTATGCACTATGGTAACCGTCAACGACGAGCCAGGAAAATATACCAATCAAAAGTAGTGTCCTAGCTGTAACAGTTTAAACCTTTGTATAAATTGTCATTTTAATTTACTCTTGCTACAAAATAATAAAAACAATACTTATATATAACCAATGTTCAACCGTGAATTTGGACTATTGGGGGACAAGGGCCCTCTAGACTTGAAAAACAAATTACAAAAATGTAGGGACACAGATAAAAAAAGTTGTTCACCTAAAGAATATTCCCAAAGCAGAATTTTGTTTTGAAAAGGACGTACTAGTTGTTTTCATTCATGTTTGTTTTTATTTTATTTTCAAAAAAAGGATTAATACATAATACTTTTTTCTTAATTAATTCATAATGTTCTGTTGATCAATGATACCCTGCATTCTTAAATACCTGATAACCTTGCATTATAAATATTAATTTAAACAAACAATAAAATCGGTTACAAACACAAGGCATTAATAATGAAACCTGTTAAAACTACAAAGTCTAACAGTGTTACATCATCAATTAGCCGGGCATTCAAAACTGCAAGCCGTTAGCAACTTTCAGAGCAACTGTGTAGGTAATTCGACTTCAAAGTCTTTGATATTTCTGCCGAAATGCGGCTGTCGTCTAGCAGTTTGTCGCTGAAAAGCGTGTTTCACGCTTAGCATGTGGACCGCGTATACAATTATCGATTGATACTACTGTATCTGAACTTTTCAAGCGCTGCCGATAGAGCGTTAATGAATTAGTGTTCTAGTGAAAAAATTTGTTATAAATTGACGTCACGATCAATGATATAAATTTTACTAAATACGCCGAATGGTTTACTTGTAAATTGTGTGCGCCCGCAGACCCGCTAACGAAAATTTGGTGAGGACAAATAATTTATTTTTGCGACAATTGCGCAAGGCCGCATCCACGGCAGAACACTGTATAACTATTAGATTTCGTAATATATTGAACACAACGTTTGGAGGATGAGACAACTCTTTGTAGGAAGGGTGTTTGAGTTGATCCATTTACAAATCCTAAAAGAGTCGTACACTTTACTTGAATTTACAGACAGGCAGAATTTGATTAACTGTATACATGTACTACGAAAGATACAGCTTAAGTTATAGTTGTGACAATTTAAGTGGTCACTATGATTATTATGCTTATAGTCACGAAATGTAAAATTAAACGTTAATCAAATATGTCAATTCTTCAAACTGTATAATATCCATTGGCTCCACCTCCTGTTCTGGGTGCCACCTCCATTGCTTTGGCTCCACCTCTTACGTGAAAATGCCATTTAATATGTGTAATTGACCTTAAACCAACATTTTTGATAACGCAGCGCATAATTCATTTCAAAAGGAATTATTTTATGCCATTAATGCTCTAATTGTGTGTATATTATGTCTCAACACGTTCAAATTCATTAATTATCTGGTTCAATTTTCACAATGTCACATTTTTAAATGAGTTGTGACTTCATATTTCTCTACATTTTTGAAAGGTAAAAATTTTTACGAATCGCACAACATTGTCCAATGTTTAAAACAGTGTCTAAAATTGTCATAAAACATATAAAACCAACTCACCTTCTATCACTGATAACTTTTTCCTACAACTTCCTGTCATTAGCGCCACCTCGGAAGTATAATTGGCTATTTTTCCAATGAATCTCCAAAAAGAGGTAGCGCCAGTAATTACAGACCGTGAGCTTGACCGATCAATTTTAACAGAAATGTTCCTTGGGTGGTCCTCTGCCAAAGTTGCTCAAATGGTTCCAGTCCGCTTCATGAGATGGTAGCCTGAGCTATAAATAGAAAAATCTGTTAACAACATATCCTCCAAAACCCCTGGCTAGATTTTAAAACAATTTTACAGAAATTATTCTTTGGTGGTCCTCTACCAAAGATGCTCAAATGGTTTCACTCCGTTGAAAAACATGGTTGCCTTAAGGCAGGACCATTTTTAGCTCACCTTTGTGCTCATGGTGAGCTTTTGTGATCGCCCGTTGTCCGTCGTGTGTGCGTGCGTGAGTGTGTGCGCCGTCAACTTTTCATTCAAACAACATCTTCTCCTAAACCGCTTGGCAGATTTTCACCAAACTTCACAGGAATGATCCTTGGGTGGACCTCTTTCAAAGTTTTTCAAATTTTTCCGGTCCACTGAATATGTAGGTCACCAGAGCTAAAAATAGATTTAAAAAGTGAAAACTTTAAAAATCTTCTTCTATGAAACCGCAAGGCTCAAACCTTTCATATTTGATATGTGACATCCTCTAGAGGTCCTCTACAAAGATTGTTCAAATTATACCCCTGGGGTCACAACGGGCAATGCCCCAGGGGTCACATGCTTTATGTAGAATATATAGCAAAATGACTTTAAAAATCTTCTTCTCTGAAACCACAAGGCCCAGAGGTTTCATATTTGGTATGTAACATCCTATAGTGGTCCTCTACAAAGATTGTTCAAATTATGCCCCTGGGGTCAAAACGGGCCACGTCGGGGGGATCTCATGGTTTATATAGAATATATAGCATAATGACTTTAAAAATCTTCTCTTCTGAAACCGCAAAGCCCAGAGGTTTCATATTTGGTATGTAACATCCTTTAGTGGTCCTATACAAAGTTTGTTCAAATTATGCCCCTGGAGTCAAAAGAGGCCACGCCCCGAGGGTCACATGGTTTATATAAAATATATAGCAAAATGACTTCAAAAATCTTCTCCTATGAAAATGCAAGGCTCAGGGCTTTCATATTTGGTATGTAACATCCTATAGTGGTCCTCTACAAAGATTGTTCAAATTATGCCCCTGGGGTCAAAACTGGCCCCACCCCGGGGGTCTTATGGTTTATAAAGAATATATAGCAAAATGACTTAAAATCTTCTCTTCTGAAATTGCAAGGCCCAGTGGTTTCATATTTGGAATGTAACATCCTTTAGTGGTCCTTTACAAAGTTTGTTCAAATTATGCCCCTGGGGTCAAAACGGGCCACACCCCGGGGGCCACATGGTTTATATAGAATATATACCAAAATGACTTTTAAAATCTCCTCTGAAACCACAAGGCCCAGAGGTTTCATATTTGGTATGTAACATCTTATAGTGGTCCTCTACAAAGATTGTTCAAATTATGCTGCTGGGGTCAAAACTGGCCACGCCCAGGGGGTTACATGGTTTATATAAACTTATATAGCAAAATGTCTTAAAATCTTCTTCTCAGAAACCGCAAGGCCCAGACGTTTTGTATTTGGTATTTAACATCCTTTAGTGGTACTCTACAAAGATTGTTCAAATTATGCCCCATGGGTCAAAACAGACCACACCCCATTGGTCACATTGTTAATATAGACTTAAATAGCAAAATGACGTTAAAAATCTTCTCCTCTGAAACCGCAAGGCCTAGAGGTTTCACATTTGGTATGTAACATTGTATAGTAGTCCTCTACAAAGGGTGTTCAAAATATGCCCCTGGGGTCAAAACTGGTCATGCTGGGGGGGGGGGGTCAAATGGTTTATATAGACTTAAATAGCAAAATGACTTTAAAAATCTTCTCCTATGAAACGGCAAGGCCCACAGCTTTCCTATATTTGTAACGTAACATTGCATAGGCGTCCTCTCCAAAGATTGTTCAAATTATGCCCCTGTGGTCAAATCTGGCCACCCCCAAGGGGTCACATGGTTTATATAGACTTAAATAGGAAAATGACTTAAAACATCTTTACCTGAAACCGCAAGGTCCACAGCTTTGCTATATTTGTAACGTAGCATTGAATATTGGTCCTCTCCAAAGATTGTTCAAATTATGCTCCTGGGGTCAAATCTGGCCACCCCCCGAGGGGTCACATGGTTTATATAGACTTAAATAGCAAAATGACTTAAAAACTCTTTACCTGAAACCGCAAGTCCCAAAGTTTTGTTCAAGGTTGTTCAACTTACGCCCCTGGGATAAAAATAAGCCATGCCTCGGGGATGCAAATTCGAATTGGGTTACAAGGTCTCAAGTGAGCGTCCTAGCGCCCTCAGGGCCCTCTTGTTTGTTTTAGGGCTATATACCACTGGTTGGGTTTTGAAATAATTTCAAAGGAATGTTCTTTTGGTTGCTCATATGGTTCTGCTCAATTGAAAAAAAAAAATATGGCTGTTAGGGGGCAGGGCCATTTTTCTCTTTATAGCTATATTAGAAATTGTGAAACTCTTTCTTGTTTGACACCACTAGTTGGATTTTGAAATAATTTTAGAAGAATGTTCCTTGGGTTGTCCTCTACCGAAGTTACTCAAATGGCTATGATCCGTTGAAAAACATGGCCGCCAGGGGGGCCCAATTTTCCTTATATGCCTATATTGTAAACTTCGTAAATCTTCTTACAAGTCAGAAACCACTGGTTGGATTTTCAAATAATTTCTTAGAAATGTTCCTTGGTGGTTCTCTACCTATAATGCTTAAATGGTTCCACTCTGTTGAAAAACATGGTCACTAGGGCCCCAGGGGATGTGGCCATTTTACCATATATGGCTATATTTATAACTTTGAAAATGTTCTTGTCAGAAATCACACAAATTGGTCGAAAAATGTTTGATCTAAATGGTTTATATATATATATTTCTTTTTTTTTTTTTTTTTTGATTAGTCGGCACCAACGTAAGACCCTAGAATCTTTGTAAACAGAACACTGACCAACGATTGTGACATGTACCAAATTTCTTTTAATCATGTTCGTGTGTTTGATCTTCGCCGTGAGAAAAGCCTTTGAAGTGTTGCCGATAACCGTTGGATCTGTTACTGCTCAAATTGTCAAAATTAATGTGACGTCAGCATTCCATCTAAACAATGTAATAATTATATTGGCTGCTGTAGTATCTGTGTGCAGTTATAATGGTGTGGTTCTGGATCATATTTCTGTGCATTTCGTTTGGTTGGCACTTGTATGTAACATAATTATTTATTTGGATATTTACTGTTCCACACTTTTAACTGATGTTATAGTAATTGTTTGTAATTAGCAATCAATGCAATTTTCGCAGACAGAAATGTTGGCGAATTCTTCTAATTCATGGAATGCGTAAATATTTCTACGCCGCTAATTTAAACAATTAAACTGTACATCACATCCTGTGACAAGCCTTGTTTGCATTCTATTTTTCAGGAGCCAGTACTTTAACCTTTCCTGATGGCAATGGTGTAATAGGACAAAAATCTATATTGCAGTGTGCAGAACCTGCTTCCACTCCTTCTACTGTTGGATACCTCCTAACAAAAATTGGTGCAACAGTTCTGAACAACGTTGGTGAAATCTCTACAACTGGACAATATATTCCAGTCATAATTGGATCGTTAATAAATATAACTATTACTAATCTGTCTGTAGATGATGAAGCGACATACACATGTCTAATCGGATTTGGTGGTTCAACACCTTATATGTTTAAAGTTTCAAGTAAGTATTTTTAACTTGTTAATTTTGCGTAACGCTCATGGTTAGTTGTTGTCCATTGTCCATGGAATGGCATGTTATATGCAGTGTCAACAACAGACAAAGTTTCACATTCTCGTATATAATTATTATTAGCTCACCCTTGAGCTTGAAAGTGATTCATCACTGTCGGTTGTCCATCGTGGGTCCATCGTTCGTTCCAACAATTTATTTTGAACAACTTCTTTGAAACCACTGGGTGGATTTTAACCAAACTTGACAGGAATGTTCCTGGGGTGGCCCGTTACTAAATTTCTTCAATTCGAAGCAATATCTGGAAAACTTTTGTGCAGACAGCCGAGTTATGGTCCCTTGTTTGTGGGAAAAAACAATAATTGCCTTTTTTCTTGTTCGAGACTTCATTTTTATGCCCCCACTTTAGAGGGGGGGGGGGGAATATAGATTTGCCCTTGTCCGTCCATCCGTACACACGAATGGATACTTAGGTGACTAAAATAGTAACATAAGTATCCCTTTGTAAGTAAAAACTTCCTTAGGTGGCTAAATTAGTCCCTTAGTGGGCTAAAATGGCATTAGGGTTAGTCATGAAATAGTCACATAAGTATTCATTTGTTAGAACTAACGTCCATCCATTCGTCAGTCCGTCGGATTTTTGTGTCGCGCATAACTCAAAAAGTATAACTGCTAGAGTGATGAAACTTTATAAGCATATTCATCGGCATCCGGGCTTGTGCACCTGGGTATTTTGGTGCATTTTTTTCTCACATCAGCGGATTTATGGCCCATTTTTGGCAATAAATGATATTTTTGGACTTGTGTGGCGCGTAACTCAAAAAGTATTTTTGTTAGAGTGGTGAAACTTTACAAACGTATTTATCAGCATGTGAACTAGTGCACCTGGGTATTTTGGTGCAGTATTTTCAGACATCACGGAGTTATGGCCCTTTTGTTAGCAAAACATGACATTTTTGGACTTGTGTGGCGTGTAACTAAAAAAGTATTATTGTTAGAGTGATGAAACTTTATAAACATATTAATCAGCATGTGAACTTGTGCACCTAGGTACTATGGTGCAGGTTTTTTAGATATCAGTGGAGTTAGGGCCCTTTTTTAGCAAAAAATGACATTTTTGGACTTGTGTCGCACATAACTCTAAAAGTATTACTGCTACAGTGATGAAACGTTATACACATATTAATCAACATGTGAACTTGTGCACCTGGGTATTTTGGTGCAGTTTTTTCGGACATCAGCGGAGTTAAGGCCCTTTTTTTAGCAAAAAATGACATTTTTGGACTTGTGTCGCGTGTAACTCAAAAAGCATTATTGCTAGAGTGATGGAACTTTATAAACATATTGATCAGTATGTGAACTTGTGCACCTGGGTATTTTGGTGCAGTTTTTTCCGTCATTAGTGGAGTTAGGACACTTTTTTTTAGCAAAAAATGACTTGTGTCATGTGTAACTCAAAAAGTATAACTGCTAGACCTATGAAACTTTATAAACATATTCATCAGCATGTAAACTTGTGCACCTGGGTATTTTGGTGCATTTTTTCCGACATAGCAGAGTTTTGTGACAACCAGCGGAATGTGGGGGCATCCATGTCCTACGGACACATGTCTAGTTCATCTAATTTTGACCAAACCTCCAAAGTTTGTATGTGACCGTAAGATCTCAGCAGAAGCCAACAATGAGCCAGATTGGACTACAAACACTAGAGTTATAGCCCCTTGTTTGTGAAAAAAAGCCCTTTTTCTGCATAGAGACTTCATTATGTCTCCCTCCATGTAGTGGATTGGGAGACATATTAATTTTATGCTGGAAAGTTGTATGTCTGGATGTATGTATGGGTGTATGTCTGGACTGCTGAAAAAAATGTCTGCGCTTGTTATCCGTAACCCCTAGTAGAATTTTGACAAAACTTCACAGGATTGATCAGTACCAAGTCTAGTTGTGCATATATCGTCAGCATGTTGTCATTGGTGGACTTTGCTTTGCACCTGTCCGGCGGTCGGTCGGTCGGTCTGTCCATAGACCATTTCGTTTCCGCACGATATCTAGAGTACGCTTTGACCTACAATCATGAACGTTGGTATGCTGCTTACTTGGGAGAAAAGGAAGATGCCTTTAAATTTTGAAGTAAACTGGTTAAAGGTCAAGGTCACTGTTGCTAAAAATAGAATAACGGTTTCCGCACAATAACTTGAGAACGCATCGAGATATTTTAATGAAACTTTATACATAGATACCTTATATCGAGACCTCGCTTGGGATTGTATATATGGTGGGTGGGGTCAAGGTCACCGTTACTAAAAAAAAACAAAACGGTTTCAGCTCTATAACTTGAGAACGCATCGAGATATTTTAATGAAACTTCATACATATATACCTTATATCGAGACCTCGCTTGGGATTGCATATGGGGTGGTTGGGGTCATGGTCACCATTGCTAAAATAGAAAAACGGTTTCCGCTCAATAACTTGAAAATGCAGAGAGATATTTTAATGAAACTTCATACATAGATACCTTATATTGAGACCTCTCTTGGGATTTCATATGAGGTGGGTGGGATCAAGGTCACCATTACTAAAAATAGAAAAAACGGTTTCTGCTCAATAACTTGAGAACGCATCGAGAAATTTTAATGAAACTTCATACATAGATACCATATATCGAGACCTCGCTTGGGATTGCATATTTAAAAAAAATCTTAACAATTGCACATATTCACAACGTAGCTGCAAGTCAGGGGGCACACATGTTTTGCATATATCTCTTGTTCATGAATGCTCTATCAACAATGCTTGCATTGTTCAGGTACAGGTAGTATTAAAAATTGATGCTTTTTTCACTGACCACGTGCTAATCGTTTTTTACGCTTAGTGCTACAAACCGCTACACAATGGCCCCAGCTCAGCAGTCACATCAAAGACTTTTTGAAGTCAAACCGACACCGTTGTTATGGTTGTTGCCAACGGCTTGCAGACTTAGAGGCCTGGCTAACTGATGATGTCGTGCTTTTGCTCTTATCAGTTGTTACACGTGTTGTTATCAATGACTGTGTTTTTAATGGATTTTATTGTTTGTTCAAATTGGAAATATGATTGGAAGGTCTTGTTAACGAAAATATACCTAAAATGTTGAACAAAAAAATATGGCTGAAAGTGATTGTTACAGTATATAACGCGCACCAAATTTTCGTAGCCGAATTTTAGGACAAAAATGGGCGGGCAACAAAGCAATAGGCACTTTGAAAGGTAAATAAATCTGTACAACTGACATCATATTGTAATTATTTTACCTGGACAAAGTTCACAGTTGGTGATGTTTGCGCTGGTAAGGTGCACAATTGTGCATACATGTTTGCTCCTTGCCATGTGCGATTTGCAACAGTGTTCAACAGACAAAAACATGTTTATAAAAAGCGGTCAACAACAGAGCGGTAGTCAAGTTGATGAAAAAAAAAATACAGCAGGCGTGAGGGGTGGCAGCCCCCGTCAAAAAGAAAACCAAAAAAAGTGGCGGTGTTGAAATTTTAGTTGTATTGGTGGTGGGTGTCAAGCTTAATAGTAATATTAATGTGGTGCTGGGGTGTATCTGACTTTTTCCAATTCTGTTGTTTGAAGGTTGAAAAAAAAAAGTTGTGTTGGTGATACCCCATTTTTGGACTGGCGTTCTGTCCCCCCATCACCTTTTTTCCTGAAACATCCCTTAAAACAAATTCCTTCAATTCATTAGAATATATTGAAAACTCTGGTTGCCATGAAAATAGTTTTTACAGAAATGTCAGTGACTGGGAAAGGATTTTTCCTTGTTAGATAATTTCTAATCTCCACAAAAATCTATGGGCTTTTTCCAAAATCTATGAAATTTCCTCTGATTTTTATTGATTAAAAGCAATTACATTTTGTAAAATCGTATTGGTGAACATTTCTTTGCGATATTTCGTAATTTTATGTGCAAATATCGCATTTTGCATGGGTTTTCCAGTCACTGAAATGTTCATTGGGTGACCCTCAAATCATTTTGATTCATTAAAAACTATGGCCACCAGGGGGCTGGGCAGTTTTCCTTATATGGCTTTATTAAAACCACTGGCTGGATTTGAAAAAAGTTTTCACATAAATGTTCCTTGGGCGACCCTCTATCAAATTCCTTCAAATCATTTTGATTCGTGAAAAAACAAGACCACCAGAGGGCGGGACAGTTTTTCTTATATGTCTATAGTGAAAACTTTAGAAATCTTGTTAGAAACTACTCGCTGGATTTCAAAATAGTTTCACAGAAATGTTCCTTGGGTGACACTCTACCAAATTCCTTGAAATCATTTTGATTTGTTAAAAAACATGACTGCCAGGGGGCGGGGCAGTTTTCCTTATATATCTTTATTGGAAACTTTGAAAATCTTCTTGTCTGAAACCACTGATGGATTTCAAAATAATTTCACAGAAATGTTCCTTGGATGACCCTCTACCAAATTCCTTGAAATCATTTTGATTTGTAAACAAACATGGCCGCCATATTTTGCCATATAGGCAAGTTTGACAATCTTCTTGTCAGACACCACTTGCTGGATATTGAAATATTTTCAAAGTACCGTTCCTTAAATGACACTAAGATAAGTTTATTTAGCGAGGCTTAGAAAACCTAAATCACAAGCCTTGGCAAGTGGTTTATGTTTTTGTGCTGAGCAAATAAAGTTATCTGTACTGAACATTTGCCTTAATTCCATTTTATGTCATCATTTTCTGTCTTTATGTTCAAAATAAACGAAAGAAAATCACTGAATAACGCTTCTCAACATCAAATGACATCACAAAAATCAACGAAATGACGTCAATATAATGCACGTGTTTGCTGTATTCAACAAGGTGGAAATACAGCTACCCTTTATCCCACGGGGTGTTATTTTGTCAACGCAGGTGTAATGATGAGATAAAAATCATTGTGATCTGTCTCCAAACAAGGTCGCCAAGGGGCGTGGCAGTTTGACCATATATGGCTATGGGTGTCAGGTGTCCATCGTTTCATTTGTGTACCCGCTATTCAATTTTAAACAGCCATTTTGATGTCTAAATCTCAGGTGAGCGACCTAGGGCCATCTTGGCTCTCTTGTTCCGTTTACCTCCAAAAAGAAATGAAGCAAATTTTTACAGGCCGTGGTGGGGATTTCTTCTAAACTAGCCGATGCAATGTTAGGATTTATTCATTCAAGACAGCTGGTGGGAAATTTTCAAAACATTTGATTGGATGTTGAGAAAGGTCAAAAGTTGGGTTAAACTGCTACACCAAAAAAGAATTATTTATTTAATTAAAACATTAATTTATTTAATTTAATAATTAATTTTTCTTTATTTTAACTTGACACAAGTGATAAGCATGGTGTGACAGCATGTAGCAGTCAAGAACCAGGTCCCTAGGTCCAAGGTCAGAGGTCAAATGGATGAAATATATTCTTAACACTTTGTCTGAATCATAACTTCAGTATGGATGGATTTTCTATCTTTATTCATTTAATCTTTACCCCTAAAAATGCTCCTTCAACGGGCGTATCTTTGTGACAATCTCCTGAGCACTTCCAGGGTTAGTTAATCAAGCCAGTCATCATCCATCGTCTTCAACAATTTAGTTAAACAACTTCTTCTCTACAACTGCTTGGCGGATTTTAACCTAACTTGGCAGGAATGTTCCTGGGATGGTCCTTTAACAAATTTCTTCAATTCATTTGAATATCTGGAAAACTGTGGTTGCCATGACAACTAAAAGCTAAAAAATATGGAAAACTTTTAAAATCTTATTATCAGATACCGCTGGCTGGATTTCAAAAACATATTGAAAACTAGAAAAAATCTTCTTGCTGGAAACCACTGACTGGATTTCAAAATAATATCACAGAAATGTTCGTTGAGTGACCCTCTACCAAATTTCTTCAAATTATTTTGATTTGTTTAAAAACATGATTGCCAGGGGGCGTAGCAGTTTTCCCTATATGGCTATATGAAGTACTTAAAAAATATTATTGTCCGAAACCATTCGCTGGATATCAAAACAATTTCATAGAAATGTTCTTTGGGCAACCCTCTACCAAACTTATTCAAATTATTTTGATTCATTAAAAAACATGGCCGTTTTTCTTATATGTCTATAGTGAAAACTTTTTAAATCTTGTCCAAAACCACTGGCTGGATATTAAAATTTATTTCATAGGAATGTTTTTTGGGTGGCCCTCTATCAAATTTCTTCAAATTATTTTGATATGTTAAAAAACATGGCTACCAGGGTGCTGGGCAGTTTTCCTTATATGGCTATATTGAAATTTAAAAAAATATATTATTGTCCTGAGACCACCGGCTAGATTTTTAAATAATTTCAAAGAAATGTTCTTTTGATAACCCTCTTTCAGTTTTCTTCATATCTTTTTCATTTGTCTAAAATCATGGCCGTTTGGGCCGGGCAGTTTTCCTTTTATTGTTATTGAACACGTGAGCAATTATCTTGTGTGAAACCTATTCCTGATTTTTAAAATAAGTTCACAGAAATGATCCTTTGGTGAAACTACCAAATTCCTTCAAATAATTTTGATTCTTCAAAAAAACATCCTGCCAGAGGGCGGACAGTTTTCCTTATATGACTGCATTAATATAGTAAACTTTGAAATTCTTCCTGTCTGAAACCACTGGCTCGATTTCAAAATAATTTCACAGAGATGTTGCTTGGCTGACCATCAACTCAATTTCTATAAATAATTTTGATTTGTTAAAAAAACATGGCTGCTGGGGAACGGGACAGTTTTCTTTATATGGCTTCTTTCTTGTTTCCAAATAAGTTTGCAGAAATGTCCCTTGGCTGACGGTCATGGCCAATTCCTTCAAATTATTTTGATTTGCTAAAAAGATAACGTTGATAACTGTTGCCAACTTTACTTCAAACATGTTATTACACACAATTAAATTTATACAATTCAGTATGATTCATGAAACTCAGGCGAACCAGGGCCATTTTTGCCCTCTTGTTGAGATTATCTACATAAAATATCTTTACTTTTTGTACCCCCTTGTGCAAAATAGAAAATCTGACTTTAATGTGGTTTCTGCATTCTATTTTATTTGTTAAGGGTGACCCTATAGTGAGTACAATCCATTTTTAGCTCAACTATTCGAAGAATAGGTGAGATTTCCTACTCGCATCAGAGTCTGAATTTGGTTAAAGTTTTTATTTAAAAGTCTTGTAACTGCAGAACTACATAAGTTATTCACTTGAAACTTGGAATATATCTTTGTCATCAACTCCAGTGTCAGGGGCAACATTCCCTATAACTCTGTTTTGTATTTTGACAGAGTTATGCCACCTTTTTTACATAAATTTTCTGGTTAAAATTTATACAAAATGTATTCAAAACGTTTGTAACTTTAGAACTACATAAGTTATTCACTTCAAACTTGGAATATACCTTTTTTATCAACTCCAGTGTCCGGGGCAAGATTCCCTATAACTCTGTTTTGTACAGTATATATATAACAGTACACAGTATATAACAGTATCAGGGGCAACCTCCCATTTTGACAGAGTTATGCCCCTTTTTCACATAGATTTTCTGGTTAAAGTTTATATTCAAAACTCTTATAACTTCATAATTCCACAAGTTATTAACTCCATAAGGTTTACTCTTGAAACTTGGAATAATTTGATGAAATGATTGCCATATATCAATTTCAACAAATGTATACCCCTTCCACTTTCCAAAATATGTATGAACTGAAATACTTTGAATAGTCGAGCGTGCTTCCCTCTGACAGCTCTTGTTGAATGTTTTGCTTACAGGAAATCCGTCTGATGTGACAATCGATGGGAGCACAAGTGAAGATAATCGTTTAGTTGTTGTCTGTGACGGTGTATATCCTTCACCAACATCTGTAGTTGTCAAACATGGAATGGTATGTTGTTGCTGTTAATTTACAGTTCACATTAACTAATTTATAATATTCCGTATTAAATCCATGTTTTTGGACACTTAAATAAAACTAGACATATGTCCATAGGACATAGGACATAGGACACAGATGCCCCCACATTCCGCTGGTTGTCACAAAACTCTGCTGATGTTGAAAAAACATGATAAATTTGTTTATAAAGTTTCATCATTCTAGCACTTATAGTTGGACACAACTCAAGTTTAAAAACGTCATTTTTTGCTAAAAAGAAGGGCTGATGTTGGACAAAACTGCACCAAAAAGCCAAGGTGAAGAAGCCCCTATGCTGATGAATATATTCATTATGTTTCATCACTCCAACAGTTAAACTTTTCGAGTTACATCCAACTAAAGTCCAAAAATATATTTTTTTCCTAAAAAGGGCAATAACTCTGCTGATGTCAGAAAAAAAATGCACCAAAATGCCCAGGTGCACAAGTTCACATGCTGATGAATATGTTTATAAAGTTTCAACATCATTCTATGCTAGTGGTATAGGAGGCGACCTCTCCTGCGTCGTCCGAATATGTTTATAAAGTTTCAACATCATTCTATGCTAGTGGTATAGGAGGCGACCTCTCCTGCGTCATCCGAATATGTTTATAAAGTTTCAACATCATTCTATGCTAGTGGTATAGGAGGCGACCTCTCCTGCGTCGTCTGAATATGTTTATAAAGTTTCAACATCATTCTATGCTAGTTGTATAGGAGGCGACCTCTCCTGCGTCGTCCGAATATGTTTATAAAGTTTCAACATCATTCTATGCTAGTGGTATAGGAGGGGACCTCTCCTGCGTCGTCCGAATATGTTTATAAAGTTTCAACATCATTCTATGCTAGTGGTATAGGAGGGGACCTCTCCTGCGTCGTCCGAATATGTTTATAAAGTTTCAACATCATTCTATGCTAGTGGTATAGGAGGGGACCTCTCCTGCGTCGTCCGAATATGTTTATAATGTTTCAACATCATTCTATGCTAGTGGTATAGGAGGGGACCTATCCTGCGTCGTCCGAATATGTTTATAAAGTTTCAACATCATTCTATGCTAGTGGTATAGGAGGGGACCTCTCCTGCGTCGTCCGAATATGTTTATAAAGTTTCAATATCATTCTGTGCTAGTGGTATAGGAGGGGACCTCTCCTGCGTCGTCCGAATATGGTTATAAAGTTTCAACATCATTCTATGCTAGTGGTATAGGAGGGGAACTCTCCTGCGTCATCCGTGTGCCGTCAACAATTGGGTTCGTTCTCATGCTGGAAACTTCATTTTTTATCCAATCTTATCCAAACTTGCACAATTTGTGTATGACTATAAAATCTTGGATAGGATTGTTATTGGGTCAGATCACACCAGTAACACCAGGGTTATTTCCCCTTTTTCATGCCAAAAAAAAGGTGTAGAAAATGCCCTTTCCAACATATATACTTTATTTTCCATCCAATCTTAACCAAACTTGAAGTTTGTGTATGACCATGAGATCTCAGCAGAAGCCAAAAATGGGCCAGATCGTGTTTCAGACAGTGTTTTTGCCCGTTGTTTATTAAAAAAATAAACAAAAATGGACATTATTCAGGATAGAGTCTTCATATTTAATTCAATCTTAACCAATCTTGCACAGTTTGTCTATCACCATGAGATTACAGTTGATGTCGAATATTAGCAAGATCGGACCAGAAACACCAGATATATTGCCCTTTGTTTGTGAAAAAAAAAAACACAAAAATGGACATTCAGGAAAGAGACATCATTTTTCATCCAGTCTTCACCAATCATGCACAGTTTGTCTATGACCATAAGATTAAAGATGAAGTCGAATATAAGCAGGATCGGACCAGAAACACCAGAGTTATTGCCCTGTGTTTGCAAAAAAAATATGCAAAAATGGACATTATTCAGGATAGAGACTTCATTTTTTATCTAATCTTCACCAATCGTGTACAGTTTGTCTATGAACGTAAGACTACAGGTGAAGTAGAATAAAAGCATGATCGGGCCAGAAACACCAGAGTTATTGCCCCTTGTGTTAGGAAAAAAACATCAACAAGTTATCAATTATTGGCTTGCACACACGATTTTTGATTCATTGTTGACCAAACATACACAGGTTGCTCATGACCATAACAATTGATTGATAAAATTTGATTTCCAACAGTTGCAGGACTTGCATGCAGTTATTTGTACATGCAACATTGATGTCTTTAGAGCCTGCATTAACATCATTATCATCATTGGACAGAAAATTATCAAAGCAAAAGCAAAACTTTACCTTATAGCACAGCCATCGAAATTATCGCATTGCAACTAGTTCTCCAAAACTGTTTGCGAAAAAGACATCAAAATTTACTGTTTTTGCAATTTCCAGAATTGTCACTGACTTAATGAAAAATGGTCAGGTAAGAATATTGAGAAAAATGCTTTGAGAACCATTAGCAAAAAACTGCGCATCCATTACCCAACTCGTACTTAAGTTAGCCCATTGCTCTAGCCGATGTTTTAAATCAAAATTGATCCTATCCCCCTCTGCATATTGTTCAGATACCTTAATTTTCAAACCTGTCACAACAGTATGGTCTTCATCTGTACCAGTTTTCAGGTGAGCGCTTTTGTCCATCATGGCCCTCTTGTTGCCCTTTGTCTTATTAGCTCACTTGAGCACAAAGTGCTCAAGGGTGAGCTATTGTGGTCAGTCTGTGTCCGGCGTTAGGCATCCGTGGTCAACGTTTTACTTCAAACAACTTCTCTGAAACAACAAGGCGGATTTTAACCAAACTTGGCAGGAATGTTTCTGGGATGGTCCTTGACCAAATTCCTTCAATTTACTTAAATATATTGAAAACTCTGGTTGTCATGGCAACCAAAAGCTTAAAAACTGGAAAATTTAAAACATCTTCTTGGCAGAAACTACTGGCTGGATTTGAAAATAGTTTTCACAGAAATGCTCCCTGGGTGACCCTCTACCAAATTCCTTCAAGTCATTTTGATTTGTCAAAAAACATGGCCGCCTGGGGGCGGGGCATTTTTCCTTATATGGCTATATTGAAAACTTTTAAAATCTTCTAATCTGAAACCACTGGCTGGATTTTAAAATAATTTCATATAAATGTTCCTTGGGTGACCCTCTACAAATTCCTTGAAATTATTTTGATTTGTTAAAAAACATGTCCGCCAGGGGGGTGGGCCAGTTTTCCTTATGTAACAATATTGAAAACTATAAAAATCTTCTAGTCTGAAATCACTGGCTGGATTTCACAATAATTTCACAGAAATGCTCCTTGGGTGACCCTCTACCAAATTCCTTCAAATCATTTTGATACGTTAAAAAAGATGGCCACCAGGTGGGGGGGGCAGTTTCCTTATTATTGCTATATTGAAAACTGTTAAAATCTTGTAGCCTCAAACCACTGGCGGGCGTTCAAACAAAGGTTTTACAAGTTGGGAGACGTGTTTGACATAATCATTACACTGCATATTAAATTGGTATTTTTATTTTGCGGACTCGTACAGAAATGCATTTATTTTAATGGAACTTCATTTGTATTTACACCCATAGGCACTTCCAACTAGACCTTTTTGATTGCGGTTTTCTCAAAAATGACAAGTCGCATAGGTTTCAAATTTTGCACAGCCCCATGATACACAATTTCCATTACAGATACGATACAAATTGAACGGTTTAGTGATCATGTTTATTTCCTCATTCTCTTGGGTGTCAAAACTAATAATTGCACGAGAAAATTGTGGCGAATGTAGAGAAATTTGATGCAGTTTATAATCAAAGTGTATAACAACAACACTCCCACCAAAAGAACATTTAACATCAATTATTTCATGCATAACACCATCCCACATTGAAGTATAGATGTTCCCAAAAATGTCGATCTGCAACTTTATCAAATCATTGTATTTGAATATCACATGATTAACGTTTAACCTATTTTACACAAAGAAGCACATGGTAAACTTCTAATCTGTTTGTGATATTTGATTAATGTAAATTAATCTGTTAACAATAGTTAGGGAGGAGTTTAAAATGTTAGTGGCAAAACCTGGAAAATGCTACTGTGCAGTATACAGGACGGGAGCGCGCCATTAGTATGTAAGAGGCCGCATTCCACGTACTTACGTATGGAGTAATTATTATAAGATACATTTTCTCTTTAATTAGATTGAAAATTATTAAATCATTATTTTAAATATTTTAAATCAAAATAAAAGAAAAATAACAAAAATATTTGCCCTTAATTTCTAACAGTGAAATTGAATTTATTTCGTTTTCGCTTTTTTGCGAATTTTTGTTTTGATATTATGTTTTATTTTTGTGAAGTTTTGTATGAAAATGAAATTGTAAATAAAGGATATTAATTACATCGTCGGGTTAAAAATACAAAAGCTATAGCTGAGTAAGCGAAGGTCTAGTTTTAAGTGTGTGTGTGTTACATTTTTATCGAGTGCACCGGGATTCTCTCCCATATGGCCATCGCCCCCAGAAGACTTGTTAGTTGGGTTACGAAGGATAGTGCGAGATACAGGAGACGTCCCGTTCCAGAGACGACCCTGGGTCTTTTAGTGCCCGGTGTGAAGCACCTAGTACACTGCACCTCGGTTTAACGTCTCATGCGAAAGACGAGTTAGTAGGTTAGGGTGTAGCGGGGGCTCGAACCTGCGACCCCTGAGTTGTGAAACCAGTGCGTTACCACTAGACCACGGATCCGCCTAGTTTTAAGTGCCTCTGGGTGGGTGTATATGTATGGTGGGTATTTTTATGTCACAGTTTTTGTAATGCATTTTAATCTATTTTTCAGCTAATTAAACTTAATAAACACTATTTATGCCCATAAATAAAGAAACATATTGTTGGCAAAAACATCATAATGTTTTATCTTATTTCAAGGGAAGTAATTCAATTGAAGAGTTTTCTCCCCTTGTAAAAAATGTGTCATTAAACAAAATGGCGTTGCGTATAGTATAAAATTGTGAGGTGCATATTTTAAGCAAATATATGGATAGATTTTTTTTCGGTAAGCTTTACATTCAAGTGTTATATGGGCATTTAAAAAAAAAAATTCATTTAAAGTGCCATTTGTTTGGTTATACACATTTTTTTTATGAATATACAAAGTAAATAATGTAAATTGCTAAATTTAGTCACTAAATCTAAAATATTTGCCCAGGAAGGAAATAAAAATGAAAACATTTAGAACACAGGGGTATCACATTTTGCTTGTCCAATGGCTAAAAAATAAATAACAGATGGTATATTTGTCTTTAGTAGTTCAAAAACAAGTATATTTTTCAAATGTATGATGAGATCACATGTACAGTACAATTATAAAACAATTCAAAATGGTATTATTTATTGAAATAATCTGATTAATTCATATTTTAAGTGTGTCCCAAAATTCATTTCCTTCCTGTTACCGAAGTACAATTTTGTTCATAATTGTACTGACTGCACCCAGTAACTATTTATTTTTGAAACACGACAGTGATCTCCCTGATAACAACAAGATGGCAAAAAATTGTTTGATCTTGTTTATGGCCTAGAATTGTTTTTTTTCAATAAAAACCTATTCCAGACTAAGATGAGTACACCTAACTATTCCTTCCTGTTACTGGATCTAAAATGGCCATATTTGAAGCAAATTGTACTTACTTTTGTAGGTTTGTAGCATTTGACATGCATATTTTAATTTTCTAACCACAGAAACTTTATAGGAGCCGAGTTATTATTATGAAGAAATAAAGTAAAAAAAATTCCCTCCTGTTACTTTCCTTCCTGTTAATTTTTTGTTTGGTAACAGGAAGGAAATTGTGCGGTTAATGTTCATTAAAAACTTTAAACTCATTAGATAAATTAAAAATATTGTTCTTAGTAAATAGTTATTTCACATAGGACCATACAATTATTGGTTTTATTTGAGAATTGCTTAGGGAATTGATTCTTTTTGGTCATATTTGCCTTTTTGGTAACAGGAAGGAAAAATTAAGTAACAGGAAGGAATGTAGTAGATTTTATACAATTATATACAATGTTTAAATTTATACTACAGAAGTCAATATGGCACATGTCAAGGTCAGTGTTCTAAATCTTATGCCATAGAAAATATTCATGTTTCACCTATTCGTGGGAATAAGAAATATGCAATTGTACACAATATTAATGGCTTTGTCAGCAGCAGAAAAAAATGATGCTACCGGCATTTGAATTGTTTTGTTATTTGCATTATCAAAAGTATTATATAACTGTGTGATATATTACTTGTTCATGTTTTATTAATAGAATGAGTTAATATGTCCTCACTATTTTTGATACCACAATTTCCCTCCTGTTACCGACTTGTTTTCCTCAAAAAATCTTTAAGTGTAATGATATTTCTAACTTCAACAAGTACAGTTTATTGTTCCTATGCATTTATAATAATCTGAGAAAATATTGTATTACAAGTGTAAAATTGCCCCCCAAAAATCAAGTCAATATGTTCATATCAACGTTTAAACAAAAACTGAAATTACAAAATTGGGCACGAAGTACTAAAACATGGTAATTTAAGTCACAGTATGTGCTTTTTACAATATTTATGACAAGATATGTATGAAACGGTAAAACAATATTAAGAAAACATTAGTCTTATGAAATTATCCATGATTTAACATTAACTCGTCTTGGAAACAAGAAGGAAAACAATATTCCAATCCATGATTTTCAGAAATAAGTATTTATTGTCGAAAGCATCTGGATGGTCCATGCCTCTTTGGAAGGATTACTTTAACAATCGGTTGTAATATAAGGTAAATAAAAAGAAATTCACTACTGAAAAATATTGAAGTATGTGACAACTCAAAATGTGCACATTTTTTGAAAAAATGCCCATATATGTAACACTTTTTAAAAATGTCCGTTCTATGTACTTTATAAGTGTTTTAATTAAAATTAACGCTTTGAAATTTTGACAGAAATCTTTAGTTAGTGCCCCGCAAATTTTTTTGCGGGTGCCCTATAGTAATCACCCTGTCTGTCCGTCCGTCCGTCTGTCCGTCCGTCTGTCCACATTTTTCTTGTCTTTCTTTCATAACTTCAAAAACAGTTCAGCTATTTGTTTGAAACTTCATGGGTGGATAGATCTCATTAAGGAGAAGTGCAGTGCACAAGAACCATTACTCTGTACTTCATGGTTCTGGAGTTATTGCCCTTTGTTAATTTTTCATACTTTGTTTTTGCCTGGAGCATAATTCTTAAACTATTAGAGGTATTAACTTGAAACTTCATAGGTGGATAGTTCTCATTGAGGAGAAGTGCTGTGCACAAGAACGGTTACTTTGCACTTCATAATTCTGGAGTTATTGCCCTTTGTTAATTTTCATTTTCAGGCGGAGTCAACTTTTGGTTTCAGCTCTCTAACTTGAGAACGAATTGAAATATTTTAATGAAACTTCATCCATAGATACCTTATATCGAGATATGTTTTGGGATTACATAGGGCGTGGATGGGGTCACTGTCAAGGTCACCGTTACAAAAAATAGAAAAACAATTTCCGTTCAATAACTCGAGAACGAATTGAGCTATTGTAATTCAACTTCATACATAGATACCTTTTATAAAGACATCGCCTGGGATTGCATAGAGGGTGGGTGGGATCATGGTCAAGGTCACCATTACTAAAAATAGAAAAACGGTTCCTCACCTTCAAACATGCTATCATTCGGGGCTGGTTGCCACTCCTGTGACAAAGCTCTAGTTCTGTTTTAGGATGCTCTTATAACTTGTTAATCATAATAAGAGGTAACTTTTCCCGTTGTATAACTAAGTAAATACGGTGCACTTCTTAGCTCACATGAGCACTTTGTGCTTGGTGAGTTATTGGTATAGGGGGACTGTCCTGTGTCATCTGTCATGGTTAATGCATGGACAATTGGGCTCATTGATGCCATAGACGTCACTTTTCATTCAGTCTTTACCAAACTTGCACAGTTTGTGTATAATCATAAAATCTCATATAGCTTCAATAATGGGCCAGATTGGACCAGGAAAGGTAGTGCACTGTTCAATATCATAGGGTCCAATGGATCTTATCGACTCGTCCAAATAACTAAGTACGATTGGTACTTAAGACCCATTATGGTATGTTTGGCAGAATGTTTTGCAAATACATTGAAAGTACAATAATATTAAAATTGAATATGAGAACCAGTAAATCAAATTGTATGAAGACATCTAAATGACCATATAATAACTTAAAATATAACCCCCGACGCGTTATCATGGACAGTCTGGGCAATAAGAGAGGTATGCCATATCATATGTCATGTAAATACAGTAGTTATAAACTTTTAATGTTTTATTGGCAAAATATGATAGTTGCGCTAATAGCTAGTTCAGTGTTCTTATGTGAAGAAAATAAAAATCATTGAATTTAAATTCTGGTTAAGAAGCCAGAACCAGCAAACACGATGTATTATACATGATAAGGCCACACCAAATTGACTACTTAGTCATTGGATTTTGTTTGCAAAAAATGTTGGAGTAAGTGAGCGCAATTTTTTTTTTTTCAATTTTGGTTATTTTGGTGTGAGCACAAAATTTTCGCAATTTAGAGATATAAAAATAAGTAGTTTTGTTTTGAACATGATAATTTTAAGTAATAAATGTATAAAATAATGAACCATTAAATAAACAGACCTAACATACTATATCTCTTAATACCGAAAGTGTTTAAAGTTTAACAAATATCACTGAACAATCCATTCAAGTATTTATTTATGAACTTGTTCAGAATTTAAATGCAAAATGAAAGCACTTATATTGTGTTCAAATGTCATGTTTTTACGGTGGCATATAGGTGACATGATTGTGTGTGTTTTTAGCTCACCTGAGCTCATGGTGAGCTTTTGTGGTCGCCCGTTGTCCGTCGTGCGTGCGTGTGTGCATGCGTGCGTGTGTGCGTCATCAACTTTTCATTCAAACAACATCTCCTCCTAAACCGCTTGGCAGATTTTCACCAAACTTCACAGAAATGATCCTTGGGTGGACCTCTTTCAAAGTTGTTCAAATCTTTCCGGTCCGCTGAATATTTTGTTCACCAGAGCTAAAAATAGATTTAAAAAGTGAAAACTTTAAAAATCTTCTATGAAACCGCAGGGCTCAGAGCTTTCATATTTGATATGTGACATCCTCAAGAGGTCCTCTACAAAGATTGTACACATTATGCCCCTGGGGTAAAAACCGGCCACGCCCCGGGGGTCACATGGTTTATATAGAATCTATAGCAAAATGATCCTTGGGTGGGCCTCTTTCAAAGTTGTTCAAATCTTTCCGGTCCGCTGAATATTTTGTTCACCAGAACTAAAATAGATTTAAAAAGTGAAAACTTTAAAAATCTTCTATGAAACCGCAGGGCTCAGAGCTTTCATATTTGATATGTGACATCCTCAAGAGGTCCTCTACAAAGATTGTACAAATTATGCCCCTGGGGTAAAAACCGGCCACGCCCCGGGGGTCACATGGTTTATATAGAATATATAGCAAAATGACTTTAAAAATCTTCTGCTCTGAAACCACAAGGCCCAGAGGTTTCATATTTGGTATGTAACATCCTATACTGGTCCTCTACAAAGATTGTTCAAATTATGCCCCTGGGGTCAAAACGGGCCACGCCCCGGGGGTCTCATGGTTTATATAGAATATATAGCACAATGACTTAAAAAATCTTCTGCTATGAAACCGCAAGGCCCAGAGGTTTCATATTTGGCATGTAGCATCCTTAAGTGGTCCTTTACAAAGTTTGTTCACATTATGCCCCTGGCGTCAAAACGGGCCACGCCCCGGAGGTCACATGGTTTACATAGAATATATAGCACTATGACTTTTAAAATCTCCTTTGAAGCCACAAGGCCCAGATGTTTCATTTTTGGTATGTAACATCCTCAAGTGGTCCTTTACAAAGATTGTTCAAATTATGCCCCTGGGGTAAAAACTAGCCACGCCCAGGGGGTCACATGGTTTATATAAACTTATATAGCAAAATGTCTTTTAAAATCTTCTTCTCTGAAACCGCAAGGCCCAGAGGTTTCTTATTTGGTATGTAGCATCATATACTGTAAACGTACATAAAATTTGTTGGTATGAAATTTCGTTGTTTCTTTAAAAACGACAATTTTGAGGATTTCAAATTTTGAAGAAAAAAAATACATCCAGTGATCCACAGTTTGACATCACTACTCTGTAGAGATGTAATGGCAATTTTTGATCATGTACCAATTAAAATCATTTGTTTCGCCCCAGCTAGACCGTCAGCCAGCAATAAAATCAATACATAATAATAATCAAGAAATCCCATGATTTTCATGTAAAGAATATTGCTAATTCAACTGGCTGAAACCGGTTATTGTCTGCATCAAGACCTGTCAAAGGGGATTAGGCAGTCCCCATTGATTTCACACTTAAACCCATTTACCCAGACACTACCGTATATACCCACTTAAAAGAGTATATAATTGGCATTTTTAAGATTGTGTTATGGACTTATTCTAACTGGACTGAAGAACTGCATATTACAGGAAATACATTTCAGGAATGTATTTCTGCAGACGACAGTTGACATGTATATTGCTCTCCAAATTGTGATTGATGAACTTTAGGTTAAAAAGATGCGTTTGGTTTGATGTGTTATGTGTTATGTTAAAATACTTTAGATTTCCTTAACAATGGATTAAGTTGGATTAAAAGTTATTCTTATATGGTAAATATTTAATTTATGATTCATTATTGCACACGCGATATGCTCTTTACATAGATATCTTAATTGCCCATAGTCAGCTTAAGAAGTGGACTTGCTGGTTGATACCAGATGCGTCATTTATTCGTCGGCACTTGAATTTGTGATTTTGTCTATCCACAAAATCCACGAAAATTAGTGTCCCACGAATAATAATGACTTTACAGTAGTAGTCCTCTACAAAGATTGTTCAAATTATGCCCAAATTATGGGGTCAAATCTGGTGGCACCCTGAGGGGTCACATGCTTTATATAGACTTAAATAGCAAAGTTACTTTAAAGCTGGTAATGCCCTAGGGGTCACATGGTTTATATCAACTTTATTTGCAAAATGTCTTTAAAAATTTATTCCTCTGAAACCATAAGGCCCAGAGGTTTTGTATTTGGTATGTTTGTTTGTTTGTTTTGTTGGGGTTTTTCGCCGTTTTTAACAGTATTTCAGTCATATCACGACGGTCACCTACTCACACTTCCTGGGCAAGCTTAGCCGATCTAAGAGATTTACCAGTACTAAGTGCACATACCTATGCCAGTTACTGACAACTGCCCTACTTGAATCAGAGGTAGAGGGAGAATGGCCGTATAAATAATTTCATGACCAATCCCCACACAAGCTATTTGGCCGGGCTGGAGTTCGAACTCACGATCCCCGGATTGACAGTCTAGCACTCTACCAACTGAGCTAGCCGGACCCGGCTATTTGGTATGTAACATCCTCAAGTGTTCCTCTACAAAAGATTGTTTAAATTATACCCCATGGGTCAAAGCTGACCACACCCCAGGGGTCACATGGTTTATATAGACTTAAATAGCAAAATGACTTTAAAAATCTTCTCCTCTGAAACCGCAAAGCCTAGAGGTTTCATATTTGGTATGTAACATCCGTTTAGTGGTCCTCTACAAATGTTGTTTAAATTATGCCCCTGGGGTCAAATCTGGTCACGCCCCGGGGGTCACATGGTTTATATAGACTTAAATAGCAAAATGACTTTAAAAATCTTCTCCTCTGAAACGGCAAAGCCCACAGCTTTCCTTTATTTGGTACGTAACATTGCAAAGTGGTCCGCTCCAAAGATTGTTCAAAGTATGCCCCTGGGTTCAAATTTGGGGGCGAAATTCGGCCCCATTCCCCTGCTAAAATGTATATATTTTTCCCCTATAGTTGCCTTAAAATTTCCCTCAGAATATAAGCTTTATTTTGAAAAAAAAATTGACCAAAATCAGACAAAAATTGACTAAGATAGAGGCATTTTCGAAAAAAAATCCTAGCAATCTTTCATCAAACCACTTTCGTGCATAATCTAAGTTGTCATTTCTAGCAAAACAATTGATTAATTTTATAACAAAGTAGAATTTAAGTATTTAATAATGCTTTTCTAAAAAAATATATTTCCCCTTTTGCCGTAAAAATCCCGATCTAAAGGGCTCCGCCACCTTTCCCCCAAAGGAGAAAAAAAACATTGGCAGCGAAAAACATGAGTTGCCTATAATGCTCGTCAACAACAACAACAACAAACTAGCAGACATCTGTGAAGTCAAGGTCTATGTTTTTCTTTCAAATTGCAAATTAATCATTTAAATACACTAACAAGGTAATGCACATTAAACGTAATGTCTAAAGTTTAATGATTAGATTACAAACACATAAACCAATTAATATTATGAGCTAAACACTTATACATATTTTCTTAAAATAAATGGTATTTGAACAGTTTGAAGTTACGTTTGGTGTTTACATTTTCAACACTACAAAACTAGCCGAAGTTTCTTGTGTTTTGTGCGAATATCATGTGCAGATTGCCGAATGTTAACGGTGAATGTAGTCGGATTGAAGCCGCGTCGTCGCGACAGTAAAAAGCTAGTGCTTATAAACAGTTTAAAGACATTTGGTGTCCTAGTTTCCGGTAAAAGGAATGTTAATCCCATGCATGATTTTTTCATGGAGAAATACTGGTATTGCGGTCAGTAAGTGTTTTAGTTTCTAGGGTCATCAAAAAACAACTGTACTTGTATAAAATGTGAATGAATATATTGGTACAATAAATTGAGAATACATTTTAGGTAAATTCAAACAATGCAACATGGGTTTTCAATGCAATTGTACTTACATGTATTAATGGTCCGAAACTTACAGTGATTTTAAAACGTAAATTGTTGAATGCATATATATTTCGAAATTCAAATACTGTACAACATGCAAAGATGCAATTTGTGTATGTCAAGCAATGTTAATACTAGTAAAATACAGATCGGAATCTACACAAATCTACACAGGTACTTAATTTTTACTATTGGTGAATATCACACAATGAAGATCATGCATACACACAAAAACAAAAGTTTAAGCACTATATGTAGCTAAGTAGATGATTTACTAATTACAATAACAGTGTATACAGACATAAAACATTATAAAAATTATTGTGCGGACAATTTTGCACAATACATAGCCTGGATTACATGCATCAACAAGGAAAGGTTGATATTTTTTATTATTTTTCCATGGTTTGAACAATTGTGCGAGGAACGTTTTCCAGTCAAAGAAATTAACCATATGAACCCTGTCTCTTCCAAGATGTGGCACATAATGTCCAGAACGTGAAGAGGAGTACACAGTCTCTGCCACTTCTTGAATCGACTCCACGTGACAATGACTGTAAAAAAGTTAAGCATGTTCATGTACATCAAAAATATTTTATAACAATAAAAATATTGTAATGTTTTATTCTTTTTTTATTTCATTGTGAATAACACACATTTTTTGCAATTGATCCTAGTAATATGTATGTTAAACCTGTTGTAACTTCAAAATATTCATGTATTCTTACATAGCTAATTATGAAATAAAATGAAATTGGAAATGGAAAGAATGTTCAATTGCAAAGTTCTTAAGATTCTCAAAAGAAATTTATTATATTTAAATGGATTCCATACTCATGCAACTTCTGCGTTAAACTCCTTACTAAAACACCTTTAAAACACCTGGGTCCCTTCTATTCACCTTGTAAAAATGGGAACCATTGCTTCTAAAGATCTACTGCTGTACTATATGATGTTCTATATGATCTACTATATGATGTACACTTGTACATTACAGGCTCTAATGTTAATGGTAAGAATCTTAACAAATTGAGCTGTATACCAAACTTAAGTTTTTACAAACAATAAATCTCCGCAACACATACCAAGTACACAGTTGTGTTTATTGTGTCCGGCACAGTTGTCAAAGTGGAAAACCGCCTCTTCCTCACCTATACCATATCGATACAGGTAGTGGTGTACATCATAGCTTACAACAGTGTTTGAGCCTTTCCATGGCAACTCACCTTCATCGGTCTGGTAAAATATCAGTTTACCTGCAAAATGAAAAATAATTACTAAAATAACAAATTATTAAAATGTAAAATCTAGTGTTGTACACACACGTTTATTACTAAACTTGATGCAAGATCAATTGGTACAGCCAGGTTTATAACTTAATGCAGTATCACTTGAAATAAAGTTACCACTAACAATGGACGGTCTGTTTTGAAAATAAAGTTGGTCAACCAAATTAACATCTTCAATAAAAATATCATCACGACCCTGGGAAATTCCATTAAGTTATGGATTGGTGGTTTCAAAATCTTCTTGAGGCATATTATCGATTTTAACTTTCCGCCAATGTGTTGCTAACAACAAAGTTTCTTAGCTAATGATTTACTGCCATGTCATTACTTTTTAGCTCACCTGAGCATAACGTGCTCATGGTGAGCTTTTAGGATCCCCTTTTGTGCGTCGTGCGTCGTCCGTTGCGTGTCAACATTTTCATTCAAAGAACATCTCATCCTAAACTGCTGAACAGATTTTCACCAAACTTCACAGGAATGATCCGTGGATGACCCTCTTTCAAAGGTGTTCAAATCATTCCGGTCCGCTGCTTATGTAGGTCACAAGAGCTAAAAATAGATTTAAAAACTGAAAACTTTAAAAATCTTCTTCTCTGAAACCACAAAGCTTGGAGCTTTCATATTTGATATCTGACATCCTCTAGTGGTCCTCTACAAAGATTGTTCAAACTATGCCCCTGGGGTCAAAACTGGCCACGCCCCAGGGGTCACATGATTTATATAGACTTGTGTAGCAAAATGACTTTAAAAACCTTCTCTGAAACCGCAAGGCCCAGAGGTTTCATATTTGGTATGTATCATTGTATAGTGGTCCTCTACAAAGATTGTTCAAATGATGCCCCTGGGGTCAAAACTGGCCACCCCCCGGGGGTCACATGGTTTATATAGACTTAAAAGTTAAATAGCGAAATGACTTTAAAAATCTTCTCCTGAAACTGCTAGGCCCAGACGTTTTGTATTTGGTATATAACTTTGTATAGTTGTCCTCTACAAAGATTGTTCAAATGATGTCCCAGGGGTTAAAACTGGCCCTGCCCTGGGCGTCACATGGTTTATATAGACTTAAATAGCAAAATGACTTTAAAATTTCCTCAGAAACCGGAGTGTTTTCATATTTGATATGTAACATTGTATAGTAGTCCTCTTCAAAGATTGTTCAAGGTATGCCCCTGGGATATAAAGTGGCCATGCCCTGGGGGTCACAAGGTTTATGTAGACTTATATGGCAAGTGGTCCTTAAAAATCTTCCTTGTTGAAACTGTAAGGTCCAGAGGTTTTATATTTTGCGTGAAACATTGTGGAGTGGTCCTCTACAAAGATTGTTCCAATGATGCCCCTGGGGGTCACATGGTTTATATACATTTAAATAGCGAAATGACTTTAAAAATCTTCTCTGAAACCGCAAGGTTCAGTGGTTTCATATTTGGTATGTAACATTGAATAGTGGTCGACTACAAATATTTTTCAAATTATGCCCCTAGGGTAGAAACTGGCCACGCCCTGTGGGTCACATGGTTTATATAGACTAAAAAAACTTCTGAACCTGCAAGGCCCAGATTTTTATACTCTGATGAGGTGTCTAGTGCCATTTTGCTCTCTTGTTATTAGCCATTATGATGCCTTAAACTCAGGTGAGCGACCTAGGGCCATCATGGCCCTCTTGTTTACTATAATATTTGTGTCAACATTATAAATATAACTTGAACAGAGACATTGCTTGGCAATTTATCATCTTCAAAATGTGGCATTAAAATATATATTGCCATGTATAATCAGATTTTAAAATATATATCGCTATTGTGTAGTTAGGTTAGTTTTTTTCTCTCAATAATGCCATTTTGAATTGTATCTGTTGTCAAATGTGCAGCTGATGAATTGAGGTCCATTGTACCTCATCGTACACCACTAATTAAAACGTTAACAGGTGTGAAAACTTGCTTACAGCAGCTAACAATACTATGTACGAGTTAAATATATAATGCCTGTCGAAACAACTTTCAATTGAAAATGTAAAAAATTGTCGGGCAAGAAACCTTATGAGCCAATTTCTTTGTCCGGTGTACAATGTCATGGTCTTTCTTTGGGCTACAAACAGAATTATTTACTTTTAATAATATTCTGACATTCTGTCATCAAATTTTCATAACCAACACATTCTCCGAATGTACATACCGGGTACCGGTATCCGGTATACAGTGAAAAATGATGGTTACTGTGGATTCCATTTTGTTCTTTAGGCGTAAAAAAATAATATTTTTGTTTCAGGTTACATTCCCAAAAAAATTAGGGTAGGTAGGTCGGGATTTATAAATTTTTTTATTAGGTAAATGGTCGACTTGAAGATTCTGAAACTGAATAAATTACGTCGATCATGTTAATAATTTAGACTTCAACATTGTGCATTATGTCGTGCGAGTGAGCTCGTTGTGTCGATCGACGATATTAATTTAGACAGTACCATCATGAATTTTCTCTTGCGGACAAAGCCCTTCGGCCGTATTTAGACTATACCAATGTGTATTACGTCATTGGAAATTGCGCATACATGAAAACTTGATTTCTGGATAATGGCAGAATTAACAAAAAATGGCTCCATTTAAACGCGCATGGGTCCTAAAATGATACGCATCAAAAAGGACATTTACGGTATATATAACGTCACTCTTTCCACTCATATAATTATGATCAGTATGCATTAAGCGAGAGAAAGGAGCATTAAAACTGTCATGTCCCATTGTGCTCTTTTTGGGTTCTTGGTGAATTTCATAGAGGAGGTTAACAGTTCCATAATTTGTAGCTCGACTATGTTGAGCTTTCCTACTACCCCCGGCGTCAGCGTACGCGTCTGCGTCTGAATTTGGTTCAAGTTCTTATTCAAAAGTCTTGTAACTTCAAAACTACATAAGTTATTCACTTGAAACTTGGATTATACTTTTGTCATCAACTCCAGTGTCAGGGGCAACATTCCCCATAACTTTGTTTTGTATTTTGACAGAGTTATGGCCCTTTTTCAGATAGATTTTCTGGCTAAAGTTTATATTCAAAAGTTTTGTTACTTCTAAACTACATACGTTATTCACTTGAAACTTGGAACTAACCTTTGTAATCAACTCCAGTGTCAGGGGCAACATTCCCCATAACTCTGTTTTATATTTGACAGTTTTATGCCCCTTTTTAACTTAGATTTTCTGGTTTAAGCTTATATTCAAAAGTTTTATAACTTCAATACCACACAAGTTATTTACTTGAAACTTGGAACTAACATTTGTCATCAACTCCAGTATCAGGGCAACATTCCCCATAACTCAGTTTTGTATTTGACAGAGTCTTGCTCCTTTTTCACATAGATTTTCTGGTTAAAGTTAATATTCAAAAGTTTTGTAGCTTCAATACTACAAAGGTTATTCACTTGAAAACTTGGAATATACCTTTGTCATCAACTCCAGTATCAGGGTGAACATTCTCCATAACTCTATTTTGTATTTTTATTGATTTATGTCTCTTATTTACATCGATTTTCTGTTTAAAGTTTATATTCAAAAGTTTTGTAACTTCAAAACTACACAAGTTATTCACTTGAAACTTGGAACTAACCTTTATCATCAGGGGCAACAGTACCCATAACTCTATTTTTTATTTTGACAGAGTTATGCCCCCTTTTCACTTAGATTTTCTGTTTAAAGTTTATATTCAAAAGTTTGGTAACTTCAAAACTAAATATGTTATTCACTTGAAACTTGGAACTAACCTTTGTCATCAACTCTGGTATCAGGGGCAACATTACCCATATCTATGTTTTGTATTTTGACAGAGTCTTGCCCCTTTTTCACATAGATTTTCTGGCTAAAGTTTACAATCAAAAGTTTTGTTACTTCAAAACTACATAAGTTATTCACTTGAAACTTGGAAATAACCTTTGTCATAAATTTTAGTATCAGGGGCAACATTACCCATAACTCTGTTTTGTATTTTGACAGAGTTAGCCCACTTTTTACATAGACTTTGTGGTTAAATTTTTTTTTCCAAAAATTTAACAACTATACAAGGCTTCACTTAAAAAAATTGTATTTTCACAAATGTATGCCCCTTTTACTATCCAAAATATGTACCAACTGAAATATTTCGAATAGTCGAGCACGCTGTTCTCTGACAGCTCTTGTTGTCAATAAATTCCAGTAGCTAGTTTTAAAAACTCAAGAGCGATGGACCCCATTCAACGAACAACACAACACAATGAAAACTCTTATTTGAGTTGTGGACATACCATCAAATTCTCCAGTCAATGTGGTTCACATCATTTCCGGTGGAAGGTGTTTATTGTATGAAGATTTTATCTGGTGTTAAAAGCGTGGCATATGACAGGTGATTGATCTCTACTGACCAGAAAACAGGTCGGCTTGATATGCATTTCATTAGTCCCTGAAAACTGTCCCAAGGAAATGTAACTTGGTAAAACAAGATAAAACAAGAAACAGAATTTGTCGACCTTTGCATTTCATACACAGTTTCAGCAGTGTTTTCAGGGACTAAAATTAGTCTACAAAACAATGGATGCATTTGGAAAACAGTCAGAACGGCACTTCTTACTATCGCGTAATAACAAATGCCTTAGAATCATAGTGAATCCTAACATAGGATTTCAGAAGCTGTTAATATAATTGTTCTGCGAACAACTACAATTGTACTGATCACACACTCATTGAAATCAGCCTGATTGTTCATCAGTTTCCTAGAAAATTCAGTTAACTGCACTATAAATAACAATGGAAGTTGGACCATTCTTTCTTATTGCATGCACATGATTCACCCATACTGGGTTCTGTTTTGGAAAGGTTCTGCGGCTGGGAAATATTTTCAATTTTTCACCAGTTATTAAGTGCCTATAAAGTGAATATTTATGTGTCACTGAGATAAACAGTGGATTTAAAAAAAAACATGGCCACAAGGGGGTGTTGAAGTTTGACCGTATATGAATATATAGGCAACTTTGACGATCTTCTTATCAGAAACCACTAACCTGATTTCGAAATTATGTTCGTTGTGTGACCCTCTACCAAATTCCTTCAAATAATTTTGATTCGTTAAAAAACATGGCAACTAGGGTGTGTGGAAGTTTTACCTTATAGGGCAGTATAGGCAACTGTCACAATCTTCTAATCAGAAACCACTAAATAATTTCAAAGAAATGTTCCTTGAGTGACCCTTTATCAAATTCCTTCAAATAATTTTGATTTGTTGAAAAGCATGGCTCTCAGGGGGTGGGCATGTTTGACAGTATATGGCCATATTGGCAACATTGACAATCCTCTTGTCAGAAACCACTTACTGGGTTTTGAGCTATTTTCATAGAGATTTTCCTTTCATAACCCTCTACCATATTTCTTCAAATCATTTTGGTCTGTTTCAAAGCAAGGGTGCGAGGCAGTTTGACCATATATGGTTATGGGTGTTACTGGTCCATTGTTATCATTTGTGTCAACATTTAACTTCAAACACCTATGTACCTGCTATTAAATTTTTCAAAGCAATTATGATGCCTAAAAGTCAGGTGAGCAACTTAGGGCCCTCTTGTTTAAAAGACAATTAGTGCAAATAAGGCTTGTGCAGACAATAACTTGAGAAGTTTGTGTGAAATCATTATGGAAGTGTAAGTAGGCATAAAAGAAAGATGAAGTTTGTTTTGGGGCAAAATTGCTCTTATCGTACTTGAGTTATGCCTCGTCAGGCGACACATCCGACTCGCCGAGTTCTAGTTTGTTGCCATAAATCCATTAACCCAACCGCATGTAGATATTGCTTATACATATACACTTGAACAGAATAACTTATTTTCAGATTTGATCTGTCTCTTATCTTTTCGTATTAGTAAAAGCTATCAGTTTATTCTTTTTTGGAATTTGTTCAATTATTTGAATTTATTTCAATGCATTTATAAACATAATTGAAATAAAATTACATCTACTGGTATAATCAAGATGACAACACCAATTTAGTAAATAATTTCGCTGTATTCAAATGTGATGGTACGCTTCCTTTTGTGCGATCAAGTTTATTTACTGATCAATAATATTTATTTGAATATTCATTCGGAATGTCAATCAAATATTCGTATACCCAAAATGTCAGTATGGACTTTCATACTGTGAAATGTTCACTACATAATCACTACAACCGTAAAATTAAACTTAAACTTAAGGTTGTTTTGTTAACTGCCAAATTTATTTGAGCAAAGCACTTTAAATTGTTAAAAAAACATAGCTGTCAGGCATCGGTTTTCCAGACATGGATATGTTGTTAACTTTAAAATCTTTTTGTCAGAAAATACTGGACAGATTTATGAACAAGTTTACTGAAATTTACATACAATCATGTCAATCCTGATTTGGTTCTCGTGTAGTTTGATTGCCTTTAACAGGCAAAAAAAAAAGTTATGTTTGATTTCTTTTTTAGAGTGTCCTTACTGGAAATTATACTACTAAAGCAAGTGGCATTTTCTTTGAGTTGACGTGGACGTCAGCAGCTACTTTTCCTCCAAAGAGCTATGCATTAACAGTAGAAGTAACAGCATTATCAACATGGTCAAAAGACATTAACATCACTGTTCAAGGTAAGACTTGTTAGCTTACCTGAGCATGTAGTGCTCGGTGAGCCATTGGTATAAGGAAGCTCTCCGGCGTCATCCATCGTCCGTAGTCCATCATCTGTCGTCCGTATGCCATCAGCAATTTGGACCGTTATCGCAATAAAGACTACATTTTGTATTAGCTCACCTGAGCACAAAATGCTCATGGTGAGCTTTTGTGATCGCCCGTTATCCGTCGTGCATGCGTGGGTGCGTCCGTAGTCAACTTTTCATTCAAACGACATCTTCTCCTAAACCACTTGGCGGATTTTTACCAAACTTCACAGGAATGATCATTGGATGACCTTCTTTCAAAGTTGTTCAAATCGTTACGGTCCACTGCATATGTAGGTCACCAGAGCTAAAAATAGAGTTAAAAAGTGTAAACTTAAAAACATCTTCTCTGAAACCCCAAGGCCCAGAGGTTTAATATTTGGTATGTAACATCCTGTAGTGGTCCTCTACAAAGATTGTTCAAATTATGCCCCTGGGGTAAACACTGGCCACGCCTCGGGGTCACATGGTTTATATAGAAAATACCTGTTGTGCATGCAATCCATAACAAAATCCATAAACGAAACACATTACATATTTTAATGAAGCCAAACATCTTCAAATGACTTCCTTCTCTAATATTTTCTATACGGAAGTTTTAAACGAAGTATAGACGTTGATAAATACTTGGCGCGTTTACATTTTATTGCGTATTGAAGGACTACTTGTATGTCATGGTTCAAGTGTATGTAAATAAGCGAGTGCATTATCATGCAGTATAGATGTATATGTTATCAGTAATTATTGAGCACATCATATTACTATCGTATGTGGCTCTTCTATTATTCACAATACAAATCGATTATTAAGAAACCATGGTATGCATCACATACATGTACGTATCACATAGTGAGCGTATCTAATAGCAGGTTTTAGTCAGTCCTATCATTCCGTTTTTATATCCGTCCTTATATTCGTCTTTCGTGCAAGCGTTCCTGTCAAAGAAAGAAATCAAATTGTAGAATCTAGTATACGTGTTACAGGTATTTGCCAGAGTTAACAAATGTGTCGTAGTCTTAAATCAGATTTGTTAACTTTGACATTTATTATGTTCTCCGAAACATTTCGGGGGAGCTCATAGTTGCCGCTTTGTCCGTCAGTCCGTCTGTGCGTCCGTCCGCCCTTCCGTCCCACTTTCTTGTCCGGGCCATTTCTCAGCAACTACTGGCTGGAAGTCAACGAAATCTTATAGAAAGCTTCATTACCAAGAGAAGGTGTGCATACTACCAGTAAGTTCCGCTTCAATGATTTTTTCCAGAGTTATGGGACTTCAAAGATTTCTTAAATTATTATATCGTGCACAATTCTAGACTTGATTGTCCGGGCTATTTCTTAGCAACTAATGGCTGGAATTCAACAAAACTTTACAGAAAGCTTCATTTTGAAGAGGAGGTGTGCATACTACTAGGACGTTCCGCAATAATGATTTTTCTCAGAGTTATGGGACTTTGAATATTTCTGAAATTAGTATATAGTGCACAATTATTATTGACTTGCTTGTCCAGCTATTTTTTAGCAACTACTGGCTGGAATTCAATACAACTTGGTAGGAAGCTTCATTACAAAGAGGAGATTTGCATATTACCAAAACGTTCCGCTTCAATGAATTTTCACAGACTTATGGGTCTTTGAACATTTCTGAAATATATTATATAGTGCGCAATTCTTGTCCGGGCTATTTCTCAGCAACTACTGGCCAGATTTCAATGAAATGAAGCTTCTTTGCTGAGGGGAGGTGTGCATATTAGGAGCATGTTCCGCTCCAATGATTTTTCTTGCAGTTATGGGAATTTTAGTAATATAGTACATGTACCGTTACGCGCATACGCGCCATTGGTTTGCATTGTATAGTGTTTGGAAGTTTTCATTATCGAGCGCAATTCTGTAGGCGTGAATTCGAATCCTACTGAAACCATATATTTCACACTTATTTTTGTCTTTGTGCATTCTTGTTTTTGTAAGCAGAAAAAGGGCAAATGGTCTTGTAATGTATGTCTATATGTATGCGAAATACCGTCGATATGCCCCTTTAAAATGAAATATAACACTATTTAGAAAAGAAAACAAAGAACTGTCAGAGGAATGTGCTGTACTATTTTAGATAGTTCAGTTGTTGCATTTATTTGCAATTGGACAGAAGAAAGAAATCTGGAAACATTTACAGGTTCATATAAATAAAGCTAGTAACTTAGAGAAACACCACAATGGTACCCTGTTAAAATCTCTAGCAAACTAAACTGGACAGTATATATATAGTAAACTCCAAGCTATTTTAATGTTTATCTGTAAAAATATAAAAACAGAGTTATGAGCAAGTTTGTATGTGATGTATTATTTGATGTCAATGCTATATTCCAAATTGTAAGTGAATAGCTTATGCAGTTTTGAAATGATATGATCAAAACTTTATCTTGTACATTTTATTCAAAATGGGCATAACTCTGTCAAAATACAAAACAAAGTTATGGGGAGTGTTGCACGTGACCCTGGAGTTAATGAAAAATACATATATATTAAGTTTCAAGTAAAGACCTTACATTGTTTTGAAATTATAAGACTTCCGAATAAAAACTTAAACCTTTAATATATGTGACAAGGTGGCATAACTGTGTCAAAATACAAAACAGAGTTATGACGACTGTTATACGCATTTCTGATTTTTGATGACAGTCTAAGTTTCAAGTGAATAACTTATGTAGTCAAACGTCTTTTGAATACAGACTTTAACCTGAAATTCGATGTATAAAGGGACATGACTCTATCAAAATGCAAAATGGAGTTATGTGGAATGCTGCTCCCATTGCTGGATTTGATGACAAAGTTATATTCCAAGTTTCAAATGAATCTGTAGTTTTGAAGTAACAAGACTTAAAAAAACAACTTTAACCAAATTCAGACGCCGACGCCGGGACGAGAAGGTAAACTCACCTACTCGCCCGAATAGTCAAGCTGATAAAACTGAACATACTTTTTAACACTTTTAAAACTGAAAACTCAACTACTGAAATTATTGCTCATCTTGTTTTGCAACACTTCATGTTGCCTAATGATAATTCAGTCCCTGAATGTAGACGTAGGATTTCCCACATGTGCATCGGTACATTTTGTAGACAGAACGTGAGAATTTGGTCCTGCAGACTTTATATAAAACGCCTTTTCGCACAAACTACAGTTCCAGCTGGGTGCCTTATGATGCACTTGATATTTCCGCAGCTAAGAATTAGTAGCAATGGAGTGGTTGTATTCCTCACACACATATGCCTTGACATGGTTTCTCAGTCATTTTACACTAACATGTTCTCGTAATTAATTCACCTATTTTTGTTTATGCAATATTGTCAATAATTGCAATTTTTTTATTTCAAAAGAAAGAAATGTTGCTATAATAGAATGATATTTCTTTTTACACAGAAAATTGTCAAACGTATATGATGCTTTTACATACATGTAATGACACATTAAAATTAAACACTTACTTGTATTTACCTGAACAAAAAAAGTGTATATGATGTTCGTCATGTTTATTGTCCTAAATTTATACAGTGTCTGCAGACGCTGTAACTCATCTATTAATTTTAAAATAGAGCCGTTTATATTTAGAACTGTTTAGTTTGTCAAGTCGAGCAGGCCCACAATTGAATCAGGTGCTTGGATTGTGGTAAGCCGCGGTATTTGTAAACTTGGTATACCAGGTTGAAACTAATTTCAACCTGGCATCCCCGGCTTAACGCCAAGGCTCGTGGTTTAGGTTTTCTAAGCCTCGCTAAATAAACGTATCTGTAGTCAACACTAACCTAGTATTATCTATGTATTCTACTTGATAAAAAACATATCCTAGTTGGCCGTCCTATTTTCGGCATGTTTTTTGTTAATAATGTTGTGTGAGACAGGAAGAGGCAGGACGTATTTATAAAGTCTATTCCTAACAGAAAAAATGCCATAGACACCGTCATTGATTTCCGCCATAGCATGCCACGTGAATATGAGCTGACCAACTATAATTTGACTAGGCAACTTTTTACATTTCCAGTCTTTGTGGCACAAATTCGGATTAAAATAGTTAAAAACAATAATTATTGATTTTCATCTATATTGCATACATCATTTGGTGATTAAAAAATTGATGTTTGTAGAGATTAAACATTTAGTGAAATCATTTTAAAAAATTCTGCAACATATTGACCTTCACCTTCTATCACGAAAATAGGACGGTGATTCCAAGATGACAACCAAAATACAGTGGTATTTTGACAGTTAGTTGCATGTTAATTTTCTCTTGAGGTTGGTCAGTTCTTTTGTTCCAAACTAATCAATAAAGATTGAACTATAACGAAATGATGTTATATATATTTCTATATTTAAAAACAAACATCACGAAAACCGGACTGTCACAGATACCTAACAAAAAGCTTTAAATGACAAAATGCAAACAAAATAATCTTTAAACTGTGACTATGAGATGCTAAAAGAGTCCTTTACATCATTAACAAACCGATGCCAACTAAGCACAACGTATACATCTGACCATAAAAGAAGTGACTGCAAGAAACAGGCCGTGTAATACGACCTTGGTAAAATAACCCGTTAATATCGCATTCGATAGGCAGCATTCCATAAATAACACTCGCTGACTATGTTATGAAAGACTCGTTTACTACAATGCAGTGTACACATTATATTCTTTATTTATGGAACACGCATACCATTAAATAATTTCAATTATTAATATATAGGCAAACGTCCACATACGAGTAAATCCGTCTAGATTAGAATCATAAATCTGAATGTCGGCGAAAGTGACTTGTTTTGTCACTCGGTTTAAATGACACTGTATAGCATATGGTTTTCGTGCATTGTAGGACCATGTTTTGAACAAATCATATTTTTCACATCTTTGAAAAATAGGACCTCATTCTTCACAGGTGTGAAAATTGAATCTAATTCTTCATATATCACAGTCTTATTATTTTCATTTTCTGTGAGTTTTGTGAAAAATATCCAGTTTTTGATATGCAATGAAATCATATTCTTCTTTGATCCTCACGCGTAAAACGTGTTTGGGCAGTCAGATTCTTCAAACATAAAAACATGTGAAAAATGAGATCCTATTCTTCACTGTTATGTGAAAAATGTGATTTGTAAAATATATGCTCCTACGGATCATTTTGGAAGCAGAATTCTCAGTTGGTCGGTGTTACCGTCTGAACAATAAATACCCCGCAAAATGCTACATGTACCGTATTTCTTTAAGGATATATACTTAGTATTCGTAGTTACTTAAGAAACAACACTTTTACGCCATAGTTTGTTGTCCAATAACCCACAGCCGGAAGTTTAGTTACGTAGGGTTTAAATCAGGTTTTTTTTTCGAAATCGCCATGACTGGTCAGAGCGTATCTTTTTATTCGTATTTTGTTCCAAACGTGTATCCGATTATCAATATTGGCGTCCAATAATTTTAGACATCACCGACGCTTAGTTTCTTTAACTTTGTGTTATGTTAGTACTTACACACAAACTAATACGACACAACACAATCCTTTGTAGAATACTAGGAAAACGATATCATTCTAGTGAAAGCTGGTCTGTGCCGTCATTGCTCATTTTGCTTACAGATTATGCCACACATTTATCGCGTAATGTGATGTGAATATCCATTCAATACTTTTCATCAATTCCGTTTTGTGTCACATGATCAATTCGCCCTTTAATTACTGATTTAAACTAACGCGCTGTAGAACCTTCCTATCGATCACGCCATCTTTAAAATTGACATTCATGAAAACGATCTAAATGGTTATGCTTAAAAGTAATTATAACTTGATTTAATGTGTTAAAAGTCAATTTATATTAATTTCATCTGCCCGCATTTTCAAGACGATAACTGTTTATGTAAGAACGCAATAATGTTTAACCCAAGTTTTGTTATATATTGGTTTTCGGACGTTGTTTTTTTTTAGTGTCTGGTTGGAGGAGAGAAAAATATTGGCCAATAAACAACACATGGGAGTTCTGATGCGTAGGAATTAAACCAAGAGGGCGTTAGCACGAGTTTTTTAATAGTTACGCTCAGAACGACAATGAGCTGTTAATTTGCCGATAAACAACGATAATGCGAAAATTAATGTTTAACCCAAAATGATAAGTTAAGTATAGTTGTTTAAGTGAAAAAGAAAACGAAAGTGTATAAGACTTGCATGTATTGTAGAAATGAATTTAAATTTGATCCTGTTGTATTTCATGTCCTATGCAAGTAGATGTGAATCAAACGAAGAATCCAACCCAACAGAAGAAACGCTGAAGATGAAGACACCAAAACCATTACTCACCATAAGCGTGGTCTGACACATGAACAGAAACATGAAACAATGGGCGGTGAAAAAGGGCACCATAAGCTTCTAAAGTCATTGATAGTCACAAGTGATGAGTTACATTGCAATAAATGGAGAGAAAGAGACGCAGACAAAGATTGCGACCATGTTAGTGAATGAATATACGTGTGTGTATGCTTGTGTGTGTGTAAATATGTGTAAATGTAATATTATATTATATTAAAATAAATGTATGTAAATGCATGTATGTTTATTTGCTATGTATATACATGTGCAAAAACTATAACTTAAAGCTATGTGCATGTACATGACGATGAATGCCTGCGATTATGTTATTTAACACACTTGTATAAAATAAAACATATACATTGTAATGTAAAATAAAAATTACATTAAGAAGTCAAACAAACAAATATTTCAAAACTCATTTATTATTCCTTTATTCTTTATGAACATACACAATGCATATGTGTATATGCTTTAGCATTATTACCAAGGTACATCACATACATACATGTACAACTTACGACCAGCTGCCTTTGCAAGTCACACTGCATTAAGTGACCACCTGCGTTAAAAGACCACTTTCTAGAATATCCACGGGTGGTCTGGTAAAACAGGTTAGACTGTACTTTGCCAGTGAAATGAGTCACTGCATATAAATATGCACTGTTTCTATGAGATATATTGTTTAAATCTAAACAAAACTCATTTAATATTTTTGTCCGATTATGTTTTTGTAACAACTTTCATGTTTGTTGCTATAACTTCACGTAAAACCGATGTTCATTCACATATTTTTAAATGAAACAAAATATCGAGAAATGTAGTTCCATTTAAGCAAGACTGAAATGAGCAATTGTCTTCAATTCACACGACCCATAGTTATCATCCATATTTTCCACTCGCTCACCGAAAAGCCTGAACTATATAAAGAAAATTTAATTGTTGAATTTGTTTCAAGATCTCCATGTTGATTGTCATGGAAAGCTTAGTTGCTCGCGGACGGCCTAAGTAGATCTTCAATTTTATACGAACGCGAATGAAATGTAATAACTTGCGATTTAAACATTTTGTTTCAGTTCATGAAAATAATCATTGGATGTACTACACCGCGGAAAGCCTTAAAAGGTCCGCGCTGTGCTGAAACTTCATAATCGTGTTTTATCTGAAGTCGTTATTTTTAATGTTAAAAACATAAAAATGTCGATCAACTTTACCTATGAATGAAACACAATGCCTTATTATGTGCCGTATTATATCATCGTAGTTTCACGGTCATTGTATTGAAGTTTATATTTTGTCAGAGGACTGCTTTTATAGAAAAACCGATGGAGCAGCGATTAGGCGGAAGTTTTGTTATATATTGGTTTTCGGACGTTTTTTTTTTTTAGTGTCTGGTTGGAGGAGAGAAAAATATTGGCCAATAAACAACACATGGGAGTTCTGATGCGTATGAATTAAACCAAGAGGGCGTTAGCACGAGTTTTTTAATAGTTACGCTCAGAACGACAATGAGCTGTTAATTTGCCGATAAACAACGATAATGCGAAAATTATTTCGATTATGATCTGACATACATTTTTGCAATTGTAATAGGAACTACTTTTACTATGCTCCGCGCAGAACTGGAACATCTTTTTGCGTTGTTAATGGGTAGTTTAAAACCATAATTTCGTTCTTTGTATACAGAACAATTATTGTGAATTATAAATTACATTATTATATGTATAACAGCAGGTTTAATGAAGAAAAACAGAACTAAACATATCTTACTAATAAATCAATATACACCAATAAAATTGGTTTATACAATTGATATAAAATTATAAATGTGATTCTAAGATCTTAATTTGTTTTGCTGAGTATTTTCTTCTGAATTTAAGTGTTGCATGATGTATAAAATAAGAGAGAGCAGATCATATGAATCATACCACGATATACAGTCACAATGCATGTTACATAAAATTTAGTCACTACTTAACCGTTGTTGTTTTTTTGCATTCCGTGTAACACGTTAAAACCCTTTCAAAGGGTCATTTTTACAATATCTGTTAAATTCTACAAATTTGTATGTGTTTTTGTTTTTTGGAAAAAAATCGGGTCGGCGGATCCGAGAACCAAGAAATAAAAAAACTCTCGCCTTAGTCCGTTCACGAGTGTCATTTTGATACATTGCACAAATAAAATCACGACGCGCTAAAGCAAAATCGTAACAAACAAAAAATATCATTTCAGCATCATGTTACGCGATAAAAACACATTTTGTTACATATTTTATTAAAGAAAAGTTTTAAAAAACGTTGTGGTTTTGCTAATATGCAGTTTGCGCATCTTTAGAGACGTATATACATTCGGACGTATGGACAAACACGCGCGATTTATATAAAGGAAAATGTATTACGCATAAATAATACATGTAAATGTAAACTTAATAATATTTACGTACAATTATAAAATAATTATCATGGATGATCGCACATTTCTTAAATTTGTGTCGATCATCAATCGCAACTAAGCGTACATAATTTATTTTAATCGCGCAATTAATGAGTGCGTACATTCGAAACTACAATGTAGGCGTACAGTCAATAAACAAACAGGTGACTGAATAAAACGGTAAATATCTTGGATATTACAAATATAATCCTTTATCAATTAATGTCTCAGTGTTCATAGGTGTTAAGCAACACACAGGTTTGCATATGTACGCGCAATCCAAAGAATTACATGAAAATTAATTTAAAATGTTTTGATCGTTTCAACATAATTGCAGTGACCAACTACCAATTTATCAACAAAAACACAATTTAAACACAAATCACAAAGCAAATGTGTGACAAGTAGGACAATACTTAAAATAAAAATGTACATCGTGTTATATTCAGCACTAAAGAAAAAGATACTATCAAAAATTGTGTCACTTATTGCGTTTTCTGCTGTTTGCAACTAACTGATCATCAGCGTACAGATCACCAACTGCTGGTTTAGCTCACTGTACGCTTATACACTGTGATATAGACCTAGCTGTATAGTCATGCCGGTTAAAGGTTACTGAGTAAGGTCATTTATGCGAAGTAGTAGAACGTACGGAATGCTGATTCTGAAGTTGTTGTTTTTTATCTGGAGTAATATTGTGTTGTGAAGGAACAACAAATGTTTCCAGTGGGGAAATAGGAAAACATTTTAAATGATGAAAATAATCCGTCAGAGCTCACGTGATAAACTAGCCTTGAAACTAGGCTGATTTTAAAGGGCATTGGCAGGATAAATAAGTTATCTTGCCTATGTTACCTTGTTTTTATTGTTCGGTATACTAAAATGCATGACACACCCCATAGAGCGTGATACAACGTATTGTCAACCATCGAAAAGGGTGTGATATTTTATATATTACCACACGTGGGGTTAATGTATCGGCACATTTGTTCGGGACGTGTTTATTTGGTAGCGCGTGCATCGAATGTATTAGCCCCGCCCATAATTGTTGCAGAATAATCTATACCTTATTTTATTCTTTGTTTATATAAAGATTGACTCGTGCTCTGTTATAATATATCATATAATATTATTCAGTTATTATTATTATCATTATTATTAGTAGTAGTAGTAGTAGGAGCAATAGTAGTAGTAGTAGTAGTGGTGGTAGTAGTAGTAGTAGTAGTGGTGGTAGTAGTAGTAGTAGTAGTAGTTGTAGTAGTAGTAGTAATAGTAGTAGTAGTAGTAGTAGTAGTAGTAGTAGTAGTAGTAGTAGTAGTAGTAGTAGTAGTAGTAGTAGTTGTTGTTGTAGTAGTAGTAGTAGTAGTAGTAGAAGTAATAGTAGTAGTTGTAGTTGTAGTAGTAGAGCAGTAGTAGAAGCAGCAGAGCAGCAGCAATAGTGGCAGTAACAATAGCAGTTGTAGTAGTAGTAGTAGTAGAAGTAGTAACAGTAGTAGAAGTAGTAGTAGTAGTAGTAATAGTAGTAGTAGTAGTAGTAGTAAGAGAAGGAGGAGGAGGAGTTGGAGAAGAAGAACTACTACTACTGCTACTTTTTGAGCCATTCACTGCAAGGCATCCTAGAATTTCGAAATAATTTAAGCCCAATTTAAACATCGATCGAATTTGGAGGTCCATATCAATTCGTCTGATAAAAGTAAGGTCAGGATACTATTTCAATCTATGAAATACTGCTTCTATCACCTTTGGATTTTGTACAGTTTCATCTCGTAATTAAAAAGATAAAAAGTCGTAATTACGGGATAAGAAGTCGTAATTACGAGATAAGAAGTCGCAATAACGATATATTATGTGTTAATTACGACAAAAAATCGTAAGTACGAGATACTTAATCGTAATTACGAGATTAGTTTGTTAATATTTATTAATCGTAATTACGATATTAGTTTGTTAATATTTATTAATTTGTATTTATTTTTATTTGTACACCTGGCTTCAGGACGCTTCCATACAAAACCCATCGACCTGCAAAACTATAAATTCTTAACAGATACGCGTAGTCCTTACTTATTGGCTAAATGTCCTAAATTGTTGACACGCTGTCCCCAATTATTGACACACTGTCCCAAGTTGTTCACACACTGTCCCAATTGTTGACACACTGTCCCCAATTGTTTACACACGGTCTCTAGTAGTAGAAATATAGTTCTTGTTTCTTATAACCGCGTCGTATTTTTCTTTGCATTTAATGATTGTACACATTCGTCGCGTACAGTGAGAAGGGATGTAGCGTTTCCGTAATTGCCAGTGAATATCACATATTAGCACGAAATGAAAGTTAATATGGTTAAATAATAAACATTTTGAAAATGGACTGAGTTTGATGATAAAAAACTGGTGATAACGTTACAAACATGTGAAGAAGACTGTGTTGTTAAGTTGATGCTATTCCACACGTTGCCATTTTAGGAATGGGGTGTACATGACATTAGCTGCCAGTTGCCAGTTCTATCTGCCAGTTTGCATTCTAAATTCGAATTCAACACGCATGGCAAACTAGCAACTGGTCGCAATTTGCCAATTCAATTTCCCTTACTAAAAATTAACTGCCAACCTAAACGCCAGCGGCCAGCTCGCATTCTGGCTGTCAAAATTAATTAAGATTAAGCTGATTATTACTGACTTAAACACGTACAATACGTGCCATGCGAAACCCGCAAAGTTTGCGATATGTGACAGACTTATTTTGCCCCGAATCGCAGAGCGCTTGCTCGCAATGTCACGAATAATAGCTAATCCTCGCGGCGAAATATCGCGCGTTATTGCGAACTTTCTTGGCAAATAATTTCGTGCCGCGATTAATTGTGACGAGAAAGTAAGTATTAAAAACGAACACCGTTACGCATTACATGTATTTTTACTAATCGGTGAATTAATAATTCGGATAAGAATAGCTGTCTCTGGACATCGTTCTCGGATATTCATGCCGCTTTGATGATATAACTATATAAGTGACCCGAAATAATGCACACAAAGGCATGTGTGAAGTTTCAATTACATATCTGTAATAGTAACTGGGTATAGATATTTACTTGCACGCACATTTTAACCTTAATTATTCTAAGTCCAGAAAGGGGCATAATTCTGTTTAACTGCTGGTCAGTGACCTTATATACTCAACAAAAAATAAGTATCCACTTATTGTTTTATTGGTTTCCGATAACTGTATGTAATATTTAAACGAAACATGTAACCATAATCATCTGTCAATAAAATGCAATATTTTTTTCTGATTTAATTTCATATTTATAGTCAAACACAGTACACACGCGGAACAGGCGTAAAAATGAAAATCACAAAAAACACAGTCAAAACAAAAACAAAAAGTGTCTACTTGTAACCATCTGTATCTTAAAACACATGATTTTTATCAGATTTTATATTGATGACTATCGATTTGAAGAGCAAAATCTTCCATTTTCATTATTACGTGATTTTTACTATTAAACCGTATCTTTTAATACCAAATAGCCCACCAAAACTCAATAACCTGTTGTGTAATGAACATGTGCCAAAAAATTGTGAAAGTTGTCATTGCTATCGATTCTGTGTGGATAGTTCATACAATCATCCCAATCCTGTGAAATTCCCATGGCATGTTCCAATATGGACGAGCGAAATCAGGATCATGGTATCCTGCGAGCAGGACGGATTTTAACTGGCATAGGTCGAACTTTTAATGGCACAATGGCAACAATTAATTGTCTAATCACACGTTCCTGTTTTGTGATTTTGATATTTACACCTGTTAAGGTTTTTCTTTGTGTTTAACCATAAATATGGAATTGATTTTTAAATAATGTAAGCATTTTATTATAATTACTAAGATTATTAAAGTGACTTTATTTTGTGTTTATATATTTCATACAGGTATCGAAAAACAATAAAACAATTTATTAGTGGATAGTTTCTTTTTTGGTCAGTATAATAATAACCCTGAATGCATGTACATGTGTGAAGTTTTAATTGAATATCTGTAGTAGATATAGAGATATGAAGGTGTTGCATGCAAAACTTAACCTGAATTTTCTTAGTACACAAAGGGGCATAACTGCTAAACAAATAACAGATACCTGTCTGGTACGTAATCCATAATAAAATTATACACGCCGTTATTATTAAACTAAACATCGCGAAACGACTTTCTACTTTAACATATTCGACTAGGAAGGATACGACCAAACTAGGTTTAAGGTGTATTGTGCCGTTCTCTACAATCTGATTTAGTATATGTACACATGTAATAATCTGAGTTAGTATATGTAATTATTGTACACGTGCATAACGTATGTCCAGCGACACTATGTATAAAGTGAGTTTAAATGAAATCATGTTTTATTATATAAAATATCTTTGGTAAAGACATTATTGCTAATAGTTTCAAATTTTTATTTAATAGTCGGCATATTGGTTTAAACAGTATTTATTCAAAATAACAATGCATGTTATGTCGCACAAAGTGACAAAGAGTACATACATTCATTTTGTAGATCATAAAACAAGCTTTGAAAACTTATATAAATTCCTTTTCATTGTAAAATATTAAACCTAGTTAACTTGTGTTACAGCGGTGATGCGGCGACCTAAATGATGCAATAACAAATATGTATATAATAAATTTATAGCAGACAATATTGGTGAATGCGATTGGATGTAAATCTACATAAATATTGTTTAAGGTATTGAAAAAGAAATGCAATGTGAATCAAACACGTTCCTAATTTAGGACAATATATATATATATATATATAAAACTATACAAGTATTGGGTACTGCGCAATGCTGAGCCTGAAAGGGTGTCCACACTATGTGTAAAATCGTTTAGTGGCAATAATAAACTTTTGTCCGTGTGAAATGATAATCGTATTTTGTTCAAAATTGAGACGATCATTACCCCTGAGAAGATTGTGTTGTTATCAAAAGACATGACTTGTCGGGAAAGTAAACAATGCGAAGATTGTCGTATTTAGGACACTGAAGAAAAAGTGGTCAACAGTCTCGACAGCGCCACATGAGCAGAGCGGAAAGTCGGCTAGGGATCTTCTGTGAAGGTCGTTGTTTAGGGAGCTGCAACCAAGGCGAAGACTAGTATGCAGGATTTGTTCGTATCTGTTGCCTACGTTAAATAATAACGTAGTTGTGTGATTGTTGGGTATAAGTAAATGAGTCTTCAATGATTCGAGAGACGGTGAGATTTGTATGTGACATGGAAGACGGTTCCAGTCCCGCACTGTTGCCGTTAAGAAAGAATTTCTAAATGCTTTAGTTTTTGACTTTATACTTCTTATGCTTGCGTTGCGGAGGTTATACTTTTGATTGCCTACTTGACTATTTGAGTTCGGAATAAGCTGAGAGAGATAAGTTGGTGCAATACCATTTAACATTTTAGAGAAAAGCATCAGAATATGTTTTCTTCTTCGTTCCGACAAGTTTTCACAGTTTAGTTCATTAAAAATATTTTGTAGATTGCCGGTTTTGGGGGCGCCAGAAACAATTCGAGCAGCTTCGTGTTGAACGGATTCAATTTCGGATTTTTGTGCGTTTGTGCAGTTGTCCCAAACAACATCACCGTATTCCAGGACTGGGAGTGTGAAATACATTTGCTGTAAACAAGACCTGGGAACTTCAAGAATGAATTTCAGGGACCTTAGTATACCGATTTTTTTCCAGGCTTTGTTAAATGTGATTTGTATATGTGTTGACCATTTGGCGTCTTCAGACAGGGTAAGATCTAGATGTGTGTGTGCTCACATATGTGCTATTTTAACTTGGTTCATTTGGAGATCCGGGTGTACTAATTTATAAATTTTCCGTGAGAATATCGTGGATTCTGTTTTTGATGGGTTGAAGTAGACTGTGTTCTTGTTCTATAGAAAAAATAAAGATAGTATCAAGATCATTGTTCAGAAGATGAGTGCAAGTTACGAGATTTTCCACACGGATATAAATGCTAGTGTCGTCCGCAAACAGACGGATGTTTGACTGTATGTTTTGGACTATGTCGTTTATGTATTTAAGGAACAGCAGCGGACCTAAGATCGATCCCTGTGGAACCCCTGAATATAAGGAGGACCAGTATGATTAAGTATGATGAAAACCAACGAATCCTCCGACTCCGATCAAGTAAACCTTGTTGCCAGACTCGATCGAAAGCTTCGGAAATATCACAGAAGACAGCTCTGCCCTATTTGCCTTCATCAATGACTGCTGCAATATCATGGTAAAGCACAGTAAGTTGCTTAGTAGTAGAGTCGCCCTTAATAAATCCGGACTGATAAGATGAAGAAGATTATTCGAAGTCAGATAGTTGTAGGTGTGCTAGTAGACACACCTTTCCATTAATTTGCCAAGGCAGCTTAGGAGTGAGATTGGTCGATAGTTTGATGGTTGAGAAGGGTCTTTTTTTTAAGATAGAAGTGACTCTCGCAAGTTTCCACTGGGTTGGGAAATATGATCTAGATACCAGTTTGTTAAAGAATATAGAAAATCGGTTATAAAGTTCGTTGGCACCTTCGCGAATTAATCTCGGAGTTAGAAGATCAGGCCCAGAAGCTTTAGCTGGATTAAGGATAAGTATCGCATCCAAAACATCCTGTGACGATATGTGAATGCTGGGCAAAGATGAGTGAATAACTTTAAAGAAAGTGGGCAGAGAATCGCCATAGTCGGAAAGGTTTGATTGTTCACAGAAAAACATATTCAGTAAATTACATTTGTCGGAGTCGGATGTTGACGGATGACCATTACTGATAAGGGTTGGAGGATGATCAGACGTTTTGTTATTTAGTAAAACGTCAGCAAGTTTATACCATGATTTAGCTGTAGGTGGCATTAAGTTAATCGTGTTTACAAGTTTGAGCTATATTCTACCTTAGCTTTTTTATTTCCATAGGTACAGTGTTGTGGGCAAGTTTGAATGAGTCCCAGGAGTTTTTAGTAGTTTGCGTTTTTGCCTGCCTGTGAAATTTTCGTCGTTTTTTAATTAGTTTTCGAATGTTATTGTTTATCCACGGTGCGTCATTATGGCGTATAGTAACATTTTTGTTAGGAATGCTTTGCATTGCGGCTAATATTAATGTTTGGGTTATATTTTTAGTAACTTCATCAAGATCATCAGAATGAAGAATTTCATCCCAAATTGTTGATTAAGTATTTCCCTGTATAGGTTATAATTGTCTTTATCATATAGCCATATATGTCTCTTGTAAGACGATTGTTTAGGTTTAGAAAATTTCAAGACGACTGGACAATGAAAACGAGCTGAATTAGGTATAAACGGGTCGGCTACAAAGCTGGTCCGAACATGATTTGTATCTTTAAGAAAAATTGAATCTATTAATGTTGATGAATGTTCAGTGAAACGAGTGGGTGTATCTATTAGCTGGTAAGCGTTGCAGGAATCAATGAGATTTGACATTGTATTTGAGAACGGACTATCTAAAATAAAGACATTAAGGTATTAAACTCATCATACTCAATGTCTAGATCACCACAAATCATATTATTTTCTTGAAGGGCATTCATATCTGGACCCTTCTTCAAAATTTTAGGAGATTTTACCGTTTGGTTTGTCAGATATAGTTTTTTAATTACCATACCCCCTCTTTTGCTAAACACATCAAAAACTGAAAAGCTATAGGCATCTTTACAAGTGAAATACTTTATTAATATTTCATAAAGTTCATATAAATATACATTTATGAATGGTATATTGAACGCATATTATGAAAATAATCAACAATTATTCTTGCATGAATTTATATGGAAGTAATATGTACTCATATTGCTAATTATATTTATGATCGATGAAAATTTTCCTGTTCTATTTTTTAAAAGCCATAAACATAATGTGATAATTTTGCTGATTTTATGCATGTTCTGAATCTAAACCATAATATATTTGATTCTTGGAATATAAGCCACACAATGAAGGCAAACAAATAAACTTTACCATGCAAATTTGAAAAATTAAAACAGTTTTAAACACTACCCCCATACAAATTAAGCCAGATTTTTTTTTAGAAATACCTTTTTAATATTTTTTTTCAATAATTATTGCGAACCTAAGAAAGATACTCCCATAAAACTTTAAAAATTTCTTAGATACAAAATACAAGCAATATATAAAATTAGTTCCATAACTTTTGAACATGACACATTAAAATTAAACTTTGTTTCTTCGTTGTATACTCTATTATAAACACTATTTATTCAAAAAGTCTAAAACGCATAATTTAGAATATGAACAAAAGAGTTGTATTAACTAAATTAACAATTACTACATTTTATTAATGAAGTAAGTATAAACATAATAGGCAGAACCGATATATGCTGCATTAATACATTTTCATCTACACATTTTAAAAGTTCCAGGCCATGCCCATCGTGAACCTTACTGGGTTTTAAAAATGGCTGTTTTAAAACAAAATCCGCTAATTTGTGTTATAAAAATTTCCAACGTCATTTTGCAACTGTAATGTAGGGCTTCCCATCCATTATATTTACATGTTAAACTAAATAAACTGTCCGCGCCTTCACAGTTGAATGTTTCGATGGTACATAAACCGAAGCCAGCGATGTCCTGTGCCGTAGTATTTTTATCATATCAGTATATGCAAGAAGACCCAGATAATCAATGTTCTGGCCTTCTTATTTTGAACATCAGCTGGTTGCGCCCAGCTGTTGATAAATATGGGAATGAGACTGCTACTAGCGATGCCTCTGGTTGAACACTAACAGCCTGGTCGCCATCTAACATGTCGCCCATCGTACTGGATGTGTGTTTGCTTTTCTGAACAACAGCATCACTGAAAATAAGTTTTCAGTACACAGTTTTACAGTAGATTCTACTTACAGACTGATATTAATTTAAACTACAATCATTGCTTTAATAATTGTCTGATATGGCACCGATGTTAGTTGAGCAAAATTTAATGTCAAATGTAGAATTTTTAGACACGTTTTAGTAACCATCTTATAAGGTTATGTTATGACACTTAACAAAATGACAAAGCAAAATTGATGGCATTTTCAATATGGAAATTGTAACATAATTATATAATTATGTCAAAACATAGAACATTGTTAACTAAGTTTAACTAAGCTTGGAAACTATTACTAGTACTTCATCTTATTATATATCCAAACTGTATGTTCTGTGAATTAATAAAAATCAAACACGTTTATTTAGTATATTTACACGACCATTCACGAGTTGTGATTATCTTAGTAACTATTACCATACAAACAAATGGCTTTACAATTAGATAATGAACTGATACTAACCCATACACAGCTTGGTATTAGGCTTGCCGTTTGACTTGATTTCTTTGTCAGTTTTCCAATGGAGAACATTACTGACATCACATTTGTCACAATATTTCACGTAGACATAAACGGTCTAACTAATATGCTTCTCGGTGATGTTCCAACCACACTGTCACAGATCATGGCAGTTGATCATAGCCGACAAAATTTACATTGTTACTGTGTCTTTTTCTCTTGAAAATCTACCTCTTTTATTACGTTTTCGTCAGTCAGAATGATTTATATCAAGGTAAATAAACGCTGTCATATGCACATACAATTGAAGGGAACAAACTTCGATTCTACTTTCGTTTTAATTATACTCTTTACATTTTAATAGTCAATTTATATATAATTTGCTTTTAAAAGCAACGATATTAAAATCTGAAACAAATACTACGGTGTAGCTAAAGAAATATATAATTTTTTAAGAAGTTTTGTATGTATTCCGACTGCGAACGGTAATGTACGGACGGCTACGGCTTTCGTCGAAATTACACGGAAATTAACGAGCTAATGATGGGTCGAATACCTTAAAGTCAGCTGCGACTATAACATTGTCTGCTGATTGATTAAAACCTTGGTATACTTTGTTCCACCTTTAGCCAATAGTCAGTGTTTGAATCGGGTGGTCGGTAGAAACCGCCAATGAAGAGTTTTTTTCTGATTAGTACTTAACTCGATCCAGATGGTTTCAAGGCCGTGTACGCCTAGGTCTGGGCGTTCAACAAAATGAAGGCCGTGTTTAACATAAATTGCGACTGCTCCACCTTCTCTGTCGTTTCTGTCGCAGCGTATCGGTGGTTGGAAATTTGACAAATGTATATCGGCATTGCTTATGGATGGTTTAAGCCATGTTTCTGTAAAAGCCACTATGTCATAGTGTTGTATTTCTATGTCAATTATGTCTAATTTGTGTTTTATGCACTGTACATTAGGTGCATGATACTTAGTCCACTCTTTAGAATGTCACTGTAGTCAAAGTCAAAGAGTTGTCATCAGCAGATGTGTTCATTTTTGTTGGTCCTGGGTTTGGATGTACATCTCCAGAGATGAGAAAGTGAAGTAAGTTAATTTTGTAAGAACAAATGAAGGACTGAAACAGCGGACACAAGCAGAGGACGTGGATGTATGGCTGAAGTTCGTTGATGCGCTCATAGTATGAGGTGTAGGGTTGTTGGTGGATAATATTGTTATTTAAATAGGAACATTATGGCGGTTGAATATTTGTCAATACAAAAATAACCACCATTAGGTTAGTGACCAAAACACAGTACGGAGCAACGACAAGAACGGACATTGCGCGACCCAATATTTGTGCTAAAAAGAGTAAAGATAAATAAATAGCGAATTTATGTTCATGTGCTTAGATACGATTATTAAATATTTGAACTATTAGACTGAGCGATTTCTGAAAAAGAAACACAAAAACGCAACAAAAGCAATGCAACTCTAAACAAACGATCAAGAGAAAAAGCCATATATAATATATACTGACAGTATCAAAGTAAACTGTTTGAGAATAATACATTAATATATATAGAAGCCCATTTTAACGTTTGTTTTAAGAAATAAGCAGGAATAGCTACGCATCAGAACGACACAAAGTTGTTAATAGCCGATTGACAACGATAATGCTAAAATTATATAGATTCTATCGTAATCGGACAAATATTTATGCAATCGTAATGAAAACTACATTGTATTATGCTGCGCTCAAAATCCGGACTACTTTTTGCGTTGCTTATTTGCTAGTTTAACTAGGATAATTGTGTTATATTTCTATGTAAAAATCAGCAAAATATTTTAAACCGTATGTTGTTCGTGGGTCAAAAACAATATTATCTGGGAATGGTATGTTCATTAATGGATAAAGCCTAACTAAGTGGACACAAAGTGCAGATGAAGACCAAACTTTAGAACGGAGTAAGCCCAAAGTGTGTGATAAATGAGTTTGTTTTGGTGAAGAAGCTTTGTCAAATATATCGGTAAATATGTGGGGTTAATGATGAGAAAACCCTAACATGCTTTACTTTCCAAAACAAATCAATAACTGGTTTGGTTATGATCCAATTCACTTTAAAATGTAGTTTGGACTTTATCACAGTCTGGGCTTTATCCATTTGTCAGTATGTCTCCGAAAAATTACTATTTAACATATATATGCTACAAGAAAACAACTACTTAAGCATAATATACAATGCAGAATGGATAATATACAGTGTTGTACATGTATACATGTTATTTGCATGTGTAGTTTTCAGCATTTAATATTGTTAATTGAACGGATTTTTAAGTTTTCAATTTTTGACAGCATTGATACTAATTCGACAAAATAATTGCCATTAGCAGACATATGTAACAGCTCATTACGCATACACATTAAAACTGCATCATGTTTGATGTTTAAAATGTTGAGATTTACCTCGAAGTTATGAGTTTTATTTTAATACATAACAATATCAGCAGTCTGATAGCCATATTTAAATCATGTGTTTATTTTTTTTTATATTTGATCAGAAAAATATCATGCCAAACGTCATCATTTAAGACAGGATTAAGAAGCATATTTCGCTAGGAACTAGTTATTATCTATGCAGGCAAATAATGAGTTAATCTAGAACACGGTCAGAGGTTCTCCTCCTCCTACTCGTACTATTTCTAATAATACTACTTCTTTCTACATTCTTCAGTATTGTTGCATTGATAACCATCTCTTAATTATGGTATTTTAGGTACTAATTAATGATTGACCATTTTCTTAAGACATTATAGTCATACTGGTTTTAGACTGTTGACGTACACTAACAGGATGAAGAAGAGCTATTCGCAAATATGTTATAAAGCAACAACTTGTGTTTTTTTTTTGCAGGCAGGTAGTCAGTACATTGAAACAACGAATGGACCTTCTTCTAAAGAGCAAAGGCTCATGTCCGTTTTCTTACCTTTTAATTATCTAAGATATTGCCTATAATGCGTGTTCTTAAACTTATTTATTTTAATAACAGTAACTGAAAAATCAATTTATTAAAATTGTAACTTCCAACGTTGATCTACTTTCGCTAATTTATTGTGACCGAACAATTCACTTGAATATCATAGAACACGACTAAATTAATGCGCACTATCGGCTATTTTGGCTGGTTGCGAAGAAAGTTTATATCCTGTTATCGATGCTTCGTTTGAACATTTTGACAACGAATTATTTTGATTTACATAATGATTCATTAGTCCCCTACCGGTATTTCACCGGAGGGTCTAAACAGTGTATTGCAAATATGACACCAGCATAACACCAGAAGGTCTCCGTTGACACATATTGGAAAATGTGTACTCTACTGGAGCTTTGTCTTCATCAATTACTATTTAGTCCCAACATCAAAATACTATGTTAAACATAGTTTACTAGCATATATTCCTTTTAATAATAGATAATTAAATATGTGTAATCTTGTAAAGTAATGATAAGTATCCCATGTAAATAGAATATATTAACAGGTTTAAGAAATAAATAATACTAGTAATATATTGCCCTGCAAGCAAACCAAGATAGGAGCCATATATGCCCCTTGTGGGCTACCAATATGGGACCCACCCCAGAAAGTGCAACCGGGATTTACATAAGTCACATACGGGTTAGAAAATGGGTCCACCATGGGACGCATTCGGTCGCAACATGGTACCATAATGGGCAAACACAGATGGGACCTTGATGGGATACCCACATGGGCCCCAATCCAGAAACTGCAACCGGGATTTACGTGGGTCCCATATGGGTTACAATGTGGGTCCACCATGGGACCCATGTGGTCTAAACACGGGACCATTATGGCCAACACAGATGGGATCTTGATGGGAGACCCACATGGGCCCCACCCCAGAAAGTGCAACCGGGATTTACGTGGGTCACATATAGGTTACAAATGGGTCTACCATGGGACCCATGTGGTATTAACATGGGACCATAATGGGAAACCACAAATGGGACCTTGAAGGAAGACCCACATGGGCCCCACCGCAGAAAGTACAATCGGGATTTGAATGGATCCCACATTGGGTGCAACACAGATCGGTCCTAAAGGGAAAACCTGAATAAAAGCGTTACTAAAACGTCCAAACATGATTCTCGTCATAATGTGTCACTTATACAAAGGCAGTTGTTGCGAAGTTGTTTGTAACATTCTATGGTTGTCAAACTTCACAGACAGGACACTTTAAATATAGGCTGTTAATGGCCACACGTAGATTTCCAGTCTGTAGTCCCGCAAACCTGTAGTCATAACAATGTATTGTTATTGACAATCACATGTCTGTCAGATACAGATTTACAACAACCAACAATTAACAAAGGACAAATTATTAAGATTTTAATCAGAACCATATCATTAAAACTTTGAGTTGTTGTTAGTTATTAATGTATTGATAATAAACACTTAAAATCATGTTTAAAACAGGCTAGTTATCTTAATCCGTGAATTGGACAAAACAGATTATTTTAATAATAGTACAATAACACATAATGCAACATGTGAGACAGATGTTCAAATAAGCATATCGAGATCTGCATGTATGTCTAATGTACCTTGCATAATATACTTATAATTATTATATCCATGTCCTCATTTATGATTAAAACGAGTGCGTATTAAAATAAAGATAGATTTTAATATAACGTAATGGCAAATTACAAAAAAACTAATAATTATGTGTAAATGTATCTAATATAATGTTACAATCAACATGAAAGTGGGCATAGTAAGTTATCTACAGAGCATAGCATTGTTAATATTAAAAGCATGTGTAAGATTACTTTTAAGTTTTATTATAAACATAACTCGATCCGGTTTTAAAAATGTACACAGAGTATTTGCGTCAAGAACTAAGATGGCACAAAATATTGTTTAGATCCATCTGGTATTCCCTGAATTTTTAAAGGGACTTGTTTAAAGATTTTCGCATTTTTTGTAGTATACCATTTAAAATATTAACTTGACAGATTTAAACATCGGAACTAAAAACTCAAGTATAATAACCCGGGACCTGCATATAAAAAGGCTATCGCCTTAACCTCTCGGCCATTCCTGCATTTCACCCTGATTTATTTACTGTATGTTAGTGTTCACGTGATGCCAACAGTTTCAACGAAAACAACAGAAACACTCCAAATTATTCGATCGTTTAGCGTTAAAAATGTTTGATAATTTTATCAATTTCAATTCATAATTAGTTATAAACGAAACGGCTTTTGCAGCATATTTATTGGTCCGAGGTGTTATTTTGCTCCCGTGTATACACTGTTATTTTACCGTTGGAATCGGTAACAAAAAGTTGAAAAATTGTCAGATCGTTAATCTGTTAACAGGTCCCTTAAATTAAAAAACAACAACAATAGTAACAGTTCAAATGCAGTACCAATTCCTATTATTGTGAGAAAAAGCCAAGCTCAACACCAACATGTAAAACACCATTTTTGGGCATAGCAGAATCTCTTGGGCCGATTAGGCAAACCGTTAAATTTATGTAAAGAATCATGAATGTAAATTTTAACATTTTTTGTACAGCAACAAGTATTCTTACAATTTTCAAAACATGTTCAATATACAAGTATTTCTAAAATGCTTTATTGCGCATATGTAAATAATTATGAATGATATTAATAATATTATCTTAAACGACACAAACTGTCAACACATTCTCAACTTCAAGAAAAACAACATTAAATATGTCGATTCTTGTTAGTACTACACTAGCGCTTTAAAACGTAAGGCCAAAAGAAACAAATTTAGTGTTTCGGGCAACAAAACCCTACCTAACGAACCCCACACCCAACCCTAAAGGTTGTAGTAACAACTGTTTTTCATGAAAGCCGTATTTGTCAGATTTTATTTTGATGTTGTTTAACCGAAATGTGTCTTAAAAAAACAAATACACAAAAAAAAAAAAAAAAAATCCCGAACCTACCTACCTTTTTTAAGACAGTTGCCCGAAACACACTTTTTTGGCTTTTGCAGGAAGTTATACAGGCAGATGCTGAAATAATGATTTGCATATGATATTTAGCGCAGTAACCAGTTCTGTTCATTTTTTATTTATTTTTCCATTTTATTAATTTTTCTGGTAAAGTAAATTACATTGACTTATATATAAACAAGAGCTGTCAGAAGACAGCGCGCTCGATAATTGGAAGTATTTCAATTGGTACATATTTTGGAAAGTGGAAGGGCCATACATTTGTTGCATCACAAAACTGAGTTTATAGTGGGATAATTATTTCATCAAATTATTCAAAGTTTCAAGTGAAAACCTTATGTAGTTTATTTAGGATTGTTGAACCTATGAAGTTTGGAAGTTACTAGTCATTGGAATAAAAGAACAAATCTAAAAAAAATAATTTGAAAAGGGGAATAACTCTTGCAAAATACAAACCTGAGTTATGGGGAATATAACTTTTGATTTTGGAGTCGATGACTCAAGTATATCCTAAGTCTCAAGTGAATAACATATTTAGTGTCAAACTATAAGACTTATGAATACAAATTTTAACCAGAAAATCTATGCGAAAGCGGGGGCATAACTATGTCAATATACAAAACAGTTATTCAAAATGTTGCCCATGACACTGGAGTTGATGACATATGTATATTCTAAGTTTCGAGTGAATAGCTTATGTAGTTGTGCAGTTAAAAATATTTGAATAAAAAACTTGACTAAATTCAGACGCGGACACCGACGCCAGGCGTAGTAGAAAAGCTCACCTATTCTTCGAATAGTCGAGCTAGAAATCAAACAATGTCATATCCATCGACACAGTAGGTTAACAAATGTCTTCAAATATTGAAATTTTTGACCACATTCAGAGAACCGGTTTTATCTTCAGTTGGCGAAAGTCATTTACTGGCAAATGGAAATTATTTAGATACCTCACAAAAGTTTCCCCATAAAATCAGAATGATCACTATTATTTTGCAAAGCTACTGGTGTGGACGCTTCTCAATACATGTTGTATTGTTACAGACAGACAGACAGACAGACAATTTATTCAGACTTATACAACAGTACATCGTCTTCATACATAAATATAAACATTATTTCTGTCACGTAAATAGGTATACAAAATAACATTATATACATAAAATATTCATTTCAGAATACAAATAAACACAATCGATGGCAACAACACTTAAGTTCTATCGAGGCGGTAATGAAATTTATCTAGACAGTATTATTTAGGATCGCACTTCTTATAACAAAAGCTTCTTTGATATATTTACATATATTAGAAATTACTGATTTAATTTCTTAGTTTTTGTTAAACCAAAATAAATTATCTAAGCTTCCATATTTTTAAGTTCTTAAGCATATTTAACGTTACTTAATTTAATTTAATTTAATTTCTTATTTTTTATTTTTTTATTTTTTATTAACTAATTTATATTGTAGATTGTTTGTTGAAAGTTTTGGAAAAATGAATTATCTTCCATATATGAACAAAATGAGATTTATGCTAAAGCTACTAATTTAAAACCTATATAGATAGGTACTACTGATGACATTCCATATTGTCTGTGTACATTTATAAATTGTTTAAATGTACTGTATAACAACATATATATACTTTCAGATCACACCTCTTGGCAAGGAATACGATTTGTTTTTCCTTGATGACCGTCAAGTGTGCTTATAAATACTTTTGTTTTTTTGTTTCTTTCTTTCTTGTGTTTATACAAAACAGTATGAAAAATGCTTTTCAATTGACAAAGATCATGTATCAAAGCAGTCAGTATTCTTTCATACATATTTGTTTATTGTTTCTACTTATTTGTTGCTTCCGTTCCTTATATGGAGAGCCTGCTTACTGCGTTCGAACAGATACACTTGCTTTTACATATCTCTATACTCAACTATTTCAGTTTCTTGTTAATGTGTTCCCTTAAAATATTATGTTTAAACTGCAGAGGCATCCAGGGCAAAAAGAAAAGATTACAAGTATTTCAATATTTAAAAGATACAAATTGTGACGTATTCTGTCTTCAAGATACACATTTTGTTTGCGACCAATATAAAACTATTTACTCAGAATGGGGGGCGGAATGTTTTATGAGTTATGGCTCTTCTAATTCCCGCGGTGTTGCAATTTTCCTTTCAAAGAAACTTGAGTACAAAATACATAACGTTTATTATGATGACCAAGGAAACTTTATTCTGCTTGATTTAAATCTCGGTGAAACCAGAATTACCATTGTTACTATCTATGGGCCAAACACTGATATCCCGGACTTTTTTAACAATATCTTCCAGAAAATTGACACAATTAGTAATGATTCTTTCTTGATTTGTGGAGACTTTAATTTAGTATTAGACCCAAATCTGGATTACGATAATTATAAAACAGTGAATAATAAAAATGCAAGACAAACTGTTATAAAGCATATTGAAGAACGCAATCTTTCCGACCCTTTCAGAGTTAACTACCCTGTTTTGAAACGATACACATGGAGACGAACAAACCCCATACAACAAGCTAGGCTTGATTTTTTCCTTTTATCACCGCTTTTATTACCAGCATTCGTCGAGGTAAACATTCTACCAAGCTTCCAATCCGATCACTCAATTGTAATCATGTCTTTACAATTTACTAATTTTAGCCATGGCAAAGGTCTATGGAAGCATAATAATAATCTGTTAGGTGATATCGTCTACTTAAACACTATTAATAAAAAAATAAACGAAATTAAACAACAATATATGGTCCCCGTTTATAATTTTGATAACATGTCTGATATAAAAGATCAAGACATACAATTCACGATTGATGATCAACTTTTTCTCGATACTTTACTTATGGAAATAAGGGGCAAAGCTATATCTTACAGTTCCTATAAGAAGAAATCGACTAACAATCGTGAAAAGCAACTTAAACTCGAAATCGAAGAACTAGAAAAAAATCTCACAGATGATAATGTTCATTATATTAATAATTTAAAATCTGAAGTTAAAAATATATATGATGAAAAATTAAAAGGGTCCATTATTAGGTCGAGAGCTGAATGGGTTCAAAATGGTGAAAAACCCTCAAAACTATTCTGTAACCTTGAAAAATACAATTATACGACAAAAACTATGACCAACTTAATTAATGATAATGGAATTGTACTAGATAACCGATCTGACATTTTAAAAGAAACTGCCTTTTTTTATAAAAAACTATACCAGTCTCAAAAGGTAAACGTGTACGATGAAGATTTAAATAGTTATGCAAATGACATAGAAATACCCAAACTGTCAAGTGAACAGTTAAATAATTTAGAAGGGCCAATCACATTAAATGAGGCTTCTATTGTTTTAAAAAACATGGCAAATAATAAAAGCCCAGGTTCATCCGGTTTTACAAATGACTTTTTTAAGGCATTTTGGCCAAAATTGGGCACCTTCGTTTGCAGAGCTTTAAATCATGCATTTACAAGTGGAAATTTATCCGTTACTCAAACACAAGGTATAATTACCTGCATTCCAAAAGGTGACAAACCTAGACAGTTTTTACAGAACTGGCGGCCAATAACGTTACTAAATACTGTATATAAAATCGGTTCTGGATGCATAGCAAACAGGTTGAAACTGTATATAGATAAACTAATAAACAATGACCAAACTGGATTTATCAAGGGTAGGTTCATAGGAGAGAACACCAGACTCATTTACGATATACTTAATTACACAGATGAAAATGAAATCCCGGGTCTGCTGTTGCTAATAGATTTTGAAAAGGCCTTTGACTCTTTGTCATGGGCATTTGTTAATCGGACTCTATCATGGTTTAATTTTGGTCCAGATATAATAAAATGGTTTAATGTATTGTATAAAGACGGAGTATCGGCGGTCACGCAGTGTGGGTTTTTATCAGATTTTTTTCCAATAGAACGTGGCTGCAGACAAGGGGATCCGCTCAGTTGCTACATTTTTATACTATGCGCTGAAATATTGTCTAATAAAATAAGGTGTAATCCTAAGATTAAGGGAATCAAAATTAATGACATGGAATATAAATTGTCACAATTTGCCGACGACACTTCGATACTCCTGGATGGCTCTGCAGCATCTCTCAATGAAACTTTAGATGTATTGTCACACTTCACACACTACTCAGGGTTAAAAGTTAATTTCGACAAAACGAAAGTAGTCTGGATAGGTAAAAATAAGTTTAGCTCCGAAAGTATTAAAACAAGATGGAAATTAAATTGGAACCAACAAACATTTGACATGCTTGGCTTAACATTCCACATTGACCTTAAAAAAATGGTAGAACTAAATTATGCCGACAAAATAGTTAAAATAAAAGCCTTATTAAAAAACTGGACCAGAAGGATTTTAACACCGATAGGAAGAATTCAAGTAATTAAAACTTTAGCATTGCCGGTGTTAAATCATCTCTTTCTTTCCTTGCCTAATCCACCACAAAATTTGTTAACAGAGATCAATGAATTATTTTTTAATTTTGTGTGGAATGGTAAACCACGAATTAGCAAAACTATTTTAATAAAGGAATATACTGAAGGAGGTTTAAAGATGATTGATTTGTTTTCCTTTGTTAGCTCTCTGAAGTGCTCATGGATCCGTAGAATTGTCACTGGGAATGGAAAATGGATAAATATTGTCAATTTAATGATTGATCTTCAAAAAATATACAACTGTGGCAGTCACTATCCTGAAAACTTAATTAACAAGATACAAAATGAATTTTGGAAAGATACATTGAAATCATTTGCTGAACTTTGTAGAAAAGAATCACTTAAAAATCAGCTTTTGCTACAAAATCCAATATTCTATAACCCAGACATAACAATTGGTAACAAAAGTGTATTTTTTAAATCATGGTTTGAAAAAGGCGTTCATTTTGTTGGGGACTTGATGCACAATGCTGAACTTTTAACTTTTTATAGTTATGATGATTTCTGCAAACTATATAACTTCCATCCAAACTACTTATTTTTCCTAGGAATTATTAAGGCAGTTGCAAGATACATGAAGCTTAGAAGCTCTTATGATACTTACTTTATGAAGCCGTTTATTCCCACTAGCCTAAGGTCCCTCTTAGAAAACAAAAAAGGTACAAAACCTATGTATGATATAATTAGCAAAAATGAGTCTTCACCAGTGTGTATAGATAAATGGTCGAACATTTTTAATTCTATTGAAACAAAAGAATGGCGACATATTTTTGATATGCCTTTTCGTATTACACAGGATACCAATTTACAGTGGTTTCAATATAGAATTGTACATAGAATCATAGGTACAAACTCCTTCTTATTTAAAATTGGTTATGCCACTTCAGCAAATTGTACCTTCTGTCAAACTGAATGTGAAACTATTCAACATATATTTTGGGAATGTAAACATGTCAATCAGTTAATAACCGAATTTTTTTCTGGTTGTAATCATTTTTCGAACTTTCTTAATATGCCTTCCTTTATACTGGGACATGCAAATACAAATGGACCCTTAAACTTAACATTTGTTTTGATCAAAATGTTTATTTATAATTGTAAAATGAACCAAACTAGACCCACTCTTAAAGCAGCCAAATCGTACCTGTCCTTGCATTGCCATGTACTAAATGAAATTAACTATTTTAATGATTTGCGTAAAAGTAAAGAATGGGAACTATTGTTACCCCTTTTCCAGTAGTTGTGATATGGGACCTTAGAAATTTTGTATTGTCAACTTTTTATTAACAAATATTGTTTATATTGTGATGTAAAAGCTATTGATGGTAAAATGTATAAAATGTGTTATAATATGCATATATTTCTTGTAAACTCTGTACGGTGTGGAGTGGGATGCCCTCGACCCTCACACACCTATTGACGAAGAAAATAAAATATATTTTGAACGGAAAAAAAAAAAAAAAAAAAAAAAAAAAAAAAAAAAGAAATTACTGATTTGTCACATGAAACTAATAACTTGTGGTAATTATATACGGATGGGTTAATATAAAATATACGGTTAATATATATTTTTTCTTAAATCAGTGTAACAGCGGCATATACATATAAAATGGTATTCATCTTCTAAATCAAAGTCATTACAACATAAACAATAACGTTCATTTCGTGAGATATTATTCTGAGCATATCTGCCGGTTTGGATTCTCAACGGGTGTGCAGAGACTCTTAATCTTACAAAAAATAAGCGCAGACGTCTAGGGAGTAAGTCTAAATATGCTTCATATTCCAAAGAGGTTTTAAAAACTTTATACATATCTAATACAGAACTGTTATTCATTTTACCATACCACTCTTGTTTAAAATTGTCAACAAGTCTACATTTGAACTCATTAATAAAACTATTTACTTGCACAACGCTTGGATTTTCAAATACATAACCAAATCCATACTTATTTAACATTTTATTGATATTCGAGACCCAATTTGTATAACATTTATTACAATCATTTAAAGCTTGTTTATAAACAATTTGCATTATGATATTTTTATTATTTATAATTTTAAACCAATATTTTAGAATTTTAACAAACCTGTTTACATACAAGGGATATCTACCTAATTCTCCATAAACAGCAACATTACATGTATTTATTTTAACCTGTAGCAATCGTTTGCAAAATTTCAAATGTATGCGTTCAATATCATCTGACTTTTCGAAACCCCATACTTCTGAAGCATAATTTAATATAGAACCCACGAAAGAGTCAAAAAACTGACAGAATATTTTTGGTTTTATATCAAATTCATTGCATTTAAACAATAATATATTCGTGGCCTTAAGGGCTTTACCAACCAAATGTTCCTGGTGTAATTTAAAACTTGCAGTATAATTCAACACTGTGCCTAAATAGTTAAAGTTATCAACCACTTCAATTTCATTGCCATTGTATGCCCATTTTTCATTTTCTTTTAATCCACCCCTTTTCCGAAATACCATTATTTTTGTTTTTACCGTGTTAACATTTAGCCCCCAAGAATTGCAATATAAATATAAGTTATCTAAATGTGATTGTACTTCAGCAGGTGACTTGCCTAAGATAGCCATGTCGTCGGCAAATAATAGTACAATCAACACAATATCATCTATATTCAAACCAGAGTTAATGTTATCTTGTAGGTAAAGTTCTAGATCTTCAACAAATAAAGAAAACAAAATCGGCGACATAACCTCCCCTTGCCTCAGTCCAACCGCATAACTAAAATAATCTGAATAAGATGTACATGATTTAACACGTGACTTAACATTCGCATACATATCCTTCACTAATCTAAGCAATTTGCCTTGTATACCAGACTTAAACATTTTTAACCATAATGCATTGCGGTATATACTATCAAAACATTTTAACATATCGACGAATATAACATACAAACGTTTATTTTCATTTAAATAATTTTGTACAATCGACATCAATATATAAGTAGCATCAACAGTTGAATAACCTTTCCTAAATCCGAAGTTACAAAGTCCCTTGTTTCCTTTATTGTTTGCAGTCACATGCTTATGAAATTAAATCAAGTAATTAGTGGAAGCATTATCATTAGAAATAATGTCAACATAGTAGCTCAGCTAGAGCATGTATTTAAATCCCGAGTTCACACAGTCTGGAACAACACTACATGCAATCCGTGATTATCACGAAATGACTGAGCTATCTTTTATCTCAGGAAAGCCCGCACCTATTGCACTTGCACTGTTGTATTTATTTTTTCATGAACATCACCATTAACACATTTTAATTATGCCCTTAATTTATCTCGGTACGTGACAACGAATTAGTCATTAATTCAATACTTCAAACACCATTTGTTCCTTCTAGCGCCTTAAATTGTAGCAATCCTTGACTTGTAGTGGACAGTTCTATTTGACATCATCTACAGGAAAAAAAAGACATATTTTGCCCAAATTGCCTGCGGCTGCTTTACATGTACATGAAGTGAACTTAATACACACATTTTTGTGAAACTGTAAGTGCTTACATTGTATTTATACTAAACATCAGGTCTACAATTTTAAGGTAAAAAAACAAAAGCCATACAGGTGGGCAAAATACTCCGTTGCGTTGGGAATTGAACATGTTAAGTTTTTCGCAATGATACAAATATATAAAAAGTTTGTCCTTTTTCTCTTCATTGAATTGATACAAAGACATATACCACTACCAAATTAGATTAGTTGTATTAGTTGTATGGTGATTCGCAAGCGTTTCACACCAACCTTGTTTTGCAGAACACTAACCAATTTCTGTTTAAACCATACCTTATAAAATTTGACTAAGAAAATGCTACAATAATGTTTATATTAATTTTGAGTATAGTTCCCAAAATATTTGATATTTTACGTGAGGCCAGGTCTGGCAATATAATGTTTAACTGAAAGTCAAGTACCGTAAATAATGCCCATTATTGGGTTTGGATGGTTGCTGAAAAGCAGTTTGCATGCCGACAAAGGCCAGGGCAAGGATTGTATGTGGGGCTTGATTAGACCAGTTCTTCATTTTCCTTGTTGCTAACTCTTCAACCCTGGTACCGCCAAAGCAGCTAACAATAATATATTGTGCCTATAATAATATCACAATTATAGCAATGCAATATTTTGATCGCAAATAGCAAAAATTTATGTTCTATCTCGCGAAAGTGTGTGACAAATTTAAATCAGGTTTAGACAACCAAACTCTTTCACAATACAAGGAAAAGTAACAGCGTAAAGTTAAGTTACTTTATAAATATAATATACATAATTTACACTTTGTATAAACTGCCTATCTGTTTTATATATAAAAACCGCCTAACATGATTCATGGTGCAATTTTCATGAATCGGGGTCCATTCGTCCTAATATGTCTCGGCCTTGTTTTCGTTCGCCCTATATCGAGCTCGACCTGGGTCCGTTCGCCCCTCTTTCATGTTTATGAAATGGTATATGTTGAAATGTATTAATGCATCACTATTTTAAAGTCCCGATGAAATTTAATCATTTCCAAAGAAAAAAAAAGTGTTATTTCCATAAATATTAATCGATCAACAACTTCAAATAATTACTGAAATTCAAAATTTAAAAGTTAGCTATTGATTATATTATTATAAACAATATATACATTTTTTTTTCAATTAAAACATTATTGTATTGTATTAATTGATAAATATAATTTTGACTTAAACTTAAATGTTTTCTAGATGTCTTCACAGCTGAAATAAAATATGATAAGAACACAATAAATTAAACAACCAATACCGTTACTTTAAGCATGCTAACTGCACATTTTGATCACATATCGAACTGAAATTGGCAAAACTATCTTTTGAGACCAACATGGGGCCCATATTGTATATTTTCTCAAATATAGCCCATATGGGTTTACTTGACTGGGGCACACATGGTTTGATAGGGGCAAAACATAGGGGCTTTCTTGCTTTCTGGGTCCCATATGTGTCTGATATGGGCAAAAACATTTTTGTGCCACACATGTGGCCTATATTGAATATTTGCCCAGATGTAGCCCATACTTCAACCATATGGGGCCTTGCTTGCTAGGAGCCATATGGGCTTACATGGAGTGGACCAATATAAGCATCCTTTCTTGGCTATATATTCGTCTAATATGGGCAAAAACATATCAATAGGGACCCACATGGGGCCCATATTGTATTTTTGACCAGTTAAGCCCATATTTGGTCCATATTGACTTGCTTTCTGGGACCCATATGGGCTTTCAAGTAGGGTTTACTTTACTTGGAACCATCTGGGTTTATAGTGGCAATATAATTTACCTAGGACCCACATGGGGCCCATATTGTAATTGTTGCCCGGCTATAGCCAATATTAGGCCCATATGGACTATGGGACCCATGGGGCATTTTAGTAGGGACCCAAATGGATTTAATTTACTATAACCCATCTGGGTTTTATAGTAGCAAGATAATGCATCTGGGTCCCACACTGGGCACATATGTTATATATGCCCACGTAAAACCCAAATCGTGCCCACATGGGTTGGCTTGCTAGGGTCCATATGGGCTTACTTGCAGTGGACCCACTTGAGCTTCCTTTATTGGACCCATATGGTTCTCATATGGGCAAAAGTATCATTTGGGACCCAAATGGAGCAAATATTATATTTTTCGCCCAGCTATAGCCCAAATTGGGCCCATATGGATTGGCTTCCTGGGCCCCATATGGGCTTTATAGTAGAGACCCAAACGAGTTTACTTTTCCTGGACCCATCTAGGTTTTATTGTTGCAAAATAATTCATATGGGTCACACACTGGGCCAATGAGGTATATCAGCCAAGGTAAAACCCATATCGTGCCTACATGGTATGGCTTGCTGGGACCCATATGGGCATACTTGCTGTGGACCCGCATGGGCTTCCTTGCTGGGAACCATATGGGTCTAATATGGGCAAACAAATACCGCCCAGCTATAGCCCATGTGAGCTTGCTTGCTTGGTGCATATTATGTGCTGAATATACGAAATCAACAAAAATAGCTTTTTAAGGGCCTAATACTTAATTGTGGTAAAATTAAGATGTTATGGGATATTTATTAGCTAAAATGTCAATATACACACATTAAGCTGCACACTTTGAAAATATAAGATGTGTACATTTGTACATAATATTTAGGTGAATTAATATTAAAGTGGGGCAACTCGTTATACATACATATGCATGGGGTAGTCGCCATTAAAAGCGGGGGGAATCAACACTGGTCAGTTGTTATCAGACCAATAATTATTATATATCACCCGCGAAGGCATACCAGAGTACATGTTCAAACCAATAACGATACCGTATGTTTAACTGTCAAGTTATATAGTCAAAACACATAGAAACCCTTAATTTAATCCATTATATATCCAGACTACATAATTCTGTCCGTTTACCGCGAGCTATTACTTTAAATCAGATAAATCTTGGGAAAACCATATCGGAAGCACTAACTCGACAGGCTAGTGACTTAATATGGTAATTTGTATCACCACCTGATCTATCACGTGATTGAAGCATGCTGTAAATAATACACAAACAGAGTGTAGCATATGACTTTTACTTTCGGTGAACTTTTTGTAGCAACATAAAAATACAAGACGATAACAAAAGGTGATTCCAATTATGACATATTGGATTATCGCGTGAAATGCTACCAAATCAACCACAATTTGATTGTAAGAACACACTAGAGCGAAAATAATACAATAACTTACACATTCTGTAACACCGCCTGTCAGTGTCGATCGGTCTGTTGTGTATTGTCTTGACGCGTGACGTAGATCATAGTCACTGATATGCTTCAGCGAGATCTAATCTAGGAGTTTTACTTTCTATTTATCAGTTGTTCTAAATGCCTCAATTATCGAAGTTATACAGTTTTAAATTGTTTAAAATGTTAGGTTGTGTGTTCGAGTCTATTTTACAGAGGATATATGCCAATTTTTACAACATGCTTGGACGTTAAAAGATTATTGTTTTCCAGAAAATATTGCATTTACGATGCGATATAAGTGTATATGTTTGTAAAACAAGTTATAGTGAATTATTTAGTGCAAACAACTGACGGAAAATGAGACCTATTTTCAAACTTTCTGAAATTTCAAAATAATATGTATATGTGTATACCTATATGCGAATTGTAAGAAATTGGTTTCATTTGTTTTTCTCAACACCAAACTAGCTAGATACAACGTTTTTATATGAAAACAACAACAATTTTTGATGAACAAAAGTCTTTACCTATTTTACTGAATCTTTGTAATTGAATAAGGGGAAAACATCATACCTAGAAACACTACAGATGACGACATTTTCAAAATAGTTTAGAACATGACTATACTTTGTCAAAGGATCCTAAAACTTTGTTAGATGATTGGTCATGACCAATAGATGATGCCTATTGCTTTTGGGATAATTGGGTCAAGGTCATATTGACAAAGAACAGCAAAACGATGTCTGATCAAATCTAGACAATGCTTAGTCATAGAGTCTTCAGACGTGGTGCAGTGGTTAAACATGACCAGGAGAGGATCCCTATCAATTTTAGGCACACTAGTTAAATACCATTGTGTATTTAAACTTGAATAGCAAAATGATATCCGATCAAAAAGTAATGAAACTTTTTAGGGCTGTTAAAATAAAACTTTTAACATTTTCCAAAAACTTGATTTCCATTCAAGCAAGCATTCTGCCTGGCTGTTTGCACCCATTTAGGTGCTCCATGTTCTAATAAACCTTAAGAACTATTAACCATACTAAAGACAAAATATCAGGCAGGCAACACATCTATCATAGACACCAGCATTTCAAACAATACACAGCTACAAGCAACAACCATTAACACAAAGACCACACAAAAAACACTGCAACAAACTAAAGACAATGTAATGTCCGAAGTTTCAGTCAGAATGACAAATAAGCATCAGAGTTATAGCCCTTAGTTATTGAAACTTGAGAGCGTTTGTCCGTTTGGAGCCATATCTGAAAACGGTTCAAATTGTTTGGATAAGTCTTGACACAAATATTTACTTCCATATGGAAATTTAAGCCAGATTGCGGAATGAGCATCAGAGTTATGGCCTTTTTTTATTCAAAATTTCGTGATTTTGTCCATCTAAAGCCATATCTGAGAAAGGGTTTAGGGTAAAAAGTTTTTGGGATAAAACTGTATACGAAAGTTAAATGATATATGGAATTGCAGCCGTGCAAGTTTCAGCCAGATTGAGGATTGAACACTAAATTCATTGGCCCTTTGTTTATCTAAATACAACTGGAACCACATCTGAAAAACAGTTGAGAATTTTGGAAAAAAGAAAGAAAGAAACGTATTATATTACAGATAGTTTAAATTTTTATATTGAAGTACAATCTATATTTCGCTGACGATATCAATTCACTGAATTTGCATTGTTTTGTTTTGTTTTCTTTAATAGTTAATTATATATTTACATTCATTCTCTAAAGTCTTGCAAAGGTATGTGATAAAAGGCCATCTTTACCATTTTGTTTCATTTCAGCTGTTCATTTCGGCGGTATATTAATGGATGGCGGTATTTTTATGGCATTGCCCATTTGCCGTGGAGGACCAGCACCGAAGTTTTTCTCAGAAGTAATATACAATTTTACTTGGTGTATGGATTGAACATAGCTCGAGTACAAGTAACACCTCAGCATGTAACAGATCCTGAGCTACGGATGCAAGTTATTGGGGTAAAATAATTTAAAATGTACCTGAAAAATTATAGCTTTTTCGAACTTAGTTACTGTTTGTAACCGACGATGAACACACGCCATAAGTATTGTTTAATTATATACCTGCAAATGCAATTTGAAGGGAGCATAAAGGAGTCGTCTTGGTTTGTAAGTCGGTGGTCTGTTGCAGAACATTTGTGGAGTAAACTACTTCTATATTTTTAAAGGAACTCTAATGAAATATCACACACATAATCAACATGTAGTGTAGATGTTAAGCATTAGACAAAATATGTATCAGGTTAATAGGTGCATGAGTCTGTCTCCATTAATAATTTGCACCCTTTGGGACACTTACACACTTGTTTTGTTTTGTGTCAAAGTACTGTAGTGGCGGCATTTATAACCATCACTGATAATTCACGATCTGTCTGTCTTTAGCTTTTGGGGCAATGTTCTGGCTGTCCTCTTTAAACATTGCCTAGTGACAGCTTAAAAAAAACTTTGGAAATGTTCCCAATTTCAGGATGGTTAATGATTCTGAAGAAAGTTGTAGAGTATGGAATTCCGTAAACAAAGGTGCACTGTCTAATGCTTACTGCCTACTGCTTACCGTCCTCATCCAGAAGAAGTAGACACGTTTTGATTAACATTCTTTACTGTAATTGACCTAGTGTCTAATTGTCTTAATAAATTTCTTGACTTTCTTGTGATTGAACTGTTGTGGGATCAAATTGATTTCCTTCAATGCAGGTAATAGGCTGTACGGAAAGTAGACACTAAGCAGTGAGCAGTACACAGTTACACAGTAGACACGGCACGCAGTTAATTCCCATATGTTGGAGGTATAAATGATAATCATGTTCACAGATATGTCTTGACCCTTAGGTAGTTTCAAACCTCAGTCATTTTAAGAATGTCAGAGTGATTAGTTTTTCTCATTAAATTCTTGTTTTTGAATCTCCTCAATATTGTTTTATGTTTGAAAGTCTCTTAATTTTCTGTTTGATTAACATATGATCATTTATTAATGTTCATCAAATTAATATTTACCAATATATACATATAGTAATATATCGTGGTATGGGTTGTAAAATTAAATGTGGTACGAGGCCGCTAGACAGTAATCAATAAAAAGTAGTCAATAAATAGTAAAAAGTAGTCTGTTGACAGTAAACTGTTGACAGTGCACTGTTGTTTATGTAAATTTGTACACAGTGTTTCAGTATTTCATTCCTTGTTATTTTGTGCATCTTGTTTGAGAGAGCCATCATTTATACCATTTAATATATTTAGATCCAGAATGCAGAAAATATTGAGCAATTGCTAGAAACGATGGATGATATGGCAGCATTACTCATCACAGCTGGCTGTTAAAGAAATACAAATAATGTACAGCAGAAAGACAAACTAGTGAATATTTTCCTTTCATTCCTAGTGTTCGGACGGTTAAGCACTGCTCTGCAGCAGTAAGTTTCTGCACATTGTTCAATGCTACATATACCTTCCATTCACGTAAATAGACAGGGTTTTAAACATCTACAGTGAATCAGATATTTGCAGTTTAATGATTTGTATTGAATAAATATTAAAATGTTACAATGTTTTCAGTTGTGGATGCCCAAAAGTAATAAATGTTTCAACAGTGCAGAAACATTAACATAAGCTATATTTGTTTAATGTGAAGACCTATTTATACCCCCACCCAACAAGTTTGGGGGGTTTTATAGGAATCAATTTGTCTTGTGCCACCCTGTTCCAAAGTTACATATTAGACTTTTACCTATATGACGAATTTGCCTAAGGTTAAGTTTCAACAACAAACTGGCAAGCATTGAAATCAGATCGTTTGGCTAATGTTTTCATAATGTAAGCCCTTCATGGTCATCAACTACTTTCTAAGCTTTTGGAATTAAAATTTCATATTCATACTTGGCTTGTGTAAAAAAAAAGTGTTGTTGTGGTAGTAATGACATTCCATGATAGCTACTATATTACATACATTAAGGTATATTGCAAATGTATAGTAAAAACAAATGGCAAGTGATGTCATTGATGTACATTATTTTTAACATTTTTAGACTTTTTTCTTGATCAGATTGCCAGAAGGCCTGGATACCCTTGAAGTGCTTTCAACTTGTAGAACATTTCCATAAACTATGAGAACTCTATTGTTTTTGATGGCGAGGAAAATATGACAGCCAATGTTATAGAAGTAATATTTAACCAAATTCATCATTTCCACCAGGGTAGTAATGCACGAATAAAAGAATAAAAGGTAGTTGGGTTTTGTAAACTGTCTTATAGAATGATGAATTATATCTGTCTGTCCTTCCCCTGCCCATACCATTCAAAATTAACATTGTCGTAAATGTAATACTTTAACAGCTTCAGTAAGATTAAAGAAATCAATTTCGCTTAGGACACAATGATTTTGAAAAAAAAACTTTCCTATATATATGTATCTGTGTATTAAACATTTTTTATAAATGTACACTTAATGTCCCATTACTAGTGATCTTCACTCATAATGTATTCGGCTATTTTCACCCTTACTCTTGCTGATTGTATTATATAAAAGTATTACTGGTGTTCATTAAGTACATATATTATCTGGCTGTTTCACCTTTTCAAGTACTTGTACTAAATGAAATTATTAATTATAAGCCATCATTTGTTAGAATAGTATATATTAATCGGATGCACATAAATGTAGACATTTATACCATCATCATTTCAGCATTTGTTCATTATATGGACTTTTCTATATTAAAAAAAAAACATGTTTTCATTTAATATCTTGCATTGCTTGAAGGACATGAACTACTTGATGACTTGGACTGACATATAGTTGTAGAAAGAAATAGCATTGCTGCCAAACTGGCGTAGGGGCATATTTTGTTTTTGTCTAAAAACAAATTTTAATAGAAAACAGATTTGAGTTTGTCTTAAAATAAGAATCGTATTTAAGATACTAGAGGAAGCATTTGGCTCAAATTGCATTTTTATTTATCTTGCAGAGGGAGAGCATGGCTCTTTACAACTGTCTGACATCCTCGCATTTGCTACTGGAGCAGACAAGGCACCGCCACTTTGATTCAACCCTGAACCAACAATCAAGTTCACCAACTCCTTTTTTCCAAAGACAAATACGTGTGCACTAGAGTTACATCTACCATTACACGAGTCCCACTCTGAATTAAAAGAGAAGATGGTGTTTGGAATTTTAAACTCTCCTGGCCTTGGTCTAGCCTGATCAAGTTGCATATGTGCATGAAGTTGTGCACTTTTTTAACTTAAAACAACAATAGTTGCAGCCCTTGAATTTGTGAAGAAATGATCTGAAAATAGTGTTGCATGGTTCTTTAAAGGTATTACTGTTCACTAGCGAGTCATTATAGGACTATTCGTTACTTTTGACTACTTTGGGTAGGGGGGTGTTTTACATTTCATTTAGGCTGACAATAGATCAAACATGACACATTTTAAATACCTTGCCCTACATGTACAGATTTTAAATGATAACTGTGTTTTACTTACTTTAGTTATGCTTTACCTTTGTCAACCAGAATAGGTTGGCAAGAAAGTTACCTCAGTTTGAATCATTTGACAATATGTCACAATTGGCAGGGATTTACTGTGTTAAAAAATGATATTCAATTTAAGTGAAATATGACAGCATTTTTTATTGTTCTTGAACAATTTATTTTATATTAAAACATGCAAGTGAAATGAAAATTACTTTAGGGTATGACATTTTTGAAAATATCAGATTTTGCCCATGTTTAAATCTTTCTTTCTCGATTTTACGTGACATATATTTTAATCTGTACGAGTACTTATATGAAAATGATTTCAAATTGAAGCTTACAAATGCAGGGGAACCAAGTCTAAGCTTTTTTAAATTTTATTTTTGTTCGATTTTATTATGATTTTATATGTTTTCATTCAGTTTTCAAGTAAAAGTTTTCAAAATCATACGACCTCTAAAAAAGATTAAAAAAAATATTAGTCAAATGTTCTTCCATATATGTATCATGTTATTAACATCAAGAAGATGTTTTTCAAATATGTGCATCACCAAACATTTGCCTTTTTATAAATTTCAACTTTCAGGAAATTGTTATTCAGTGTCAAAGCGGTTTAAATTTCACTATTCACATTGAGTAATGAAGACAAATCAAAACTAAAAGCTTGTTGTGAGGAATTTGCATTTGATTATTGATGGGTTTTATAGCAAATATTGTTTTGCTAACTGTAAATGTCAGAATAGTAAATGTTGATAATTTGATGTCAATGTTGTATTGTTATACCCTAATCGGGAATTTACTGATAAAAATCGCTGTTGTCAAATAAAAGTTGAAGACCTCATTTTGCTGCATACCACATTGTTTGTATACAATATTATTTTGTTAGAATAACCTTTTATATCTTGCTCAGATATAATTTCTAAATAAAAATAGAATAAGTGCTTTCTATGACAAATGTTTGGTTTAAATGACAAATGAAATTAATTGACAATTATTGTTCTGTTCTTGTTTGAAAATAATTATCACTTCATGTACGTAGTTTTGGTATGTGTGTATTTGTAGTATACTCAATCTAGTCATTTCGTATGTTTTTAGCTCACCTGAGGGTGAGCTCTTTTGATCAGAGGTTTTGGTTAAGCATCGTCGGCATTATGCTTTAAATAACACATCAACTGCATCGTTTAGTGGAAGTTTAAAAACTTGGCATGAATGTTCCTTTAATGGTCCTTTATCAGATTTCTTTAAATCTAGTTGACGTATACGAGTATAAGCTTGAAAAGTATTGTCCGAAACCTCAAGTCTGAGAACTTAGATACTGGTATTTTGCATAATTGCCTTCAACCAAGTTTGTTCAAGTCATGTCGTTGTGGTCAATATTGGCCCGCCCTAGTGGTCATTTAATGTACACATACTTATATAGTGACTATCTGGCTGAAAACTTTTGATCATCTAAGATCATTTAACCTTATATATTGGTTGGCCCTTGCGTGTTGATTTGTGTCGGATTTCAATATCACTGTTAATTTTTATAATATGTTGTGTGATAAGTTACAGGAGAACAAGTGATTGTAGATTCATCATGGTTTGTCATAACCAGACAGGACTCCTATTAATTTTGAGTCAGTGGGTCAAAGGTCACTTTGAACAGAGACACATATAATATCCAATTATATTGTCCAATTTTAAATATGAGTTGTTTTACAAAAACAATTCTTAGTTTGTTTGAAGAATACGTAGAGCGAGTGTACTTTGCCCCAGCGTCAGCGTTGGTTGAAGTTGTAAATATAAAAACGCCAATATCTTGAATACTATCAAATGTGTTGACTGGAAACTTGAAATATTGTTTACTATCAACATCTTCCACCAAAAAATCCCCATAACCCTGTTTGTTTTAGTGTTTTTTTCAGATTTATGCCCCTTTTGAGCTTTGATATTGTGGTTAAAATGTTTGTGTCGCCTGAATATCACGGCAGACACATGGGTATAACTTTGTTCGTCGTCAACGTCATCAGGGTGCATCAGGAAAAACCATCCCATGACTCTGTTTTGTAATGCAACAGTAAATTGCACAATATTATAGCCTTTACAGGCAAAGTTAGTTCTGTGAAATGTCACAACTAATTGTTCATAAAATTGCTGTTTGCCAATGTTTTTATATAGAATATGTAGTAAAATTAATTTGGGTTGATAGAAATAACCGTATATGTGCTTGTTTTAAGGTCGTTGGCATTCATGAAGTAACTTGGCTGAGCAAAAATCGTTATGTATTGAAAGCAAAAGTCATTATGTATAGTTTAAAGACATACACAAGTGAAACACTCATACCTGGTTTGAATGCGATGGACTTTTAATAACACTTTTTCTGCTGCCATATAATCTATATGATCCCATCGAAATGACTTCTGGATGTCCTGCACCAAAATATTTTCTGTGCACCGTCCATACGTACACACCTATGAACCGCTGAAAGTTAATAAGAAGTCGTAATGTAAATCATTATGAGCACGTAACGTCAATATTTTACCATAGTACACTTGCTGTTTCAATCATATTAGACCCGATTAGTCTCTGCATACCGCCTTTATGCTGTCGGCATTTGATCCACCATCGATCACATACTGGCCAATGTGACTGAAAGCCACAATTTTATAGCACACTGAGGAGATGTGCACACTATAGCACACTGAGGAGATGAAACTTAACCTACGCCTCTGTTGGTCGCAATTGTTTCTAATAGCAAATTTTCGATGTGAAATGGCAAGTATGTTATTATTTTCGGTAATGATCAGCTTCGGTTTCAGTTCGTATTGAGTGTGTTGATAATATCTAGTACAACTACTACCAGAAAATGCCACGGTAATTCGTGAAAGTGAATAAGCTTATCAAACAAACCATTAATTTCAGAAAAGTAGTTCAAGAAGAATGTGGCTACAATGCTGGGATTGTTGTTCGAAACTGCTTCATTCAACAATAGAATGCGACGTGAGAACCTTCAACAGTGGAATAGATATTTCATCACATAATTATTATCAATTATGTGTTTACAATATTTATGTCAAGTAGTCTATATTGTTATCTTACTACATTCTCATTACCATTATATTAATTACGTTAATAAGTTTGCTCTATTGTGAATTAAATGCATTTAGAGCGTTCGCGTGGTGCACACATGTAAACAACTATGGCATTTCGTTACGCGGAAAAATCAGGAACATTATTTCGTTCGTGTGTACTATAAAGATGCAATAATTGTCATTATGCATTGTCTTGTAGTAAACTAATTCATTACCCACCAATGCACTATGAATTGGAGGAAATCCATATCGTTTGAGTTTATTATAACCATTAATGTGAATAAGATAATTGGGTCCTTTGTTTACGTAAGTTCTTCGATCTATTACTCGGTAATCTAGCCTTGCCTTCTAGCGACTCCTGAAGGATCGAGCCTTCGTAGAATGGATGACATTATTAAAGAAAACATGAGTAGATCATTGTACGGTAGCAAAGACGTGGCATCGTATGATTTTTAACTCATGTCCACGACATAGTATGTCGTGTCCACGACTAACGTTATCTTGTGGCAGAGTTAGTAAGTCGTTGATTCACGATGTGTCTAGTATATACAAAACAGTGAATAAATACATGTACTTACATTATTGTCCATGTGCTTTTAATTTAAGGATTATCAAAGAGTGTAAGTATAGAAAATGAAATCAAAGTACCTTAAAGTGGACATAACGATACATTATCGTTCAGCAGAAACTAGTAATACACAAAATGCATAATAGTGTATGAACCTATAGCTTGCTATTTCAAGGCAAATATTCAGTTGCTTCAAACAACCGTCATAGAGTATCATTTGTATCGAAACACTAACATTCATAGCATTCTTAGTTGGCTTGAAAGGTTTTTTTATTTACAGTCACTTCCAAACACTAGTTGATGATTAACTAATCAGTAAGGTTTCAAAGAACTTTGTCAAGTGTCACCCAGGTACACGAATTGGCTTTTCGTTGCCATAGTATGTTTTTGGTAGACACACGTTATTTTAAAACATCTCAAACGGAGCCACTCAGGATTAGTTTCTGTGGAGTAGTTTAGTTCAGGAGGTGCATTTGAAGAAATTGTTGTACGCGCAAAAGCTAAAACAAAAAGCGCTATTTGCACAGTAGAAATTACAGATTTTGGCTATTTTAATTAGTAAATGAGCAAACAGTTATGATTATTTCGTAAATTTGTTGATATGCGAATTTAACCTAAACGCATAAACAAATGGCTTTATTTCAAATTATCAAATAACGTCGATTGAAATGACCTTCTTAATAACCCGTTTAAATTAACGTGTGATGAAGTAAACTAAGTCGTAGCTACGATTTAATTATCTCGAGGCCACGACTTTATGTCATAACCATGACTTACTCGTTGCAAAGAGATAATTAAGTCGTGGCCACGAGAAAAATAAAATCCTCTCATGTCTAGATTTTGCTACCGTACAATTAAGTGTAACAAACAGTATAATATAAAAGAATTTAATTTATAAAAGGCCAACAACTTCTTAAATTTACCAAACGTTACATATCCTCTTTACCATTGAGCAAACTATCATCGCCTTAATATCCCAACCGATTTTTATTGATAATTTAATTTTAATGTCTCGAAATCATGTTCTTAGCTTAGACTGTCTCCATAATTGTATTTGAATGTTAACTTTTGAAGTGGATATCCTCGGAACGGAAATTTTACTTAAATATGTACCTTGGCAAAACAGTTATGTTCGCTGAAGCCAAACGTCGTGTAATACTTCAATAGCCAAGTGTAGCAACACTCCCTTGAAGGTCAGAGTGTAAAAAATGTATTTTTCATCCACTAATTTTCCAATAACAAATTTTCATTTATATTTAATAAAAAACAACAACGATGCGCTTCGTGTAAGATTAATACAAACTAATCACTGAAGGTGATGAATAATCCCCTCACACCACTTTGCCGCAGGACTATAAACGTATTTTGGTTTGATAAAGCTGTAACTATCAATCATCCTGAGAAGTGTCATATACTTATAACCAGTTGTAAAAACCAAGGGCTATAACTCTGGAAACAATATTGCAAGCGAAACATGTTAGCGCAATATTGTATTGTCTTTAAACTGAAAATGAAGAAGAAAATAACTAGCCACAACTCTGTGAAAAAATCCTATTTTAATCTCTTGGCTGGCGTCATGCACAGCTAGGCTTGTTATCAATCATTTCTATCATGTTTCGTTCGATTCTCGCCAATGATTTTGGAGTGTACACACAATTATGTATATACAACAACAACTTCAATATGTTTATTGCATAAGATAAATCATATGTGCTTATAGTAATTGTACAATTGAATAGATAACGCATGCATGGATAGACATTAATTGATTTGATATACACTATAATGATATAATACAAAGGGTCATAACTCGGTAAAACTAATCAGTCCGAAACTAGTTTTCGCTATGCACAACTAGGCTTGGTATCACTAATTTCTGAAACGTTTCATCAAATTCTAGCAAGGGGTTTTGGAGAAATTTTGTCTACAGGCAGGCAGGTTCAAGCTCAATGAGTGTGCAATTATCATAATAAATATAATAATTGCTATACCGAAGGGTTACGAATATACGGCCAATATTTGAGCCTTTTAGAAAACATTTCTTAATATTACCATTATATCATTATATCATCAGATCCATTGTGAGATCCATTGTCAGGCCTGTACAATTTCAGTAGATATTTTAAAGGTAAGGGTAAGGGACGTTTTGTTTCCTTTATGAATAAATCAAATTCATACAGCTTACTTGTTCTTGCAAATTTAAAACTCGAAATTGCGCAAATGAATTTAAAATGGATATACATCTATATGGCATTGTCACTAGATAAAGGACTACATTCATTACGTAAGGCAAATTTAAGTGTTTCTAATTAAAACCGTGGTTAATTTAGGCTAAAATTAAACAGATAATGTTTCTTTGGAATAGCAGGGCTCATCCTAGAAGGCGATTTTGGCGGTCGATTTTAGTCTCCCTAAGTATCATGATTTATCCTGTTTTGAACAGAGGGAGAAGTTTTTTCGTATATGTTTTATAGCAAATGTTAATATTTGGTTAAAACTACTCCCTACAATTTGCAAAAACTTCTCTCTTTTCCCAGAGTCCAGGTTGAGCCCTAAACCACCTTTGCCCAACCTATTTTGGCGAGCTTCAGGTCCTAGATCTATTTCTTTGCCCACCTTTTACAGAAAGTCCTTTACGTTTACTTTAACTTATAATTTTAATACTATTGTTGTACACACAACTTAATATTTTGCTATCTATCACAGGTTAGTTACGCTCATTTATAATGGAACAGGGCCTACAACTGAATTCCTATCGAACAAGAATGAAATATCCACATCTAACGACTCATCCTAAAAACATGGGTCAGATAATAACAAACAATATTTAATTTTTAAAAGGGCATTCGACAAATTATTGATTTTAAAAATAAAGTAATACAATGGCTAAAATGTCTTCAATGACAAATACCGATCATTAACTAGACGATGATTAACTGTACCTAAGAAATAACCGTTAAAAGAAACAAAAAAACTATGGCTTTCCTTAACCGGCATACATACGGGATGTGTGATTCCCTACTACTTTCATGCACTTTAGCGGCAAGTGATTAGATATGTAGTAAATAAATACTTAATTGGTTGTTGATTGTTTTTGTAATAATATCAAGACAATGTATAACATAAACTAGCTATAATAAACTACACGTGGCATGTCAGCGTTAAGCGGAGCTACTTTCGGTTTATATTCTAAATGATGACTATCGTCTAAAAAAACAAATATTACAACATCTGCATTTGGTCGATAATAAGTAAGTTTTATCATTTATGGCCTATATAGCAAAACCTTTTAAAAAGCATAGCGAGTGTATGCATATTTAAAAATTAACCTTATTTCAAGTGCTTGAATGCATGCTGACATCGCTCTGCAGTAGAACGCCGCCTCACATTTATAGAGCGAAACTCCCTGTGCATCTGGCGCATGCTAGAAAATATAAATAGGATGAAGTTCAAGATTGAGGTCATTAATTGAAATACATTTTCATTTTCCTGGCCATTCTATGTGTTCGAACTATCCAGCATTGTAGGGTGACCATTCTAAAAAATGTAGGCAAAAATCAAAGAAGATTGAAAAGGATTGCATACAAATGAAACATCGTATTTAAATCAGTTACATAGTCCTTCAATACTATGCAAAAACCTGACTATCGGTAATGTTATAATGGAGATATAAACATTAGCATTTTAAAACGAAGGTAGCTAATAAAATAAATCCATATTGTGTTAATATCTCTTTCAAACGTCACATTTGGAAATATTATTTAGCACAACCATATACATTTATCTGCATTTGTTCATTATCACATTAAAAAAACACCTAATTTCTCGTTATCAACTGTATGATATTATACAATAATTACTGTTTATCATCATCAAAAGAAAGTTGCAATTCCCATTTATTAGTTTGTGTGTTGACGTTAAATGCATATACATGTGTATGCAAATTGTACATACATTAGTGTGACTCCATGGCAGCAATGCAGAATGATTAGCAGCTCATCATAGGTGTATCCAGCAAAGAAATAATCTCGAATTAGATTACCCATTAATATATGTTAAAGCATCAGAAAACAAGACATTTGCAAGATGAATTAAATGATCGCTTTATATATATATGACCAATAAACGAGTAGGGCTATGTTACCCGAACATTAAATTTGCAGAATTTACATGTATATCACAGATTTAGCCATGATAAACACCAATTAATCTGGTTTCGACGCTGACTGTTACATCTAGCCATACATACAAACTGCATGCGAAAACCATTATTGGACAAAAGAGTCACGTGTTATGTTTTGTTCATAATCTCATTGATTCAAAAGATAAGGAATGCAAGAATACCTCAATAATATATTTCTACTTTAAATATATATTCATTCAACTAACACGAAATCAAAAGGATATAATCCCCATGTACTTCGCCATGTAATGACCTCCATGTTAGGTTGTTTACTTCCATAGTTGAAAAAAAGCATATGTGCTAAATGTCTGTGCATGCTTAGCGGATGGCGCAAACACGCTAAAACAAAAGGAAGACAAATATCTTAATTGTCGTATCGGCGCGCTTATTTGTCTTTCTGGCGTGTTGTCGTTTTGGCGCCCTTCAAATCCGCCCAAACGCCAGAACGACAAATATGAGGTGCCGCCATAATACCGCCATAACGAGATATTTAAGTGTCGTGTTGTCATTCTGGCGCGTACAAAATTGTCGTATTGTCGCGCTTATTTTATTGTTGTGGCGCGTTGGCGCGTAAAAAGGCCGCCAACACGCCGTCACGCCAGAACGATAAATATCCGAGCCAATACGACAAATCAGGTAATAGTCGTTCTGGCGTGTTGTCGTTTTGGCGCACTTCAAAACGACATCAGCCACCATAATAAGCATTTCTCTCCGAATGATGTTTCTGGGGTTTTATAATATTTTTAGATTTAAAAGAACACTTGTGTTGTGTGCAAAGTTAAATAGAACAGTCGTCTTGTAAACTTGTAAGTACGTATTTCAATAATAAACATACACAACTGCACCTATCTTGGTTATTGCGAATAAAAGTCATCTATAATAGTATACTGCATTGAACATTGTGCTAAATTGTGCTAAATTCGGTACAACGATAACATATCCTTAACATATGGTTCACATGTTTACCTTGCACCATTTTAATGACGTTGTTGCTGAACACTGATACACCGCTTTCATTGTTAACACTGTACTACCAACTGTCTCTATCCTGGGTACGGTCCATCTGCAGGAAGGTCAGGGTGTAGACAGTTGTTTTGACGCAGGTGAAACTGAATCCTTGTGGTAATGGGGATGGAACCGATATGCATTATTCACATCATATACCTGTCCTAATAATAAACTATCACCAGTCTTGATCCAAGATACAGAGATCATCGCTTTAGACAGGACTTGTCACTGTCAGTGGGTTTTTCTCTGCTACCCCGGACACATCCGATTTAAAAAGTGGGTACTGGCACAAAACTGAATTATAGAAAGAAAATAATGTCTACTACTACTATTACTACTACTACTGCTAATAATAATATTGATAATAATTACAAGAAGAAGAAGATACAGAACAAGGATAAGAAAAATAAAGTCAATACTAAAATTACTAATAGTAATAAAAATAATAACTATTATTATTGAAATAATAAACATAATAAAACAAGTGGTAGTAAAACCACTACTAGTAATTCTTCTACTCCTATTATGATTATTCTACAACTACCACAACTACTACCACTACTACTACTACTACAAGAAGAATAACCACTATTACTGCTACAACCATTGCTACTACTACTTCTATTACTATAATTATTACTACTGCTTCTACTTCTTCTACTAAAAATAATGATACTACTACTACTACTTCTACTACTACTACTACTACTACTACTACTACTACTACTACTACTACTGATTCTGCTACTACTACTACCACTATTACTACTACTACTACTACTACTGATACTACTACTTCTACTACTACTACTTCTACTACTACAACTTCCACTACGACCACTACTTCGACTACTACTACTACTACTACAACTACTAGTACTACTACTACTACTACTACTACTACTACTACTACTACTACTACTTCTACGACTACTACTAGTATTTATACTACTACTACTACTACTGCTGCTACTACTACTACTACTATTACTACTACTACTACTACTACTACTACTATTACTACTTCTTCTCCTACTACTACTACTACTACTACAACTACAACTACTACTAAAACTACAACAACAACAATTACCATTACGACTACTACTACTACTTCTACTACTACTATTTATACTAATGCTTATATAATAATAATAGTATTCATACGACAACAACAACTACTACTATTATACTACAACTACTACTTCTACCGCTACTACTACAACAACAACAACTACTACTACTACTAGTGATACTACTAGTAGTTATAATAATAATAATAATGATACTTCCACTACAACAACAACAGCAACTACTACCATTAATACTACTACAACTACTTCTACAACTACTTCTACCTCTGCTACTACTACTACTGCTACTACTACTACTACTACAACTATTACAACTATAACTATCTGAATATTGAAGAAACCGGACAATAGTAAACATAAATTGAATTAAATATAGTATTTGCATGTAAAAGCATGCCTGCGGATGAATCTGTGATAATTACATTTTCGATTTCTAAACTTAGCTTACAATTGAAGGTCCATTTATGATTGCAGACGCAAACATTCCGTGTTTATTTTGTATATACCCCCCCCCCCCCCCCCCCCCACACACACACACACACAAACAACACCACACAAACAAGACAAACCTGGTCTTAAAGCTTATACAGAAATAAGAACCTTAATTTATTTGTATTTTTTTGTATCATCCAAAAGTACCATATAGCTTATGCATCAACATTTCCCTGCCAGACGGACAGTGCCGTTTAACTTTGAAACCATTTAACAAAACACAATAAACCATTAAAATGGATCGATCAGTAAAATCAATTGACTTGTGGGAGACATGATAAATTGGTCCGTAAATAATTATTTACCATAATAGTATAATGTTCACTAGGTTGTAACCATTCCTATCGCGTACAGGCTTTATAGCTTAATCACAGAGGCAGGTGATCCAGAGTTATGTATGTCGTAGAGGAAACCCACGCGGACTATCCATAAATACCCAGGATAATCCCGGACCAAGAGGGGCCTGAATACAGGTTGATTCCATATGAAATTACGTAATTAGCGTCGACGGTCCCAGACTATCCAGTACCATGCAGGACACAATGCGCCAACACTACTGATGCACACGCTATCAAGGACCGGCCCGGTTGGCCATGATGACCCTGGACCCATCACGGTGTTATTACGGTATCATCACGGACCATCACGAACCGCCCAGGACTGGCACGGACCGCCATTATACTTACAATAAGGAATTTGTAGCCTTTTTAATGTTTCTTTGTAACAGTGTTTGCGTAAACAACGTATCACATCCAAAATAGAATGGATATATTTTAAAAATTAATGGATCCCTCCTGAACTGTTTTGTTTTGGAAGTGCATTGAGTGTTTTTCATTATTAAATATGCTTTATGAACTTTAAAAGAAAACTATTTGAATATACATTTAAGATGGCAAAATACGAGAATGTTCCAAATATACCTGCAGCAACCTTGATATACATGTAGGACCAAATGTATGGATACATTAAGTTCTAAAGGACATATTTCCCTCAAACCTGGCTTAGACATGTGTCAATTTATACCAAAACTAAAACAGTCATAACATGCAGAGGTCAGCAAGTTTGTGTGGGAAGTTGACTCTGAACGTAGTAGCAGGAGAACCTTTTAATCATTCACGCTACGTCTTTAAAGTGTAGCTTTTAAAATGATTAAAGATGTTCGACACTATGAAAAGATATTGTGATTATTGACAAATACATAAACACTTATCACTATTTGTAATTCGATGTCTTCAGTAACATGCATTCACTGTTTATGGCTTTGACACATTTCTGTATTAATTTTCATACATCCGTGTAGCCTATAAATGAAACATGAGTAAACAGTATGAACTACCTAGTGTATCGTTGAAATATTGAACCTAGATAATTTTTAAAGATACAGTTGTTTATCCATGCACGGTCGCAGCAACAATATGGTATGTGTTACTTTTACAACGATTATGATGACAGTCACATCTCCATGCTTTTGGTTTGAAATGTTTTGCTGTAGAGACGGTCTGTATATAATAATGAAAAAACAAGAACTTGACCACAAACTCAGGAAATAATTTTATTTCAATGCAACAAAAATATATATTTAGCAGTGTATACATTAATAATGATACATCCAGTTCACAAAGTGCTCATTATACACACCATATAACAGATCAAACAAACCCTTAGAAATAAATGCCTTATAAGTTCAATTATAATAAAAGTAATAATAATAATAATTACTATTATTATTATTATTATTATTATATGACAATAATAATAATAATATTATTAATAATAATAATAATAACAATAATAATGTCATTTCATTAGTTGAATCTGCCTTCCTTGATATCATTCATGAATGCAGCTGTTGAAACACACTTATGGAAGCCGTTTAAAAACTGAACGAATAAAAGAAAAAATCAGATCATTGACTTAGGAACTTTGTTTTTGTAACAATTGTATAGTATAAGTAAGGACAGTATGTATTTTATATATTTAATGCCTAAGTTTAAACAAAAATACAGCATCAATTTTGTTATGAAGTTTTGCAATCAAAATATCTGTATGTTGATTGCATTAAATGTGCTTAACAGAAAACATATTATGCTTCAGTTTGACTGCAGTATTCATTTTCATTTTTAGTGTCATTTTAAAGGAATATAGAATATCAAATTGTATAACAATCTTCGATTCGGATTAAAAAGCACATCTATTTAGCTTGTTAATTTGCTAACTATTCGGTAACTTTGCTTACCCCTTTGCGGATTTCGTATTTGTCCATCACGTCTTCCTGTTTTCTTTCGTTCATCTCGTTTACTTTTTTCGATTTGAGTTGTAATTATTTTTCGGAAAACAGTCTTTTATGTCTAAATATTAAACACTTTAAGTAAAAATAGTATTCTTAAAGAATACAACAAACTGTTAGAATGTCCGAAGTACCAGCACACTCAATATATACTATACAGAAAAAAAACGAAGCAAAATAAGAAACCAATTCAATGTTATTTTTGTTGCGAATGTCTTTAAATATGAATATTCTAAATCTATAATTAATAATCTCTTGAAGATAATATATATACGACAACGAATTGATATTTCACATAATTCTATCAGCTCGCAACGAATACCGATATACTTGTATGTTTAAATTAACAATATTTACGGGGGAATTTACGACTATCGTTAGCTCTTAAATTGAATTGATTTACGTCTTGTTAACGTACAATCTTGAAGAAAAAAACAACAACAATGGAAACGATGACGTTGCAACAATCATTACAAATGCATGATCATATATTGTATTCTGCCATATTACGAACAATATTTCAATGGTGCTAGGTGTTCTTAAGGACATTGTGCATATATTGCCGTAGAAAAGCGGTATAAAGTAAAATGTAAAGTGTTTGTTTATTATAGTGTCACCCCTCGCGATTAAGGGCCAGCCTGTTTTGACTTATGAGACACGTTTACTGATGAACTCCCGAAAACGCAGGCGGGTTGCTTTAGCTTTTACAGGTGGCGCACAGTTCGTCTCCTTGTTGGATTCGGATGATGGCTGTCACTTTCGTCCCTCTGTACTCGGTATCGTCTGGTGGATAAAACGTATGTCAACCGTATGTATTAGACGTAATTAACGTTTCACTTGAACTGTTAATGGTAGGGCGGTTTAGTTTTACTTTATTTAAATATATGAAAATCTAAACAAATCCCAGTAAAAATGAGATATTTTTGCAGCAAAAAACGTTTTCTTGTAAAGACTAAGGCTATTTAATCGAGTCAAACCACATATGGTATGTGTGGTTAGACATATCAACGTGACTTCAACAACACACACACATTTATAGATATAGAACGAAATAGATTTATGTGAACGCAATCATTATACGTACAAGGCACATCGACGTTTGCTGTGCTAGAAGTAAAAGTTGGCCCCACGTTGCTTGCGTTGCAGTACACAGTGAGATTGTTGTTGCTCTTCGATGGACTCAGAGTCAGAGTAATTGTCACAACTGATAAACCATCCACTGTAGTAGAACCACTAGATGACTGATAAGATAAACCCCAGCTCCTGCGTCAATGTACCAGGTCACAGTGGCCGACGGTAGACCGTCTGATGTTTGGCACTGCACCGTTCCGTGTGTGTCCTCAATTATCTTCAGCGGAGATAGTTATAGCATCACGACTTCAGATATACCAATGAGTGAGCAGAAAATACATATTTGATGAGTTTGTTTGTACGTGCATGTGGTTATTCACAATAAGCATTTACAGGTGGTATAAATGGATGAAGATAATCATTACACAAACACATCGGTTATTAAATATGAACAACGCTTTATCGCAAAGTGTGTGAAGATCACAAAATATACTCTTACATGCAGAGCGTTACAGAAATGCATTCAATGATTGAAATAATGGGCTTTTATTAAGGTTAAACAATTAACCCACCTTATAATATTCGTATTTCCACTACTTATATTATTGCTTCCAATTAACATTACACAATTCCACATTGTATTGTTCGTGCTTTCTTGCACTTTCGCTAGTGTTACAATCAATGAATTGTTTCCTCTGCATTCATGCTGAACTTGCTAGTTTTGAGACTGTCACCATATATATCGCAAGATCTTGATTAGCTTATAAAATGGTCGTTTTCTTTCTATAGAACTGCCCTGACAACTTCTGAAACATCAGAACATGCAAGTCAGTGTCAGGTTTTGACCTTCCACTATTGTTGCATCTGGAGACGGGATGAGTACTGGTTGCTGTGGATCTAAAATGAAAATCGCAACCGATCGCTTATTTTGAAATTAAAGTTGAGAAATATTTGTTGAACGGCAAGTCACAAAACATTATCTCCGGTACTGAACGTTTTTTCGCGGTCATCTTAATACGCAAACATTACCTGTTGTACAAGTACGGAGTTTTAGTTTACACGAGATTATCTCAAATTCCTATAATTAAGAAATCGTATGTTCATTTATAAATGCAAATTGAATTTCAAAATCAACTACTCCAGTCGACGTTTTTATAATTGTTCCTGAAAATAAATTGATAAAATGAAACCGATTTTTTTAATTATAGAAATATTGTTATTTCTTTATTTCGAATGAAAAATAAAAATAGGAAGTTTTGTATATTATTCATAAAAAAATAAACTCATGATTACTTTGTTTTAATTAAAAGTTTCATTACGATGTACAACGCGTATACATGAGTAAGCATAAACGTATTGAAAAAAAGCAAGGTTAAAGTTATAAAAATACTATAAAAATTATCACCAAACTTGAACATGTTAAGTATAACTGTATAGTCATGATAAAGACAGCAGCAGATTCACACGTTGGTAGCGAATCGTAACAGCAATATATTTGACAAGTTTTAAATCAATTAAAGTACAAATTTAAACTATAACTGACTTGTGTAGTATTATAAAATGCAATAATATAAATCAGTAAAAGTTGCAGTAAAAGAACATTAAGCGTTCATAATTTTTTTGTAGATTATACAGTATCACATATTTTCGTGGCACGTTCAAATAAATAGTTATAAACAACATTCCATGTAAATGTAGTGTGCGTGGGTAAGAACCATCCACCCGGTTAGCTCAGAATGGTAGAACGCTGTACTAGTGTGCCGGCTGTCAGGGGTAAGAGCCCCGCACCGGGCGCACTTTTTCTCCCAGGTTTACTTTAATGGTTTCGGGAGTACACGGCAGGAGTGCCTGCAGTCGACCTAATAGGTTAATGGTAGGAGTGTGCGTGGATAAGAACCAACTACCCGGTTAGTTCAGATGATAGAGCTCCGTGCTAGTATTCCAGCGCAGTTGGGTTTGAGCCCCGCACCAGACACTCTTTTCCTGCAAGGTTTACTTTATAAAATTGAGAAATAGCTGACAGGGTTATACCATGTAATCGCCTAGTACCAGATATCTAGATGTAATGAAACTATGTATCATCTAAAAAGCAGCAAATATTGATTGAATTGACACAATAATTCCTTTTTATTGTTACAACTAATATTATAATATTTGAAATAATAAATAATACTATAAATTGCTGTACAAAATGTAACATTCATAATCAATGATTCCATAAAAAATAAATTGTAGAGTTACCATAATAAGTCATTGCTTATAATTAAAGGGACTATGCTAACGAAACACTGGCTTTCTATTGCACTTCAAATTATATTATTTGATGGAATTGAGCTTTACTAAAACATGTGCATTAAATGAATAAAAATAATACAATACACAATAAGATATTCAAGATAAAAAGAATGTAAAAACAGTAAAAAATCTATTTCAACAGACTTTCATTACACCTTGACCGGAAGGAGTGATTATTTTTCTCGATATAAACAGTTAGACGTTCACACAATGTAATTGTTGTCAATCCCATAACAATCTGAGGAAATCCTTAATATATATTTTGAAGAAAAAAAATATTGATATTTTGCGTGAGATTAATTAATGTCATAGAGAAAAACCCTTTCCCAGTCACTGCTTATATTTTCAGATTCAGTGTCAGTTTAATTCACACAATGTTGGGTGCAGGATGAAGCGGACCGTTGCCCAGGCGTACCAGTACAAAGCTTCATTATGATCATATGGTTATAGTGTAAAAATAGATGGTTCAGTATATTAAAGTACTGAAAATAAGTTTATGAAGGAGAATATTGCTCTGAACAATATGAATTATTGGGGTTGTGTACGCTCAGACTGGAATAAGAATTAAATGATGGAAACACGTAGTTTTATGATATATTAAAAAAAATAAACCCATAAAAACAATAATTTAATAATAATTATTATTATGCAGCGAACATATTTAAAGGACTAATGTGCAAATAAGGTATTATTTACAGTAAAGGCAATAAACACAAAAAAACTTGTACAAAAGAGCAATATGTGAATAGGTGCAAGATACTGAATTAAAAAAATTAAGTGTAGGTAAGACTACATGTAAGTGATCAAAATGTACAATATCAATAAGAAATTATGACATCTTGTTCAATATTGACAATTTGATCAAAATTGTTGTCATAATAATTAGAATCTTACCTCCCATAAAGATTAAACACTATTATTAAATAACATTTAAATTAAGATCTGTGCATATCGTCCTATGCGTTGGGCCCAGCACCGCTCATATGCTTATACACAGAGAGGAGAAGGGGTAATACAAGAATAACAGAAAGAGAAGGGGGAATTCCTGCAGCTTGAGAGCATATTAATTGTGCGCAATGATGATGACACTTAAATAATAAAATGAATAACACTGCCTTATGACACATGAATATATAATTAAATTGATATAATTATATCAATAAAAGTACAATACTATTGATTATTGACAGAGCCAGTAGTATACAATTTAAACACTGACTTGGTTAAACCCTCTGAATGCTCTACTGAGCAATGTCTATTTTTAGAGCAATGTTGTAAATTAAATACAAGTTGGTTTCGGAAAAGTAGTTTCCTATCATGGAATGATAGTGATGATTTACAGATGGATGAAAAATTTGGTTTGACAGGAGTTATCTCTCCGACATAAGATTAAATATAACAAATTCCCTATTAATAAGGACTTGTAATGTATACAATAGGCAGATCAGTGTATTAGTATACTGAAAAAAGATTATGTTAATAGAAATATTGCTAAGATACTAGAAATAAGTTAGGCACTGTACTGTGAGAATCTGATCAGTGGAATAAAGAAATTTTTAAATAATTAAATAGTCCCTAGTCATATGTGAACATTTATTTATGTACCTTTCAATGTTTTCCCCTAGGGCGAATGGCGGGCATATACGGGCCTTTAGACTAAACGCGATTCCCGACCGGCGGGGGTTTGACATTCCGAATGATTCCAGTTCCCGGGGTAATATACTTTGGTCGGATTTTAGTTCCCGGAAATACAGGCCCCCGGGTCATTTGATAGACATATAGCATCTCCCATTGAGGGGATTTAGACAAATATGCTTGACTCTAGGATATGGATTTAGAGTTAGACTCCAAAATATATAAATTGTCAAATTCCCCTTGGTCAACCTGTCATGATAGGTCATTATATAAAGTTTTAATATCAAAAGTGTTATCGGTTTGCTGGAGGACCCCAATTTAAAGTTAAATATTATCTGTGATATGGCAATCTACCAGACAGGATGCGAGAGATTTGAATACTTGCAATTTGTTATTGCCAGCAGTATTTAGGATGTTATTTAGAGTAAAGTCAAGGTTTAGGTTTGAGAAAGCGGATTTCAGATGATCACTCTGTGTAGAGAACTGAGGTTTGAACAATATTTGCATCAATACCTACTTATGCATTCAGGCTTCTTTTCTCATCCTATTTCAAGTTCAAACTAAAATTTTGTTTTCTGTACACTTGGATCTTTGACCGGTTTACATCGTAATGTAACGCATTCTGTACTTTAATTTATAATTGCAAACTGCTTATTATAAGCTCGACTATATGAAGAGCAGGTGAGTTTCCTACTACTCTGGCGTCGGCGTCCCCGTCTGAATTTGGTTAAAGTGTTTATTCAAAAGTCTTGTAACTTCAAAACTATGTGATTCACTTGAAATTTGGAAGATACCTTTGTCATCATTTCCAAAAGCAGGGGCATCTACATATTTCCTGGTTAAAGTTTATATTCCAAAGTGTTGTAACGTCAAAACTACATCGTTATTCACTTAAAACTTGGAATATACAATTGTCATCAACTCTAGTGTCAGGGGCAATATTCTATATAACTCTGTTTTTATGTTATCAGAGTTGTGCACCTTTTTCACTTAGATTTTCTTGTTACAGTTTATATTCAAACTTTAACGTTACCTATAACTATGTTTTGTAGTTTGATAGAGTTATTCCCCTTGTTCACATAGATGTTTTGATTAAAGTTTATATTCAAAAGTTTGATAACTTCAAAACTACAAAAGTTATTCACTTGAAACTTAAAAAATATCTTTGTCGTCAGTGTCAGGGGCAATATTCCGTATAACTCTCTTTTGTAGTTTGACAGAGTTATGCCCCTTTTTTCAAATAGATCTTCTGGTCAAAGTTTTTATTCTAAACTTGTGTAACTTCAGAACTACAGAAGTTATTAACATGAAACTTGGAATATACCTTGTCATCAGCTCTTGTGTCAGGGGCAACATTCTCTATAACTCTGTTTTGTATTTTGACAGATTATGCCCCTTTTACACATAGATCTTCTTGTTAAAAGGTAAATAGTCAAAAATCTGATGACTTCAAAACTACACAAGTTATTAAATACGTAAGTTTTTAACTAGGAATAATTTGATGAAATAATTACCATATCTCAGTTTTGTATTTCAACAAATTTATGCCCCTTCCACTTTCCAAAGTATGTACCAACTGAAATTCTTTTAATAATCGAGCGTTGTGTATTCTGATAGCTCTTGTATATTTTGATTATCAAACAACCAATCCCAGTTTACAGTACAATACTTCATAACTTCAATTAAAAGATAATATAAACTACATGTGTATAATTCATAAACACAAACATTTGCATTCTGATCACTAAATTAGGACAGTTCCGTGTTTATAATGTCTTTCTTTTTAGTTAGTCTATAACCAAAATATGTTTCTATTGCATGTACTTGTGTATAGATGTACAGATATATTATTACTTTTTCATGTTAATATCTGGCCTCAATGAAATATCTTTAAAAAAAAAAAAAAAGCAACACATTTACTCTGGTGTTTTTTTTCAAAATAAGGTGACAGTATTCATACACAAAGGTTTGTAATTGAAAAAGATTTGTATTGTCCCATAATATGTTTAGTATTTAAATGTGTTCAGCTGAAATGAGTTCACTGTCGATGTTCACTACAGTAAAATATGTTATTCATTTGAACATTCGTGTCCCCATTTTACGTGCACATTCCTTTTTTTTACACCCAGTCCTCAATTTCCTTATTCTTCAGAAGCTGTAGTTACTTGTTTTAATAAATAATTATAATAATCATGTTAACTTATTTACTATTAATAAATATAATATGCGAATTTATACTTTGTTTGCGAAAACTGTTATGTTTAGATTGTCGAAGTCCTCACTTGTTGACACACAGTCATCATTTGTTGACACACAGTCCTCAGTTTATTAAACTCTTCTGCTTGTACATCTTAATGATTGTATTATAATATACCTATTTTATCATATATAGAATATTGTTTTACATTATTTGTTATCATGAAGAAAGGCTTTATACATTAAATGTCTTTACACTTACTGACGGGTGTGGAACATACATGAGATTGAGTGACGACAGCGTTGAGTCATACTTGGAAACCCATACTTAATTTTATTTTATGGAATGTGCATAGACAATAGTTGGCCTCTTTGTAATTATGATTTAGACAAAAAGGGCCGATTAAAAATCGTGATGAAAGCAGTTCAAAGAGTCAACATTTGCAGACTAAACTAGAAAGACTCATTGTAAGCTGATGCTTACAATATATATACTATAAATTATATTGCGTTTTTTGTTACACGTGTTAAGACATTGTTTGTTCAGCTGAACCTCAATATCTCGAAGTCGACGGGAATGCAATAACGTCTTCGAGATGTATCGTAGTTGGACCTATCCAAATTTCAACGTTGTGAAATTCGCATTGGGTTCCATTCAACTGTTTGTCAATGCTTACGTTTCGGCTGTCATTGTAATAAAAACGATATTGTTATTAAAATTATTATTTTAGTGTTTTATTTGACAATAAAATGTATAATTATAAAAAAATACATTTCAGCACAAAATATAACAAGTTAAAAATACTCATCGAAGCACCTTAAAACAACAATATGAATCATAGCACAAATAACATAGCACACATAACGGGAAGTCAGTTTTTATTTACAAAGTTACGTCTTTTTGTTTGGAGAGGGTGTTAAACAGATAGTGTTTTTTTATAAATCGATCAATGTCATCAAATCTGGTGAGCATATCTTTGGTACCTATCAGCTGCTCGAGGAATCTTCTTACTGCAAATGCTTCCTGTGATGTCGCAACCAATTAACAAATAATAATTAAATAAAAGCGCACGCAGCCCAGATCAAAGACACATCGAACACGGTCCAACATGTGTTCAATGTGTAAACAACTTTTACAGGGGTCTGCCATTAGGCTTTTATCGAGTTTGAGATGCGGAATGTTCATTCTGATGACCCAACATTTAAAGAAAACGCCTATTAAAGGGACCTGTTCACAGATTACCAAATTGACAATTTTCCAACTTGGAATAATTTGAAATGTTTCTGTTGTTTTCGTTCAAATTACTGAAAACACGTGAATCACGTATATCAAGTAAACCTTTAAGAGAATATAAATATAAAAATAAAAAAGAATAGCCTAGTTCTTAATGCGTTCGCCTTTAGATCCGGATTTCTCAGATTCGAACCCGGTAGGAGCAACTTTTTTCTTTTCTTTTTTAAGATTTTCTTGAACTATTATACATGAGCTGTTCAAAAAATGGAATACGCCTAAGAGAAGATAGTGCGAAAATTAAACAAATGCACACAATATTATGTTTTGATAATCTTCTTTCTAGTATAGAAGCAGATGATCGTATTCTTTATCATTCTGTGTAATTTGTTTCGACACAAGTACAATCGATCGTTTTTCATTTCCATAATAGCGCAAGTAACGTGACATAGTTACGTGAATAATACTATTTAACTATATAGCACACAGAGAGCGCAGTCCATATTCCCCAACATATGAGTTTATTCAACACGGTGTGGACATTTACAATATATGAAATAATAATTCAAAAACATCCTTGATCCATTCGGTGATCGAACAAAATTTTATACGCACTTTACAATTTTAGAGCAAATGCCAATGTATTATTTAAACTTAGGAGATAGCCATCACATCAGCTTGAGTCATACCTGTGTTCGATTGAAAAAAAACAAACTTGCAAAGACATTTAAGTTATCCGAAATCTACGGTGTTCTGTTATGGCCACTCGTTGTTTCGCACTTTCGACCTATGATTTACAAGCGCGAGAACGCGAGAACACGATACGAAGTATCGAAATAACGATGCGAAATTGCGATATTACGATTTGAGATCGCGAAATTAATATCACGATCTCTCATGGTAAAGTCGCGCCCTCGCATCGTGTTCCCGTGTTTTCGCCCTTGTTCATCCAAAGGCCGAGAATGCGAAAACGCGATGCAAGATGATTTGCTTTGTTAAGAAAAATTATAAACAAAGATCAAAAAAATTGTAAGCAACATGTTTTAGTAGGATTCCAATTCACGCCTTAATATCTGCGCTCTTCAATGAAAACTGTCCCACGTTGTTATGTACCTACGCTTCACGATGCCTCATGTACATGTTATTTAGATCGATTTTACTACTAAGTACTACACATTTTCGCGCGCCCGCTAAAGTGTATGCGGTGATAACTGTTTATGTAAAAAATAATGTATACTTGTCAAATGTTTATAAAAAGAAAGCCATTGTATTTATCAATGCATCAATATTAAGTGTTTGCAAATGAACTTTATTTTGCAAAAGTTATTGTCGATATAACTCCGATACGCCCCACCTTTAACATGTTGTTCAAGACATTGTGTTCGTTTGCCGTTTAATACAAAGGGAACTATTCCGACTATATATATGTATTATGTAAAAATGCTCATCAAGGATAGTACTCTGTATCAATAAATTGCTAGATGTTAGTCAACGCTTTTTAAACATATCAAACTCAGGTAAGCAAATCGATTCGAGATAGCATGCGCCACTGACGTGTTTGTTGCGTGCAAATATTATTGCAAGTGATTAATACTCCATCGTAATGTTTATTATTATTATAAAATTGACACACAAGCAACACAAACACGTTCGGCAACACTTGACTTCTTCATTAATTTACTGTTCCTTCGAAACTACAACCACATTGTTATTTCTGCAAATACAGGAAAAAGCAACTCAGACATTTACACTTCAACCTGTCACTGCTGTTCTTATAACATTTCATATTTTGCTTATTTTTCTAAGTATCATGATACAAGGAATAATTAATCAACGATGTACACATATATCACTACTTGTTATTCTTTAGCCCCACTTGTTCGCACACTGTCCCCACTTGTTCGCGAATTTTTCCCACTTGTTTGCACACTGTCCCCATTTGTTCGCACACTGTCCCCACTTGTTAGCACACTGTCCCCACTTGTTCGCACACTGTCCCCACTTGTTTGCACACTGTCCCCATTTGTTAACAGACTGACCTAATTATTCGCACACTGCTTTCATGCTTAGTCATAATATGCTAAAATATTATAGTCTTTCTAAAGGGATAATGTCAACGAATAGGGCATCAAAGGAGTAATTTCTTTTTAAAAACTCGACAATTTAGGTATAAGTAATGGCATATAACAACGGTTAAAATAAGTTATTTATAATGAGAACAAGTTTTCGCATTCTGAGATTAAAAGCTTATTTATATGAGTCGTGTTCGTTTTGCCCTTTTCATGTTTACACTTTGACATCAGAATTGTATTTTGTATATAACCATATATATGTAACACACTTTTCTTACAAAACAGTAAAGCGAGGTTAGTCAAAGCGCTGTCTACTGTATATTTTTCGTATTGCTCCAAAGTCGTGAGTTAGATACATGTTTGGGGTTTTATTTTCACAAAAAAATTGTGTTTATTTGTTTAATGAAATATATTATTTTGTATTACATTATGTATTATTTAATGTACACATCTTAGTACAGCGCATTTCTGTCATCTAATACATGTCTCATTTATAGTGCAATAGGAAATCAATTTTTCATTGGCATAGTCCCTTTAAAGGAACCTAATCATAATTGTTATTATTTTAAATTTTGTCATAAAATATATTCACTTCAACCCAAATGTTTTCTGTCAAGAAAAGCATAAAATGGAAGAAAAATATGCACCCAATGTGACTCGAACCCACGGACTCCTGATCAAAAGTCTGACATACTGACCACAAAACCTATGAGGGTATGTAGATGTGTTATTTTTGTCATGTCACCTTAAGAGGATAAACTGCTATAAGACAGACGGCTGCGTTGCCATTTGACGAATGTACACTATACACAGTTAGACTTGAGGCGGCCCCATAAATTTCCAGCTATATATCTGTGTACTCGATATTCAAAAATAATACAAGACTGCTAACATATTTTAGGACAAATATTGCGCTATAGCTTTTTATAATATATATCTACAATAAACATATGTGTACAAAATATGCCATCGCCGGAGACCGGGCATTAATCTCAAGGTTTTGAGACCGCCGGACAAGGCCGTGCAATGATCTTCCTGCACCATCTCCGCATGCAAGCCGCACGGCCTATGCATTAATGCTGCAAGGACTTCGGACGATTTCCATGAGAAGTTTGCGGAGACCGTTTGCGGCATCGGTGTGGTCTCCGTACGGAATTGCCCTCGCTTGCTACAGAACGACAGAACAAAGAATCGCACCGAGATCGTATGTGAACACAGACGCCTTAGCTCGTAGCCATCTACTATGCCTAACAAATCGTACGGAAAGTCGTAGACGAATGTATCGTACGGCGTCAGGGACTAATGTACTCCAGGCATGAATGGCGTCTTTTGCATCGTTGCCGTATTGTTACCGCACGATTGTTAACTATTTATACTGCTGCCGCACAGTCGCCATAAAGTTAGCACGCGGTCATCGCAAGTTGTTTAAATGATTTCCGCAGGAGATTAATAGTGTATCTCCAGCAACAAAAATACTTGTATTTTCGTATCCTGAAAGTGTTATTATCTTTAACAAATTTCGAATTGACATGTATATCAGAAAGACAATTTATTGTAGTTTGTTTATATGTTGTTTGTTGTTCATAGACGATACTAGTATTTTATTCAAACATACAGGAAACAAGCTCACATGTAACTTATGAAATGAAATGATGATACAAAATGTATGCAAAATATATCAGATAGTGCCTAGTTTGCATGTGGACTAAGACGCATCTAAGGCGGCCGTAAACTGCCTGTAACTCCTTTCCGTGATGAAGCAGTACGATATCGACGGATTTACTGGCGTCGTTCCCTCAACTATTTTGCGTAACTAAAAAGTATTTATATTTGTCTATCTTAAGCTCGCATTCCGTAAACATATCGTAGATGGCACTGTGCCATCTCTGCAAGGGTATCGTGCAGTGGCCGTGCGATGATCGTGCGGCAAAATCACGACTTTTTGTGGGCAGTGCCCGAAAAAATACATCGGGTATCGTAGTATCGTGCGGCATCTGTAGGGCTTATGCACAGGTGTCGTAAGTTTGCCGCTAGATGCCCTTACGATATCCGTGAAATTGCACGGATATTTCGCGTTTATCGCGCGGCACGCGAAGTTTATAATATGGCTTGGTTTAATTGTCACCGCACCTTCTCTTCACGGAAGCCGCGCGGCCTCTGTACGGATTACGCATGGCTCCGTACGATTTCCGTGATAAGTTAGAAGTGATAATGCCGTACAGCAGCACGGAAATCTTACAATATGTGCGGCCTCCGTACGGATTTGCCCTCACCTGCTCCCGAAAGTCAGTACAAACATCGCACGAATATCGTATACACTGTGAACAAAGACGCCGTAGCCCGCAGCAACCTATGGTGTCTTAAATTCGAACGGAAAAAAACGTAGACGAATTTATTGTACGGCGCCCAGGGCAAATGTAAACCAGAAATATACAAAGCGCGTGGTCACAGAGCGGTCGTATTACGATCATCGCGCTTGCAACATTTAAGACAGTTATAGAGTTGCACGGCTTTCGCAATGCATTGCGATGCAGAAAAGAAAAGAAACGCACGGTCGACGAATTAAGTCAATCGTTTTCTGCATGCCATGCATGTATTAATCTGCACATACATCCATAAAGAACATAAACTAGTCGTTAACCTGTCTGGAGCACGCAATTTTATAATTGCTTTTTATATGCTCTGGCTCTTTTTCAATCATAACACATTTTCTTTATATTGGATAATTGTGTTTTGTTTGTAAGAATGCAATAATAATTTCTGATTACATCATTTATATGTCGTATATTTATTATTAACTATTTGAAAGATATGAGTACATAATCATGCATTAATAAATTTAAAAAAATACCATAATTAATGTAATGCGTGAATTGAGGCAAAACCCATCAACGTACGGCAAAACAATAACTTCTTAACAGATACTCGTAGCCCTTACTTATTGGCAAAATGTCCCCAATTGCTGACACACTGTCCCCAGTTGTTCACACACTGTCCCCAATGGCTGACACACTGTCCCCAGTTGTACACACACTGTTCCTAATTGCTGACACATTGTCCCCAGTTGTTCACACACTGTCCCCAATTGCGGACACACTGTCCCCAGTTGTTCACACCCTGTCCCCAATTGCGGACACACTGTCCCCAGTTGTTCACACACTGTCCCCAATTGTTCACACACCGTCCCCAATTGCGGACACACTGTCCCCAATTGTTCACACACTGTCCCCAATTGCGGACACACTGTCCCCAATTGTTCGCACACTGTCCCCAATTGTTCACACACTGTCCCCAATTGTTCACACACTGTCCACAATTGTTCACACACTGTCCCCAATTGTTCACACACTGTCCCCAATTGTTCACACACTGTCCCCAATTGTTCACACACTGTCCCCAATTGTTCACACACTGTCCCCAATTGCGGACACACTGTCCCCAATTGTTCACACACTGTCCCCAATTGTTCACACACTGTCCCCAATTGTTCACACACTGTCCCCAATTGTTCACACACCGTCCCCAATTGCGGACACACTGTCCCCAATTGCGGACACACTGTCCCCAATTGTTCGCACACTGTCTCTAGTTGTTTACACACTGTCCCCAATTGTCCACACACTGTCCCCAATTGTTCACATACTGTCCCCAATTGTTTACACACTGTCCCCAATTGTTCACACACTGTCTCTAGTAGTTTACACACTGACCCTATAGAACTATTCAATTATTAATCATTTGATTCACGAATACAAAGTAAACGAAGTTGAAGAATAATACAATAAATGTCATTTGAAAACATAAACGACCGAGCCAGAATAATGACATGTTGTTTCATTCTCAACCCGGTAAGAGCTTCAGCATAGTTTGGATATTGCATCCTCTATGTATGTCAAGGAATGCAATCTTGAAGGGTCGGACTGGTGCAGATATACGCGGTCAACTAAAGTGCGTCTCGACGAAATTGTACGACGAGGTCATACCGCCTGTAGAGATCACAAGCAAATCTGAAATTGGCCGGATAATATTGCTGGTAAGAGATCTTTTTCGATCAGAAACTGCACATTGTAGGTTAAATATTTCATCCACACGTGAACATATACACAACTGATTTTCATTATAAAACTCTAGAGGTACGAGAAGATGTTTTCCATTTATGTTAAAAGGTCAAGAATAGCGTTTTCAATATCGGGTTATACGTGAGATCTACTAGTAATATATTACTTCAGAGCGTATTAAGTATTCCTTAAGCATACATGTATGTGTTCACTTTCTCAGAGCAAACTAACAAGAAGAGCATTGTTGTGTGCATACAACTTTCATTGGATAGAAATGATAACACTGTGTTTGGTGGTTTGTTAAATACAAAACATAAGATGACATAAATTTGACAGAGAAACATAAAATGGTATTGTTGTTTTTTTTTATATAAAAATAATCATTTACAAGTACATTTTAATTAAAATGAATCTAAATTTCTCGCCAACTGTTTATTTTTTTTCTCAAAGGGTTAGTGAATGTGATACAATGTATTTAAGCTAAAAACTTGGCAATTATTCGCACGAGGCACAGTCGTTCTCATGTACAGCGAGTAACAGTGCGTGTCCTGAGAGTGGGACAGATGGAGGCACGCGCTGACACATTTCAAGCGTTCCTACACTAGAGGTCGGACGTCACTCTAAATGCTCGGGACCGGGAGCTACGCATAACACCAAATGTGGCAGATGTGTGTGTCCCGATGATCTAAACGGTTGTCTTCCCCGAAAGTGGACTTGGTCCGCTACCTACGTGCGGAAGCCTAAAACACCAAAACACGGTAGCACTCTCTCTCAGGTCTTAAGGTTCAGACCGATCTATATACTGTTTGCGACGTTATAAACAACTAACTCAACAAAATCTACTGTAATCTTAATTTGTATTAATTAAGCATGCATATTCTTGCGATCCGAACCGCTGCAGTCACCCACAAACACACGCTTTCCTCCCCATACTAGTCTTAAATCGCCAGGCCTCCAAGAAGCTGTAAGAGACTATATAAACGTATTTCGCCATTTGCAGGGCGCATTCGCTCTCACGGGTAAACGGTGTTGATCTCGAATGTTCCACCAATGCATGAACGCGAAGACACGCTGAAGAGGTCCGATGTGGGCCAGTCGCCTAGGAACTTGAAGCTATATCTACTATACTAGTATAAGCGATATATTTATTATGTATAAATGTTCGGGGTTTCCGGCAGGATTTCTTGATTGCGTGTCGGCATTCCCGATAGATCCGCGAAAAAAATAATCGGCTCACCGCCAAGAGATAGTTCCAATTCATCCCCACGAAATCGGTCTCACCAACTCAATATTGGCCGCATCGCCAGCTGCCACCTCCCAGAAATCGGCTCAAATGCTTGACACCACTTTCCTATATCGACCACAACGCCCAACCTCACCTGTCTGAAATCGGCTGCAACGCTCGACCCCATCTGCCTGAAATCGGCCAACGCTCGACCTCACTTTATTAATCCAACTAAAATCGGCCTAAACGCTCGAATCCACCTGCCCGAAATCGGCAGCAATGCTCGACCCCTTCTGCCTGAATCGGCCGCAACGCTCGACCTCACTTTATTAATCCTACTAAAATCGCAATTGCAGGCGTTTTTCTTTATTTAATAAAAGCGTGTTTAATTAAATCATTTGGAAGAAGTGTCCATCACAATACTAGGTTGCAGTTTTATGGAATTAATCTCCCATACATGTTATTCAGAATCGTTTCAGAGCCTTTTTAACCTGGAAATTATATCATGACAGCTAGTTTTTACAAAAACTCTCTATTTCATCAATTGTTTTCGTGTCACGGTACCGAACTCAAGCGAGATTGGCGATTAGCTGTGTTAGAGGTCCGGTTAGCGTACTCGGTAGAGCACTCGCCATGTATGCGAAAGGTTTCGGGTTCAGGTCCCGAACTGTCTGCACGCTGTCACCACCCGGCGACATTCGGATGCGAAAAACAAATCATTATTTGTTAAACTACATGCCGAAATTTAAATCAGAAACCATTCACCTTTGTTTCTAGTTATTTGCCATTCACAAGGTCTTCGAAAAACGTGCGTTTACTGGTCACGCTCTCAATTACAAATTGTATTTATGTGGACAAAACGACCTTCGACGACGTCATTGTATTTTAAGATAGGGTTCTATATCACATTATTCGTTTCAATATTTTTTATTGGCGATTTGGGAAATGGATTACCGATAGGGAATTACCCGCATACAATTTAATGGTAAAAATAATATATAAAAAAAAAACGTTTGTAAAATGCTTGTTCGCTCTTCCTGGGGAGGGCTAGTAATTATTGTCAAAGTTGTAAGTAAGGTATAAACTCCGCCTTTAAAAAATCGCCGTATTTGATTGGCTTACTTAGGTTTCTTTTTAGAACAGTTCCCAAAAATGAAAACACACCGGGGTATCATGTACGGCTCTTGCATCTATAGGTATTGAATGTTGCCGCTGGATGTCCGTAAATTGTGCCCGTACGCAGATATTGCGCAATCATCGCGCGCCACCCGAAAATTACAATATGGCTCGGCTGCTTTGTCTCTTTACAGTAGCTGCAAGGATGCCGCACGGGCTCTGTGTGATTTCCGTAAGAAGCGAGACCGCCGTGCCGCCGTACTAGGATTTCCGTATAACCATAGTGCTGCATCCGTGCGGATTTGCCCTCATCTTCTCCCCCAATGTAATCTAGGCATTATGCAGCAAACATACGCTCAAAAGCAGTTCGACGATCAACGCACCATCTCGGCGCAGACTCTGCACAAAATCCGCACGTACTCCATACGATTGCCATACGGAGAAATTATGAAAACAAGCTCTTTATTCCGTATTCGTTCAGTTGTTTATCGACACTCGACGAATAAGGAATATGGAGGTTTATGCGGTGATTTTCAACGAATATAGAGAACGGACTCGTTTATGTGGCGACACGTATAAGCAACCGTCACTTATATGATGCAAGACTGTGCGTTTTAACGCATAAAGAAAACTAGCATAAATGTAATATACAAAAATTAGGGAATATAACAACACCGATAAAGATCATCATCATCACCATCATCATCATCATCATCACCATCATCATCATCATCATCATCATCATCATCATCATCATCATCATCATTAGGACCTGGCATGATACCATCAGTTCGGTTACTTTAAATTACTCCGCTTGTAGAATGAATGCCTACATTAATTAATGATTACTTCTTATCAGGTTCATCTAATTTGGGCGAATGTTGGACTTATGCCCTCCCAGACATATGCCCTCACGATTATTTGGAGTTAGGCGGACATATGCCCTCTCGGACAGCTCTCTTTTTCTTTCTTATCTGCCCCTGTATGTTCTGTTAAAATATTGGATAAAATAACAAAAACAGTATCCTATTTAAAACGAATAACATGCTCAGGAATGATGCACAACAAGAAATTCATATAACGGTATAAATTGGGCTTACCAAATTAAAAATATAATAAATGAAATAGGACTATTGATAGTATGGGAAAGTCAATTAAATACACCTGTAGAAGTATTACAAATCAAACACAGATTACTTAACATATATAAGGAAGCATGGTATGAAGAAAAAAACTCGCAACAATTCATCAAGGTTAAAACATTTAAGACAGCCTTAGCAAAATGTCCAACATCTGCTAATAATTAAGCATTAGAAACAGGTAGATATACTCTTATACCTAGAAATACAAGATTTTGTACCAAATGCCACTTTAATTTGATAGAACATGAATATCACTTTTTACTTATATGTCTAAATTATTCCGATTTGAGAAAACAATATATAAACGTTATTATTTTACATGGCCTATATAGCAAAAATGTATACATCTTATGACATCAACTTCAGTATATAATTGGATTCGGCACATTTATTTACCATAAAAACAAACTTAGAAATTAATACACATCATAATAGTGTTCCTATGCTCTTCTGTAAACCCTTACCTTTAAGTATTAATTATTTATTATTTGCCATAAACATGTACATGTATATATTTAAACCAATACACTTTCATAGATATCTTAAACATAGTAAGAGGGCCAGTGTCCGGGTGACATATTTACGGTAGGGCATGTGTCCGGTGTGGTAAATGTCTGCGATGGCATATGTTCGCTTGACTAAAATTATCTGCAGGGCATATGTCCGGGAGAGCATGTGTCGTTGGTAGCAAATGTCTGGGAGGGCATCTGCCCGCTCCACTAAAATTGTCGGGAGTGCATATGTCCGGGAGGGCATGTGTACCGTGTGGCAAATGTCCGGGAGGGCATATGTACGCTTGATCAAAATTATCGGGAGGGCATATGTCCGGGAAGGTATTTGTCCAGGGTGGCATTTGTCCGAGCGGGCATGTGTCCTGGTCGACAAATGTGCGGGAGATCATATGTCCTCTACCAAAATTGTCGGGAGGGCATATGATCGGAAGGGCGTGTGTCCTGTGTGGCAAATAACCAGGAGGACATATGTCCGCTTGACTGAAATGATCGGGAGAGTATGTGTCCGGATCCCCCAATTCGGACAGTTGTTTCTGGAGTAATTTGCAGCTAGATATTGTAAATAGTAGCAATTTACCAAAAACAAAATACATACAAAAAGGCCATAACTGTGTGACAATTTTTAAAATGTTATCTCTTTAGTGTTTACATAGCCACACTAAATTACATGTTCGAGAATAATTCAACTTTTAACGCTTAATATGTATGTATTACAGACAACGGATAATAATAATAATTATGTAAGCTATAATTAAAGCAAAATAGTTGGTTTCTAAAACACGTTGTTACTTAAAAAGCAGCAGTGGGTGCACAGTACCTTAATCAGGGCTTATACAGTTTCTTGAAATTATACGTTAGCTATGATTTAAAGTCTAAAATAATAACCTGCTTGAATAAGGATATAAAGCAGTTCACTTCATAACATAACTTATTCAGTTGTTGGTAAACTGTCCTCAGTTGTTTACACACTGTCCTCAGTTGTTTACACACTGTCCTTAATCGTTCACACACTTTCCTCAATTGTTTGCACACTGTCCTCATGTGTTTCCACACTGTCCTCAGGTGTTTACACACATTCCTCAATTGTTCATACAATGTTCCACTTATTTCAAATATACATTGATTCTTTTCAAAAATAAGTTTAATCATATAAGCATTTATTTACGAAGATTGGCAGCCATAAAGAATGCCAAATAGTCGGTCCTTGCAAACAACAACAACACGACAATCCGTATTCACAGAATTAAAATAATATGGCGAAAAATCCAAGCAAACAAGAAAACAAACGATATAGGTCTTATATACGAGTACATCACTTCCAAAATCCAAAAATTAGGAATTACTTGAAAATCGATTTTTTAGTAGTTTATGTATAGTCTCAGACAGCAGGTGGTTTTTTTTTCAAAATCGCAAATGCATCTGTGTTTTTCACGGGTGAGTAAAATCAAATAAGTAACTTAACTTTTTGGAACGTAGAGAAAAGCATCTTTCTGAAGAAACAAGATAGCAACTTCTGAAATAATGGAAAATAGCGAACGACGACACTAGATTTTGCTATTTAAAAATGGGACACTATGGGGATTCTGTTTACTGGCTTCTTACCTAAACTGCCACTCAAGGGTCTCGGTTCAATTCGGACGTAAACTTCAATACATCTAAACGGTAATATATATACAGAATCTCCGGAAGCGACGTGGTCAAATGTGCAATCGACTTACGAGCGTTTGTAGACACTACCGACGTGGCAGTATGCACTGTACATACGCATATGCGCATATGCGCGTTAATGTGAGCGGTTTCATTTTCAACGTATATATACAGAATCTCATTACAGCAATAAAAACACTCCTCACAAAAATGGTCTGACGTCGCTCATCCACATAGGGAATGTATTTGTAGTAAAAAATAAATAATTGGCGCAACGGCCCAAACAATGCGTACAGGTCAGAATTTTATTAATGCCCAAAATATGCATAACTAAGTGAAGTGACCCCATCGAAATATGACCCCCATTCCGTCATTATAATTCATAACAAGTTAATCCCCGGTTATAGTATTTCGACTTACCCGCTTGTAACACAACCCACACACCATGCACGCACGAGTGGAATAAACTGGGTAAAATAATTTAATCCACGGCTAGACGACGACGACGATGACATGATGATGTGAACACATCAATGACACATACAGCTAACGCGTAAGCTATATACGGAGTAAGCTGTATACGGTCTAACACACATCTACTTTAGCTGTCATCTCTTGAATAAGCCTAGCCCGAAACTAATATCACATATTTCATCTGCAAACAATAATGAGTGCGTATTTTCCTCAGATGTCAGTGTGTCGGGTTCTCAATGTGCGAGTGTGTGGCGTCCTCACTGTCCTTGGTCCTCAGTCTGCTCTGGTCCTCAGTGCGAGTCAGTGTGTCAAATATCCTCAATGTCATATGAAATGTCCAACTTTTAAATTCAAAAGAAGCGCCCCTAGCAATTTTCACGACAATTCGTTCATGGGAAAGCGGTGTCCCCATTTGAAGGTATTTCGTCATGTGTCCTCACTCTACACCGTATGCAGATATGTGTGTGTGTGTGTGTGTGTGTGCGTGTGTGTGTGTGTGTGTGTGTGTGTGTTGGTTTATATATCAGATCGAGGTACTTCATAGAAGTACACAGTCACACTTCGAGGTACCAAAAAATAGCGAGGTACTTTTCCCGAGACCTCGGTACGTGTACCTCGCCAAACGCTTGTAAATACCATATCACACAATTTCCGCTCGTTTCAACAGGTACCTCGATATAACGTTGTAGTACTTGTTCGTGTGTCCGAGTGTGACCCCACACACTTGACGTTCATCTCTGATATTTGGATTGTTTCTGTGGTTCCCGTCTCGAAAAGGAGCGCGCGCAGATAAATAGTCGCGTGAATAGAATAGAACCAACCGGGAACCAATGTACCGGAAGCCGAATGCAGACCGATTTTCCGAGGTAGGAGCACACAGTTTTTCCATCGTATTTTTTCTTTAAAATTTAAGAAATGAATAATGTCATCGTGTTTTTATGTAAAAATAAGTTATAGTAATTTACACGCCATTTACTCCATACTTAAATCGATATTATTAATTGCAATTCTTAAAAGAAATAATAAAAAATACCGGGGGAAATAACGTGGACGAAACAACATGGCGGTATTTGTTATCAACACATGTAAAACAGTTGGATTTTTTCTGGCCGAAGACAACTATTCTTACGATCAACTTCGTAATTTTTGCATAGCTCGTCAAATTGATTTCCATTCAGATTTACTACAGAAAAAAATTACTTATTTCATATCTCGGATGCCAGAGCTATTTATAGGTTTATAAGGAGAGTAAATCTTAAATCCATTTTCGTTAATATTATTTGAAATGGCATGTTTAGACGAAGATTGATCTTTAAGGTAAGTTCCCAATTTTCTTCGTAACTAACAAATTGTTCTTGAAAATGTTATTGACTCGGTCTTCAAATTAATTATATGAGCTGTCAATCAAAAAGCTGTCAGCAGGGCTTTTTTTATTCTGTAGCTTTAGCCTAATATAGGCTACGTCCCTCAGAAATTTTCTTTAAATTAATGCAATTTTCCCCAAAAATGAAACTTGAACCTGGAAATTTCATTCGCCTATGAGTAACAATAGGTAAAAATTATCCAACAATTTTGTTTTCACCTGCTATTTTTCCCCCATATATGAAGGCTAGGACCCCTTCCCCCGAGCCTTAAAAAAACCTTGCTCAGTCACACATGTCAGACAAAAGCGTTGTCGGGCAGGAAATCTCCAGTCAGACAAAAATCTTTTAATATTAAATTAATATTACTGTAGAAAACAGTAAAAAAAGATTTACTCTATAAACCAAACATTTACTATGCATAAAATGTATTGACTGTGTTGATGAAACCTATGAGCATAGAGTATGCTTACTGTTAACATCACGAACTCTTATTTTAATGTTATGTCATTGGTAATTATAGCATTTCGGTAATCAACAATAAATTCTGTATAACGTCGACAAATCCCGGTGTTAATCGATAGAAACTGACGCCTTGGTCAAGATCAGATGCAATGTTTTTCCTATAGATTGTTTTCACACCCTGTCCCTTGTCACCTCGTTATCTACGTGCAAAAATCGTTTTGTTACGGTCAATTTAGTCTCTATACAGTGTCAAATAAAGTGACACGTGCCAGTTGATCGGCGCCAAAATCCTAGATAGATTGTTTAGTAGAGACCTATTCAATCACTGAGATAGGTGACCTCGCAGTTTCTCGTAACATCTCGCCGCCTGTGATCTTAGCCATCATCACGTGACTACTAAAACAGATGTCATGATATTTACAGAAATGAGGCCTACGAAAAGAAAAAGAAAAGGCGAGGAAGAGTCCGTCGAACAAACAGGTGGACTTGAGACGAAGTTCATAAACACATACATAGGTAGTATTTATTCATTAATGTTTGTAATTATCAAGAAACAACAAGTGTTATCACTAGAAAACAATAAACCTAAATATCATATGGCTTATGCAACTATGAATATTCAGAAAATTAAAATTTCGTTCATTAGCTCAGCTGTTTCAAAGCTTGAGTTATTGTCACCACTTGGTTGTCGTCGTCGTACCAAAAACTTTAATATTGGCCATAACTTTTTTATTCCTGAATGGATTTTGTTAATACTTGCACATATTGATCATTAGGACAGATCCTATGAACAGACATATTACGTGTTGACCTTGACCTTCAGATGGCCTTGATATTGAGCATTATTTTTGCTGTTCAAAACACTTTAATATTGGCGTAAACTTTTTTATTTGTTGATGGATTTTGTTCATACTTGCACACTTTGATCCTTAGGAAAGGACCTTTGAACAGACATATAGCAAAGTGTCCTTGACCTTCAGATGACCTTTATATTGGGCATTGTTTGTGCTGTTCAAAAAACTTTAATATTGGCTATAACTTTTTTATTTGTCGATGGATTTTGTTCATACTTGCACACATTGATCCTTAGGACAAGACCTTTAAACAGACATATTAGGTGTTGACCTTGACCTTCAGATGACCTTAAATATAGAGTACTATTTGCGCTGTTAAAAAACTTTAATATTGGCCATAACCTTTTTTATTTCTTCATGGATTTTGTTCATACTTGCACACATTGATCCTTAGGACAGAACCTTGACAGCCGAGCGCTGGTGTCCTAAGGACACTCTTGTTTTTGAATTTGTTATCTTTTTGGCACATTGCCTAATAAGGTCACTGAGTCTTCAGTCTTGCAATACATTTAAAAGATCTAAATCTTTAGATCTCTAAAGATAAAATCCTGCTCTATTTCAAATCACTTTAGCAAGACGTTTTGGTGCCTTAGTTTCACGTGAGCGATCCATGGACATTATGGTTCTCTTCTATTTGAATAGTTTCAGCTGAATGAAACCGGACTATCATGATCTTGTTGATAAATTAATTTGTTCTTTTTTAGGCTCTGGCGTATTTGCGAAGGCCAACATAGAAAAAGGTGCATTTGTATGTACATACACTGGTGAAATACTCAGTGGAAAGGAAGGGGAGGCACGTTTGAAAGCCAGCAATGGCCCGTGCTACTTGTACTTCTTCAAAGCCAATGGAAAATACTTATGGTAATTACTTTTATCTAACATTTTAATTTCTTGTTTCCTAAGTAACTATACTGTAAGTCTATTATAACGCTGATTGGGGATCTAAGCCACGATCCGCATTATAAACTGACCTTGTTATAAGTTTTTCATCATACATGTATATCTAGACCTAGACGTCATCTTACCATCGCATTTTGAAGACCTTGTTTAACATTCATTATGTTCTTATTTCTAATTATTTTTAGCTCCAATGTTTTAATTTCATGCATTTTATAATTTAAACTTGCATAACGAAAAGAGTGCCGTAAAAATGCAGTATTATTTGTATTTATGATGCGGACAAACTTTTTTGGAAGCCTGCGCATGCCCAGGTAAATTGGTGGGCACTATACATCGAAGTGAAAGCAAGTCTGAATGATGAGCAAATTTCAGTCAACGTGGTAACCATGTAACGGCTGCTACGCATACGTCACATTTATAATTAGAACGGAATTATGACATTTTGATTTAGTGCTGGCAAGTTCGATGGAGGGATGGATGGATGTGTTACATTTTTTTTTGTCCGGACTACTCGTAAACTGCCTGTCCGAATTTTACAAAACTTGCCAGGATTGATCACTACAAAGTCCAGTTATGCATATTGTCAGGAGGTTGACCTGGGGTCGAAGGTCAGGTCACTGTTACTAAAAATAGAATAAACTTCAAACTTAAATAACTGGAAAACTACATGTCTGAATTTGATGAAACTTGGTAGGACTGATCACTACTAAGTTTAGTTGTGCATAATGTCAGGAGGTTGGCTTTGGGTGAAAGGTCAAGTCACTGTTACTAAAAATAGAATAAACTTCAAACTTGAAAACTACTAAATATAATTTGATGAAACTTGGTATACTTATTTTTTAGTGCAATGTAAAGAATATACACAACAACAATGATAGACCTAAGGTCAAAGGTCACTAACCAGGTATTTGAAATAGAAATAAGAGAAACGTTCTTGTCCTGACAAGATCTCCAAAAGCACTTGTCTGAATTTCATGAAAATTGTCATAAACGATAACCACCTAATCTAGTTATGCATATTCTCACATCATTGACCTGGGGGTCAAATTTCAGGTCACTGTTACTGAAAATAGAATAAACTTAAAATTTCAATAACTCGAAAACTAAAAAAGATAAATTTCTGAAACTTCGTATTCTTATAAAGTGCAATGTAATGAATATGAATATGTACAACAACATTGATAGACCTGAGGTCAAGGGTCACTTACCAGTTATTTAAAATAGAAATAAGAGAAACTTGTTTACCGGTCTAGGTCTCCACAACCCTGTGTCAGAATTTGATAAAGCTTGTCAGGTACCATTACCAGCTAGTCTAGTTGTGCATATTGTCACGTCATTGACCTGGGGTCAAAGGTCAGGCCACTGTTACTAAAAAGTGAGTAAACTTACAACTTAAATAACTTAAAAACTAATGAAGGCAATTTAATGAAAGTTTATTTACATATAAAGTGTAATGTTAAGAATATCAACAACAACAAAAATAGATTTTGGGTCCAAAATCACAGACCATATGTATAATTAAGAAGACAAACATGTTTGTTCGAACTAGATCTCCAAAACTCCTTCTCTTTAAGTAAATGAAACTGGCCAGGAACTATCTGCTCCAGTTGTGCATATTGTCAGGTCTTTGATGGGTGGTGAATGATAAGATCATTGTTACCAAAAAAACAAAACAAAAACAAAACAATCTTGACTTTTAACTAATTAAAAGAAAAGAAGACAACCAAATGAAGCTGAGTATATCTATTTAGGGCAATCAAAACATTTTGCACAACATATTTTTTTTTAAGTCAAAATCAGGTCACTGTTACCAGTCTTCTGGAAAGTGGATCAAATTTGCCGATCATCCGGTCTGGCAAGTTAACAGAAACTGCCTGTCCGAAACCAAAGATGCCAGTCCGAAACTTTACAAGGCCAGATGTTGTAAAATAAGTTAATTAGACAGGAATTGCATGTTTTCTTAAATTACTAGTAATTGTTACACAGTTTGTTTATTCTGTACTTCACATTGTAGCACACAATAAGCACTCCTAAACTGTGTTTCGTTAAAAAGATAACAAAATATAAATGAAAACACAAATTTAAGGTCTGCATTTGGTTTCATATAACATGGACGCCATGTCTTATCTTCAGTGATTGACTCAAAAACGCACACAAGAAATGCATCTGTTCAAGCCGGACAACTCTCACAAAGAATTAATGAACACTATGTACAGGAGTTTTTACTTATGCATTATCATGAAAACTGACGGTCAGTCGGACCAGTAGTGGACTTGAAAATGTCGGTCTGGATGAAAAAACACCGGTCATGTCTGAAGGACCGGCAGTTTTCAGGAAGACTGTTACAAAAAAATAGGAAACCATGACACTTCAATCTCTCAAGAAACTACAAAAGATTATGTATTGGAACTTATATAGTATATATATGTAGGGCAAAACAAAGATTATGGCACAAAACTTCTTGTATGACTTGGTATGAAGTTTCTTGGAAGTGGGGGGATATTTTAGGGAAAACAAGCTCTAGTTCCACTTAAAGTTTCCATAGAAAGGAGTTTATTTTTGTGATTAAACATGTTTAAGGGAAAAGAAAATAATTGTAACTATGGAAGAGTCATGACCTTCATTGCATCTAACATATTAAGGCAAAATTTGCAATTGATAAATTTTGTTATGTGAAAAAAACTGCGCTTGGGCGACTTTAAACCCAGTGAAACAAAATAAATAAATCTATTAAATATTTCCTTTTAACAGTGTCGATGGTACAAATGAAACAAAATAAATAAATCTATTAAATATTTCCTTTTAACAGTGTCGATGGTACAATGTCATCATGTATAGGGAAGTACATAAATGATGACCACAAGAAGCCCAACTGCAAGGTGGTACTGAAAATACAGGACTTAGCTATCTTCACAATTAGAGACATTGTCCAGGGTGAAGAATTGCGTTACGACTATGGGGACAAGGAGTCTTTTTGGAGAAAGGTAAACGTTTACTTTGTTTGACTAACTGAGGGATAGCAGATTCAACATTTTAATTCAATACATGACAATTGTCTTTAATTTGTTTAGAAAGTCATACATGTATTTGCATGTCTAGTTTTTAACATTTTCCTTATGGAACATAACTAACAGAGCTTCAGATAACTGTTCATTATAAAGAGTCTTCACTCCCTTGAACTAAACTTTAAAGAGTGAAATTCATTTGCAAATATATTATAAAGAGTGAAATCCGTTTCTAAAGAAACTTTTAAAAGTGAAATACCTTTGCAAAAGATGACACTTCTATATTTCAACTTTAAGATACTTTAAGACAGATCCTACTTCAGTTTATTCTTACATTTTCGTCCTTGTGTAGCCATTTTCTCACTACTTAGGTTTTACATTTTTTCAACCCTTTTCAATGTTACTGTCCGATATAAACTGTACTTATAAAAAGGTACACCGTGATTGCAATTTTCAATTGTCAGTGGTGATTTTAAGGTTTTGGACATCATTATAAAGATGACTTGATATTCCTGATTACAAATATTAATAGGAACCTGCTATGTGAACCGTTGGTGCTATTTTGTTTTAGAAAAACCAACAGAGAGAAGTTCTCTATGATCTTCCAAGTATGATGTTGAATTTTGTTCAAAAGTTTTCAAATGTTCAAAAGTTCATTCGTTATGCTTATTATGAGGGCATAAATTTACATATTAGCAAGTTTTAGTGTTTATGATATAGATTATATAAAAAATATTATTTGAAATGATACAAATCTTAAAAAACAAACATTATTACTTTTCTTGTAGGCTCAGGTATTATTGGTACTAATGCACAGATGTCCTTAAATGTTTTATTCAAGAACATCTATATTACAACAAAATTTATGCCCTCTATAAGGACGGTAGTCTTTGTTGACAGTGTTAGAGTTAAAATTTTAAGCCCTAGTTTTCTGTTACTTTAAAGAGGTGTACATGCCAGACCATACATGTTTTACAAGGTTAGCTATAGTGGATGGTGAGCTTATAATGATTAAAGATTGTAAGGTGTGAAAGCATAAAAGTTGACAATTTTGAATATATGTCTCACAGGTTTAAAATTATATCCCCCCTAAGTCAAATGATCCTTGTTAATGCTCAACTGACTATAGTCTGATCTTGAAAACAGCATTGCATAGGAATCAGCAGCGTTTTAAGTTTTGGTTACATTGAACAAAAGAAGGTCATTGTTAGCACCCTGAATGCACCATTTTAGTACGATATTGATGACACTGTTTTAGAAGACATAATCTGTCATATTGGTGAGGAATCCTGGTCTTTAGGTCAAATTTGGCAATATTAAACTACCATAGTTCTCTTTATATGCATTTTGATTGACCTGTCAAAATGAATACATAGATTTAAAGGTCAGTTCACATAGAATATTCAATATTTGGCAATAATCCTGTTTGCCATTTCTATAAATGCCATATTTCTTGCTAATGATGCTAGCATAAAAGTAAAGTTAAAAGTATTAAATATTCAATATGAACTGATCTTTATATGTATTCATATTCACAGGTCAATAAAAATTGTCAATTCTTCCTGCCCAAAATGATATTGTACTATCCTAATTCATATAAACAATTTTGTACATTTTTAGCTCATCTGAGCACAACGTGCTCATGGTGAGCTGTTGGGATACCGAGATGTCCGTCGTTCGTCCGTCGTGCGTCAACAATTGCTTTAAACGACTTCTCCTCCTGAACCGACTAATTTTGATAAAACTTCACAGAAATGACCCCTGGGTGACCCTCTACCACAATAGCTTAACTGGTTTTGTTTGGATGAATAAATAGGTCACGAGACCCCAAAAAGGTTCTGAAAATGCAATCTTTAAAAATCTTCTTGTCATTAACCGTAAGGCCTACATGTAGAGCTTTTATATTTCGTATGTATTATCATCTTGCGATCCTCTACAAAAGTTGCTAAAATTATGCCCCTGGGGTCAAAATTTTCCCCGCACGGGGGTTCACAAATTTACATAGACTTATATGGGGGAATTCTTTAAACAACTTCTCCTCCTGAACCGTCTGACCAATGTTAATTAAACTTCACAGAAATGATCACTGGGTGACCCTCTACCAAAATAGCTACAGTGGTTCCGCTCGGATGAATAAGTAGGTCACTAGGCCCCAAATGGTTTCTGAAATTGCAATCTTAAAAAATCTTCTTGATAATGCATGGTAAAAAAAGACATGTTCCTCAGATGAGCGATATAGGGCCATCATGGCCCTCTTGTTTTGTTAGATTGATTGTGAAAAAAAAACCTGGCTCATCATAGTGCCAAGCCAATTTTCTAAGGTTCTGTTAAATGCATTAACTTAGAATACAGCTTTAGAATTCATCTTGATTAATACTGATATTGATATTGGGGTGTTTCATTTCTGGCAGATGACGATGGGAGTGGTTCTAGAAATGAGCCATCCAGTATTGCCGAAAACGACTCGTCTTCAAGCTCTCCTGGTTCCAAAAGCACCACCAAAGGCCAAAGCGTCAGAGGTGGGTCTGATTATGATAATAAATGAGGTCATAGACCACGATAATTCGGCCTCATGAGCTGGCTTTGCAGACCTTCAAGACATTTCTGGTCATTATTTCCTCCATGTCTTTGATTCATATTTTTGTTACCTTTACAATAGACTATGGATACCTCTGTCTGTATGTGTTCAGTTGAGTACATAGCATTCTACTGTGTGTGTGTGTGCCTTGTACCTCACAGCGTTTTAACATTTCCAGATGTCAATCCTTATACATTGCATATACCTTACAACATTGTGTTTGTTAACCAGGGTCTCTGGCTGCTGTGGGTTCGAGTCCCACTGAATACAGAAAATCATGTAAAAATGTAGGGTATATGCTTACTTAAGATGGTAGTGATATAGCACTACTGGTATTCCCAGAAACAGTGGTAATGTAAATAGCGTGTCTGTATATCCGTGAAATGCAGTGCAAGAGGTAAAAACAAAATGAAAGGCCAATACAAATACTTTGTCACAGTTGACAGAGAGTGCTTTATTTCATACAGATAATGATGATGATGATGACAAAGCAGCTGGCTTTGAACCTTCCAGTTCTAACAGTGTGGAAAAGGACTCATCTACACGCACATCTGGTTTCAAGAACAGACAAGAAAGGGCAAGCTTAAGGGGTAAGACTGGTATTGTAATAAATGATCAGCTCTCTTTGGGTTGTTGTGGAGATTTGTTTGTCACCTCTTACCAACTTACTTAAAGTTTTACATTTTGGTGAATACTTCTATCTGTATGCACTGTGTTTCTAGTGTGTGTGTGACTCGTACCTCACAATGTCTGTACAGTAAATGTTATATTACACCTTTGTATTGCATTAATGCACTTTTTGACCACAATAACTAAATGCTGTGGGTTTGAACCCTACTGAGGCCGTACAACCAGTCGGTGGCTTCTGAGGAGGTGGTTACTTCAGTTATGACTTATGAATGATAATTTTGTGAACTGCTTGATTTAAAAAAATGAATAACTTTTTGCAGGAGCAAAACCCAATTAATGAAAGATAAAATACATTAACATGGGATGTTTCTTTTCTTGCAGATGACGATTGGAGTGATTCTAGAAATGAGCCATCCAGTATTGCTGAAAACGACTCCTCTTCAAGCTCTTCTGGTTCCAAAATGAGCACCAAGGGCCAAAGCGTCAGTGGTGGGTCTGATTATTATAATAAATGAGCTCATAGACCATGATAATTCGGCCTGATAAGCTGGCTTTGCAGACCTTCAAGACATTTCTGGTCATTATTTCCTCCATGTCGTTGATTCATATTTTTGTTACCTTTACAATAGACTATGGATACCTCTGTCTGTATGTGTTCAGTTGAGTACATAGCATTCTATTGTGTGTGTGTGTGCCGTGTACCTCACAGCGTTTTAACATTTCCAAATGTCAATCCTTATACATTGCATATTCCTTACAGCATTGTGTTTGTTAACCAGGGTCTCTGGCTGCTGTGGGTTCAAGTCCTACTGAATACAGAAAATCATGTAAAAATGTAGGGTATATGCTTACTTAAGATGGTAGTGATGTAGCACTACTGGTTTTCCCAGAAACAGTTGTAATGTAAATAGCGTGTCTGTATATCCATGAAATGCAGTGCAAGAGGTAAAAACAAAATGAAAGGCCAATACAAATACTTTGTCACAGTTGACAGAGAGTGCTTTATTTCATACAGATAATGATGATGATGATGACGAAGAAGCTGGCTTTGAACCTTCCTGTTCTAACAGTGCGGAAAAGGACTCATCTACACGCACATCTGGTTTCAAGAACAGACAAGAAAGGGCAAGCTTAAGGGGTAAGACTGGTATTGTAATAAATGATCAGCTCTCTTTGGGTTGTTGTGGAGATTTGTTTGTCACCTCTTACCAACTTACTTAAAGTTTTACATTTTGGTGAATACCTCTATCTGTATGCACTGTGTTTCTAGTGTGTGTGTGACTCGTACCTCACAATGTCTGTACAGTAAATGTTATATTACACCTTTGTATTGCATTAATGCACTTTTTGACCACAATAACTAAATGCTGTGGGTTTGAACCCTACTGAGGCCGTACAACCAGTCGGTGGCTTCTGAGGAAGTGGTTACTTCAGTTATGACTTATGAATGATAATTTTGTGAACTGCTTGATTTAAAAAAATGAATAACTGTTTGCAGGAGCAAAACCCAATTAATGAAAGATAAAATACATTAACATGGGATGTTTCTTTTCTTGCAGATGACGATTTGAGTGATTCTAGAAATGAGCCATCCAGCATTGCTGAAAACGACTCCTCTTCAAGCTCTTCTGGTTCCAAAATGAGCACCAAAGGCCAAAGCGTCAGAGGTGGGTCTGATTATGATAATAAATGAGGTCATAGACCATGATAATTCGGCCTGATGAGCTGGCTTTGCAGACCTTCAAGACATTTCTGGTCATTATTTCCTCCATGTCGTTGATTCATATTTTTGTTACCTTTACAATAGACTATGGATACCTCTGTCTGTATGTGTTCAGTTGAGTACATAGCATTCTACTGTGTGTGTGTGTGTGCCGTGTACCTCACAGCGTTTTAACATTTCCAAATGTCAATCCTTATACATTGCATATTCCTTACAGCATTGTGTTTGTTAACCAGGGTCTCTGGCTGCTGTGGGTTCAAGTCCTACTGAATACAGAAAATCATGTAAAAATGTAGGGTATATGCTTACTTAAGATGGTAGTGATATAGCACTACTGGTTTTCCCAGAAACAGTGGTAATGTCAATAGCGTGTCTGTATATCCGTGAAATGCAGTGCAAGAGGTAAAAACAAAATGAAAGGCCAATACAAATACTTTGTCACAGTTGACAGAGAGTGCTTTATTTCATACAGATAATGATGATGATGATGACAAAGCAGCTGGCTTTGAACCTTCCAGTTCTAACAGTGCGGAAAAGGACTCATCTACACGCACATCTGGTTTCAAGAACAGACAAGAAAGGGCAAGCTTAAGGGGTAAGACTGGTATTGTAATAAATGATCAGCTGTCTTTGGGTTGTTGTGGAGATTTGTTTGTCACCTCTTACCAACTTACTTAAAGTTTTACATTTTGGTGAATACCTCTATCTGTATGCACTGTGTTTCTAGTGTGTGTGTGACTCGTACCTCACAATGTCTGTACAGTAAATGTTATATTACACCTTTGTATTGCATTAATGCACTTTTTGACCACAATAACTAAATGCTGTGGGTTTGAACCCTACTGAGGCCGTACAACCAGTCAGTGGCTTCTGAGGAGGTGGTTACTTCAGTTATGACTTATGAATGATAATTTTGTGAACTGCTTGATTTAAAAAAATGAATAACTGTTTGCAGGAGCAAAACCCAATTAATGAAAGATAAAATACATTAACATGGGATGTTTCTTTTCTTGCAGATGACGATTGGAGTGATTCTAGAAATGAGCCATCCAGTATTGCTGAAAACGACTCCTCTTCAAGCTCTTCTGGTTCCAAAATGAGCACCAAGGGCCACAGCGTCAGTGGTGAGTCTGATTATTATAATAAATGAGCTCATAGACCATGATAATTCGGCCTGATGAGCTGGCTTTGCAGACCTTCAAGACATTTCTGGTCATTATTTCCTCCATGTCGTTGATTCATATTTTTGTTACCTTTACAATAGACTATGGATACCTCTGTCTGTATGTGTTCAGTTGAGTACATAGCATTCTACTGTGTGTGTGTGTGCCGTGTACCTCACAGCGTTTTAACATTTCCAAATGTCAATCCTTATACATTGCATATTCCTTACATCATTGTGTTTGTTAACCAGGGTCTCTGGCTGCTGTGGGTTCAAGTCCTACTGAATACAGAAAATCATGTAAAAATGTAGGGTATATGCTTACTTAAGATGGTAGTGATATAGCACTACTGGTTTTCCCAGAAACAGTGGTAATGTAAATAGCGTGTCTGTATATCCGTGAAATGCAGTGCAAGAGGTAAAAACAAAATGAAAGGCCAATACAAATACTTTGTCACAGTTGACAGAGAGTGCTTTATTTCATACAGATAATGATGATGATGATGACGAAGAAGCTGGCTTTGAACCTTCCAGTTCTAACAGTGCGGAAAAGGACTCATCTACACGCACATCTGGTTTCAAGAACAGACAAGAAAGGGCAAGCTTAAGGGGTAAGACTGGTATTGTAATAAATGATCAGCTCTCTTTGGGTTGTTGTGGAGATTTGTTTGTCACCTCTTACCAACTTACTTAAAGTTTTACATTTTGGTGAATACCTCTATCTGTATGCGCTGTGTTTCTAGTGTGTGTGTGACTCTTACCTCACAATGTCTGTACAGTAAATGTTATATTACACCTTTGTATTGCATTAATGCACTTTTTGACCACAATAACTAAATGCTGTGGGTTTGAACCCTACTGAGGCCGTACAACCAGTCGGTGGTTTCTGAGGAGGTGGTTACTTCAGTTATGACTTATGAATGATAATTTTGTGAACTGCTTGATTTAAAAAAATGAATAACTGTTTGCAGGAGCAAAACCCAATTAATGAAAGATAAAATACATTAACATGGGATGTTTCTTTTCTTGCAGATGACGATTTGAGTGATTCTATAAATGAGCCATCCAGTATTGCTGAAAACGACTCCTCTTCAAGCTCTTCTGGTTCCAAAATGAGCACCAAGGGCCAAAGCGTCAGTGGTGAGTCTGATTATTATGATAAATGAGCTCTTAGACCATGATAATTCGGCCTGATGAGCTGGCTTTGCAGACCTTCAAGACATTTCTGGTCATTATTTCCTCCATGTCGTTGATTCATATTTTTGTTACCTTTACAATAGACTATGGATACCTCTGTCTGTATGTGTTCAGTTGAGTACATAGCATTCTACTGTGTGTGTGTGTGCCGTGTACCTCACAGCGTTTTAACATTTCCAAATGTCAATCCTTATACATTGCATATTCCTTACAGCATTGTGTTTGTTAACCAGGGTCTCTGGCTGCTGTGGGTTCAAGTCCTACTGAATACAGAAAATCATGTAAAAATGTAGGGTATATGCTTACTTAAGATGGTAGTGATATAGCACTACTGGTTTTCCCAGAAACAGTGGTAATGTAAATAGCGTGTCTGTATATCCGTGAAATGCAGTGCAAGAGGTAAAAACAAAATGAAAGGCCAATACAAATACTTTGTCACAGTTGACAGAGAGTGCTTTATTTCATACAGATAATGATGATGATGATGACGAAGAAGCTGGCTTTGAACCTTCCAGTTCTAACAGTGCGGAAAAGGACTCATCTACACGCACATCTGGTTTTAAGAACAGACAAGAAAGGGCAAGCTTAAGGGGTAAGACTGGTATTATAATAAATGATCAGCTCTCTTTCGTTGTTGTGGAGATTTGTTTGTCACCCCTTACCAACTTACTTAAAGTTTTACATTGTGGTGAATACCTCTATCTGTATGTACTGTGTTTCTAGTGTGTGTGTGACTCGTACCTCACAATGTCTGTACAGTAAATGTTATATTACACCTTTGTATTGCATTAATGCACTTTTTGACCACAATAACTAAATGCTGTGGGTTTGAACCCTACTGAGGCCGTACAACCAGTCGGTGTCCTCTGAAGAGGTGGTTAGTTAGGTTATGACCTATGAATGATAATTTTGTGAACTGCTTGATTTAAAAAAATAAAAAACTGTTTGGAGGTGCAAAACCCAATTAATGAAAGATAAAATACATTAACATGGGATGTTTCTTTTCTGGCAGATGACGATGGGAATGATTCTGGAAATGAGCCATCCAGTGTTGCCGAAAACGTCTCGTCTTCAAGCTCTCCTGGTTCCAAAAGCACCACCAAAGGCCAAAGCGTCAGAGGTGGGTCTGACTATTATAATAAATGAGGTCATAGACCATGATAATTCGGCCTGATGAGCTGGCTTTGCAGACCTTCAATACATTTCTGGTCATTATTTCCTCCATGTCGTTGATTCATATTTTTGTTACCTTTACAATAGACTATGGATACCTCTGTCTGTATGTGTTCAGTTGAGTACATAGCATTCTACTGTGTGTGTGTGTGCCGTGTACCTCACAGCGTTTTAACATTTCCAGATGTCAATCCTTATACATTGCATATACCTTACAACATTGTGTTTGTTAACCAGGGTCTCTGGCTGCTGTGGGTTCGAGTCCCACTGAATACAGAAAATCATGTAAAAATGTAGGGTATATGCTTACTTAAGATGGTAGTGATATAGCACTACTGGTTTTCCCAGAAACAGTGGTAATGTAAATAGCGTGTCTGTATATCCGTGAAATGCAGTGCAAGAGGTAAAAACAAAATGAAAGGCCAATACAAATACTTTGTAACAGTTGACAGAAAGTGCTTTATTTCATACAGATAATGATGATGATGATGACGAAGAAGCTGGCTTTGAACCTTCCAGTTCTAACAGTGCGGAAAAGGACTCATCTACACGCACATCTGGTTTCAAGAACAAACAAGAAAGAGCAAGCTTATGGGGTAAGGCTGGCATTATAATAACTGATTAAACAGACATGCCTTTTAAATTCTTATCCCCCCCCCCACAAAATGTGTTTGAAGGCTTTACTAAAATCAGTGTGTCCATTTATCGGTCTGTCACCAACCACATTTATGTTGGTCTCTTAAAATTTTTTTGTGGAAAAGCAGCATGTGGTGGTTTTTACTCTACAAAAGCTATAGTCTAATTTAGTCCATGTTATGTGCTTTGCTTAATTTTGATGGATACCTCTATCTGTATGTACTGTGTTGATTGGAGTAAGATTCTAGTGTGTGTTTTGCGTCGTACCTCACTGTGTCTGTACAGTCAATGCTATATTACACCTTTGTATTGCATTAATGCACAATAACTAAATGCTGTGGGTTTGAATCCTACTGGAATGGTAGAATCTTGCAAGTTAGAAAGCAGAAAGTTTTTATCCGTGTTAAAATACCGTTTGGTTTTGTAAACATACATACAAATATTTGCTTGATACATGGTTCATTGTAAATGTTTGTTGATTTTCAGAATCAGATGTCAGCGAGACAGAGAGCTTAGATGACACTGATAATGACCCAGACTTCAGTTTAGAATCCAATTATGTGTCCGACTCCTCATCTGATACATCTGAAGTAATTCCACAGACAGTTTTTCCAGCGCTCGCTATGGAAAAAAAATCAAGTATAAGTGTAAAACTACCATCTAATAAACAAAAAACTGTGTATAGGTCACATAATGAGGTTTCTTCAACCACAGATGGTGCTTCAAACAGAAATACAAAGATTACAGTCCAGACAAGTAATAATGAAAATGGGAGAAAGTGGGATAAAACACAATACTGTCTTTTCTGTGAGAAAGGTTACACAAACATAAGAAAGCATTACTTAAAATCACACAAAACTGAAACAGAAGTTCAGAAAATATTACGTATGCCCATGAAATCCAAGGAACGAACTGCAGAACTGACCCGCTTAAGGAATGCTGGAAACTACAAACATAATGTGAGTGTTTTGAAAGAGGAAAGCGGTGAATTTGTCGTTGTTGCAAGACAATCACATGACACAAAACCAGAGGATTATCTCCCATGTGATGACTGCTTGGGTTTTTTCCTAAGAGAAGGTCTTTGGAGGCACAAGCAGGTGTGCCCGCTTCGCACAGGGAAACAGAAGTCCAGGAGAGTCCAAGCAGATGCAGCCCTACTCTTGCCTGCTTCCAACACAATACATGCAGGACTGAAAGAGAATGTTTTTGGCAAAATGGTAAGGGATGAAGTAACCACTGCTGCACGTAATGATACGATTATACTGAAAGTTGGTGAGAAACTATATCAGAAACACGGACATTTGACCCACCTCTATTCCCACATTAGTCAAAAAATGAGAGAACTTGGGCGGTTTTTAATATGCTCAAAAACCCAAGATTTAAGCATCAATTGTTTAAATGACATACTTCGCCCAGAGAAGTTTCCATTGGCAGTTCAGTCCACCAAGGTTTTGTGCGAGTTCAATGAAGTGACAAATAGTTACAAAAATCCTTCTTTAGCTCTTAAGATAGGGCACCTGCTGAAAAAATGTGCAAAAGTGGCAAAATCCGAAGCCCTGATTAATGGCGATGTTGAGCGAGGAAGCAGAGCAGACAATTTCTTGACACTCTGTGAGGACGAATGGACCGATGAAATTTCAAGTTCTGCTCTTCAAACACTGACAAGAAACAAGATGAACAAAGGTCACTTGTTGCCATTATCAGAGGACATCATGCGACTCAAGACATTCCTAGACCAGAAAATAGAGTCCTTATTGGAAACCCTTCATGAGCGTTTTGACAAAGCTGAATGGGAATTGCTTAATCAGATTACCTTGGCCCAGCTTGTAATGTTTAATCGTAGGCGTGGTGGAGAAACTCAAAGAATGCTGGTAGATGCTTACAGTTCACGAATGCAGAACAAAGATTGTCCGCAAGAAGTTACAGAAGCTCTAAGTGCAACTGAAAGAATCCTTCTGAACACATTGTCAAGAGTGGAAATCAGGGGTAAAAGGGGGCGCACTGTTCCAGTTCTACTGACACAGAAGGCACAGAGGTGCATTGAACTTCTTTTGAAATGGAGAGATACAGCAGGTGTTGCCAAAGATAATGGATATGTGTTTCCCAAGCCTAACTATGGTTCTTTAGAAACACTGAGGAGCGCTGATGTCTTGAGGACTTTTTCAAAGGCAGCAGGTTTGACCAATCCAGAACTGATTACAAGCACGAGACTTCGAAAGCATGTAGCCACAGTTGCACAGGTTTTAAGTTTGAAAAAGAATGATCTGGACATTATGGCAAGCTTTTTGGGCCATGACATAACAGTACACCGATCGTTTTATCGCCTTCCTCAGGAAACTCTACAGGTGGCTAGAATGGGACGCCTTCTGACAGCATTGAACAATGGCACAGTTGGACAGTACAGCGGAAAGTCATTAGACGAAATTCCTTTGGACGAGAGTAAGTAATGTATGGTATGATATGCTTCAAAATCTTGCTTGGGCCTTAAACCAATGTCCATGCCAAGTTAGAGCTCTGGTTAGCGCCCCACATGAGTATCATGCCGAAGCCCTATAGTAATCACATCGTCCGTCCGAACGTCTCTCCGTCTGTCCACACTTTTTGTGCTGCTATAACTCTAATAGTTTTTTACCTAGGACTTTTAAACTTGGTGTATTCGTAGTATACCATGTGAGGAAAAGACCTATAGTTTTTGGGGTCAAAGGTCAAGGTCACGGTTGAGTTTTATGTTTTTCTTTGTGCTGCATTATCTCTAATAGTTTTTTTACCTATGAATTTCAAACTATGTGTATTGGTAGTATATCATGGGAGGAAAAACACCTATAGTTTGGGGGGTCACTAGGTCAAAGGTTAAGGTCATGGTCGATAGTTTTTTTTTGTGCTTCAATATCTCAAATAATTTTAGACGTACGCATTTCAGACTTTGTGTATTGGTAGTATATCATGAGAGGAAAACACCTATAGTTTTTGGGGTCACTAGGTCAAAGGTCATGGTTGAGATTTATATGTTTAACTTTGTACTGCAATATCTCAAATAGTTTTTGACCTACTAATTTCAAACTTTGTGTATTGGTAGTATACCATATATATTGGTGCTTCAGGGCCCTCCCTGACTGGTCAGTGTTCTAGTTCCCTTTCATAGTGTGGTTGCCTGTTCAGTATTGTTGTACATCTTGCATGTACAACCGTGAATATTTTGTATATAAATTTATATATTCCAATGATGGTGTGTCTCGTATAGTGGGAGTTAAGGTATGACCCCCTTACTAATTTAAAAATGCATTGGAAAATGTTAAAACATCTAAGGTATATGTTTATTTGTTCAGGTCAAAACTAATAAACATGAATCAATATGAAAAACATAACAGTTAATTATATGCAGTTTATAGATCAATCATATATAGGCATTATGTGTGGAAAGCTGAACACCAAATCAGCATTCATGACTTGCTTGAATTTTTGGTATTTTACATGCTTTTAATGCTATTTGTCACATTCACTTGTAACTTGTTCAAAAACAAGAATTATTTCTTCAAACCAGCTTTTGAAGGAGGTTGTCCAGAAGGACCAGCTTCAAACTTTGCTTTACTGATTTGAGATTTTCACTTGCTTGAATAGAAATTTAATATTAATCAAGACTTTGGTTTACTGATTGAGATTTTCACTTGCTCAAATAAAAATTTAATATAAATCAAGATGAAACCTACGAATATGTGTAAAATAAAGACCAATAATGGGATGGGTTTTAGATTTTTACTGACATAATTTCCTGGTTATGTGAAAGTGTCATTAATTTTTATTAATTCCAGTCAAAATGTAGAACAAAAAAAACATATGATAAGCTTTAGTCACCTCAAATTTTGCACATGCTGCGCAAAATATTGCACCTTGGCCGCCATCATACCTTAAGTTAACCCCAAAAAGGCATTTAGTCTCTGGCAGGAAACCATGTTTTCTTTTTAGCTCATCACCGGTACTTGTTTCGTGGTTAATCATAAAGACTAGGGTTTGTTGTTTTTTTTGCCCAATCGTACAACTAGTAAAGATAACTTTTGAGTTGCCACAGGCTATTGGACGACCGTTAAACCCTACAAAAAGGCTTTAAATGGAGTAAAGAATGTTAATATCTTGATTTGTGGCTTTACCTGAGTTTGTGTTTTAAAGGTGTCTAATAAATGCTTGGTTAAGTCACAAAAACATTAGCTCAGCAGTTTTGAAAGAAAACTTGAGCTATTGTAACCTTCCTCGTAACTTCCTCAAAAACTTTATAAAGACATATGTCACAAGTCAACATGAAACTTCATAGTTGGATACATCTTAATAAATGACAAAATAACTTTAACTTTGTTATTTATATCTGACTTCTTCCCCTTTTTCAAACATAACATTTTGTATTCAAGCTGAGAAAATAGTCTTGCGTTAGCACCGTTGTGTGGTTCTGTTGTTGTTTTCTCGTAAATTTCAACAATAGATGTATACTGTGGCATCATCTCATCACCATAATTTCTTTTACAGCTGCAGAGTTAAGCAGTGACGAGGAAATGGAGGAGGAGGAGAATGGAAATGATGATCAAGAGAATGAAGTAGAAGGTATTCAGATAAATAAGTTTTTTTACTGGAACCATTCATAAAATGTGCTATCTAAAACATTGGCCAGTAAAACCTTTTTATACTTTGTCTACTTCTTTAGGCTTTATTATGTGCTCTATAAACAACTTATGCGACAGCTGGCTAGTTTTTATGCTCCCGAATGATTTCATTCGGGGGAGCATATAGTCGTCGCGTTGTCAGTACGTCCGTCCATCTGTCTCGTTTTCATGTCTGGGCCATAACTTTGTTATTTAAAGTCGGATTTTGAAATAACTTGGCAGATTTGTTCACCGCAATGAGACAATGTGTCATGACCTTGACCTTGCCTCATATCAAAGGTCAAGGTCACAGTTGACATTTTAAGGTCTTTTTACTTGTATTTGTGTCCTGGCTGTAACCTCCTTACGCATGTAAGGATTTCAAATTAACTTTGTATAAATGAGCATCATAGATGGACGATGTGTCATGAACAAAATACGGGTCTCTTTGGTTAAGGTCAAGGTCACAATTGGGGATTCAAACTTCGGCAATTTTCATATGAGCATATTGGTGTGTCCGGGCCATACCTTTGTTATCTAAAGTTGGATTTTGAAATAACTTGACACATTTGTTCACCACAATAAGATGTTGTGTCATGACCTTGACATTGCCTCATATCTCAAAGGTCAAGGTCACAGTTGGCATTTAAAGTCATTTCACTAATATTAGACCTAACTTATTTGAAGTCAGCTTGTTTGGACTGTACATTTACATGTACACGTACATATTATTACATTGAAAATATGTGTCATGACCTTGAGTTAGACCCAAAGGTTAAGGTAACAGTTGGCAACAATGATTTCCTATGATATAACTTGGTCATTGTTGCAACATTATGACCGATTTGGGGAGCATCTATCAGTTCTACTGATATCCTTGTTATAAAATAGTTCCAGTAAGAAGTACATTGTTTTTTAAATTAACATCTTTTAGATCCTGAATCTTCTGACACAGACCATCTGACATTCAGACAACCACAGGCAAAACCTGGTCCGTCCGCAACTGTGACCATATCGGGTCAACCCAGTAAGTAGGCTTTGTTTTATCACCAAAAAGGTATTCCTAAAAGTCACAGTATAATGTTTTTGTTTAAATATTCATTATGAATGTACAATTAACACAGCAATTGAAATGGTAATTAAACATGGTTCATAAAAATAACAGTTAAGCTAACTCTACTTTGACACAATTTAACATTGCCAAGAAGCTTCATAGGCATTCCTGGCTTATCTTTAACTCGTTATCTCAGCTGGTTTCAAAGAAAACTAGAAATTGTGATCACTGCATTGTGCAAAAACTTAAATCTTGCTCATAACTCAAAAACTGTAAGACATATCAACATGAAACTTAATAAATGGATACATCTGAATGTGTGGACAGTTATTACTAAGTAACCATTACTCAAGATATCCTGTTATAGTAAACATACATTTGTCTTGGAGATGTCTTCAAGATAACTGAGAAAATAGTCAAGTGATGGCTCTTCGGATCTTTCGTTTCAATAGAAATTCACATTCTGCATAGTTTATTATGCAACATTTTATTTGATTAATTACTAGCAGCATTTAAAATCATAAGTTTACCTTAAATCATGGTTCATTTTCTGAAACAGTGTTGATATGAACTTTTTTATAATTAATTATATTTCTGAGATGCTTGTTGCTGGTCATCATGGAACAGAATAGGCAATTGAATATAGCTTGATTACTTTTTCAGAAAGGCTACAGAAACTCAGTGAAGAACAGAGTCGTCTACTGAAGTCACTGTTCAAAACCAATATCGCTTTGAGAAAGGAACTTCGGCGTGAAGACTGTGAAAAAGTGATAAATAAATATGAAGTTCTAAGCAGATTGTCATGGCAAAAAATAAAGAACACCATTCATAACTGGATTACTTGTGAAAAGCGAAAAACAAAAAAGTTGTTATAGACTTGTATACTGTTAATAGGTATACAATGAACAGTATTACAGTAATGTACTAGATAAAGGTAGTGTGTTTTAATGCTAACTACGTGACGTGAAATTGTATGGTTGTCAGACGAAGAACAATAATTGTTTTGTCAGTCCGACGTAGCGTAGTGGTTAGTGCACTGGGCCACAATTCAGAGGTTCAAGATTCGATCTCTAATTTGGCTGTATTCAAACATTGTGATTCAAGTGGAATTGCTGCTAGCCTCTGAATGTGCATATGCACACTCTGCTTTATCATATGTGCTATTATTTACTTATGACAATTGTTTATTCCACTTATGTCTTCGATTGTACACATGGTGTTCTAAAGCATGTATACAGCATGCAGCCAGCTTTTTTTCTAGGGGTTAGCACATGTGCTTTGACATTTAAGTTATAAATGGTTGTAAACTTTTGGTCAATAGTCAAAGTTAAATATAAGCATTTCAGTTTTATGTATTTCATAACTGAAATGCTTCTTTCTCTTCATTTTGCGTACAAGAAAAATGTGTAATTTGTTAAATTTATAAAATAATAGATATTTCTCCATGGGTTCTTGTAGAATAAACCTTAGTTCGGAGTTAAGATGCAAACCGAATTGACCACGAAGTTTGATAGGCCTGAGTGGTAAATTGTTCGCATCTTAATGACGAACCGTGGTATATTCTGCAACAATTCACGGAACAAATATCTATTATTTTCATTCTAACATGACTTCCTAACAGAAAAAAATTGTGCAACAAAATATTTAAACAATTAAACTGTCATTGGGGTGTTTACGTTCTATCACAGTACCTGGCCCACCTTCAATAAAACTATAGCGCAGTGCATACGTGAAGAACTGGCTCGACTGAACATAAAACTCCATGTGTTTTTCCTGCGTCATATACTGCATATTCCCTATGTTTATTTGCAAATTACATAGTGATATCGTATAAACCTGTTTAAACAATGTTCAACCTTCTTTATCCGGCAGTTCTTAGACCATGTTGTTGTTAGCAAGTAACACTGTACAACAAGGTCTCTTTTTTTCTCCATTCTCAATAAAAATGTTTTAATGACTTTGAAATAGTTTATGAGTTGCTAAATCCCTTGAAAACTTTTGACCATTTTCTGTATAAATAGATCATACTTGCACAATTGTTATTATGTTTTCTTGATGGTTAAGGCATTGTGACATGTATGAAGATTTCTTGCTTAAATGTTTTCATGTTGCTATATTCACTCTTCTATATAATATGCGTTGGAAGAAAGTTAGTCTTTGATTTTCTATAATATACATCTATAATGTGATCTTTTCCAGATGAAATCGTTTGAACTTGACATTTGTTCTAGGTGTTAATAAACTTTGAAACTACTTTTTGTCATGAAAATGTTTGGGAGTATTTCATTAACAAAGCAATCATATAGTCTACCTGCATTATTGACAATGAAGCCACTTAACATATGAACAACATAACATAATTAATGTTATTGGATTGGTCTAGGTGATTTGATTATGCTTGGTGTCTTACAAGATGATTTTGCTTTAGAAGAATATATGTTGGAGGAATAAACTGTTTTAAATCGACGTTTCTAATGGATTATATTTATAGATATTAATCGCTTTAAACAAATTTTTATGAGTTAATCCGTAAAAACAATAGAATACTCATTAAAAAAACAGACAAAATACTGTCAAATAAAATTTTAAAAAGGCCTAAATTAACAAATAGTTGGTTTGGCGTAACGCGACCGACCCACGAAAAATCGCTGCGACCCAAATTTGTTGGGCCTTCCTGGATTTCATTTTTAGGCTATACACTTTTAGGCAAAATAACAAAAATAATTCGACCGACCGACCCACCTCCAAAAGTCTGTGTTGCGATACGCCAAACATTTTTATTTAATTTAGGCCTAATTTGATTAATAGGTTAAGGTAGACCTCTGTGTGGTGGAGAATACGTAATAGAAACAATATGTGTGATGGTACCTCTAAATGACTTATCTGATACATGTGTGCTCTGTGTGGAACATCCTGAGGTATGCACCTCACCTTGTATGTAGTATACGCATATCTTAAAATGCAAAATATTGAAAAATACAATTGATGAATGTGTTCAAGTTACCAAAACTGTTGCCTGCCTGCATTTATGATTCAAATAGTTCATCAAATAAAGGTAGACCTCGGTGTGTTGGTACGGAACAAAGGACCTCTCGATGTAATAAAAACCAGTATGTGTGTGTGTGTGTGTGTGTGTGTGTGTGTGTGTGTGTGTGTGTGTGTGTGTGTGTGTGTGTGTGTGTGTGTGTGTGTGTGTGTGTGTGTGTGTGTGTGTGTGTGTGTGTGTGTGTGTGCGTGCGTGCGTGCGTGCGTGCGTGCGTGCGTGCGTGCGTGCGTGCGTGCGTGCGTGCGTGCGTGCGTGCGTGCGTGCGTGCGTGCGTGCGTGCGTGCGTGCGTGTGTGGTGTGTGTGTGTGTGTGTGTGTGTGTGTGTGTGTGTGTATGTATGTATGTATGTATGTATGGATGTATGCATGCATGCATGCATGCATGGATGTATGTATGTATGTATGTATGTATGTATGTATGTATGTATGTATGTATGTATGTATGTATGTATGTATGCATGCATGCATGCATGCAGGTAGGTAGGTAGGTAGGTAGGTGTGTATGTATGTATGTATGTATGTATGTAGGTATTTATGTTTGCATGTATGCATGCAGGTATGTATGTATGTATGTATGCAAGTATATATAATTTGATTTGTTATATTTTTTCTATGTACAATGCCATTGACGATACGTTTGTGTGAAAAAATTCGTTTGATCAAATTGAACAGTTTCAAACAGTTTCATTTTAAGTTTCAGAGGTGCTTCATAAGTCAACTGAACAGTGACAACGCCAGAAGGTTGAAAGACAAAGAGCGGCTAACTAGTACTAGTATGCTTGTTCAGTAGGTGTGAAGTTATTCCCCATGTTAAAAGACTGACACGTTATTTATAAATGTTTAATATTGCCACACGCATAGCAAACTAATTTGTCGTCCTCAATTGCTGTGTTTTGATAAGAATATAGCGTACATAATACAATTTGTAATTTGTTATATTTATGTTATAAGGTGTTAGTTGTTGCTTAGTTGCGCAGTTAAATTATGTACACACGTTATTGCTTAAAAACCGTAATTTACCTTCTAAATATCACCATGTAATATGCACGCTGCCTTTACATGAGGTACCGGTGTAGGTCAATCCATGATAACCTATAAAACATGCAATCCCGTCAAACGACAAATATGAATACATAACATCGAACTAGTTGAACTAAAATAAAATGCAACAGTGTACATTGAATACGAAAAGGGGAATCCAAACAACAGAATGCTCAATATGTTGTTTTTTGTCCATTAACACAAGACATCAAAAAGGAAAACAAAAATTTACAATTTTCATTTCGAGTGCTAAAAGAAAAAAGAGATTGTGTGTTCAGACTTTGTCAACAGGGATCGTTGTAGTTGTTATCATGTAAGATTGTAACAAGGAGATAAGTGGCACGCAGTTGAGGAAAACGTCCTTGTAGGTGAGACCGTTAACTTATGATACCGTATTTAAACCATCCCGATGAATAACAAATGAAATTTCATACCGGCCATGACGATAAAATGAGCTGGATGCTAATGTATGCATCCATCTAAATGCCAAAACGTGTTTGGTGTACACCTTCCTATCACAAAACTGCTAAACTGATAAACTGAATTTCGGGTAGTTTTAATTACATTACCGATAACCAACTTTTAAAAGCCACAACTATAATGCATTTCGCAAGCACTGATATTAATTTAATTGACGTTTTTTTGTCAGTTTAAAATCCAGATTCTTGGTTTTTGTATTGGTGCAAAAACATACAATAGTAGGATCACGGCTCTGATATATTTCAAATAAGATAAAACATAGCATTATAACATTTTTATATCTAAATAAATAAAATGTCATAAAGGAATAGGATTTACATAAAACATATCATGACATGTAGTATGATGGAGAAAAGAAGTTATATTTACTCGTATTAAATTGAATTGTCATGGTTCTCAGAATATCAGAAATCTAGTAAGGATGTTTGAATAAGCTTATATTTAAATAAACGATGCCAGTATCACATTTCTTATTGTTCGGAATGTTTAGGAGAACTTCCTGGTTTAAAAAGGTTTCTCGTTTTACTCAGTCGACTAAATAATAACTGAAATCAAAAATTCACTACGTAATGTAAATTGTTTAAACACGAAAGATGAGATCGATGAAAACCGCGCCAGCCTTTTATTGCAACTAATATTTAAACGTTTTATGCATTTGCTGTAAATGCAAAAAACTGATATAATCATGTACACAAATTGCTTATATCCACTAGAGTATTTTTATATCAAAGATCGCGTGCAATAGAACGGTAAGACAGGTAATGCTAGTATAAGCAGTCTTTCGCAATCTAAACTTGCATTTCTAAACCAAGTAAGTGGCGTATTCATCACCAATGTAATACTTAATTAGTGCCATAAATACTTAAATTTCATTATCAGAGCAGTTTTCTGTTTTTGTTCTGTCAAACAGTAATTTAAAGCTTCACTGCTATTTTGTTCTTCGCAATGCATAGAATCTCGTCTTAAGTGCAAACATGTATGAATCATAAAGAACAATTGAGTTTAATATAGAAAAGGCTTGAGTCACTGTATCTTATACATTGAATACAGTTTTCAAGTTCAGCTTGCATCAAGTATTATATATACTATAATTTGTTTAAGAAAGTAAACTTACAGATAACAAATATAAGCAATCTACATTTATGTAACGGATTAAAAGTGGGAATCGGAATGTTTCACAGTGCGCTAAAATGATAATATGTATTTTGTGTTATACAAATAAGATTGATAATATTTGCAATTTCTGCGATTTAAAATAATGTTTTTGCGATTTTCAGCTAATGAAAGTATTTTTTCAACACAGGCATCAACTTGTGATTAGTTCTTTGTTTAAACTCTAAAATATTGATCTGATTATTAGCGAGGTTATAGCGAATAATGTAATACAGCATTTCATGTCGATTACAGTTTATTTAATTCGCACAATTTATAATATGCATTAGCAAATGAGACTATAATAGTATGAACAATATGTGCACACAAAACGTTATTCTCATAAGCAATACTATACATTGCGATGCATGAATATAGTGGTGTATGTACATAGTAGATATTATAAGGTGTGCATTTGCATGTTTCAGATCAACTATTGTAATGCACGATATGTATAATGGCATTTAAAATATGATATATATTATAATATACTTATTTAAAAGTGTGTTTGTTTGTAATTAGTACTTAACATCTTATCTGCAAAATACGACCGAGCGACGTAAACGCAGGAGGTGTTTCGTCTTAGCCCGCGTTGGCTCGTGAATTGACTTAGCGAGCATGTACTGGCTTGTATTTTTGGTCCATAAGTCTGCAATTAACACAATGTTGCTAACAGTATAATCGATGTTATTTATTCTAATGTAACCCGTCACTTAATAAAGTTGAATGCCCGCTACGTAAACCTTATTGTAAGCTTAATTTTTTCAAAGGAAACCATATAGTTCATTCACGTTGTCTGTGGCAAATGGCATAGTTACGGGACGCATAGGCAAACAACGCAGTTCCCTATGTTAAATCTTATATAAAAAGTATGCATGTCATCAAACAAACTGTTAACCATTCTTATGTGATTAACCGTGATTTTTTTCTAGAAATTGGAATGCCGATGCATACGCCGAAATATATAACGTCCCGTTTCTCAATTTGACAAACAAAATTATATTTAAAACGGGAATCACATTTAAATAAGTGTGCATGGGCTAATACATGTACTTTTTTTTTTCAAAGGACAACGTAATATGTTCTTAAAACAAAAGATCTTAACATGGCAGGTATAGTAAGAAATCTCTTACTTACGCTGGATTTAGTTCATTTGGTGCATTCGAGTCACGTAATACAACTGAACAATGATTTTGTCGAAAAAGGACATAGTTGCAACCCAAAAAAAAGATTAGCACATTGGACACAATTCGATGTACGTAGATGGCAGAAATAAGTTTGATTGTCAGTGACGTATACGCTAGGCCTTCTATGTCATATCCAACGTAGTATTCACATACAGGGGTTCTGCTAAAAGAGAAGCATATACAGCGCATAGGTAAAACATTTTATGCTTTTATATTGATTGTTAATATTATGACAGCACTTTGTATTTATGTAACAATGCTATATAGGATCACATTTTTCACAAATCATATTTTTCACACGCCTGTGGAGAATAGGATCTCATTTGTCACGTGTGAAGAATGTGATTGGCCAAAAAGCGGGTATGCGTACGGATCACATTTTTCACATATTTTACAATTGTATCGCGACTAGCGATGAAATCATGTTTTCGGGGAATAATTATACAGTAATCATCATCATCATGATTATCGTCATCGTCATCGTCATCATTATCATCGCCATCGTAATCATAATTATTCTCATTATATTTAACGGCCCTATTTATGAGCTACTAAATTAGTACTAATGTATGCATGCGCTTAATCGTTAGTCAATATGTTTGAACGGTCTAATAAAGAGATAGAAATACGTCCATAGGAACGTACACCTTTTTAATGGGATATTGACCAATGCACGCATACGAAAGTACGTACAAACAAACATCCTATTGTTGGATTATTAAAACCAAAATAACCATGCATATGTTCGCCCGAACTAGAATATACGTATACACGGATGGTAATATAATGACCTTATTAGAACCCTTCGCACATATTGGTACGTACATTTGGACAGTACAGTAGCGTTCCGTACCGTACCGTACTATACCTATCCTACCGTACCGTACCTCTCGTATCGTATCGTACCGTACCGTACCGTATCGTATTGTACATAACCGTACCGTACATAACCGTACCTGACCGGAGCGTACTTTTCATAGCATATATTAAAAAATCATACCAAAAATGCCATGCCATGCCTTACTATACCAAACCGTACCGTACTTAACCGTTCTTTACTTAACCGCCCGATACCGTGCCGTACCATATCACACCATACCATGGATACCGTACCGTAAATCACTCGTTTTTTCGGGCACATACAGTTTGAAAAATATGATTATGTTGTAACAAATGCACTTTTTTCATGTGTGTTGAATATTATTTGAGAGACTTGATCACAAATTTCACAGAAAATATGAAAAATGAGATTGCGATGTGTGAAGAATGAGATCCTATTTTTCACAACTGTGAAAATGAGATCCTATATTTCACACGTGTGAAAAATACGATCTGTACAAAGTATGGCCCTACAATGCTATTTAAGGTGATATCCGATTCATATTCATGCATCAAGTCGCGTTATTAAGTATTGGCTACGTTTACTTAAAATTCCAAATTCCCGTTACATTAGAAAGTGTTATGAAATGGTGAAATGTTATGATAATGTGGGTTGTAAGAATTTGGTTTTCGCGTTACGTGAGAATTTGTATTCCATAGGATTTGGATATGTTTGGGAACAGCAAAGTGTTGTAAATAAAAATGTATTTTTGCCAAGTTATTTTCAAATATTGAAAGACATTTTCTTACAAGCTTGGGTTGTGTCATGCCGTAATTCTTGAAAAGTGAAAATGTACAGTGGGTTTAAAGTGAACTTTGATATCGAATTATATCTACATGTTTTAACTGTACGTAAGTTTAGAAACACATGTTTATGTTTTCGGACATCTCCACATAAGCTCATGATTGAAAAAGGTCTCTATTTAAATATCGATAGGGAAAATAGGTTTTGTCCATTTTCCAAAACATGTATTGAAAATGAGTTTCATTTTTTGTTTATTTATTCGAATGATTTTGACCTGCGCGAAGCATATATTCCTTCTAATTATTATACCCCCCCCCCCCCCAACGGTAAATAAATTCAATATTATTTTAAGCTCACGTAATGAGAAAATGATCAAAGCATTGCAATGTACTTGTTTTATGCATTTAAAAGGATACATTTATTGCTGCCTAACTCATATTTATAAATAGCTGTACCATATTAAACCTTGTATTTTGTTTGCATATGTGTGTATTGAAAGCATGGTGATTATGTTAAAATATATGTATTTACAAGGGCCACAATCCATCTAGCAATAAACATTAAATTGAAATTATGACGTTAATATAGTAATAATGAATGCATTAGCATCTTTAATAAATTTGCACAGTTGGTACTTGTAGATGTATCCATAGCCTCATACAAACGTGTATTTTGATCATGAGAAGGTTTTTCCAAGGAAGAGTAAACGTTCTTCTTGCTAAAATTGAGAATAACGGTAAAATACTCACCGTGCTGTTTGAAATTGTTCATATACGGAACTACTACTGTCAGTATGCACATACATGTCTTACTGACCAAAATATCAATACATAATGTCACTAATTTGTATATAATACAATTGTATGTACCTCTGTCCTCTTGCTGAAATAGACATATGTCAATTTTAATATGTTTTAACGTTGGCAGGTTTCAATTCAAGTCACAAATATAATGGACAATGATACGCAACAAAATGAGGCCCGTTCAGAAATTTTCAGTTCCCTGTTCAAATAGGGCGATTACGTTACAATCACGTAGGTGAATATATACATGTAAACATTTTAATGATGCTAGCAAATGAGAAGTAAGTGCAGATGTGAATAATTTAACAAAATCAAGTTCATTTAAAACAATTAACATCATCCATTCTGTTTTAACAGTTGTATTGTAAAACATGTTGAATCTCATAGACCGATCCGGGTTTTGCCACGGATAGTTTAAACTCCTCCCCAGCTATTGTTAAAGGAATAATTTCCATTAATCGATCACGTGCTCATTTGAATATCACAAACATCACGCACGTGCTCTTTTGTATGAAATCGTTTAACCGCTAAGCACGTGATATTCAAGTGCGATGAATAGATAATATAGCCGATTAATTCGAATATGATTGACATTTGTGGAAAAGTCTACTATGGGCCGATTTGCACAGTCGGTCTGTCACTTAGTCGGCTGTGTCTTCTGTGCTGTCATCAGTATGTTAAAATGGCATTGACGCTGCTCGGATATATCTTAGTATACCTATTGTTATCTTAATATTGCGCTTCATATTCATATTCTATGCAATTACAGTATATAAGACTCAAAGACGCACACGTGTTTGTTCCGATTTAAATGTGATAAAAATGTGACTATATAGCTTGTGCATAGATCACATATATGATTAATGTTTACAATTATTATGGACATCAATGAAAAACATAAAATGGAAAAAGGTGCGTATATGTTGATACTTATATGAATTAAGCATTAAATACTACTATTATGCTCAGTCAAAATTAGTTCAAAGTTTACACAAAAACAGATACAATGGATCTGTTCGATCAGACATGCTCAGTAATAATCTTTTTGAACATTCCGATTATTGTGCAATTTTACCAACCTTATCACACCGGAGTTTCTTGAGTTGTCATATTCACCTAGAACATAAACAGTGTACGTTATAAACATGGATCAACTACAATATGTAAGTTCAGGAGGTATAGAATCTGATTACAATTTAATGTATTCACAATGAACTCGTTTGTATAATTGGTGTCGTTTGTATTATTGGTTGTAAAAAGAAACGGTTTTCTTCATTCCCAACTAATCCTGAAAACAAAACAACAACAATAATATGCACGTACCATATAGTAAACATTATTTAGTTCATATTAATGACATACACACAGATTTTTTAGTACAATATCGTCTCACCTTGTCTTCGGACGCATTTAATTTCGTATCTCCTTAAAGAAACTATAGCCAGTATAATGATTATTGTTCCAGCCAGACCCCCAACAACATTATTATGACTCGTAGCAACTGCAATAGGAAATATTGAACTATTCATACTAATGGATTTTAAAACAGAAAGATGTAATGACTTCATACTGTTGACATTGAAAATATTCATTGGTATTTAGATCATTGATGAATCATACTACTCATTATGCTGACCGTCTAGACATAATGCATGAGGGCATACGTTATTAAATTGACAAATGATACAAATATGGATATATCTATACATATCATATATGTATAAAAATTACAGAAGTTAGGCCAATACCTGACAACGTTGTAAACATGATACTATATGTGTATCCTAAACTTCCAATTATATTCCTAAAAAACATACGTGATTCGTATTTAGTGTCAGGTCTCAAACAGCGTATTGTTGGGTTCAATTCAAATTCTCCGGAATCTAGTATTATGCTTTCCAGCCAGACTCCACCCTGTACTGCACATGAAATAGTTGTTGCAGACCTCCATCGAAGCCCGGAGTCCACCTGATAATACATTTCGTTTGTGTTATTGTACTCTTTAAAACATCCATTATTTTCGGCATGCTCGGTGGACCTGTCAGTTTATACATTTATCATATATTTTAAATTTTAAAATCCCGTTATTGCATTCTTTTTACAAAAGTAAACCTAATGAACATTAAAATAAAGAATAACATTTTTAAATAATCAATACCAATTACAATGAACTATCGTTCGAAAAATGCAAACAATCAATACTTATATACTTGCTTGGAACACGTATTGTAGCAAACCTTTTTTAAATAAGTCATCAACTGAATCGAACGTATAAATACTGGGTAATCACATATACCCTGTTTATTAGGCTGCGTGCAAGTATATATATACATGCGTGCACATTTTGACTTCCGTATAGCGTATAATCCGTACGTTATGATAGTACGTGCCTTTCGCCGCTATTGTTAAATTTGCAGCTGATACATTTACAATATGCTTCAGAAACAGCATATAGTCCCAAAGTCTTCAGGCATGAGATCACTGATAGTTATATTCAGCAGTGTACCTTCTTCAAAATGCACCGTGGATCCATAAAATTCAGTAATTACAGTTTGATGTGATGGTACAAATACGTATTTGTCAGAGGAACTGCTGATTGTAAGTCCATCGTAGCGCTGTAATACAATCTCGTCTAAAGACGGATAGCAATAAAACGTTACAGTGAGACTGGCATTAGCTCCAGTCGCTGCAACAACCTCCACTGTGTGTGTCAATATTTTAGGACTCACTATAACAAATGAAATAAATGCATTCTGTTTTTAATTTGGCACTCCTAATTAAGATGCAGTGATACAAACGATACACGTTAAATAAATATCTGTACACATCGGATGCAATTGGCACGGTATAATGCGCCAGTGGCATATATGCCAGACAAGTTAAATGACCTTTACGAACATATTTAACATCCACAATTGAACTGTTACTTTTTCAAATGGTGTGTTCACGCGAACCATGTCACAACGACGTATCGTTCCAAATGCAGACTTAGGTTATGATACTAGTGTTATAAATAGTATATATTTTATGCAACCGGGAGGTTGGATTTTCTATATAACACGTCACTGTTTGTCGTTTCCAGTAAAAAAAACTAACATTGATTCATCTTGCGAACACATGTTAAAACATTTGAATGTATTTCAATAAACTCAGGAAAGCAAATTTATATTATTCAATCGATTTCTGAAAAATATACTTTTCATTTTAGTAACCTCTAACCTGGTCTACTGCAGATGCAGTCTGTTCTAGATTCCCTCTGATATCTTGGATGCCATTTCGTACAGAACAAATACATGTACCCGAATCACCCAATGGTAATGAGGGTATGTGTATGATGCGAGTTGACGTAGAAACAGTGCCAGCTAGGTCGATATGTGGATTCACCCCATAATATGTTTCGGTCAGTGCCGTAAAGGTGTACATGTCTGGCACTCCAGATGCCTCACAGGTCAGTACAAATAGCTGCCCTTCTTTTGAGTTTGTAGAAGATATGGATAGTTTGACATCCGGTGCGTCTTCAAAATTGAAAGAAACCGAATGTTTTCAGATAATATAATCATTGCAATACTTGCTAATTCTTTAAGAATATACAACATACTTCGACAAAGTCCTGGGCTTTTTGCAGGATTGTTTATAAAACATTTGAGGAGTTACGGTCCGTACAACTTGACTGCATGTATGTTCAAAGAAACAAGAGTGATCAATAATACTCAGATCCTCGTGGCGTAATGTTTTGCTGACATATTATATAAAATTTGAAATGTGACCACGGAGTCAACATTGCGGACATTTAATGCATATAGTTTACATTTAACCAGTAAATTGTGGATTTGACCTTTAGAGCCATTTGTCTTCATTGCATCACTTATAATATCATGGATAATATTGCTGCAAAGTAATATTAAATTTGAATCACTTTTTTTATTAAGATTAAAGTGTCCACAAGCTATTCGATTATACGATATTTGAACCCTAACTGTGATGAGGTCCAATTCAGAAGTGAATCTGTGGCGTTGCGTTCCGGTCCTCATGCAATGCATTATGGATTATATTGAATATTGAAACGTGGTTAAGACAAATTCATGACCCTAGTGCAATGTTTACCTCAAAGAAAATGGCAAAAACATACCTCATTTTAACTGTATAGTGTAACAACCAACATATGAGTTTATCAGTACAACAAGTTGCTGACAGTTACTCAACCAATAGGACAATCTACATATGATAACCGCCACAACACTCTGTTAACTTACATCTGATAATAATCATAGCAGGCGGCCTAATTCCGCCTAAATACGTTTACAACTTACGTCTGACCATGACCACAACACTCTCGTTTGTATCTGTGACTGAAGATCTTGTGTTCGTTGTAGTACATGTGTAACTGACAGCCTCATTTCTCTGGAGTTCCCAGTGACAGTGCAATATTGTTGCTGAATATAGCCCATCCGGACTTTGTCTACTAATACGTACACTTGTTTGGGAAACAGGTGGCAGTAAATATGATGTCATTCAGTAAATCTCCCTCATTCTTAGTGTAGTTTGTAGTAGACGGAGTCAGAATTTCCGACTTAGGGCCGTCTTATAAAACATATCAATGTAATGTATGAGTATGCTTTAATTATCAAAACATTGTCATCGTTAAATAGATTAAGTCAAATTGACACAAAGATATAACTTTGATATAGTACAAAAACTGGTAGTAATTATGTGTAAGTTGTACGCATACTTTGGTGTCTTTCTTACTACTTTACTTTGACAAATTGCGTTGGACCACTACGACACAATTCTGACAATTTACATCAGACCACAACATTCTGACAACTATATTCGATCAGTACCACAACATCTTTACAACATAATTTGGACCACTATCACATCGGTCTGACAGCTTATAAAGGTGCACTACCACAACAATCTGATAACCAGGGACGACTACCAAACCACTCTATTGCTGATCAGGACCACAACACGATAAAAACACATCTGACCACCACACCCTGTCAAGTTAGATCTTACAACTACCTAACCTACCACAACACCCCAAAACATATGAACATTTTATTATGCTAACCTTTCTGTACATCTGAATACATTCCATAATATTCTGACCAGCGATATCTGATCACAACCTCAAACTATGACAACTTTAATCTGACCACTTACTCATCATCCGAACAACACTATCACACACTATTCAAACCCACGTATACAAAATTACATCTTACCAACATATTCTGACAACGTAAATCTGATCACTTTATTCTGATAACTTACATCTTACCACCACCTGAACAGTTTCACTGCTAGCCGTGGCTGTGGTTTCTTGATTCCGTGCAGTACATGTGTAGCTGCCTCTCTCCGCCCTCTCTAGAGTCCCCAGTAAAAGTACAATGGTGTTGCTGACTAAAACTCCTGCGCCGGACAATGTCCATGTGTACGTACACTGCTCTGGATAACACGTTGCAGAGCAGTTGATGTCGTTCAATAATTATTCTTCTTTCTTCACGTAGCTTGCAGTAGGCGGGGTCACGATTATCGAGTTAGGGCCGTCTGAGGAATAAATTGCAGTTAACTTTAATTAACAGAACTTAACTATACCAGAAAATAGTAATTGCAGCCGGAAAATATAATCAGACAAAGAGCAGAAACAGTATATTTCTTTAAATGGTGACACTTTTCGCAATATACTACAGTGGTTCACACCTATAACACTCTGACAACATACATCCGACCGCTAGAACAACACACGGACGACTTATATATTATAATTACCATAATTCTCAACTGATCACTATCACACCAATAGAACAACTTAAACCTAACAATAACAATAACTAACTTCTATACAGGATATTTCATAATACATGTCCTTATTTTGTATGTCTTTTTTAAATAAATACATTGAATATATCAATACAAAATAATATTATTATTGTTCACAAAATACAAATGCTGTTTAAACATCAAACAAAAACGCTTTCAAAACACAAATACAATATCAACAAATGTTTAATCTAGAGTAAGTGTTCTACATGACGTTCTCTTTTCTTTATGATTATATCAAGTGTATGTTTTACATTGTTTGTCACATTCTTACACATGGCTCTGTCAATTGCCTTTATCTCTTTCTTTAATTTCAAGATTCAACTCGAAATATTTCCTGGAGTTGGAATATATACCACTCCTTTGAAGTAGCACCACAAAAACGTCAAGGAAGCGCAGGTCTGGTATGTGAAGAGCCCATGCATGTGGTTTCTTGAGTGAGAGTAATTTTTCATCAACTGTTCGTGATAACCAGTACAGAACTTCGCCTGCTGTGTACGGAGCTGCACCATCCTGCTGAATCACATTTCATTTATGTTTACACCTTTCATTTCTTCAAGGCCGGAATAAAGTCCCACTTCAAAAGAGCCAGGTATCGTTTCTTATTAACTGTCTCAGTATGAATGTCTTCAAAGACAAATATGACAACTACGCAGTAAATACTCAAAGCCTCCCAAACTGTAACTTGCCATGTTTTTTTTTTCTAGATGAACGTCAGGTTTGGTGTTGTCCCTACTGGTTTGCTTGTTACCTGGAGCATTAGGTAGGCATGTGCTTTATTTGAAAACTGATTTTTTTTTCAAGGATTTCAGCGTTTGAATTCATACAATGCTTTAATGAAAGGCGAATTGAAATATATATTTATTCTAACGCTTCATTATGGAAATCTTGTATTGCGTAAGCTTCAAGTCATATTCTATTGTTCTGTATACACTAGAAACACTTAAGGTAATGGAAATATCACCAAGGACACGTGTTACTGACTTGTGTAGTGTTTCGTCATTTGCTGTCTTCACTCGTTAAACTGTTTCAGAAATCTTGCCGATCGTTAAGGGCCTGGGATATTATGACTTCTGTCTTCAACTGACGCGGATTCTTGAAATCTTATTACAATTATCTGCTTTACATGCAATAACTCTAATTCGGGATGATTCTCATAGTATTGGTCACTTATTTCGGAGATTTACTTTGATCAATCTTTGAACTATTTCACAACATTGTTCTTTGGACGGTGCCATCTTCAAATACAATTTGTCTGGAAATGACGTCATAAAATTACGTCATGATGCGAACGCTTTTCCCGATATATTTTATAATTATTTTAAATTCGTTAAGCTTTCTAAATATACCAAATTTGTTAAAATATCTTCAAAACGTAAAACTTATTGTTATGGGAACCAATATAATGAGACACTCTTTATGAAAATTTACACAGACTCGTTTAATACCTTACATCTGACTCTTGCCGCAACACACTGACAACTTACATTTAACTACGACCAAAAGAGTCACATTTATAGTTGTGTTTATTGATCCAGGATTCCTTGCAGTACATGTGTAGCTGCCTTCATCTCCTCTCTGTAGGGTTCCCAGTGATAGTCTACCAGTGTTGCTGATTGGACTTTCTGCGCCTGACTTTGTCCATGTGTACGTACAATGGTCTGGATAACAGGTTGCAAAGCATGTGATGTCATTTAGGTATTCTCCCTCATTGCCTGTGTGTCTTGTAAGAGCCAGATTCAGAGTCACTGAGTCAGGACCGTCTGTGGAATAGATTATGTTATATTTCAATGTTATGCCTACCCATATGCTAAGTCAAATCTATTGCAAAAATATGCATCATTTGAGGACTTGTAACGGAATAATAATAATACATATTGTTTTAACGAGTATTGTCAAACATGTGAATTAAGTGGGACATATGTTATAAAAAATATTATGTCCAAATCATGTCAGATTGCTTGATATCATATGTCATTATTTGTTTTTAAAATAAAAGAACTATACTACTTGCATGTGCATTATCAAGATAATCGGTAAGAAGCAAACACATCTGTATATTGTATTTTAGGTCGTCCTGACAAAATGTGCTGAAGTCTTCTGCTTCCTTCTTGATCCGTTGTCCTACATGTAAACGTATAATTAGCGTCAGTTCTATTGACGTTTGCGTTTTTCCGGAGCTTGGTTCCAATGTGAATCGCTGTCCTGAGTGTACGACCTGTCCATCTTTTCACCACTGATAGGTCAAGCCAGCTGGTGATGTTGTGGAATTGCTGTTGCATATCAGAGCTACAGATTGTCCATCAAAGATTGTGATTGCACTGAGACTTATTGTAGGCCGAGTTGGCTGACAGAACGTATAGTCATGTTACTTTTGCTTTTATTTACGAAACGCGAAAAGCAAGATCTTCATACGGAAGACCAAGCTCGCGCAAAGCTCGACATCGCTTTTTCCGCCTATAGATTACGCGAGTACATGTACCTAATTACTTGTTATTGATTCATTTTCAATACCTAATGACTTTACAATCTATGTTCCGGAAGTGTCAACCGCGATCGGAACGATCGGATCCTTACGGTTGTGGAATTTTATGCATAGGTTCAGTGGTTCTGTAACAATAAACAACTCTACGCGCACCCGCTAAAAGGGAACCAAAGTATTGCATTTTATTGAACCCAAACAAATGCTAACGGAAAGCAAAAAGGTGTAAATAAAACGCGAATAAAAAAACGTCGTCTGTAATCACGTCGATACATCCATTTATTACCAACATATCAATTTATTATCTGCAAATCTTAATATGCAACTTAATAATTTTATAAGAAATTTTGTTGAAAAACAATGTTGCTGTAGTAAATAAGTATATACTTCAATATTTTTACATGGTAACTTGATAGTAAGCATTTTAAAAATATTGAAAAATTTGATATGTTATACCTATATATTAACTGCAATATAACAGTTAAAGTGTCAAAAATAGCGAAACAGTTATCAACTATTTTGACGAGTAAAGCAACAAGTGGCAGACTATTGGCATACTATTTTATTCTGATTACGTTCGGTGAAAGCTTGTAATAAAACCAAAATTCAATTCAGTGATAATATAGATCTAAGCCTACATCCCAAAATCAACTGTTTGATCTATGTTGAAACATAATTATTTATCACTTAACATATTAATACATGTTTACATATCCAGTGGAATTATTTCACTGTCAATTCTATCAATGTTTTCAAAGTTTTCTGCAACAAGGTATTATATATTACTTTAAAAATAACTCATCTTCCCAGTTGCAGCCACTCTCATCAATTCACAAAAATGGACAAGGTCGCATACATGACGCGATCTGAATACGTCACAACAGTCAAAAAAGTGTGTCGATTTTAATATCAATTCATTATTGTACAAGTTCTATGGCCACTTAAAAGCAACGTAGTCTGGACAATTAAGTTACAGCAGTGGTTAGCCGTTAAATACACTTTATTTAGTATTTATAATTCAAATTAAATAATCGGCTGTTACGTACCTAACCAGAGAATAAACCAGGGTTAAACCAAACTAACAAATATACCACCAGCGTTAAAATAATTGGCTGGTGGTATTTTGTAACTCATTGATCAAACTACTGATCAAAGTTTTAGTCACTAATCCAATTAAATATCCATGAAAAGTTCACATAAGCAAATATCCCCAGAGATTACAAATAACTATTGCATTATCAGTGCATAAAGTGTAATAGTGATATGATAGAACATTTATTATATTTTGTGTATCAAGATACATTTATTTTCTAAAGGAGTGGTATAACCCGTTGGGTAATGTACTGTTCAAACTCTAACGGTTTAACTTGTTAAAATATGTGCAACAGAACCATTTTATCAAATGGCGAATGTCGTCACAATAACATGGAAAAACAGCTTTTATTTATGTTTCTTACAAATTTGTCTAGAATCTATATGACATTAACATGTTAATAGGCATAAGGAGAAAAGACAAACTGTTTAAGGAAGACATAACACAATGTTTATATCATATCATATGTTGCATTTTACGCATTATGCGTTATTTCTTTATGGAGCTCCACAGTAATGTAATATTTCCATTACATCATACCATGAATATAAAGGTAATTATTTCACATTTATCAAATACATTGAGTAAATGATCTTTTACAAATTAATAATAAGAATAACCTTATTATAACTTATCGAGATGGACTAATTTATAAGACTTTTTTCCATTTGTATTTTAAACAATACACAATACGGTACTTCTGTGAAACTGTTAATTAAAATAAATGCATGTATTAATTATATGATGTTCACAGCACTATATAGTTGTTATCCGCCTTCTTGGAACATTGATAAAATACACTGTTTATTACTTAACTGATTGGATGTGTCATAAGAACTATTTATAATAATTAATACTTATGTATACATTCGTTGCATCCATTTTATTATAGACTCACGTCCAACAATTGACTCGTATATTGCAAACAAGGGCCGATGCGTGGCTTGCAAGGCCATATTGTAATTTGTATAGCATAAACCATACACATACGAGCTTTATAAGCTTACATCACACAAGCCATTTAGATTTCAAATATAGATTTGTTTGTTGCGACACAGAACAAAAAATCAGCCTAGGACTAATCAGGACTAGTCTATTACCTTAAATTATTTGATAAATATTAAAAAATAAAGGTGTATGTATTTTTAATTAAACTTTTCTTTTTTTTTCACTTTATTTAATTTTCAAAGACTTGAGCAGACACTAGAAACATTTATAACATATAAAGATATAAATGACACAATGAATTAAACACATACATATATTTACTGTCCAAATTATAACCAAACTCAATAAAAAGCAATACTTTATATATGCATCTACTGGTGGAATTATATTCCACACCCTCTCAATATACAGGTAATTACCCTATACAGTGTCAGTTACAATAAACTCGGTCTTGGGGCATCTAATTTGGAATATATGTAACATTTAACTTTGTTATCCTACCTATATTGTCATTATTTCATGAGTTGAGTTACTCTGCTTGACTTGGTTACCACATACATTGATAAGAACACCTATCAATTGATGATGATGATAATAATAATAATAATAATGATAATAATAATAATAATAATAATAATAATAATAATAATGATAATAATAATGATAATAATAATAATAATAATAATGTCTGTCTGTCTGTCTGTCTGTCTGTCTGTCTGTCTGTCTGTCTGTCTGTCTGTCTGTCTGTCTGTCTGTCTGTCTGTCTGTCTGTCTGTCTGTCTGTCTGTCTGTCTGTCTGTCTGTCTGTCTGTCTGTCTGTCTGTCTGTCTGTCTGTCTGTCTGTCTGTCTGTCTGTCTGTCTGTCTGTCTGTCTGTCTGTCTGTCTGTCTGTCTGTCTGTCTGTCTGTCTGTCTGTCTGTCTGTCTGTCTGTCTGTCTGTCTGTCTGTCTGTCTGTCTGTCTGTCTGTCTGTCTGTCTGTCTTCGATTACGTCAAACCCCGTTCAAGGACATAGACTGATCTATGCTAGTTACATCTTCGTAATCTTTAAACTATTGTTAATTGATGCGTATGCATTGTTTAATAATATAGCAATTTTTCATAAAATTTTCTTAAATTACAGATACTCAAAATGATGAATCTTACAAATAAAAGTTAATTATGTGAACAATAGTAATGATGATTATTATTATATATAAGATTGTTCGCCTTAAATATTTAATATTAATGATAATAAGCCAATAACTAACGTATTTCGAGAACAAGAACAATATATCATTTGAAAATCTGATTTGTTAACAACAGTCATAGTCGATACATATATATTTCTCTGTTTGAATAAGAGCGACACTTTAACGTGTGACAGTGTACTTTAGATTTCAGTCAGACACTCTCATGTCGGAAATCTTCATCCATTATTTACATTGTCATACAGTTTACAAATACGTTATGAAAAGCATTATTAACCACATCATCATTGTTGTTTTTTTGTGTGTTTTGTTTTGATTTTCTAATCGCAGTAATACTACTTTCAGCTATTTTTAACTTACCATTAGTTATCATTTTGATGCACATTACTCACTACTTATTACATACGTTTGTTTCATAAACGAATAGTGTCTTTGAATAATAGACTTGCTTTTATCTGTTATACCATTGCTGTATATGATAAAACTGGTTGTAGATACATTATTGTTATGTCGCAAGAACGAAATATAATGCTCACGTCTTTCTTTATGAAGCCAAATTGATTGTGTCTAAAGACTTGGAAAACATGTCCCTTGAACGGAGGATCAATTCTATGACAGAAGGATGGTAGTGTACTGATTTCACAATGAGGTACTTCTGACATAATAATTCATCCAAACTCTTTACAAACCTGTCGAATGCTTTGCTATGCAGTATGTAGCTTACATCGTATATAGCTTACGTGTGAGCCGTATACGTTGGTTGACAATGTATACAGATTAAGGTGCGCTATGATCGTTGCGTTTGACAACGTATACAGCTGACGTGAGCTATATACGTTGGATATAAAAATAATTATCCTTTTGAAAAATGTTGTTCACCTTGAGGTATAAAACTCACATGGTGTGTGCTACAGTATTCAATGTAATTGTGATTATACTTGATATTGTTCGCCATCACCAATACCATGATCGTCGTCGTTGCAGTAGTAGAAGTAGATCTCGCAGGAATAGCAAAAGCAGCAGAAGTAGCATTAGCTTTAGTTGCATAAGCAGTAGCAAATGCAGAGGCAGCAGCAGCAGCAGTAAATGTAGTAGAAGTCGGCAAAAAATCATTATTTAATAAAAATTACTCATTTTGTAAAGAATCTGCATTGACAAACACATAAAACCTAAAATTGATTTTTTTCAATGAAACATGGGCCTTATTTTGGTTAAAACAGAAAGCAAAAGCAGTAGCTGCAACAGTATCCTCTTTACAATCACAATAAACATCACACACATCAGCAGCGTTCTCAAAATTTGTGGTAAATACAAACACTACGTCAGGGCCTCTTTATCGCTCACCTGACTACACCTACATTAAGGGCCATCCAAAGAGCATCTGTGTTAAACTACCGGTACATTTAAATCTGCCCAGTAGTTTCGGAAACTAAGATTTTCGGTAGAATAATTAACCATATGATTTTTCTAATGAAAATTTACAGCGGTTTGAGGAATAACGAACAGTAGTAGTAGTAGTAATTGTAGTAGTAGTAATACCAGTAGTATTAGTAGAAGTAGTAGTAGTAGTAGTAGTAGTAGTAGTTATAACAATAGTAGCAGTAGTAGTATCAGTAGTAGTAGTAGTAGTTGTAGTAGTAGTAGTTATAACAATAGTAGTAGTAGTAGTATCAGTAGTAGTAGTAGTAATTGTAGTAGTAGTAGTAGTAGTAGTAATAATATTATTAGTAGTATGGCAGCAGAAGCAGCAACAGCAACAACGCAACTTCAAACATCAAAAACAATGATAATAACAACAACAGGTACAGGCATTCGCAACAGTGTGTTGATGACGACGATGAGAATGATTTTCATCATCATTTTGTATATGAGATATATACGGCGACATGCAGCATCTTGACATATAGAGCTGTATTCGTTGTAAGCTTTATACGGTTTTATGTTCAACGAATAGAGCTTACGCTAAAGCTGTATACGGCGAGAGCTATACACGGCCAAACAATGCTTGTTTGCAACTTTCGAAAATGCTTATTTAGGATGTATGGCAGCATATACCATGTTTTGTTAAGTTCAGTTTTAATACGCGCAGCTAAACAGGTATCAGGTAGAGCGGCCAAGTCACAGACTATTATTCTAAAATGACCACTATTCTATACTGTAAAAATACATTAAATTCAAACCAATTCTTCAAGTTAATGTGACCTAATATATATGTAAGAATATAAAACATTGCTTTACCATTTTTAAGGCCTATTCATTATTGTGATATGGTTCTTTACACCACAAACGATATTCAAAAGTATCCGAACAGGTGTAATACCATTCCTATTATTAAAAGATTTCGCCAATGTTTATGTTGCATCGTTAAAACAAAATTGTAGTGTATATCTGGTCTGTTTTATGACAAACTCGTGCATATTTCGTGAGTTAAGTAACGTTTAGTTGCATAAGCAAGTTTATGTTATAATAAGAAAATGAGTAATACAACAAGTTCAAACTTTATATGATAGTTGTACCAGAATTCCTCCTATAACTCAATAGTTTTTGCTGTGTATTTGTTTTCCTTTTGTAATGAGCACTTAGAGATATCAAATTAAAACAATTCAAAACAACTAGCTGCCTTAGCATTTAAGGTAACATAGCAATGTAAGTCAAATAACTGCTTTCCGACGTTCGTTGTTTGTTGTACCTTGACAATATCATATTGCTCCTTAAGTATGCATTGACCAAACTATCACTAGAATTCAAGGTTGATCTACGATAAATCATTTACAGCAAACACGTTTTATTCAATGAATACGACCAATACAGATCTTACAACAATCCATGCACCTGTATGCAACACATGCAAATGTATTCCATTTCAAATCAAAATAGTTATGCGTATGAGATTTAAATTAGCCCAGTACATATTGAAAGAGTAACTGGTTTCTTACCCGAAAATTAAGGTCCGATAAATACAATCCAGTAAACTACAAACATGCTTTTATTCTGAAAAAGATAATTTACTCGTACATGTAAATACAGATTTGTTGAACCTCGTTTAACTGTTCAAATATTGTCACTAAGCCTTTATCAGGATGCGTTAATTATCATTTTTATGAAAAGATATTAAACTACGATAGTACACGTTTTTGATAGTTTCGCAGAAGTCATACGAACCTTTATAAGGCATAATAGAGCGCACACGCATTGATGGACCATATTTTTCATACACCTGTAAATAAAGTAGCTTATTTACCGCAATATTAAGTGTGAGGAATGTTACTGGCCATGATTTCATCGCATATCCACAAACTGGATGCAATCACAAACTTCACAGAAAATTAAAAAAATTATATGGCTATGTTTTGTGAAGAATAACATATCAAGTTCACAGTTGTGAATAATGAGATAGTATTTTTCACATATTTGAATAAAAAATTGTGAAAAATATGGTCCTACAAATCTTCTTTTATTTTTCCTTATTTGTACGGTGTTGTGGTGTTTCTAATATGTATGACTAATTTTATTGTTTGACCATTGAGTAGTCCTTTGTGTTCAATAACTGGGATAATCACCATCTGTTTCATTTTGTATCATAATAGTGCATAGAGTGACGAATGTAAAATAATTCATTCGGTTAAATGTGTGAACACTACATCTGTTTCGACTCTCTCACTGGCCATTATTCAGTAAGTTTGTTAGTTTATGTCTAGAGTGTGTGTCATGAAACAAAGTAATACCTTTAAGATTTATATAATTTTGATGTCAGATTTCACCCAATACTCTAAAATTATAAATACTTTACCAAAATAAATTCGGTAACTAACATAAGCACTTTCTTGGAAAAACATAATCTTGCTGATAAACTTAACATGTCAAATTTGAGTATTGAGAGTTTAGATATTGTATCGAGAAAATTAAAAATACACAACAGAAAAACAAATGCTGCCTCACCGAACCATCGACCTCAAATGTATGTCACTTTCACTTTCACTGTGTTATTTCATGTTATATACTGTGTTGTGTTGTGCTTTATCTTGTGGTATCGTATGATCTGTACTTGTAGAACTAGTTATAACCATGCATTGGTATATATTGTTAGGCATATGTATGAAAGAGCAATCGGTTTCTGTATGTGTTTGCAACACTACCTTCAATAATCAGATCAATGCAAAGTCAAACCTGTTCCAACTCGTGCCTTTAATAACATTGTCAAACATAATAAAGACAGATCATCTTTTTTTAAAGACAGCAACATCATCATCACCATCATCATCGTCATAATCGTCATGATCATCATAATCATCGTCATCAAGTTTATTTACAACATGCTGTCCATCGTCTCAAACAGTGTTACAGTTACTGTAGTGAAAATCAGCATTGAACTTATACACTTTAATTCTTTATCATCATACAATAGTCACACAGTTTTCAGCTGCTCCAGACATAATATTTTTAAGGTTGAATATGCAATCTTAAAACAAAACTTAGTGGGTATAAATAATGGAAAAATAATAAGGGACTTTAGAAATCACAGTCAATTTGACAGAACATTCATGCTTGCTAATATGGAAAACCAAAATTTGATTAAATAAAACACAAGCCTTATAGACTCGAGGTAAATTGGGCGTAACATGTACATAACCAATATTTTAATGTTGCTTTTAAACACGATTTACAGTTCTTGAACAAAAAAGCAATACACGTATACAGCTTATGGAAGTAACGATAAACTTGCAAACAAAGTACGTCTTTTAACACATTTAGTTTTACATGTATAGTGATTTCTAAAAGAAAACATGTTGACTTTAATTTGGTTATTAGTCACAAACATTTCGCAAGTGTGGCAGTAGGTTCCCAACAAGTTGACGTCGGAAATTTGTTAATATTTAATATTTTTATCAACGTCTCGCAATGTGCTGTCATTTGATCGGATTTGATTGGTTTCTTACATGTAAACGGCGTGATTTACAGCTATTATGAACCCATATTTCCTGCAACAAAAACTTACTGTAAACGCTAAAGACCATTTAATGGTCACATGATAAATGCATACTATTTTCACAAAGCCGTTCTGCAGTTAAGCAAGCAGCTAATGGAGCTCCATGTTCTGTGTTAGGGCACCACTGAGGGCAGTCTTGTCACTGTTCGTTAGCAGCTCAGTCCGGTCTCCTTGTGTGCAGTACATTATTAACGAGTAAACCGGGAGTCTCTCCCATACGGCCATCGTCCACAGAATACTTGTTAGTTGTTAGTTGGGTACGGAGCATAGTGCAATATACACGAGACGCCCAGTTCCAGAGGCGACCCTGTGTCATTTTGTGCTCGGTGAGAAGAACCTACTAGTACACCGCACATCGGTTAAATGTCCAATTCGAAAGACGAGATTCTAGGTAAGGGTGTAGTGGGGGCTCGAACATGCGACCCCTGGGTTGTGAAACCAGTAAGTTAACACTAAACCACGGATCCTTTACAAATGCCCGGTCCCCCGCCAGCTATGCATTATATATATACGTTAAAATTATTAACGGATTTCATGATTTATAATAGGAAAAACACATTATCGACAGAAAAAATACGTGTCATGAAACTCGTTCTATTTTAGACTTCACTAATTATTTCCTGTGTATATCGCGTGTTGCCGTTTTGCTTGTCTTATGTGTATTATTAACAAAAGCATCACACTAAGGTTTCAATTAAATACTGATTCGCGCGCTTTGGAAGAAAAGCAATACGCAGTACAGAAGAATGTGCAGTCATATGATAAAATTCAACGTATTGATAGAAATATAGCCGTTTATCCTATAGCATTAGCCAATTGTTAGCTAACATACGTTTTCGACGAGGTTGACGTTCATATTACGATTAATTTTGACACATTTATCACCGTTTTAGTTAATTGATAGGCATTATCGAACTGGCAGCGAGTCGTTGTTCCTATCATGTATGTTTTACCAAAAATATAACATTAATAAACCGTTAAATGTTAAACAGTTCGTCCATAATACCCGGATTTTAAATGGGTATCATACATGTATGCAGTTGTACTAGTTTAATGGTGTTACAAGTACTTCTATATTTGTTGTTCTTAATTCGATAATCCGCATATTATTCGGAAAGTGCTTACTCACATACTGATTTGTTTTATATTGTATTCGCCTCCCATGTCACCACATAATATGTACTATTTTGTATTTTGGAAATACTAATGCATATACATGTAATTGTATGACACAATATCGTAAAATACGTGTTATTGTTTGGAGACTACATATTATTTGAGAGTCAAAATCAGAAAACATTATATGTCGCGTCGATAACATATACTACAGCCGGTAAAAATTTAAGTGAGAACCGTTATAGACATGGATTAATCGATGCAAGTAAATTAGACAATGTTAAGTACACACGTCTGCAGCGTGTCTATAAACAAAACATCACAGTTTTCCCTAATTTGTGTATAGTACGACAACATTGACACCTTGCTCGTGATACAAAATTTGGTCGGTATCTACGCTTACACTTTTCATCTGGACCGGTAGCCTAATGGTCGAGTGTTTGCCTACTGTCCAGAGACTATGATGTTCAAATAAGCATTTCAATCGTGCTTTTTTGCAGGGCTAAAAAAGGAAATCGACGTTTCAACTGTAATTGGTGTCCATTCTATGTGCAAATTTCAATGTGTTTAATGTGTATGATAAAACTTGGCTTTATTGCTATTTTTATGTTTTAATATTGTTCAATGTATTTGATGTTCAAATCAATAAGTGAAAATGCTCGCTAATAACCATTATACACAAATTAAAAAACAAAAACTCTGTTAAGACCAAGAACGGATTCGAACCCGCAATCACACGATCCGAAAGCTACTGCCTTAACCTCTCGACCATTTAATTATACGTCTCGAACTGTACGCTAAAGTAATGTGAACTCACATTTCGTATTTTAAACTCTAACGAGCGATCGTCTGTTTACATGTTTCCGATAAAATGTTACGAAAACGAACGGAATATGCATGAGTGCCAGGTCAATGTTGTCGGACTATAATCTGTTTTTTTCTGAATGGTCTAAACATGAATAATTTCACGGTTGTTGAATGCGTTATATATATATCCTATATCACCATTCGTGAATTTCCGATAGCGTGCCTCGCGTATAGGGTAGAAAATACTATGTGTGATGTATGTTATTTAAAGCGGGGTCATCAACAGAATAGTAATTACTACCTATAAAATATTGCAGAGCGAATAGCTCGTCAAATCAACCTAGCTTTATTAAATATAATATTATTAAATGTTAAATTGCATGTTTTTTAGGAAACATATTATTTTATATTTACACATATTTTTTCAATGTTTGATATTGATCATTTTGTTAATGTGCATTAAAATAAATAACTAATAACATAATTTAAACACAAATAACATAACACTTTATAAAGAATATCAGACAAGCGCTTCTTCGTTTTCATCTGCCGTGCTCGCCTCTGTGGTGTTTTTTCACATCATTTTATTCGTGAAAATCATGATTAACAATAAGCAATCATGTTGAAACAATGAACAATGATGAAAGCAAATTGCGGTTAATAAAGAAATAAAAAACATACGTCTATGGGGTTCGAATCCGGACCGCTCGGTTAGCAACAGATTTACTTCGTTTTAAACCGCTCAGCAAGTCCGACTGATGTTCAGTGCAGAATTGCTTATGTTATTTGTCATGTATTTATATTCATCCCGATACCCCTAAATACGACGGAAAACTGTGACAAAAGTCATATTCTAGAAATAACAATAATTAACCACCGTGAAATTATTTATATTTGGACATTTCAGAAAAATCGGACTATAAACGGTTTAGCCCCTCATTATCAACAAAATTTAAACCGACTCATGAATATACCGTTTATTTTCGTAGATCTATTTTAAGCAACTAACCCAGAAAAGAGACTCAGACATGAATATGTATAGGCCTTTCCGAAGAGTAGGTTACTTCCCTTGCGTAATCACGAGTGATGTCTCCTGTTCACTTCCGGCGACTTTTATTGATTATAAAGCGGGATAAGCGTATTCGTATTTACAGAAAAAATATAATATATTTGATTTTCAATCGATGTAGTAAAAATGAATTCACAAAAATATCAACATATGTATATAATATACATCATTTACTTCTTTATCAATTGAATTTAATAATTATTTTAATTCTTATCGATATCGTCCAATCCTATAAGATTGAAGTACAAAATACATTGTACGTTTAACGGTAATTATGCAAAAAAAAAACTGCAACACACAAATAGCGATTTGAGTATCTAAACAACTCATGCCTTCTTTCTGTATTAAGTTTGCATTATTAAATAAAATAAATAAATTAAGCCGTTTTTAGTAACTTGATTTTGATAAGTAACTCTAAGCTAACATTCTTCTGGTGACTAAAATTACGAAAAAAAGGTATCATCACAGAAAGTTAGGGCGTAATTCTGATGTTGTTTACTTCAACTTGTTAGTTTAATTCCATACTGATTTGTGTTTTTCTTTAAAGATATTTTCGTTGCATATATTATTGTCGTATGCTAAATATTATACGGGGCTTGAATATGCTTCGTTATAATCTTGAAATATAATGTAACAAAACAACTTTTTAATAACCGTTAACACAATATTACAATAACTTAAGATGTTATAGTTGATGTTGTATTAAAGTTATTATTTCTTAAGTTCTGTCGGATCTTGGTAAACAAACACAATTGTATTCTCGTAGCAGCTAATTCCCGTATTTTTTAGAAAAAAAATCACGATGAGCTCTGAAATGTTCACCACCTTGCAATTCTTCATAATTTAAAATTAAATGCTGTGCTATATTATTTCACTCTTTAATTTTAACAATTTATGTTAATTCGGAAGTTTGTAATGTCTTTAATTATGTTCTGTTTAATAAGTAGGCGAAATTTCATAGGGAGATGGGCGAAGAACAACGGAGACAACACCATTTTAAAATGTGATATGAATTTTAATTTGAGACGCAAACAATGGAGACGAAGTGTGACATGTTAGTTGTCTCTGCATGTAGATTAAATCCTCACTACGTAACAGTTGATACTGTAATGCCGTGGTGAGTATGCGACGTTTGTTTGCGTGATGTTTTGGGTTCGAATCCCATAACAGGCACATTTAATTTATTCAATTTATATTTTTATTTTAATATATTTAATTGATCATTTTCCTGACGTCATGACAGGGAATCTAATCATCAACCTAGATTCTGATACAGAAGAAAGCTGCATCGATATTGCGAGCGAAACAGAGTCTTTGTGAATGCATGTTTATGTATATACCATAATGAAACTAAGAGAAATAAATAAAATAAACTAAAAATAATGAAGAAATGTCATGATTATAAGTGATGTTGAAGTAATGAAGTAAAAGAAAATAACAAAAAAGAAAGATTTTGTCAGGATTCGAACCACAGTCATTGTGATTCAAAGTATAAAACAGTATCTACCGCGCTATACTTCCCGACACTTGTTGATGGGGGCGATTGATATATGACTAAATAATCAGTGCTTTACACGCTAGATAAACGTAAAACCTATATAAATAAAACAGCTGAGCGCTACCGCAGATTGAGTGCAAGGTCAATACAATCGTACAATACCCATACAATTTCAAACGACGATTGAAAAACTATAGGGCAAAGAAAACTACTACGGTGATTTTTCTTCCTTTATAAACACAGTTATTGCATCTTGTTCAGTGTGTATCAACGAATTCCATTAGAATCGAAGGAATGAAATCGTTAGTAAACCGGAAAAGTATTGATTCAATCTAATACAGTTAAATAAAATTAATGTTTCCTCGCTTAGTGTATAATCCTTTCGTAAAACATTTTTATTCATAATAGTTTTGTTGTATGTTAAATGCATTAAAAATACTTAATTGAACTTAATAAGCTTTGGGCACATACGGAAAAAATTGTGTTTAAAATGACATTATCATTTTCTTTTTAAGATATACACTTAGAAGCGAACAAAACTTAGTATTTAATGAAACACTTTTAACGCGTGATATTTTAATAAAGTTAAAACAAATTGTATTTATACCGCGCATAGTGCAAATAATTGCCTAGATGATAAATAATCGTTTTATTTAACTATGCAACCAATGTATTACTCATTGCTATCATATTTGTATGATCATGTTACAGGTTAATATAAAATCTAAGCGGGTGAGGTATACATAATGGAAGCGAGGACCGTTCCAATAACTTAAATGTGAATATTAATTCCTGTGTGCACATGCTGTTCAAATTGCCCTACATAATGAATTAGTATAGTTTGCCAATGCTACTACAAGTGTAGTGTTTTGAACACCTTATACGGAAATTTATAACTTGGCTCACGATCTTAAGTATGGAACGAGGAAGACTTCCTTGTAGATATACATGTGCACTGTAGACATGTCAAAAGCGTTTTACTAGATCTATAAGCTAAACACACACTTACATAAACATTAAAATGCATTTGAAGAGTTTGGCTAAAGCAACGATCGCCTTAACGTTGGTTTTATTTACAACCGTATACTATATATTTTCAATGTACGATTTGATCAATTGGAATAGCGAACTATTTAATGGGAATTACTAAAGATCATGTGTATTTCATCTTAACACGAAGCAAGTGACAAACATGTTGAAACGCGTACTTATACAATGGTGACTTCGATGGTATGAAATTACAAACACGCAGCATATTTCATAGGCAATTGGCCACTTGTCTTAAATAAAGGAACAGCGGATGTTAATAAGGGTTTCCATCCCGGTGAAGTCTCTGGAGTTTCATTGTTCCTATATTCTGTCATCAGTCCCACTAAAGTGTTCCGTTCCGCATCAGCCGTTTCGATTCACAAATGATAACATTTCGATGGTTATCTCCATCTGAAAAGAGTCTACAACTTGTTTTTATAGCGCGTATGAACGAGCTAAATGCGGGAATCGAAAATATAACGTATTGACATAGTGTATAATATATTTACGTCGACTACGATGGGTTAGTTGTAGTTTTTGCCCTAGTATTTATTTCCACGTGTCCTTCGTTTGTAACATAAATATTACTTAGTGGCGTGTCATTTTGTGTCTTCATACCACTTACATTATATAAGACACAAATCGATGTCCATGGACGATATACTGTGTCGCAGATAGGACCAATTGGACATATTTTGTATATTAGTTTTGATCTTGATTAGCATTGCATTTTGCATAATCGCATTTTACCGTGAATAAATAAGGAAATAGGAATAGAACGGGCGACCGGATCTGTTCATATTACATCGTCCTTAATAAAAATAGCATTCAGGAATAACAACCTCACTACGTAGCGCGGGGACTTCAGTGTTAATAATGTATTAAGGACACCGTGAATAATTGGAAATTAAGGATGTCAAATTTACATTGCTACAACTTTTCCCATGAAAAAACTCTTCGCTAAAGTATATTTAAATAAAATATGTTTTTAAAATCGGCAGCTGAAATGTTATCAAACTTGAAATGGAACCTCCATTGAGGTTGATAAAATATAATCCGGTAACGCATGTAAATGCATCTTAAACACCTACATGTATATTTGTAGGTATGCTGTTTGTGTCGATAGCTGAATATATATTTGTATACGCCGATTGGTAATATGCACTATTGTTGCATGTTCGTAATAGAAGTTGCCTAAAAGAAACTGTTAAACATATAGTGGTGTGATATAAAATCCCTCGGCTTCCTATAAAAATGACTGTTTCCACGTTGTTTAAGAAACCAACCAATCAACGGGCAAGCTAAAACATCCATTTCAATATCGTGTACCAGGTGTAATATACCCAACTAAACAATGAGTTTGTATTGCAATTATTTGACCTTAAGCTTAAATTGTTTTTTTTTTTTTTTTTTTTTTTTTTTTTTTTTTTTTTTTTTTTTTTTTATTCAGAAACGATTTTACTACAGGTACAGATCGACAATTGAAAAAAAAGAAAAATGTAGATTGAAGAAGGTTAACAAAGGATAGGGCAAATTATTATGAATATAAATCTTTGAAATATACAGATTTTAAAAACATTTTAGAAAAAAAAACAACAACAACAAAAAAAAAAAAAAAAACAACAACAAAAAAGAACAAAAAAACAACAAAACACGGTATTTCAGGACTTATATAATCACATACGAGCATCACTTACATATACAAGTTGTACTAAGAATACATGACAAACGTGCAACTAGGACATTGGCATTTGAGCATAGGATGTATTTTCTTTCAGAGAGCTGGTGGTGCATAACGTCAATAGCGTGTCAGGTTGGACAGTTAGCTATTTAGGTAATTCTTTAAAACCTTACGAAATTTACGCCAACTTTCACAGAAGTATATTTCAGAAAGATATTGTATTAAAAATAAAAGATTATTGTTAAGGAGAGATAGATAATTTTCAATGTATTAATAATGGGAGTAAGGCTAATGTTTAACTTTTGGAGGAACTATAACAAAAATAAAGACACCAACAAACATCTGTCATTAGTTAAAGTGTCTTACGTAAATTAGTGCCCCGATCTACGAGCAAGATATGGTATTTTATCCAACACATATTTCCATTTTGATTCGAAATCATTGATTCTGTCTGCTAAAAGTGCGGCATTCCATTGATGCTCGTATTTATATGTTAAGTAATTTTTTGCACCTTCAACAGATTGTTTTTTAATACCAAATGTAATAATCTGAATATGTTGAATGGACTTTAAATAAGAACTACACCAAGTTTTAATAATAGTTTATTTAATATGTGCTTTATAAATAAGAAAATGTGACTACATGTATATCTTTATGCGTGCATAATACTTGAAAACAAAAATACAGTAACGCTCCTTTTGCAAAATAATAACGCAAATTAATATACAGAGCAAGTGCACTGAACAAAATTTCTAATTGGTCACCCTACATATTTGTATTATTTGAAAACGGCGGAAGATAAAATTATGAAATTGTTTGTTGTTATTTATTATTTCACACTGTATCGCCCATCATTCCTCAGATAAGGATATCCTGGATGAAACCATTAATCCGTAACGGGAGGTTAAATTGAGGTTTTTAATACCAGGAAACTCGTAAGCTAGATTTGTCCCTTGCTCTTGTAGATATTTGTAATGTGCGACTATATTCGGAGCCGAAATTGTTTTTACAAAATATAGCACGAATGACAATACAAGAGCATGGTCGGGCAGTTGGAATGCTAGAGGCAGGCAAGACTAACCAGGGCCGACTGAGCTAATTTTCTGTTTGTTGATTAGACACAAGTGACTTTAGGTGGTGCTGACCATGGTGTCTGTATTTACCGTAGTCGGGATGAAAACAAACTATGACTTATTGTGTCCTTGAAGCCAATCGTTACGGCGAAGTCATAAAATGAGATACCGCAAATTAAATAAAACATTCAGCGATACATTTCTTCCAAGAGAGCACGATGCAAATTGATTTAAACACAATGCAGCCATACAAGATATTGAAGTATTGTGACTTTTCACAGGATGGTTGGTTGGCATAAACTGTTGTTAAATTTAAACTGTTTGTTAGAATGGACTGACATTTTGCAGAACCTTCATCAATACAATGTTGTTGAAAATTGCATTTACGCTGATGAACTATTCATTTTTATTTTCGAGATATTTCAATAAAATATCAATGACCAATTATAAATTGTATTCAGTGTATATCATATATGAATATATTGCAATTGGTTAAAAAACACGTCGATACAAGTGCATGGTACATTTACATTTTGAATGACAAACACCGAGTTTTAACACGGAGAATACTACATAATACCATTCAGAACTGTATACAGTGAGCTTCGATATGAAATTGAAAGCAAGCAACAATGCAATGTCCGACTAAATTCCGACGAACTATACATGTGTACGCTCTCAGTGAAAACATGTTGAATCATGACTGGTATCACTTTCAGTGGAAACCAAAACAAATCTTTTCTCGTTACTCAAGAACTGAAATTATATAACCTGATAGCGTTCGGTATTTCAGGATATACGTTCGCCAACGTCCTGTCTCTAAATGTGTGCATTTATGGACATACATTGTGTTAGATTTGGAACAATATACTTTATGATCGCTGAACATTATCATTTAATAAACGTCTCAATATAAATAAATAGTGAATTCATTCAGTGGCATCTTAATCCATTGCATGCAAAGGTACTAGCATTGCAAAAATACATATAGCTAAAAATATATGACCAAAATTTAAAAATAAAGATTCAAAATATGTAAATAGAATCTAGCTTTTAACTGAATTGATGAATAATTTCTTCTTCTAACTTTTTTACAAGGTGACGGGGATTCGATATATATAATATATATATATATTACAACAATACCAATGGTGATACATCAAAAGCGCAATAATACCATGAATGAAAGATACATAAATCGACGAGACTGGAATACTAAGCCTTTCCAAATGTTGTATTCACATATACAGCTTTTCCTGCAAAACATAAATATCGTGCATTTATAAAATATAGTGTATTGGTGTTTTCGTATTGGACATATGAGCACTTTAATGCAGGCAATTTAGTTATTTTAATAATATACATATATTTATAATATATACCTGAATATAAATGTACATCAGTATTCTCATACACACGTGTACCATCTTTGACCGGCTGACGCCCTAATTCGGAGTACAGATGCTTACCGCTGTGTATGAAACATATCATTCGATAAACACAAATTAACTGGAAGATTCTCTATTATGGCATTTTAACTTGGAATATGTATACTATTTAAGTACTCAATATCAAGGGAAGTAATGCTTTGAAGTAATGGTATTTTTGTTGTTACCTTTGAAGTCCATCTGAAATGAGAAAACAACGCAACGTTAAGTTGATAAAAAGATGCATGTATTAAAATCAAATATTAATTTTAACAAGTTTTTATGTATCGCATACAAAGTGAGTAAAGTTAATAATCTCGAATACAATAACAAAGATAATATACATACATATATTCAAATATTCTGAATATTATACTACATATATGTGCATGCAAGTTAGATGAATTCTTTCGAATTATTGGGTCATCAATTTGATTTTGATTTTCTTGCAGAGCGTTAACAGTTTATGTACGTTTATGTACGTCGGGTATTTTATACACGTGAAGATCGTTTGTGTTGAGATATAAAGAGCAGTGCATAGGTCGTCATTGCAGGAAGCGACTGGAGTACAAAAGGTATGTATAACTTACCTAAACTATCGTATGCATTGCTAGTCTGTTCATTGTCATAACCACCATTGTTTATGTCAGGTCCATTGTGTCTGTAAACAGACATCAAGATATATATAATACAATCGATATGTTACAAGCAAAATAATAGGGTGTACGTCATCAATTGACTAGAATTTATAAATATTATGTTGATTTCGTATTTCTGTAAGCGTTTGCAAAAAAATACTTCTGATTTTAAATGACGCATTCCCTACTAATAATGCTGCTAGTGCTTAATATATGTTGTCGTTAAAATAACTCATTTAAATATGTTTAAATTATACGATATATCCGCGGTAAATACGTACCGAATATCGTTAGAATTTTCAAGGGAGTCATATTCTCCTACAATATTAAAAACACATACTATAATGTAAACGGCTTGAATGCACAATATTCATCGGTTTCAGCGTATGTCAATGTTAAATAAAACTTGTTTTATTCAAGCAGTATCCACATATATCTTATATCATACCATTGTTTGTCGCTGCAACAGCGGGTTTCTCATACAAAGCTTGATTCTGAAATAAGTATGCAGAATATTGTTAATAAGGCAGTCTTGTAGAGTTATGTAACCCCTTGTTTTAATTATACAGGTTTCCTTACCTCGCTGCGAACGCATTTACATATAATTTCGTATCTTCTGAACCCAACAGCAACCAGCAAGATGAGTAGTATTCCCACCAGTCCGCCAACAATGCCTCCTGCAATCGCCCCTGTACCTATATCTGCAAAACTTTTTTAATTATGTATTTATTTATTTATTTATTTATTTATTTATTTATTTATTTATGTATTTATTTATTTATTTATTTATTTATTTATTTATTTATTTATTTATTTATTTATTTATTCATTCATTCATTCATTCATTCATTCATTCATTCATTCATTCATTCATTCATTCATTCATTTATTTATTTATTTATTTATTTATTTATTTATTTATTTATTTATTTATTTATTGTTCTTGTTTCTTTGTTTGTTTTTTTGTTTAAAATGTAAAGAAAAAAATACTTGGAAAAAAGTATGTTTAACACAGTTCTTGTCTGGTAAGTTAGTTAGTAAGTTAGTTAGATAGTTAGATAGTTAGTGAGTCAGTTAGTCAGTCCGTCAGTTAGTTAGTTAGCCAGTAAGTTAGTCAGTCGGTCGTTCGGTCGGTCCGTCAATCAGTCAGTCAGATAGTTTATTTATTGTTACGTATTTTCAATAAAGTTACCTTCATCAGATATTGATGTTGTAAATGTGATATTATCCGTGTTCTTTGAAGACCCAATTACATTATGAGAGAACATGAACGCCTGATATTCAGTCCCTGGAGTCAGGCCAGTTATTGTGAAGTTCACTCCTTTTGCTCCTATATCATTAACGGTATTCTCCAACCAGGTTCCCACTGACTGCTTCTTATACAGTATGTGGAAAATCTGTTGTGGACCACCATTGAATCCTGGAGTCCAGACCACTGTGACTCCGGTATGTGTAACCGTACTTACAAGGGCACGAAACTCTGTGGGCATGTTGGGTCGATCTGAAATTATATTTGTTTTTTAATCAATTTAAGGTTAGTAAAAATGTAGGTCATTTAAGCTCTAAAAGGAGTTAGAAAACAACATATGTTTGTATGTTTGTTGTTACACTTTTTATAAAAACATACGTCTCCCCACACACACACCCATAACTCCGCCCAAAAGCCACCAAAAACGACATTCCAAAGACATGCACAACCGCACTTGGTAATGATCAATCCAGTGAAGTTTTGTCAAATTCCAGCAAGTGGTTACGGAACAGAGCACAGACAAGGTCTGTTATGTCAACAACATCAAAAGGCCATAACTCTGCCAAAATTCGGCCGCCGATGACATGCGAAACTAGAATTTGTATTGATAAATCCTGTTAAGTTTTGTCAAAATTTGACCACGGATATCAGATAACAAAGTTCTATTATGTAACAAAATTCAAAGGGCCATAACTCTGCCAAACATCAGCCGACGACGATATGCAGATGCTATGCACAAGTAGACTTTTTTTTTTTTTTTTTTTTTTTTTTTCCGTTCTATATGTTTTATTTTCCTCGTCAATAGGTGTGTGAGGGTCGAGGGCATCCCCCTCCACACCGTACATCATGCGTATTTATTAGAATTCAGCATGTATAACATAGAATATTACATTGTAGACAAGTGCTCACAAGTACATAATAGGAAAAAATCATAATTGCGTAAATAGCAATATCCAAAATGATACATATTGAACTTATCAATATACAGAATGGATAAACTATGTAAATCACATTATTTACCGAAACAGACTTAACAAAATATCCCATTCTTTATTTGTAGTTATTGAGTTAGAATCTAAATTGCAGAAGTTCATTTCCTTCAAAATATGATACTGGATAGAGAAATATGATTTTGCCGCGATAATGGTAGGTAATGTTTGATTCATTTTACAATTATAAATAAACCTTTTAGTAAGAAGGAATGTAAGATTAAGAGGACCACTTGAGTTTTTATGTCCTAACATAAACGAAGGCGCATTTATGAAGTCAGCGAATACCTCAAAACCTTCAAACAAATCAGCAATACATTTTTTATTATGTTTACATTCCCAAAAAATGTGCTCAATTGTTTCCGGCATTTTATGACAGAAAGAGCATTCAGCTGACGATTTATAATTGATTGTATACAAAAAATAATTGGTACCAATAATTCGGTGTGTGATTCTATACTGAAACCACTGTAGAGTAGAATCTTTGGTTATACAAAATGGCATTCTAAAAATATGGTTCCAGTCTTTTAATTCAATATTTTCAAAAATGCTCGTCCATTTTGACATACAGATTGGTAAAGTTTTATTTGTTTTAACAATATTGTACATGGGTTGAGTACCTTTTGGATATTTTAAAATGGATATCACTTGAAGGGGAACAAAAGGCTTAACAAAGTCAAGATAGTTAAAATCTGCAATCGTGTTCATAGCAGATGTTTCGTCAAACAAACCATTTTTCTTCAAGTATTTAGTTATGACATTAGTAATACCTATATAATGCAAGTAGTTTGGATAGAAATTATATCTGTTACACAGTTCTTCATAACCATAAAATTCTAACCTATCGTATTTCTTCATCAAATCGCCAATAAAATGCACGCCATTTTCAAACCATGTTTTGAGGAAAACACTTTTATTACCAATTATTATATCAGAATTATAGAATATTGGGGTTTGTAATATATATTTTATATTTAATGATTCTGCTTTGCGGAAATAAACAATCGATTTTAAAGTGTCCTTCCAAAAAGCATTGTCCGTTCTATTTATAAGGTTTTCAGGATAATGAACACCACAGTTGTACAATTTTTGGGTGTCTATAGTCATTTTTACAATATTGATCCATTTACCATTTCCTGTGATGATCCTTCGGATCCAAGAACATTTCAGTGCAATTATAAATGAAAAAATGTCGACCATAGTAAGACCTCCTTCAGTATATTCTTTAATAAGTACATTTTTGTTAATTTTTGAACTTCCATTCCACACAAAGTTAAAAAAAAGATCATTTAGCTCTTCCAATATTTTATATGGTGGATTGGGAAGTGAAACAAACAAATGATTAAGCACTGGCAAAGCAATCGTTTTTAATATTTGTATCCTTCCAATTGGCGTTAATATCCTTCTGGACCAATTTTTAAGCAGCGTTCTAATTCTGGACAATTTATCCTTATAATTAAGATCAATCATCTTGTCAAGATCGACGTGAAATGTTAAACCAAGCATATCAAAAGTATGTTGGTTCCATTTTAACATCCATCTAGTTTTTATGCTTTCGGAACTGAATTTATGCTTCCCTATCCAAACTATTTTGGTTTTGTCAAAATTTACCTTTAAGCCAGAACATAATGTGAAATACGACAATTCATCTAAGGTTTCATTAAGGGATTCTGCAGAGCCATCCAAGAGTATAGACGTATCATCAGCAAATTGCGATAACTTGTATTCAGTATTATTGATTTTGATTCCTTTGATTTTTGGATTAGCCCTGAGTTTAAGTGACAAAATTTCAGCACACAAAATAAAAATATAACAACTGAGGGTATCACCCTGACGACAACCACGTTGTATTTGAAAAAACTCAGATAAGAACCCACACTGCATTACTGCTGATATACCATCCTTATATAAAACATTAAACCAATTTTTAATATCAGTACCGAAATTAAAAAGGGAGAGTGTTTTGTTTACAAACCTCCATGACAAGGAATCAAAAGCCTTTTCAAAATCTATAAGCAGCAGAAGTCCGGGAATATTATTTTCCTCAGTGTATTTCAAAATGTCGTAGATTAGCCTAGTGTTTTCTCCTATGAACCTGCCATTGATAAAACCAGTTTGATCATTGTTTATAAGTTTATTCATATATTTTTTCAATCTATTAGCAATACTTCCCGAACCAATTTTATATACAGTGTTTAACAGTGTAATTGGTCGCCAGTTTTTTAAAGATTGTCTGGGTTTATCACCCTTAGGTATGCAAGTAATTATCCCTTGTCTTTGGGTTATAGACAAATTGCCGCTTTTAAATGCGTGATTTAAAGCTCTACAAACAAAAGTACCTAATTTAGGCCAAAAAACTTTGAAAAAATCACCAGTAAAACCTGACGACCCAGGGCTTTTGTTGTTTGCCATGTTTTTTAAGACAACAGAGGCCTCACTTAGTGTTATTGGCCCTTCTAATTGTTTTGACTCTTCATGTGATAGTTTAGGTATGTCAATATCTGCTATAAAACTATTAAAATCATCATCAATGTTGGTATTATCATTGTTTTGATACAATGTTTTATAAAACTAAGCGGTTTCTTTTAAGATATCAACCTGCTTATCTAAAACAAGTCCGTCATCAGTTGTTAGGCTTGTGATAGTTTTTGTTGTATAGTTATATTTTTCGAGGTTGCACAAAAATTTTGATGGTTTTTCTCCAAATTGTATCCATTCGGCTCGCGATCTTATTATAGCTCCTTTTAATTTCTCTTCTTGTATTTTCATAAGTTCATCTTTTAATTCAAGCATAATTTGCAGGTCACTCTCGGTCAACAATTCCTCGTGTTGTTTAATTTCAACTTTTAATTGGTTTTCGCGCTTGTTACGCGATTTTGTTTTATTCGAACTATATGAAATAGCTTTACCTCTTATTTCCATTAAAACTGTATCTAAAAAAAGTTGGTCGTTTATTAAAAACTGTATGTCTTGGTCCGGTATTGTATCAATATTATCTTTATTGTACACAGGTAACATATATTGTTTTTTGATTTCGGTAATTGTATCATTTATTGTGTTAATGTAATTGATGTCACTTAGAAGCATGTTATTATGTTTCCACAGACCCTTTCCGTGTTTAAAATCAGTGAATTTTAATGTCAAAGTTACAATCGAATGATCAGATTGGTAACTGGGCAATATATTATTGTCATGAACAAATGGTGACAAAAATGACGATAATAGATAAAAATCAAGCCGGGCTTGTTGTATTGGATTGGTTCTTCTCCATGTATATCGTTTAAAGTTAGGATATAATATCCTAAAAGGATCCGTTAGATCACGATCTTCAATATTTGTCAATATACAATCTCTTGCATTTTTATTATTTATTGATTTGTAGTTATTATAATCCAGATTCGGGTCAAGAACCAAATTAAAGTCGCCACAAATTAAGTAGGAGTCATTCCCAATAGTGTCAATAATATAAAAAACATTTGTGAAAAATTCGGGACTATCAGAGTTCGGTCCGTATAAAGAGGCAAGAGTAAGTCTTGTTTCACCAATATTTACATCTAAAATAATATAGTTACCAAATTGGTCGTAGTGTACATTACGTATTTTGTACTCAAGTTCTTTCGACAAGAGTATTGCTACACCGCGCGAATTAGAAGAGCCATAAGTTAGGAAACACTCTGATCCCCATTCGGAGTAAATAGTTTTAATTTGTTCGTTAATAAAATGTGTATCTTGAAGGCAGTAAATATCACATTTTGTTTCTTTCAAATATTGAAAAACTTGTAATCGCTTCTTTTTCCCCTGAATGCCTCTGCAGTTGACTGATAAAATTTTAAGCTCACACATAGATAAGCAAATTAAAAAACATAATAAAAAGTAGTACTTGTATGCATAGTGTCAACATAACATTATCTTGTAATACAGAACGGAAAAAATACAAGCGAATAAGAGAAAAAACAAACATGAAAAAGTAAGTGAACATCTTTGAAGGCAGTTAACAAGGATTTCATCATATGTTGATATCTTGCAATGTTAGATATTGACAGGAGCAACGCTATATATAACTCAGATTGTTACAGAAAAAGTTTCTATGATATATTATACATACATAAGTTATTGTACATATCATTTGTTTAAAAAATTTAATATGTTAACAATTAAATATGTTAAAAATTACAGTCGATATGAGCATGATTGTTTGATTTACAGTTATCAGCAATAAGAAATATACACTAGTGCAATTTCCATGCAATCACGTATTTTTTAATACTAGTTTTATCCATTCATTATAAGTTTACATTTATTTAAAATGAAAAATGTAAGTAGATGTTTAGTGTACAATAACGTTAACAATTGTTGTTGTTTTTTTTTTTTTTTTTGTTTTTTTTTTAAATTTAGAAGCTATTTAAAGCGTTTTAATAGGTGTCGCATAAGATAGGATGAAAGAAATCTTCACACAGCTTTACCTTATTCAACATATAGCGGTTGGGGATTATCATTATTTCATACAATATGCAAAGCAAATAAAATATGCAAAAAATACAATCTACAATAGACCGTGCTAATGATGTTTTAACAGGCCACTATTCAAGTGGCTTTAATGTATGAACGATGAAAAATCATACGGTTTATTGTAAAAGTATCGATATGACTACCTATATTTGCGTTTGATAGAGTTTAGACAACACAAGATAATTAAGCGAATAGATAATTCTACACCAGAAATTGCAAGTTCATACATACATGCGTACGTACAATTAAAGAAATGATTTAATATAGAGACAATATGCGAATAGAAACACACTTCAACAGGCAAAAACCATACACAGACACGACCGTATACCAGATCGCAAACAATGTCAAAAGATGATACACATTTTCATGAAGTTAACATAAACTACACTCTTCCATATAACCCGGTCCAGATACACTGATTTAAGTTACAACCAACTAAATTGAGACGAGAAGAGTTATTAAGATTAATTTAATTGTTTCAGTGCAACCCATACCATACATCTTTTTAAGACAAAAAGATGCATCAAGGCCACTGTTGATGATTTACATTTCCAACCAGGAGAGGCCTTTTTAAGGCGAAAGCGAAAGAAAAAGGGTCCTCTTTCCTGGCGTATACTAAAAATTAGAGATTAGAATTGATATCTGTTTTTAAAGTATGACCTATATTAGCGATAGTTAAAGAGAGGCGATATTTATTTACCATAAGGTCAGATTGTTTTTGTCCATAGGTAGAGAAGCAGCACTAACTTATCATCTTTTGTAGACAAGTAGACTTGGTACAGATCAATCCTGTGGAATTTCTTCAAAATCAGACCTGGGGTTTGAAGAAGTGCAGTCAAGGTCTCGAAAAGCAATAATAAATATATAATTGGATATTTTCTGTTTTGTTGAGTCTACTAATGACCCGAATACATGTACATGTGTGAAGTTTAAATTGAATATCTGTAGTAGATATAGAGATATGTAGTTGTTGCACGCAAAACTTAACCTGAATTTTCATAGTACACACAGGGGCATAATTGCTAAATTCAGGTCAAGGTTATGGGCCTTGGTCAGTGACCTTACATAATGACCCCGAAAACACGTGTGAAGTTTCAATTAAATATCTGTAGTAATTACAGTGATATGAAGTTGTTGGACGCAAAACTTAATATTCGTCGCAAAAGTTTGCACTGAAGCCGCCCGTAACGTCGCGAACGTTAATGATGTCGCTTCGCGAGTATTAACCGAAGGCAGCAATACAGCACGGATGCTGTAGGTTTCGCGTGGCACGAACTGCTAAACAAATAAACGATACCTGTTTGGTACGTAATCCATAATAAAACGACACACGCCGTATTTTTTAAACTAAACATTCGAAAGTTTTATACAAGTTGACATGTGGGGAGATGTATGACTAGTGCGCATTTAGTGCGTCCCAACCTAAAACTTGTATCACTCTGTGCGTTGGTAATCCAAACTAGGAAGGATCCGACCAAACTAGGTTTTAGATGTGGTCGGCTAATGGCAAGTAGGTTAATATTGTGCCGTTCTATACAATATGAGTTAGTATATATAATTACTCTACACATGTATAACGTTATGTCCAGCAACACTCTGTATAAAGTGAGTTTAAATAAAATCATGTTTTATTATATAAAATATCTTTGGGAAATACATTATTGATAATAATTTCAAGATTTTATTTAATAGTCGGCATTTTTAATGACACAGTATCAAAGTAAACTGTTTGAGAATAATAAATTAATATATCAATAAGCCCAATAAAACGTTTATTTAAAAAATAAGCAGGAACAGGCACGCATCAGAACGACACAAAGTTGTTAATAGCCGATAGACAACGATAATGCTAAAATTATATCTGACAAATATTGTAATGAGAACTACATTGTATTATGCTGCACTCAGAATCGGGACTACATTTTGCGTTGCTTATTTTAAAGTTTAACAAGGATTATTGTGTTTTTTTTCTATAGAAGAATCAGTAGGAATCATGTTATAATATTTTAAACCGTATGTTTTTCGTGGGTCAAAAACAATATTATCTGGGAATGGTATGTTCATTAATGGATAAGCCTTACTAAGTGGACACAAAGTGCAGATGAAGACCAAACTTTAAAACGGGTAAATCATAAACTGTATGATAAAAAAAAGTTTGTTTTGGCGAAGAAGCTTTGTCAAATATATCGGTAAATATGTGGGGAAAATGAAGAGCAAACCATAAATGCTTTACAGTACGCGCCAAGCAAAACCCGCAGAATTCGCGCTGTCGTGACGAGCCTTCGATCAATTTTCGCGAAGCTACGTCATGAAAGTTCGCGACAATTCGCAAACGATAGCGGGCGGCCCCATTGCGAGATAAAATCGGGTCGTCGCTTATCGCGATTTTCGCGGGTTTCGCGTGGCGTGTACTGTACTTTTATACAATATCTACTGAATGTTATAGTGAAACGTGTAAGGTCTGAAATGCCATGTTGATCAAAAGGGGTTTAATACATAATACAACTTACAGCTTTTCCAAAACAAATCTATAAATGGTTTGGTTATGATCAAATTCACTTTAAAATGTAGTTTGGACTTTATCACAGTCTGGGATTTGTCCATTTAACAGTATGTCTCCGACAAATTACTATGTAACGTGTGTATGATACATTTAAAAAACTACTTTAGCATATATACAATCGAATGGTTAATCTGCAATGTCGTACATGCATGCATGCTATTTGCAATGCATTCTATTTGCATGTGTACTTTTTAGCATTTAATATTGTTAATTGAACGGATTTTGGTGTTTTCCATTTTTGACAGCATTCATACTAATTCGACAAAATAATTGTTATTAGCAGACATATGTAACAGCTCATTACACGAACAGATTATAACTGTATCGTGTGCGATGTTTTTAAAATGTTGAGATTTACGTCAAAGTTATGAGTTTAATTTTAATCCACACGATATCTGCAGTCTGATAGCCATATTTAAATCATGTGTTTATTTCTTTTTTTATATAATTTATTAGACTAATATCATGTCAAGTGTCATCATTTAAGACAGGATTAAGAAGCGTTATTTGCTAGGAAATAGCTATTTTCAGTGCAGGCAAATACTGAGTTAATCATTAACACGAAGAAAAGTTCTCTTCCTCCTACTTGTACAATTTCGGGTACAACTCCTTCTTTTCTACTATTGTCTCTAAGGCCACATTCTACAACATTGTTCCATCGATCTTCATATCTTAGATAAGAGATTTTAGGTACTTATTATTGATTAAGCATTCGTCAAACACCAAGTTTCGTGATTAATTTCAATTACTAATGGTCCCGGGACAAATATGAAACCGATGGAAATGGATGCACCACAACCCTTTAACGCACTACAACTGTCATATTAACATTAAAAATATTTGGACAAAAGACTATCGCTTTTGAGTTTTGGAAACTAAACGATTTATTGACAAAATTATGGAATTGTCGAAATTCTCTTAGAAATTGTTTAAGAAATTAAAAAGGTGCACAAAAGGCAAGGACCGTTGTATTGCTAATGTAAATTTACAGAGAAATTTTATTGGATATACACGACAGACAGTATTCTGGTCACTAATAAACCCATTGTTTGAATACATATTACTTAAACTAACAACTTCCTCTCGCTTGACACTTATTGAACATAATTATATGAGTGGATAAATTATAGCAACAGTGTATACTTAGCAAGGAAAACGGACAGTTTAAAACTGCCAGCTGGTCATTGCAGAACCATATTCTCCATACAAAGGTCATAACTGCATATTAAAATGATCAATAGTTTACGCCACCACCGTAACCCAAACATCCTGGAACCGCCCCTGCTCTTTTGATGAAAATTACAACGTGTATGACTCACGGAGCGTTACATTGACGTCGATGATATAGCTCAGAAAACATTGGCATTTGATCTGGTGGACGTGGACACAATCCACAGTAGAGCACTACTTTTTTATGCTGTCATTGTAATACAATTTAATGTTTGAGGAATTGGTCCAACTGCGTTAATGTTTGCAGTTTCTATTCATAATGACATTTAAAAAGAAAATTTGAAAATGTGTCAACAGGTTCTTTTAAGTCACTTATTTTACGTTTCCTTCAGTCGAAAGTCGGGGCGTTAAATGTATTCGGTGATTGGAGCAATTGCTTAGATAACATCAACTTATTAGATACATGTTATCAACAATATAAATCCTGATACACGTAATATTGGCATATATATTATTGATGCATATGACAATTCACTACGTTTAACATTGTTGTATATCTTTCAAATAATATTGTCTTTTTATTTAAGGTTTTTCAGTGATTTATAGTGAAATATCAATGAAATAAAATTGGTAATTCACTGTTTAAAACAGTGAAAATAACCACTGTGGTAATTGTTACTGTTACCCACTGGTTTCCGATTTGAAACAGTAAATAAAACGGACCGTCAACAATGCCGGACTCAAAATTGTGAAATGACGTAATTATTCGTACGTCATGACGTAATCATTCCCGCAGTATTTTCAAATTAAACGCATTTAGATAGCGCTAACAATGTAACAAAATGGGGTAAAAAGAATAAAATAAAAAATAAATTGTTGGTTTCGGTAGAAATTTGATCTTTGATTCACTTGTGATCATAGAAAATAATATGAATTTAGGCACTGCCTAAGTCAGGAAAACCAAACAGAAATAGTCTATACTCGCATAACAAAGATGTTGTATTTCTAAAGTTTTTTTAATGCAGCACATGTAAAGTTATCATTTGAAATTTGATAATTTCGAACTACACAAGCTGATCACTGCATATGTTTATTATACAATTACAAAATGATTATGTGAACACATGGTTTTTCTTCCTTTTTTCAAAGATTATTCATTCCATGTAATTGATACACGTAGATATAATTACCTTTATATTCATGGTTTATATAGCGAATATTTCATGACGTTGGTGTTCCGGTGGCTTGTATCGCTCAATTTGATTGTGTAATGTTGTATTCCGTGAATCCGCGTTCTTTTTGGCGCGTATATATAACGCATGTGTAAAATACAACATACGCTATGATATTAAAACTGCTTTATTTCTTCCTTATATATGTTGTATTTTCTCCTTAGGCCTACATACTTTTATGACGTATTCACTGTTGTGACGTATTCAGATTGCATCAAAACCATTTTTGTGAGTGGATGAGAGTGGCTGTAACGTGTAGATAAGTTGTTCAAAGTAATTTGTAATACCATGTTGCAGAAAACTGCGAAAATATTTATAGAATTGACTGTGAATTATTACATTGGATATGTATACACGTATTAAAACTTCAACACATTTCGAACACTTTGTCCTGTGATGTAGATCTAGAATTATTATCGCTGTATTGAATTTTCGGTTTTATTACAAGTTTGCATTGAACGTAAGCAGAATAAAATACTATGTCAATTGTCTGCTACTTGTTGTTTACTCGTCAAAACAGTTGATAACTATTTCGCTTTTTCTGTCACTTTTAACTGTTATAGTGCATTATTAAACTATGTAGGTATAATTTATCAACTTTTGCAAGTTTTCACAAATGCATACCATCAAGTTACCAAGTACAATTATTGAAATATGTACAAATAGAATACAGCAACATTGTTTTCAAACAAATTTATGATAACATGATTAATTTTGCGTAATAAATATTTGTAATAAACGAACGTATCGACGTGATTATAGACGACGTTTTGTTTCGCGTTGTATTTACACCTATTTACTTTCCGTTATAACTTCTTTGGGTTTAATAAAATGCAAGAATTTTGTTTCCTGTTAGCAGGTGCGCTCTGCATTGTTTATCGTTACTGAAACACTGAACCTATTAATAAACTTCTGGAACCGGAAGGATCCGATTGCGATTGACACTTCCGAAGAATATATTTTAAAGTCATTAGCATTGAAAATGGAACAACTACAACAACAATTAGACAGGTACTCGCGTTATCTATAGGCGGAAAAACCGATGTCGCGCTTCGGGCGACCTTGGTTTCCCCGTATTAAATATGTTCACTAGTGGCTGCGCCACTGGTGAAAATATAAATTTATCCGAACACTCGTGAATTCAAATCGATATTCTTCTGACACCAATATCCTCAAGATATACACATTTCAAGGGCAAATGTTTAAACAATAAAATGTCTGAGGGCGATAAAATCCGGATTGGTAACAGGATCTGTTCGGCTTATCAACAGGAATCAAATCGATTAGTAGTATGCTGTCAAAATCAGTGAATACATCAATGATGTAAGACCCACATAAAACTTTTTAATTTATACAGATTCCTATTAGGTGAGATTTTTAGATATATAATAGCCAGTAATACACGAATATGGAAACGGAGGATAATGAGATTCATACATTTAGTTTTCGTTCATTTGGTTGAGTTGTTATATTTGTGAATACATATTAAATGAACAAAATAAGTTGGTATCATAACCTTATGATGATGTCTATGGACTTTTATTATTTCTGTATCTAAGAATAAATATGACGACCTGACCTGAGGGTCCTTTTCTTCAAATCACTGAAAATCGTGTTGTTACAAAAGCACACTCTTCAATTAAGCATATGTCTTACAGCTCGCGATTTTATTAGCATTTTATTACACTAGTTCAAAATACATTACTTTTATATTTGTAACATTAAACATCTATATTATAGTTTATTTTAAAACTGTAAAGTTAATTGTGTACTTCTTAAACATCTACTCGTATTTACTTGTCGTATGTATTAAGCTAAACCACGAGTAATGTTTTCAGTGGTCTATTCGCGTATCGGTATGTGCGTTGATATTTTTGTTTGTATGTACCCCAACAATAATTGTGAGTAAAATGTAATAGGTGTCGCCCATTTAAAATGTCATTTAAAAAAAGATCCGCATTTACTCCAGGTGGATTAATTTAGAATGCATTTTATTTACAATACATAGCGTTAAAATGTGTTTGTACAATCTTACAATATACGAAATGGCGTAAATTTTAGTAACATAATAAAGTGGATTACCACGTATCGATTTAAAAGGGAATACAGTTGTATAAGGACCATTGCTGTCAAAAGCAAAATGGGCAAGCTTAATTGTCAAAAATAGTGTTCGGTTGATTTTAAGCTACTTTGAACTACACTATCATATGCTTATTGTTTAAAATATTGGTTATAATAAAAAGCGTACACACACTTTAAAGGGACTATTTCATATAAAAGGGCCCCATATTAATATTGGCATTTAATAAAGGTCACAATAATGTACATATAATGGAAAAAAGAGTTTTTGCATACTGAGAACAAAATCATTACATAATTAAGATATTGTTTGTTAGTCCCTTTTCTTGTGTAAAATTTGTCGCCCGATGTGTGGGTATCTTACATAACTAACTATGCACATTCATTTAAACAAGTCAAAATAGCGCAAACAGTTACAGCGCTGTCTACTGTCATGTTCTTACGACTCCGTTGTCTTGAGTTCTGTTTTCAAGTATTTTTCTTCTCTCGTTTTTATCAAAATTATCATCATGTAGTAAATTATTAATACGTTATTTATTGTATACGCCTTTATATTGCTCATTTCTTGAACATATAAACATTATAAATGCTGAGGGAGATAACATTTTCGTTGACATAGACCCTTCAAGTTAATAATTAACTTCTATTCAGTTAAATCAATAGACGAAACCATATTTAATTCTTATTAAGCATGTGAAGGTTCAATTGGGGCTGCGAAATTGTCCGCAGTACAGGAAATTTTGACTCCGTTGTCTGCTTTTGACGTCAACAGCATAATTATGCTGTTTGTTCCATTTTCGCTTGCAAACGAAGACGATTGGTGTGTAATATTGATTGTCGATGTGGTTTGGGTGTTGCTGCTCTTGTACCAACTGATAGTGGGGGATGGTTTGCCGCGTGACGTAAACACTGAATACGTCAGCCTCTATGGCAGAAAGAATGTCAATGTCTTGGGTCAGTGTAACATAGCTGACTGGAACTGTAATAAGGCATGAGGAACACATATTTGAGCCACTCTAACTGGTGTAAGTTCTTATTTTGGTGTCTGCATCATTATATTGTTAAATGCCACAGTGGTTCACTACAGTGTCGAAATGAACGATTTAGATAAGTTCAGTGATGATTGTTCGCCGTTATAGTTCAATTTAAACATGAAATGTACACTACAATTACCTCAACCTTATGAATAGTATATTAATGCAATCGTACTAATTAAACGACAACATTGCTAAGTGTGTTTCTTCCAAAACTAGTAAATTGTTAAGCCTTTTGCCCCATACTTAACTTATTTTTAATGTTTAAGGAAGTTTTTAATGTTCTTATATTGTATATCAAACTATTTATTCATGATAAGACGGATACAACGAGGTTTAAACCTACGATAATACACGTTGCTGGTAGTTTCGTAGCAGTTTTAAGAACCTTTGGAAACCTCTAAGTAAGATGTTGCACACAAACCTATGTCATTCCATATTATTGTTTTGTGTCTAATTCTTTTGCTTGACCATGCAGGAGTCACATGCTTATAATTAAAGGGATAATCACAACTTGTTTTATTTTTTATTATACTAGCAAATACGTCGAAGTTGCAATAACTTATTCGGATATGTGAACAATAATTCCCGTTAGACTATCTCACTAGCTCAATTACCTTTAAACCTATTTATAACTGCCTATGTGTATAATGAACAAAGTAATACGTCGGAGATTTAAATACAACCGCTTTAATTATGTACTGATCTGTTTACAGGCGTTCGGTGTGATCGATCATAATTAACATTCTTTCTTCGAGTCAAATATATATATATATGTATATATGTAATGTGTGTTTTTTGTTTTGGAAATCATGAGTGTATTGTTTTAAAGAATGTTTTGCAAGAGTTCGGGTGTCTGTTATTATTATTTAAGTAAGATACCATTAAAATATCAAAATAAGAAAGCAACAGTGACCTGTGACGGCCGTGTTTGTTTGATTCCCGGGAGTATAAAGTCGCCGATTGGTCCTTTCGAATTCTAATTAAACTGCTATTCAATCTGCCCGCGTGTCCAATGTCACCATTGTACAAAAACAATAAGATTTAGTAATACGCGTTTATATATTATATTATTAATATCAACATAAAAACAAGGACAACAGCAGACAAACAAATGCTGCCTCCCCGAACCATCGGCCTCCACCATAAATGCACTGTATTGTTTTGCATTATGTGATGTTGTTTGCGTTGCTTTCTTGTATTGTGTTTCGGTGTGTTTTGCAATGACATGCACCATAATGTTAAAATTTGCTTCAGAACTCTGTTTCGCTAAATGCTAAACTGTGCAATACCATTAACAGTTAAGCTTAGGTATGCTATATTATGGTATTTTATGATATGTTTTGCTATGTATTGGAATGCATCGCAGCTTACTATCGTTGCCAAATTTGACTACGCACGTGTAGATGTATTTGATGTAATAAAACGATCAACATGTATACACAAACGTTATTAATAATTGTAGCCTGGTAATATGATTTTGAGCAGTTAACGTTTGTGTATATGTTGTAATGTCTCAATATTAATTGTAAAACAAGGATATCTGTAAAACTGATGGATGCTCCCCAATGTGCTTTGTCAAGGAACATAATTGCGATGAGAAGGGCAAATATATTAAAATGACTTGAACACTTATAAAAACGCAAGACCAAATCTGACACTAAAACTGTTTTATTGACATCTGGACAGTAGTTGTTGAGAAATAGCTAAATGATTGTGCACTATGAACTATTTTCAGAAATCTTCAAAGTCCCATAACTTCAAAATAAAGTCATTGAAGTGGGACATCCGGGTAATATGCTCGCCTCCTCTTAGTACTGAAGCTTCCCATGAAGTTCCATTGAACTCTCGCCTGTAGTTGCTGAGAAATAGTTTGGACAGTAATTACCCATTATACACTATATTTCAGAAAATATCAAAGTCTCAAAGTCTCATAACTCGAAGACAACCTGATATATTGTAAACACTTCCTCTTGGCAATGATGTTTTCCATGAATGAAGTTTTCCATGAAATTTCATTATAATCTGGTAAGTAATTGCTGAGAAATAGCCCGGACAAGAATTGCGTACCATTTAAAATATTTCAGAAATTTCCATAACACCAATACAAATCATCGAATCGGAAAATCTTGCTAAAATGCACATCGGCTCTTGGCAGTTAAGTTTCCCATAAACGTTCATTGGAGTCTGGCCAGAAGTTGTGGGGAAATTGCCCGGACAAGAATGTATGCATTACTCTGAGAAAAATATTTTGTGTGGAACGTCCTGGTAGCATGCATACCTACTCTTTGTAGTGAAGCTTCCCAATAAGGTTTTTTTACAGGAATTTGTCAGGAAAATTTAACAAATTAGCATTGTCAGAAAAGAATTGAGAGAATGAATGCATATTTAGTATCAGACGAGTGTACATAATTATGTAAAATAATATACTATACCTAACATTAGTTTTGCAAATAGTGTATTCATGCTTAGCAAATGAAGTAAAAGTAACTTGATCATCACTTCGACGTGTTATGAGACTTTTTTCACCACATGTTATAGAAAGATGTTAAATATTTTTAGAGATTGAATAAGATCTACTGGAGAAGTTGATAGAATGGTGCAATTATAAATTGTTATTAATAAAACGCAACCGCAATTCAAATACAAAATAACATGCTCAGTAAGTTTACAAATATACATTCCCAATTTATTGAAAGTCTCGAGTTTATGATTTTCCGGACGCTCATTGATGAATGTATATTAGCACAGCTATACCGACAGCATTTTAAAGAATGATGCACCCTTTCTCTGGAGTGTGTTGAATACGCTAGAATAGACCATTTCATACCGATCTTCGCCGAATATCTACGTATGGCTCCGACACATTTCATAACAAAAATATCGGTCAACCAATGGCATTATTGTTATTGCTATTTATTGATCGTGCCGCTCATGTAGGCTAAACAAAATAATTATTTCATTATGTGAATGATTATTACTTTCTGTTTATGACATACAATGGGTAAAAATTTTCATAATTATGTTCAGTTCTAGAGTGTATGTCGAATATATGTTTGTAACTTTATTTTAACCGCTTATGTATAATTATGCAAATTTTAATCTCCCAAAAGCTGCACCTGGTATTGGTAGATATCAAACCATTTTTGTAAGTTTGCATTCCATAAATTAGACAATTTGCCAAATTCTATTGGCATTCACTTTTCCCGCTTCATAAAATTATCGCAAGAAATCTATGTAAAAATTGATATTACAGAGCTACGCCGAAACCAAACTCTACTTGATTACTACACACACACTGATAGTGGTTTAAACATAAAGTTGATTACATTACATATTACAAGTAATTCACACTGTACTGAAAGGAAGTTAAAATCCTACATCAAAGAATTTACCACCCAGAACCAGTTTAACGCAGATGGTAACAACATCATACAACCATATATCACTTTACTTCCTGTAGAAGAACTGTATTCTATTTTGTGGTAACGTTAGTCCTTGTCGTTCAATGATTTGAGGAAAAAGCAGTAAATGTCAAAATAAAGACAGTAAACTTGATGCAAAAGTACTTAAGGGGAGTATGTCAAAGAAAAGGGCCCTGGTAAATCCACTGAAATGAAGCTATTAACAGTGACATTATAAATTGTAAAAGAACAATCATGAAATGTAGAAAATAAAACGAGTTATGCGGAGAAAACAAATCAATATGTATAATTAAATTGGTGTTTGAGTTGAGATTTTCATGAATAGACTATGATCTCAGAAGTGTGTTTCTTTTTTGACAGGGTTTACACATACATTTTTCATAAGCACGGATAGCGGAGATGGTAAGTGCGCCGCAAAATGTCATTTGCTCTTAGGACTTTGACGTTGTGAGTCTGTTACTCACTGGGATTTTCGTTCTCTAGGCATTATGTTTTAATTGTTTTTGCTTTTCATCCAAACTCTCAAAATATTTTTTTTCTATTTGTATCTTGTATAAACCCGTTGCGTTGCTTACAAGTATATATTTCATAAGGTAAATATTCTTGTGGGGATCAACTTTTAGTACAATTACTCCCTTTAAAACATTTGTTGTATACATATATGCTGTGGCAAGAAATCGATACATGTTCTATACTTATCATTAAAAAGACAAATGCTTCGCGCTGTGCGCTTTTTTTGCGCGCCGGTGACGGATATACATATGACCGTTTTCTTACCATAGCAGGTTCCTTTAATCAATTATTCGCCATGTGTCATTCTAACAACTATATACATAAATAATGTGGAAAATGTACACTTTTTACCGACAATAATTTCCTAAAACAACGTATTAAATAGAATATGATCTTGTTATTATGACGCTTGTCATACGTTATACCATCTTGGTCGCCTTGTATTCATATTAAAGAATGTAACTTGACCAACCAATAAAATATGGATACACTTAACAACTCAGAAATAAGTAAAGAAACTAATCAGTATTCCACCAATCGTGTATTACTAGTATCCACACTTAATCAAACAGCATCACTATCATCAACGTCAACGTCATCAACAACACCATAAACTAATCAGCTTTCAAAACAACAACATACGCATCATTGAATTTAAGCGATCTTGCAACACGAATGCTGGGTAAAAAAACACGAACAACAAAAACAATTAAAAAAAAATGGAACATTCACTAATACATTTAGTTTGACTCAAATTGATGCACGTTGTTACGGAAAGTCAATATGCGATTAAAGATATCAACACATCAAAATCGCTGCTAAATGTTTTATTTTTTTGTGTGAACAAAATCATAACAGCAATACGCAGGACTATGACACAAGTCAATATGCTATAAAACTAGGAACACCTGGCATTTTTATACATTAAACGTACATAACGTCGGATGCCAAACCCACACTTGGTATAATTTAGATAACACAGTTCTCGATGTTAAAGTGCTGTCACCTATACAATACCGGTATTTCAATATTTCTTCTAAGCAGGATTTACCGTTCTTGAACAAACAAAATGTGCACAGTTACTGGCAACTTGCAAACACTGAACTTATAATTGAACTCATTTTGATTCACATTGTAGTGTTCTAAAAGGAAACATGTTGACTTTAATTTTGGTATCAGTAACATTCCGCAAGCGCGACAGTAGGTTTCCAACAAAATGACAGCGTCCAAAAATGTTAATATTGCATTTTGTATAAACCTCTCGCAGCGTACTGTTATTTGATCCGCTTTGATTGGTTTCTGAAACGGCATGATTTACACATATTCGAAACTCATATTTTCTGCAACGGAACCACTGACTTTCAACGCTAAAAACCATTTAAGTGTCACATGAGGTACTGACTTTTTACACAAAACCATCCTGCAGTTCGGCCAGCTGCTGTTTAAGGTTCTTGTTCTGTGTTAGGTCGTGTCATTCGGGATGTTGTACCGGGCCCGTATTCACAAAATCATGTTTAATATTTAAGATGCTACATATAGGGAAAATGACTAAAAAACAAAGATAAAACTGAATAAAATATTATTGTTGAAATATTGAATCAGGTCAAAAACACACTAGTTTAATCATTTGAACGCATTGTTTCATCCAAGTTTCAAAAGCGACTCGAGGCGCTTTTTAATTATTTATAAATCGCACGTTGTTCGTGTGAAATTACCACGTGGTCCATATAGCCAGTCGAATATATTCAAGATGCTTACACACCATATGTTCGAATAGCACGAAAAGCTGTCCAGACACAATCGACCTTTAAATTAGTGCCACGGTTGGCGTGTCCGCTTCTCACGACGAGGACCCGGATTCAATACCCCTTGTGGTCATAACTTGTTCGTTTTAATTGTGTCAGGACAAACTTAGTATGCACGACTTAATCCAATACATTTCAGGCAATACATTTAAAAGAAATATATTAAGAAAGAAACAAAAATACAAATATTATAAAATATTATTTAATCTATCGTTTGTGTCAATTATTGGACACGTATCTGGCATATTAATACAGGGCTCGAAATTGCAATTGCTACGTGCCGCAGTACGAAGATCACTTCTTAAATATTACACGCAGAATAGGGATAGTCTTTTTTAAGAATGGCTTTCCAAAAAGCGTCATAAAGTCCACTGGTGTTCGTATTGTTATTATACTATTAAGTGATGCTCAGTTGATTTCAATTGATGAGTATCGAACCTTTTACACTATACACACTTTTTTTAACTCATTTATATATGTTTAATCATCTGATCTTTCTAATAATCATCTAAGAATGAAGAATAATACACGTTGAGTCAAGAAATAATATTTTTTCGTTAGAAAATTTGCGGCATACGAATGTTGACGACGTCGTAAATCAATGTTGACGACGACGTAAATCATTATAAATAGAGAATGCTTAAATAGCGTTGGCTAATACCAAGTATAGTTCAAATCAACTGTCTTTTAAGATATGAACAGTTTCGAAAAACAAGCTTTATTTTAACAGCGGTTAAACGTATTCGGCACTACGTAATTTTTAAATTAGAACCTATAACTGGAAGCCAAAATGTGCGGAACCAGTTGTTGTGGGCCTTATAACCCCAAGATTCGACGCAAATACAAAATACAAGTCTAAATATGGTTACTGTCTATATTAAAACATTGGAGCTATAAACAACAACAACCTCTTATAGAGTCTCTTGAACAAAACAGAAACTGGAAATAAGCCGTTTTCAAAACCGTAAACACACATCGTGGCTTGTAATACATTTAATAACCTTTTTCAATTCGAAGCTGAAATAAATCAACGAATGTGGTTTATTCACATGAGTACACAATAGGCACGTTTAAACGTTTGAAACTAATATTAAAACCAACTTACAAGTTAAACGATTCTTTTAAGTCCAACAAAATGTGCTTTTAGATTTATTAATTGCTTGATGCACATCTCTTACTTAAAAAGCGGCGGTGCCGACTACTTTCGCCCCCCCCCCCCCTTTTTAAGTCTTAAGTCAAATAATGGGGTTATGAATACTGGTTCTTCAGAGTGTTCCAACTGGATAAGCATCCAATATTCATATTAAATGTTTATATCTACACTGTGAATGCTAATAAACTAAAGACGGCATTGCTACAGGAATATGCAATGTTAAAGTGTTTAGAACTAACATATAAACAGCTTTTTAGAGCTATCTAAAATGTGCACAATCAATGAAAAACAATATCAACGACTGAGCCCAGCAATATCTCAAAACAATAAATGGTAACATTGTCTTTGTATTTTTTTTATTTTACTTTGATGATGATAACGGATATCCGAATACTAAGTCGGATTCTGGTTACAGGTATAGTATCCAAATATTCGTATAACATGGCATATCGTCAAACATACCACACTAGTATGTAGTTAAATTTTAAAGACGCCAATACATTTAGTAGACATACTTATCATAAACGTTATCTTTTTGTGAAAATATATTTGCGTATTTATTCATATGTTGGTGTTTTCGCGAACGTTTTAAAAATGGCCGCGGCCAAACTATGTGGGGTGTGGTAACCCAATTATTCCAACAACGTGTTATAGTAAGGTTAATTCGCGTGTGTTAGTTTTTACCGTACAATACCGTTTTTCCTATGTACCTTATATTAATTCTAAATAGTCTACAAGTTAATTTCGTGTTTGATGTCGAACATGTGTTAAATATAACGCTAGTATTGGGTGGTTTTGCCGTATTACTTGTGCTAGTTGTATTATGAACATAAGCATTACACAACAGTTACAATCAAAAAAAGTTTTGAGAATCGAAACACGAAAACAAGACAAAACATACGACTGTGCAGTATGTTGATTACTTCAACGTAGTCATATAAAATATAGCCGTCTATCGTATAGCATCACCGAATTGTCAGTAAACACGTTTTCGACAAGGATATCACAAGCTAAGATTACGCTTACTTTTGACAGATTTGTCAAATGTTACTTACTTAAAAGCCAGTATTGAATAAGCAGCGATTCGTAGTTCCTACTGTCCTAGTGTTAAATTGTAATTTGAGATGGTGCTTAATATCAAAAATGTAAAGAAAAAAGCAACACAATACAGGAAGAATACATGGCTTGTAACAAATATGTTTAATATACATGATTAATTGGCAATCACCAGCTTCCGTCACCAAGCTACGTTCCTCTTTTTAACAATATTTAGTCCTGGAGTACATATTTCTTAAAATTGCCGATGACATATTTACAATAAACACTTTTCGAATTCAACATACATACCAGTTTATACTTTATAATCATCTTCCAAAAGAGGCAACATCAAATAGATTTTTCAATTTAAATCGAGGTCTTATAGGCTGCATTTAAAAACAGCTGACTGTATTAAGGCTCATGTAAAATTAGACTTAAATGAATCCATACTGGTACATCGGCAATCTGTGGTCCACATCACACCCTCTGTTGTCGTTTTGTTGTTGTTTTTCGAAACAAAATGCTTTGCATAAATTTGGTAGAGGGTCATCTCAAAACATTTCTGTAAAAATATTCGTAAATCCGGTCAGCAGTTTTAAGATGATTTTTTATATAATTATCGAAATCAAGAAAACTGCCCATCGAAACGAACGAAGGGACTGACGGACAAACATGTCTCTTAAACGACAAAATAACAACCGTATGTAATTAAATTATGAGTCAAGTGAAACCGAATTTGTGTTTAATACATATATTTTGTAAACAAAAATTCATTTTCTGTATCTTTGTAAGGTTGTTCAGAGCTGTAGTGAACCAGGTCTGACTGACGCCATTCCAGGTGTGGGTAGGTACGGGGTTGCCAGAGCGACGCATGTCACGGAGAATTATGTCCCCTTGATCACATCCAGGTGGTTGTAAGGTATCACAGAATCAGATACGGATGTACCGTAGTAGAACATTGGCGCAGACGGAGATACTAATATTTAGATGAACGTGAAAATAACTATAGGAACAATTATACAATACTATACATACACAAGAAAATATAAACAAGCAGGTTTTGCTATTACAGAGAAAATGTATATCAACCACTACACTATAAGAGCAAAGATTCATTTTTATACACATTCTAATACACATACAAATTTATTTAACATGCAACGATTAATATAACATAAGTATCATTTTGTACATATAAAATGACGCGGTTGACGTTGCTCAATGCTCATAATTTTTAAACACTGCAGAAGTTGACATATACAGTTCAATCGTCAGTTATGCTAATTGAATATATTATATAATAAAACATTAATATTCACATATCAAATAGGTTTCGGATTTCAAAATTATCCATCATACTTAATTATTGTCGATTACCTATACAAGTCCTTACCAAGTATTTCAATGCTGAATGCTGTATCAGCAATACCCGGCTCAGCGTCTCCCCTCGTTTGCTCCATGGTGTAATGTACTGACAGATTGTATGTTCCTCCAGTTTGTACACTGGGTACAGAAAGGGCAGGATTGGTGACTGTACTACCCCAGAAGGATTTGTTCATGTGTACGGTGGTGATGGGTTAGCGCTACTGCTGCATGCAATGTGTCCTTCCTCTTATAACTCTGATAGTACCGGAAGTCAGTGTGGCAGACCCAACTGTTCAACTTGGACTAGGGGGTCTGTCTGAATCGTACAATTATTGTGGATGTACCAAAAACTATATCACATAAAGCAAACACAGATGAAATTTAGTTCCTAATTTAAAACAATTTAGAGCACATAAATCAACCTTACACAGTACAGCGACGGTAACCGATATGATTCTCGTTCATGCAGTCTCAAATTGTTTGCAGTGCAAGTACAGGTGGAGTCTCCGTTTGTCCCAGCAGTCCAGTAGACAGTCCGTGTGACAGTGTTGCTTTGCGTTAATCCGTTCTGCACACCACCATAGCAGTTCCAGGAGAATGTGGGTCGATGATAGCCTCCAGGGACAGAGCAGATCAGATGCTGATGGGTTGAGGAACCACGTATAATCTTGTACATATCTGCGCCATGCAATCCTTCTATAACTGCACCGTTAAGTGGGCGATCTTGAGCAAAAACATAGTAAATGCTAAATGTATCAGCTAGGCAATCTCATTTGCCCTAATTGCTGCATGTTCAAGGTAAATGTTTGTTTGATTTGCTTTATTCCTTTAAACGACTAATTTCAAACTTCTCACCCTCAAATTTTTCATATATACATTTTAACCGATGATTGACTTACAACTATCAAAATCTACCAATAGCACAAACTGTTGGCGATACCTACACATGATGTCTAGCAGAGGCTGTCTCGGTGACTGAAAAGCATCTCCACCATTGGTTGCTCTACAAAAGACCTGTAGCCAGTGTCTTCACGATTAGCTATGTATGTCAGAGTACTAGTCACTTGGATTGTACCATCTGGCTTTGTGCTTGGTGAAGCTGTTATTCTAGTTGAGATGATAACCACAGATGTTCCCAAGGATTTGTACCACGTGACCGTAGCAGCAGGTTTCCCCCAGGCACTTTGACAGATGAATGTCTCGGTGGAGTTTTCGACGATGGTGAGGTCACATTTGTTATTGGGACTGAATAATACAGTTTTAACATATATAAACATCATGTCAATATTGTGTACATGTGTATACAAAAATTGATTAGAATTACTTTGTTTCATTGACATATTTGGCATATATATATAGAGAATATATGGTTTGTGACTTTTAATATCATATGATATCAGACGAGTCTGATATGGCGTAGGAAAAGGCGAGGCTTGTCAAAATGCATCATGAAGTATAGTTGAGAAAGAGCTATTGTATATATTATCGAAGCCTCTTCCTGTACCTCATATATAAAATTAGCCCATGAAAAGAGTGGACAGCTAGAATTTTGGACAGGTAACCTTGAACAGATGAACCAAAGAGTACTGGAAAGAAAATTCACTACTTCCAAAATTATTTTAGTGATGCAAGTAGTATCGTTGGTGTTTTGAAAATGATAATATAAATGGTGTGGTGCAGTTATGTAGTTACAAGATGAGGCATTTAAGGAGGGAATTGGAAGCTGTTTATAGGGTATTGAATACATTATCTAAACTATTGGCTTTATGCAGGGTTAAAATGTTATTCTGATAAAACGGGTGTATGCAGTATTGTGAAACAAAGATCCGATATTCCAGGAATTATACTATGTAGCTTGTGATATTCACAAAGTTCGTATTACATGTAACACTATTATATGGAACATGGGATTGATTACTCGTGCTTTAAATAAAAAAAGCGTATTACTTGTATCACAAACATTAAGATTGTTGATTGGGTAATATTCTCTGAGATATTACATATGAGTGAATATAAATTTTGATATTTGAATGTGTATTGGTTTGGTTATGTGCATATTGCTAACTTGACAGTGTTTATAGCCGATTTTGAGCATTAATTATAAATGGGTGGATGATCTGTTATTTGACTGGGGTTCTGATGTTGGTTTGTTTGTACCGCCAATTTGTTTAGTATCTAGAGTACTGGGGAAAATGCAACTTGATAAAGCATCAGGAGTGCTACTGATTCCATTGTGGGAGTCTGCATCTTTCTGGCCATTGGTATGGGATGGGCATTCTGTAATTTACAGCATTATTGATTGGTTTGGTTTGCCTATTGAAAAGGAGTATTATGTTCCATGTAATAACAACAGAGTGGTTTTTTGTTTGGAGCATTCAAAATTAAGAATGATAGCAATGAATGCCAGTAAACGAGATAGAATAGTATCATACGCTCGAGTATTCGGAGAATAGTTGAGCGAACTATTACTCCCGGCGACGGCGTCCGCGTTTAAAATGGTTAAACATATTATTCAAAAGTATTTTCACTTGAAAACTGCATAAGTTATTCACTTGGAACTTGTATCAGGGGCAACATTCCCCTTAATTCTGTTTTGTATTTTGACAGAGTGATGCCCCTTTTTTACATACATTTGCTGCTTAAAGTTTATATTCAAAGTTTTGTTACTTCAAAACTACATAAGCTATTCACTTCAAACTAGGATTTTGCCTTTGTGATTAACTTCAGTATCAGGTTGAATATTTCTCATTACTCTGTTTTGTAATTTGACAGAGTTATGCCCCTTTTTCGCACATGTTTTCAGGTTAAAGTTTATATTCAAAAGTTTTGTAACTTCAGACCTACATAAGTTATTTACTTGAAACATGGCATTTAGCTTTGTCATCAACTCCAGTTTCAGAGGCAGCATTTGATATAACTCTGTTGTGTATGTATTGTAGCAGAGTAATGCATCTTTTTCACATAAATTTTCTGGTTAAAGTTTATATTCAATAGTCTTATATTTGTATATACCTTGAAATCTACATATATTATTCACTTGAAACTTAGAATACCTTTGCCTCAACTTAAGCAACAGTTTCAACAATCTCCATAAGTCTGTTTTGTAATTTTATAGAGGTATGTCTACTTTTTACATAGATTTTGTAGTTAAAGTGTTTGTTCTTATATATATATATATATATATATATATATATAAACTATATAAGGTTTTCGCTGGAAACTTTGAATAATTTGATTAAATAATTGCCCTTACTCAGTTTTGTATTTAAACAAATGTATGCCCATTCTACTTTCCAAAATATGTACCAACTGAAATACATCATATATTTGAGCGCGCTGTTCTCTGACAGCTCTTGTTTTATTATTATTGTATAATTAGTTAACTTGTGGTTTGATTGTGATGTCTGTGTGCATAATGGTTAACCATATAATGGTAGCTTTTTATGCAGGCGTTAAAGGTCTAGTGTAAGGAATGTCTGGCCTCCCCATGGGGTATTCCACTCTGTGTATTGGTCCGCCATAAAATCACGTATCAGTACCTGCAATATTTTCTCTCAGCTGAGTGAGCAATGACTTTTGTATTGTTTTCACATATCTCTACCTCTGCAGCAGTGTTTTATCTTAGCTGATAAGGGTCGCCACACTGTGTCCACGCTGTGACCACACTAGGGTGTAATTACACAGGGGTATAATACCCCAGATTAAGGGAGGGGGGGCAGATTAAAAAGGATTAAACTTGGCCTTTAAGTCCATTATAATATACTTGATGCAAACTGCAGTATTAATTAACAGGCGTTGCTGTCATGTCAACGTGATAAAGGTAAACTGCCCTATTTAATATGTGTGTATAGGCACGGCTGCCTTCATAATGACTAGAAATCCTACAAGTAATGTGCAGGCCAGTATTTGCAATTTGTGAACAGATGTGCTAGATGTGAAGTGAAATATGTGTTCGTTGAGAACATGCGTAGCTGGCTGAAGTTTGAAGTAAACTGCAAAATGAACTATGTGTGACTAGATGCAGCTAACTTTAGTATGTGCTGTATGTTCATTGCAAACATTTGCTTAAAATATATTAGGTAGTATGCTGTTATAATAGATCTTATAATACATGATGGTAATTTATTTCAATAATAATTCGGATGATGTATACATTATGTTTGATAATACGTTCAATTAAGCAACGTTAAAAACTAAATACATGTCTTGAATATACCCGAGTTTGACAAGTGTTTTTGTCTTTATACCAATAGCATATATATTTCACACAAACTGACCTGAAATTGATGAACCCATTATAGAAGTATTTCGAACTTAAAGCATAGTGTACTATCGGTTGTGTTCGTATAATTGTTTCGAATTTGTATTGAAACGATAAGGCCAGATATTCATTATTTATAGTTCTCAGATATGTTTGAAACACTGTCCAGTTGGTAATAAATAGAAACATAAAATGAACACATTGATTTCGCAATTAACATTGCCATTACAATAATGATACAATGCAACAATTGTTATATTCACTTGCATTATTTATTACAACATATGTATACATAATACGTCTGCGCTATGTTAACGCATGTGAATGTTTTTTTTTCTACAAAAACTTAACATTTTGCAGTATAATGGATACTACATAGTTTTCCACACTTTCATAATAACTGGTGCGAGTTATTTCTCTTAGAGACCGGAATGAATGTAAACACATATACTCCTGGGGCAGTATTTAAATTGTTCTGCTTTGGAAAACGTTAGGTATAAAAAGTCATTTAATGCCTGAACAATTAATCAGCTTCATGTTTTTTTACACTAATTTATTCACATTCTCAGAAATTTTGTACAGTAGGTTTATCTCTAAGTTGATCTAAAAGCAATACTTATCTAAAACATGTAGAGAGCATTTAAATAAGCAGTATTACCTAATTTCTCCCAATGAAAAGCAAACTTAAAGATGTATTCTGCAAAATGTAAATAATTAGAATGTCATGTTTGGTAACATCACCATAAACGGATTTTTATGAGAAAACAGGTTAATTTTAAAAAGTATTCGTTGAGGGTTTTAACGTCTGAAATGTTTCTGATGGTTTTAGTACACATTCTATTTGTTACGTTCATAAAGTAAAATAAAACACAATAACTTTCCGACGTATACATCGTTTTCTACAGTATATTTATAGAAATACAAAACGTCTATGTGTGTGTAGATTTAATAATATGTTCAGAATAAGTTTATAGACATGCGTTCTTCTTAATACTTTGCTTATAACATTGTCTGCTACGTTTATCTATGGAATGTTGCCTATTGAGTTCAACATGAAAAGCTAATTTCACCAAAGGCATAATATGTCAAACGCTGCAGGATTTTAAATGGACTGCTATAATGCTTGCTGATATTGTGTTTTTCGGCAGAAACGACCCTACACAATAGTCATATTGTAACATTTCCTTTTATGCGCAGTTTAATTAACATCCGTTAACCAGTGTTTAACTACTGCATTAATAGTACTATTTATTCATTCGGACTACTGCCCTACCTTTATTCTACGGTTTGACTAGACCTTTCGCAATGTCACAAGCTGTGTTCGACAGCATTCATATTTCAAAAATAGTTACAATAACAACACTTTACTTACTGAATATCTCTCTAGTAATTGCATTGATGAACACATCTTGTCCACTTTGGTAAGCGCCAACACATCTCCACTGATCTCCGTTCTGGCCACATCACATCCTTTATCACGCATGTATACTCCCTTGATATTCAGCTTCACTCCATGTAACTGGGGGAAGGGGCGTGGATGGCTCTGTTATACACTGTGTGTTCTTTAATGTTATTAAAGTATGATGGCCTCTGATAATGCACCTGTGGCTCTATTTGTCCACTGGACATAGTCATGTACATCAACTTGGATCACTGCGGCTCTATTTGCCCACTGGACATAGTCACGTACATCAACTTGGATCAGTGAGGCTCTATTTGCCCACTGAACATAGTCACGTACTTCGTCTTGGATCACACACCTGAGTTGCAGAGGTGAGTGCTCGGCTTGGACAGTTGAGTTGGGAGTAAGCACTATCTTACTGTGGGTCACTAAAACAATCTAACATTGCTTCCTTGGGTTGTAGAGTACATGCAAATTGCAGTGAGGAGTGCACAGCCAGAGCAGTTAAGTTTGGAGTCAGCATTATGTGACTGTGGGCCATAGAAATTAGCATAATTGTAATTATCCACAATTCATTCCAATGATTTTTTGAACCAACTGATTAAAACTATACACATTACAATAGTGAGAAAAGGGTCTATTTGTATGGCGATTTTTTAGGGATTAATCTCTAACAACCCCGTTTTCAGCGGGTTGTTAGAGGTTGTTTTTAGGGGTTATTAGGGATTATTACGGATGCTAGAATACTGCGCATGCGTAGGGGTGAAAAGGTGGAGTTTAGAAAGTGCGCTATAAATATATTTGCTTATTAGCAAGGCATACTCAGTACTGCGAATGCGTAGGGTTGGACAACGGTTAAAGCGGTTGAATGGGCGTGGTTTATTTAAGTGCAAAATCAATAACCAATAAAGTTGATTGAGTTGAACGATAACCCCGCCCACTAATCTTGTGATCTCAATGCTAAATTTATGCTGCAATAGCCATAATGTAATAATATTTATGCATACATACAATGTTTTGTAATTGCCTATCCCAGCTTTTTTATAAAGACAGTGAGTAATCGTATATTTTTTTTAATTCCCAAGAATCATGTTTCAATTATGCTATTATTCTTTTTTTTTTTTTTTTCTGATGATTTCGGTTTCACTAACTGTTCGGCAATTATGTTTTTTTAAATAATAATCAATACACAAATTTAAAAAAAATGTTTTAAACTTCTTAAATTAACAAATTAATACATTAATTGTTTTTAAGACAAAACTAATTTAAGAATGCAAATAAATAGATATTAAAATCAATAAAATCTTAATCAAAGCATATTTATAAAGCATTAAATTATTAATAAATACACCATAACTGCACTTTGCATAATTAATTCACACAGATTTTCTACCTCATGCTTTGATTTTAATTTCTTTAAAAATGAGTATTTGGATTATTTTAAAATATGAATTGTACAACCACTGTTCTTTTACAAAATACCATTATTAAGCAAAAACAATTCTTATACGAATACATATTTAAATTCACCCGGAAATATAACTATAAAATATTATTTAAATGGTTATAATAATTAAAAATAAACTGAGAAAATGACATGTCGTCAATCATGCGGTATTTAGAAATTAATGTTTGAGTTGTCTTTCATATTAAAACTGATTCATGTTATTTGGTATTAATATCAAAACTATGTAGGCGTATACAAACTATATTTATAAAATTGTTTTATTTATAAAAACTTAACACATATTGATTTTGATGATCATGATGAAGAAGAAGATGATGTTGATAATGTTTATGATGATAACTTGTATAGAACAGGTACACTAACGCGTGCACGTATTGTTTTGCTCTAAGCAAATGTAGATTAAATAGTGTTTATAGTGGTTGCTGGATAATAAGAACTAGCATGTGTGTAAGTAAAGTGTTTATTGTGCGCAGTTTGAACAATTCAGCCTATAATGTTGACTGTTAATGTTAACTTTGAACGAAAAACTTCGCAATTATCTGTTTGTTTAGCTTAAAGAGGACAATTTTATCGAGCCTTTTTACGTGGCTTTACGTAGGCGAAATTCATGTGCAACTATTGGCGTTCTAATGTTAATCTTTGATATTCGTAAACTGTTACTATTAGACAGAGCTAATCAGGACTTTCGTCACGCATGAATTGAGCGCTAAATCTTGCACTATTAAACACAGTGGGCGTTAGGCACATTCTCTCAGCCCATAAAGATTAAACCAAAGCAAAATCTAAAAACGTTTGAAGTAAAACACATATCGTTGTGCATACGTATAGAGCTATTTCTTCTCTTAGCAACAGAGTGCATAGATATGAACTCAGGTCCAGATTTGCGTGATCGAGCACAGCGCCAAAAGTCGGTCTCTAAAGAATTGAGCCGCGTAACTGCTTCTAGTATGAAGACCACGGCCACTGTGGTTGATGAATCAACAACCACGCCCATGTCTTAACACACCACCGAACTGTTACAGCATCAATCGCAAATGTCGGCACCTTCGGTCACTGTGGAAATCAGACCTCTTTATGTAGTTGGCTTCACAAAACCACTCGAAACAACAATGATGACAAAGAGCGACCAGTATTTTCATCAGAATCCGAATCAGAACGTGATATGAACGATGTTAATGTGGCTTCTATATTACTAGAAATTCGCAGGGACGTTAAGACATTGAATACACAGTTTGATAGTATTGAACAGTCAGTCGGGTCTTTAAAACAAGAGGACACAGAAATAGGTCAGGAAAATGAAAAACTCAGTGCATATGTTCAGGATTTATTGCAGCAAGTGCACAATTTGCAAGAAAAACTAAATGAAAATGAGAATAAACAAGAGAGACAGGATATGGCTCTCAGAAATAACAAGCTTCAATTCTATGGCATACCCTTTTCTGAACATGAAAATCCTATTCAACCGAAACTGAACAAACGGTGTGCGATTTTAATTTAAGGGAAGAGAATTTAAAATCAGAAAATGTGCAAATTGAATACTCATATCGACTGGGTAACAACAAAGACAATCATGTTTTAGCAAGGCTCACCACACTTAAAAGTCGTGACAGAAAAGAAAGCAAGGACATTTCGATGGACGGGTCGTTGAAGATCTACCAGAACGAATAGTTAAGTCACGCACAGGATTGTACCCGCTGTTACAACAAAGCATATCAGAAGGAAAATCTCATTGTGGACGATAAAGTCTTTGAATTCAATCCAGAAACTAAATCGCCAGTATTAGTTTCAAAATAGGGGGTCGGCCGAAACCCACCCTGCAGTGTTAATGTAAATAATTGTACATATATAAATATTTGCTCATTTAATATTCAAGGTCTCAAAAAGTACGAAGACGATGAACAATTTAATGTATTCTGCGGGACGATCGACATAATTGGATTATGTGAAACATGGCAAAAGAAAATTTTTTGTGCACAGTAAAATCAGTAATCAACTCAAACTAGTATATAACACTGTCAATGATTGCATACTGAAATATATAACCAAAGATATAACACAGCTTTTGCAATACATAATAATGTGTTCAACTTATATTGCCCCGGACTTATCTCCCGTATACTAGGACGTCAGTGTCAATGGAGTTGAAATGCTCCAAGATAAGCTACTTGCGATTGTCTCCGACTTCCCATCTACGCTGTTAGTTCTTGCCGGGGACCTTTATGCCAGGATCAGCGATACATTGGATTTTATTCCAAATGATGACGTTGACTATATCTACGGAACAACCGCATATCCTAGTCAAACGTTCTGTTCAGCACGCGACAATAAAGACTTGACGCTTAATAGGTTCGGGTCAGCGCTAAGTGAACTCTTCTGTTTTCGATGTTCACATCTTGATCGGATGGTGAGATGGCGATATTGCCGGTGAATTCACGTGCACTGCAAACGGCGGGAAAAGTGTCGTGGACTTTATTTTAACATCAACCACTATCTTCAAACACGTCGCACATTTTGAATTTGGGTGTGAAGATTTCTCTGACCATTTCCCTTTGAAATTGAAAATGACGTTCGAGAGCAAACATGAAACGTCCACATTTAATTCAAACCTAAATACGGCATACCAATTTCAATGGGATGATCGTCTCCGAGAACCATTTCTAGAAAAATGTAATACATCATATAATAATTTCGAAAATTTGGTAACGGAGCTAGACGGTGAGGCGAGATTATATGTGTTTATGAAGGTTTTCGAAGAAAGTTGCAGTTGTATGAAGAAACAACGGCGTGGTCCAAATAAGGAAACCCACACTTCAACACAACCAGAATGGTGGGACGCAAAATGTGCCAATACCAAATACGAACAATATCGATATTTAGGAAAATTCCGAATAACTAATAATAATCACGATTTTCAACAATATAAGATGAATAAGAACAGGTATAGGTCAATATGTGCTAACGAAAAGTCTGACTACCAGCGTCGGGAACGGGAGGAATTTATAAAAAATTAGTCACAACCCATAGACCTTCTGAAACAAAATAAAAAAGGCCAATAAAGGTACAAATGACTCAAGTGACATGATTTCAGGTGATCAGTGGTATTACTACTTCTGTAATCTATTTGATAACAATGCATTTCCGGAACTATCAAGTGAAATAAACAGTGGTTATCTGAATCAGGTTATTACAGAAGATGAGATACACACAAGTATAAAGGACCTAAAACGAAATTGTGCGTCAGACTATGATGGAATATGTATAGAAATGTTTAAGTCTATTGCCCATCGCATATTGCCTTTTCTGAAAATACTGTTTAATAACTTATTTGATACAGGTACCTTCCCAGTGGAATGGAGTAAAGGCGTGATTACACCTTTGCACACAAAAGGTTTGCCCTTAGACCCTAATAATTACAGAACCATCTCGCTATTAAATAGTATAAGTAAAACTTTATAACAATCATTTTGACGAAAAGACTAATGCAATGGTGTAACAAAAATAGCGTCCTGGACAAGTCGCAAGCGGGCTTTAGGTCTGGATATTTGACTGTCGATATACATCCAAAAAAGGAGGCCGTTGTTAAGTCTTTTACGTGGACTACCTTAAGGCCTTTGATAACTGCAACCATGTGAAAATCTGGCAAAGTTCATCAAGAAATAATATCGATGGACGTTTTATAAACATCGTAAACTCGATGTAGAGCCAAATGCAGGCATGTGTTAAAGTCAAACACGGGTTAACATACTTCTTTGACTGTACAATCGGCACAAAGAAGGACTGTTTGTCTTCGCAGGTAATATTTTACATTTTCATCAACGATATAAAACTACATGCAAACAATGGCATATACCTATCGCCGGAAATTGATTGTGCTTATGTACGCCGACGACGTCGCCGGCCTTGCCGATACCTCGCTTCGATTTCAACGGATAATTAACAACATAGATACTTTCTGCGATAAGGCTCATATGAAGATAAATATAGACAAATCAAAAGTTATCGTCTTCAGGAATGGTGGACTTCTTCGGCACTATGAACATTGGACATACAAGAACGTCGCAATAGTAGTTATTCCTTTCTATAAATACCTCGGAGCTTATTTTACACCTAACCTGTCATGGTCAATGACAAAGGAAGCCTTGGCGAAACAAGCAACGAAAGCATTGGTGTGCATCTATAAATGTCAGAAATATTTTGGATACTTCAACCCAAAACAAACATTTAAATTGTTTGACGCTATGATCCTGCCGATATTGTGCTACTCATCAGAAATATGGGTTTTTTAATACGCCGAGTGCATTGAACGTGTTCATGTAAACAACTTCAAATGACTGTGCGGTTTAAACAAATCAGTGTCAATTTTTTTCGATTTAAGTGAATGCGGAATTTATCATACTGCGTAAAAATCATGCAGATGCCACAAAACAGATAGTAAAAAACTTGTAGAGTAAATATATCAATAACAGTAAGCTAACGTGCCAATACATGTAGTTTCAGTTATTTGCACGAGTGCAAAATAACTCTCCAAACTTCACGTCCGCGTAAATATGCAACCTCTTTTATGCATTTGATTATACCGATCTAAAAAGTAGATCACTTTATAAATATCACATTAGACCTTGAGGTTCTCGTGTAATACAAATGTCAATTACTACTTCCGGCAGTTCTGATTCTTTCCAACCATGTGTGATATATGAACTTTGTTACAATAACAATTAACCAAAGTATCGGTACACACACTTCTTTTGGACACACCTTGTAGTCTTGCTTTGTATATAGACTATGAATATGGGGAACCGTGTATACATTTAAATTTTAAGTCTATGCTATGTTACCGTATGTGCGTATAACTAAAATAATGATAACAACAACGCTTCGAATATTCTTTCCTTTCCCCATACATATTCAAACAACGATTTTCTAATACAATTGTATGGTTATGTTACAGGAACCAGGCGACCACTTAATACGATTGAGATGAATGTGCCCTGATAAATGTTTTCATCGGGACACATGGTATATACATAATATAATATGTACAGAATTTGTTTTACAAATCGTTTGTAAATGCGTATATTGTAGTTAAATTGTGAATAGATTAACATACTGCTGTTGATAAGCATAAGCCGTGTTGCTTTGTTCAGGCATCACTGGACTGTTTGATTCCAGTTTATTGCTTGGACATTAAATAATTATATTATTGTTTTATGTACGGTACTTCATATATGGAAACAGTCCATAATAGTGCTTAAGAAGCTTAGTATAAATAAGCCAAACGAAAACATGAGTTCGCTGTTTTGAGACTGAACATTTAATTATTGCTATTTCATTTTAAATCAAAATAGGCGACAAAAATAGAGATCTATACAATAGAGACTACTTGTTTATAAAGCACCAAATCAACAAATTAATCAGGGTAGTACATATTTGTAATGTGTACTCTGTATTTTGGGCCGGTAGCCTATATGTACATAATAAACGTTTGTCTTGTATTGTCTTGTTGTTTCTCAGAGTAAGAAAAGCACAACAACCGTGAAATGTAATGCGCTGTTAGAAGTACTCAATATATTAAAATATCGTTTTCGACTTAATGTGTTAAAGTGATATCGAACACTTAAATACAATTAAAATGTTATTGAAATGAACAATAAAAAAGCGTATATGTTGAATGAAGTTTGACTTTTTACTATATAAGAAGCAACTTGATAAAAAATAAAGAGAGAAAAACACGTGAAAAAAGAAATAATATCATTTGTATCGAACGCGAGAAATAATTGATTAGAAACAACTGAAAACGTTGGTTCTACGCGATACGCACACTTCAAAAATTGACGCCAAAAATGTAAACTAGAAAATAACCAAACAACCCGACCGTAACTATATAATATTTTTCTCAAAATGATTAAACACTTTTTTCCCATTATATATACAATATTTTACCATGTACCCCACACAATGATAAAAGGTATATTTCAGATTTGTTACTGATGTTGCACATGTAATTCCTTTTTTCAAATAATTAGTCACTGTAAGATCCGATTCTAGTATTTTGAAAGTAGCTGCTAGTTTTGCTGATAAATAACGGCCGAAATTATCAGTCGGATGTGTGCCAAAATTAAATAAAATTCGTTTGAATTAAAGAAATGGACAGCATACATTTGGTTAATGCGAATTAAGTGTTCGGTAAAAAGACGATGCAATCTGAAAGAAGTTTAAACTAATATTCTAATTAAAATGTGAGAACTCCCTCGCACGTTATTATATCCGGGAGCAGTATTTATCCCGATGGGGTTTTCGAAAGACCTGTTTCTCCCATTATTTTGTAAAACACGATTGTCAATGAATGCGTTTTGTGTCGGTTATAAAATACGTATTAAATAATATGTATTGTAGGATTAAATAACAAAGTGCATTTTTACAGTATTAATGGCCGTACATAATGTCGTTATGAATGCTGTTATAACAAATGAAATCGCACAATATCCAGCTAAATCGGATGAATACCTAAAGTCATTAAAGATACTAAATCCACTATGTAACCATAAGGAATCACTTCCCGTAGAAACGAGCATTAAATGCTTTCTAAAATTGATTCTCACAAAAGTAGTTTTTTCTGTATTCAGGAAATTCAAACTATTCTGAAATAGAAAAACAAATATACACGTGTGTGTAATGTTCCGTTTCCGACTCGCATATCGGCAAATAATGCAACGCACCATACATAATTGGTAGTCGTGTGTAAGCAAACAAAAGTACGAGTGTTTGTGGGGTAAATGTTAAATTCAAACTGGAATCAAGACTGGTCATGGATATAATAGTTGGTTAACCAGCATGACATGTAGATGACTCTGATTGTATATGACCGGTATTAAATTAGAATACATGCACGAAGTCATGAATGGCACATATAATATGGACGATTGTTGCCGGGTTAAATTGGAAACATTACAGACAGAGAAAGGAGACTTCTCGAAAACCCGGAAGAAATTATAGTTTATTTTTACATAACATCCAGAAATCTAACAACCCAAGTGGACAATGTTTTGCATACTGTGTTAACAAATAGATAACATATGCACACACGTAAGTATACAGTTGTACATCCAATTACATATGGAACATAGGAGTGAGCAAAACTTATTGATACAAATGGATAATGTGGAATTTTATTTGGCAATATGAATGAACAAATCCAGCGACAAAATGAATACTATCGAAAAGGGCATATTACAATTTTGAAATTTACTTCTTGTTTTAAAGATCAGAATATAAAAGAAAACAAGTAATTACAAAACATTCACACTATGAAAACATAATGATATAATAATTTAATTACAGATACAATTTTATAATAAAGCATAAGAATGGTGTTAATGAAAGTACATCTTTTTCTATTGTTAACGAATTATTCCAGACTGCCTATTCGAAACGAAACATCAGACAGTCTAAAGGCTTAAAAGATACCAATAATAAACAAATACCATAACCATGACCATGTTTAACATGTTGAATCGTACAGGTATCTAAGTGTAACACACACTATGAAATCAATATAAAATTATGCAATCATTTGTATAACAATTTGTTATTTTATTATCACGAATAACAAACCGTTTATAAGAGTACTCATTTAAAAAAGAGTACACCTTAATCCTAATTCCAGACTAACAAACAAAGCAATAAATGTGGTGTATCTTAATAGTACAAAACAAATTAAATTGATATTACATCAGTGATATGTGATGGAACCAGAAATAAGTTAAACATGTAACAACTTAACTATTTTACTAGTAGTTCATTTTCTGAAGTAATTATCTATATAAATGTGTGCATATTTTGTCTTTGGCTATAATTTAATCAAATGTATTTTACTCTTAGTTCCGTATATAGTTTACATTCTAGGATGAAATGGAGCTCTTCTTCAAGTTTATTATAAACATTACATGGTCTTTGATCTAACGGAATAGGAGTGGGCCCGGGCATCTTCCGCACTTATTATACACTCATTGGTCATTGGTTAAATGACAAGCCTAATTTAGATAAACTTACTAAAGATTTCTTGACATAACACAAATTCAGGTATAGTTGAAATTTAAATATGGCAATAAGTTTGTATATAATCAGCTGTGTGCTTATTCTGGTGGTTGTTTGTTTTCTCTGGTCAAAACAGCAAACATTATAAAGAAAGTATTTAAATGTTCAAACTGATTTATTGTACACATTCAACGTATTATACTAATAACACTATCTAAATGGAATGTTTAGGTAATGAACATATATATTTGTTGAAGAAGAATCGCAAATATTACGGCAATCAGAAGATTCGCCTATATTACGGTAGTCAGTTACCAGCACATCAACAGCATTTGGAATATCATTACACATGATTTGTTCACATTGCAAGAAAATAAAAACAGCTATTAGGCAATATAATACCAATATCATATAAATTAGTAATAAACACAATTTGTTTTAATATTAAGTGATTGAAAACTGTTTGAAATTGGCCGAGCACATAGTGCGATATTATTCGTTTTATTATAATATGAAGGCATAATCATGCTGTATTAAATTTAATTCAGTGACCTTGATCTTTGATTATTTAACTTATTCAACCTCCATTTTTATACCTAAGATGGCATATATTGATGTGTTCAGATAATAATACATAGTATGCACGTGAGTAAATATTGATGTATCTTAAACAGCCCGGGTACATACATTATAATAATGCTTACTTTAAACTATTAAATTAAACTATTTAAAGGGACTATGTCATCGAAAAGAAATGTATATATTGAGTAAAACAGTGGTTTAGACACGACTCCTTACCAAGCATGACAGCGAAGTTGGTTAAAGCGCTGTCGACAGCCATTTGTTCGTATAACTCCTAAGTCGTGAGTTCAATACCCGCTTGGGGTTTTAATTTTCAAGACTTGTTTGTTACTTAGTTGCTTTTTTATCAAATATCTCATTGTGTATAACACTATTGGTATCATTTTAATGCACAAATGTAAGTTAAGCGCTTTTCTATACTATAATTTATAGTACACAAGGGATCCAATGTTTCGTTGACATAATAAGTATTTAAATACAGATAGGACAGTCACATTAACCTGCGTTTTGCAATGCAATATTATGAGGGTTATTGTTATTTTCATGTACATGTATTGTGATTTAATTTCTGGCAACGTGTGAGGTTCGAAATACCTTCAAAGCGAGGCAGTTATTCAAGTTATATAGTGGTGCTTTGATCTTGTTACCTAATGTTCGTATTGTTTTCTGTTGTATTGGTAATGTGTCACTTGCTCTAATTAAATGACCATACAATATTTATAATGATCGTGCTCCTGCTGGTGAAGTTACGTATCCGGTCTATCTCACTAATGTGTTCATGTAAATGCGTTCGCCTGAAAAGAGTATTGGAGTACATTGCATATACGAGACAGGAAGAAAAATTATATAAATTCCAAAATTTACCACAAAATAGTGTTTTCTTAGATAGTAAAAACCGATCGCCAGTTTTAAACGCACCGCTACCTTTGATTTCCAGATGAACATTGATGTCATCGCAACCAGAGTCGTCCCTAGCGGATGTAAGTGAACTGTAGACATGCTGTTGACTGAAATAGTAAATTTATTATCAAATATATTGCCTTAATTTTGGTGCGAAAACATGTGCAACTATTTAATACATACTCGTTTACTCGCTATAATTACTTACTTAAAGATAAAGTACCGTTTAAAATCGTTAAACCAGTGAGAAATGTATATATAATAATCATCATACTAATCATAAATAATAATAATTATTATTATAATTATTATTATAATTATAATTATTATTATTATTATTATTATTATTATTATTTTATAATTATTATTATTATTATAAGAAAGAAATAATTATAATAATGATTATCATTATTATAATCATTACTATTACTATTATTACTATTATTTACAGTCGCGACAAAACGACCGAACTACAGTGAGTGTACCGTTTACTTCATTTTTGTAATAAATTAAATTAGCGATAGAATGCATATTTAACAAAGTTATATATTTTGCTACATACACACTATTTTACCAACAAAATACGCATATTAACTTACTTATCAGATGCTTTGGTTATTTCTGAAATAAATGCATACTTATGATACCATATGTGTGTCCGAATTTTCGTAAAAAACAGCATATAAATTGAATATGCCTAAGTCAAAACTTAGAAAACGGAAATGCAAACACTTCATAATCGTTTCACTTCAAACAAATACCTATCTAAACGGCGGCCATTGTGTTTATATTAAACAAATCTTGTATTTTGTAAGTTCAATGTATAATGTTTTATGTCAAACGGCTGGAAAGTGGATACTATTACTTACTCAGTGATTCGTACGCATCGGTTACAATAGGTGCTGGGATATTACCGTATTGCACTGTGTTGCTTTCACCCTCTTGGAAACTGGAAAACGGATCGAACAAAAACCGTTTACATCATTCGCATGTAGTATATTATCAGATAACGGTAATGCAATTACGAATAAAACTTGTTTAGTTCCAAACTTAATTTTAATTTGTTAAAATGCATTCGTTTACAAAAATAACACGTCTACTTACACATTTTGTGCATGAAGTCCGGAATATAAATCTATAAATTATAAATGAGAATTATATGATCATACCATTTCTTAAAGATATCGTGTTGTATTGAAGTATAGTTGATTCTGAGCTATTTGCCCTTTGTCAATTTACATTTATACATCGTAAATTAACAATTAACATTATGCACATTTCACAACAATGTCAACGTAACAATAAGTACTTTCTAAATAATAAAACTTACGATCATTCACAATAGTCATCTGATGTCTACAATACTCATAGTTCTCTAACTTTTCGTCTCGGACTTCTGCAAAAGCGTGGCGTTATTTAACATTCGATATTTTTATTGTGAATGACAAATAACGATCGAAAAAAAACATATATGAAGCCACGATAGACCAATACGGGTTTTGTCACGAATAGTTGAAACTCCTCCGAAGCTATTGTTAAGTGATTAATATCTATTCATAGACAATTACAAATATTACCACGCGCTCATTTGAATATCACAACAGTATGCACGTGCTCTTTTATATCAAATAGTTTACCCGCTAAACACGTGATATTCAAGTGCGACGATTGGATAATATTGCAGATTGTTTTGAATATGATTGACATTTGTGGAATCGTCTATTCTGATCTACTTTAGAAAGTAACAATACATGATTTTTATTAAAAGTAACTACTGCAAGTTTCAAAGCATGTCAGAAAAAATAAATAATGTGAAACTCAACGTGTAGCCGCAGTAGAGAAATGTTTAGGCAGCACACATTAAGATACGCATACAGCACATTTTAAACAGTATTTTTAAAATACTAATAGCATGCTTACCTTTTCTTTCGACCGAAAAGGCGCAGTTTATTTTGTATTTTCGACAAATAACTGCAAGTATGACCACTGCTAGAGCTACTGCTCCTCCAACTATGCCACCTGTTATGCCACCTGTTACTGCGGCGACTCTCGACGAGGTTTCACCTGAAGCTGTAAGTTTACATGCATGAAAAGAATACGCGTTATGTTCACGAACGTGTGTAATTTAATGCCTGTTTAATTATTTACGGCTACCTACTACATTTAATTAGCAAACTGAATCCGACTCATACACAGTTAAGTATAGTGCTTCTAGCAATATGATTCTGCGAATGATAATGCGTTTGGTATTATGCCTTCATTGTATAAGAGCTACACACATTTTCAAATTGTGTATTTACCTGTTTTCAAAGTTGTAAATGAAATTGGCTCTGTGTGTTCCGATTGCCCTATGCTGTTTTGTGCAAACACTTTGACTTGATATTCGATTCCTGGTTGTAAATCCGTCAATGTTATATTTGCTACTTTTGTCTCCATTGGTGCAGACCATGAATTGTCAGTGGCTTTCTTTAGTAACACAACAAACGTCTGTGGCAGTCCTCCGTCAAATCCTGGAGACCATGTTATTACTGCACTGGTCTCTTTCACTGAATCATCGAGATAGTCCAGGCCATTAACAGGCTCAGGTTTAGCTGTAAGATAAATGCTAAATTAACAAGAGCTGTTTGCAAACAGTTATACCCACTTTAGGTTAAAATCGCTGAAAAAAGCTAATTTGAGATAATTAAGGGTCATAACACTACACTTACTGAGATGATTTGGTTAATTATCAAACTTACCCGAGAAAATACAGCCACAAAGATTTTCAATAAGATTGGTGAAGATCAGCTAAGAAAAGTTGGACTTAGAGAACGGAAATGGCTAAAAAGCCTATATTAGATAATTATAGGGCCATAACTCCACATTTCCTGGGGCTATTTGACTGGTTATCAAACATGCCCGAAGTATTATTATTACAAACATTTTCATGAAGTTTGGTGGAGATCGGATGGAAAGAGTTGGACTTAAAGCATAAAATGGCTAAAAAGAACAAATTCAGATAATTCACGGGCAATAAATCCACGATTCCTGGAGCGATTTGCCTGATTATCGAACTTGACATAGAATTTATTATTACAAACATTTTCATGAAGTAAGATCGGATGAAAACTGTTGGACTTAAGAGAGCGGAAACCGCTCAATTCCTGGGGGCAATTTTACCAATTATCAAACTTTACCTAGATACTATGCCCAAAAGCATTTTTATGAAGTTTGGTGAAAATCGGATGAAAACTGTTGAACTTAGAAAGACGAAACGAAAGTGATCAACCAACAGACCAATTTACATAAACAAACAAATATACCCGCCATCTTCGATGTGGGCATAATAAGTGTTTGTTTATTTTTCAATTTGGTCAGATGACCTAGTTTAAACCACATGTGATCAGGTTTGGAATTTGTCACATATATCATTGGAACAAATGTTCTAAGCAAGTTGTGTGATGATTGGCAAATAAATGTGGTCACTACAGAGTTCACAAGCTTTTTATTCAATTAGGCCTGGTGACCTAGTTTGTTATCCCACATGACCCAGTTTTGAACTCGTCCGAGATAATGGGACAAATATTCTGAGCAAGTTTCATGGTGATTCAGCTAAAAATGTGGCCTAGAGTGTTCACAACTTTTTTTTCCATATGGCCAGCCTCTGGAGTGTGCATAAGTGTTTTGTTTAATTTGGCCTGGTCACCTAGTTTTTTACCCCACTTGATTCTGTTTTGAATTCATTCAAAATATCATTGAGACAAATGTTCTGAGCAAGTTTCATGATTATTGGGCTATAAATGTGTTCCCTAGAGTGTTCATAAGCTTCTTTTCAATTTGGCCTTGTGACCTAGTTTTTGACACCACATGACCAGGGATTTACCAGACTCGATTTTCTGCTTCATATACCCCTAAATTGTGACCCCTTCTATTTTTAAACTTGCATCCCATTGGATGCGTGATTTTTCTGATGTATTGATACTATTCAGTGTTAAAATTAATTAGTTCATAGATATAATTTATAAATTATTAACATTATTTTATAATACCTTTGTTCTATCTTATTGATACGAAACATTCAAAATGTTGATACAAATGCAGGCAAAACAAATGAATGGGACCCCCACTTTTATTGAGAGGATCCCTAAATATCATCCAACTAAGTCCTGTGAACCCCTCAAATTTAATGTTGATGTACAACCCTGCAAGACCCAATTTTGAACTCATCTGCGATATCATTGGAAAAAACGTTCTGGGCAAATTTCATGAAGATTGAGCAATAAATATGGTCTATAGAGTCTTCACAAGGTAAATATTGAAGACAAACAACGAACGACACACAACACAGAATTCGATAGTGTTACCCAAGGACCATTACTTTGAAATCTGAGCATTTTCAATGTTTTCTATATAGCCCTATACAAATGTGATGAAAACTCCTCAGGCTCGTGACAGTGTTTTTACAAAGCTAAGTGAAATGATAGAATTTGGTAGAAAGTCACCCAAGGTCCAATAAGTTTGAAATTTTGCAAGTAGTTTTTGAAAAGAATATTTTCAAAGATTGCTATATAGCCAAATAAGAAACCCAGACAGTGGTTTAAGATTTTTAAAGTTTTTAATACACTGGTTGCAATATAAGAAAAACTGCTCTTCCCCTTGGAGGCCAAGTTTTTCTACGGAGCACTTTCATTTTAGAACTCATTCTAAATATCTTTAGAACAAATGTTCTTCATGTTCATTGGACACAAAATGTGGCCTCTGGAGAGTTTAAAAGCCTTTTCTTTGATTTGACCTAGTTTTTGACACCGCATGATCCAGTTTTGAACTTATCCGAGATATCATTGAAACAAATATTATAGACAAGATGCTAGACAATATTCAGGACGACAGACGACGGACAAAAGGCCATCACAAAACCTCACCAAAAAATGCTCAGGTAAACTAAAATTTCCTGGACATATTTAAGATGGTGCATATCATCTGGTCAGTGCTAATGTTTCTGTACATAGAAGGTATAAAAATTGGCAATGATATTTATGGGTAAATTGTTTCCACAAAATTTACAAACAGTGTGTTGAAAATACCAAACACAAAATTGAATGTAAAGTGAACTAATTGTAGAAGTATTAATTTTTAGTGAACTAATTGTAGAAGTATTAATTTTTAGTTATTGTCTTAGATTAAAAAGCATATATAATATATATATGATAAAGTTTAATTATGTCCATGGACAAATTGGAAACAGGGCAATAACTATATACATAGGGAATTAAATCATAACCTGAACCTGAATGTACAGTGCATTTTTCAATTTGTATCCAGTTGTCGAGGAGCATTCAATTTTTAGCATAATGCAAATAAATTGGCCAAATAAGTTAAGTCTGTCTTTACATACAGTAATAATTACATTGACAATATTTAAATATTAATATTGACATTAACACATTAAATTTTATAATGTGTTGCATAAAGTGTTATTTATATGCAAAGCATGGACAAAGGTCAGAGTGTTTTAAAATATTGAAACTGAATTATTTCTTAGCTGCACAGCAGTACTGGTACACATACATTTCTTTTCATACTTTGATCAAATATAAAACTAAATCCAACTGCTTCGGCAATAAAAGAACAGATGTGTGATTCAATTACGAAATGTGAAGACTCACATGAAGACTGGAAATACAGCACTATGGATATCCCGCCTTGTGAATTGTTAGCAATAACTCTGTAGCTTCCAAAATCCTCCTCATGTATATCAGAAATGTTTACATTCGACTGCAATTTATCATCAGATGTGACAATCGATATCCGTGTAGATTGTTCAACCTCCTTCCAGCCTGTTTCACTCAGTTTCTGCCAAGTATAGTTCGGAGCTGGATAGGAGATCAGCGTAACAGAAATATTAGCAGATGAGCGAAGACTACCCGTTACATTAGAAATGTGTTGTAAAAATGGGGACAGCCTCGGTTTACCTGCAATAGGACATAAACATCACACAGTGCAATGTACATGTATAAGAACACAATTCAAAATACAAAGTTGTGGCTATGTAGTTTGTTTTATGCTTTGTTTTGTAATAAAGTATTGACATGAATGAATATTTAAATAATCCGGTTATTTGAATGTTCACCTACATAATACAAAATAATAAATTGTCGACATGAAAAATATTGTAATAATTCGGTTATTTCAATGTTCTTTTACTGACATAATAATCAATTGTCTACATTATGTTTTAATTATTCTGTTAATTGAAGGTTCACTTACATAACACATAATAATGCAGTGTCCTCATCTCTGGAGACAGATTTAGTTCATTCTGAGACAAGCATGTGTATTTTCCCATTTCATACTCGCAGGAGCTGTTTTGTTTATTGTACTCCAGCTGTCTGACCGAGGTCTCCTCTTGCACCACTGCCCCATTTCTTGTCAGGGTTAATTTAGGCAATGGATTACTGTCTGTCACACAGGTGAGTCTGAACGGAGAGCCTTCTGCTACTTCGATGGTTACATTACCTTGCACGTCATTGGCCAAAAACGCTGTTATGGCACTTCTGTCTGTTAAATGACAAACATCTCCTATGCAAACTATATTTCATCACAATTCTAGTATTACATGCCTTGATATAATGGTTTGAACAGTCACATACTCAATTAATCAGAGAGTTTAAAAGTTGTAAACAAACTGTATCAATATTGTATACGAAACTTTTCAAACCAATATCTTTTCTTGAAGTAAAAACATGGTTTTCTTTACACAAAACAGATATAGATTATCAACAAACTAATCAGGGCCCAGTTGCTCAAAACTTTAACGGACGGTTAAGCTAACGGCCTGTTAACCTCAGATTTAAATAAAACTAATATTACAAGCAACTCGCATGTGAAGCATTTGACAATTATTTGAGCATATAAATTTATTTAAAATAAATGCAAATTTTTAAATTTTAACGTTTAATTTACATCAAAAATTTCATCCAAAAGTTAACCGCTTTAAGCTTAATTGTCCGTTAAAAGTTTTGAGCAACTGGGCCCTGAACAGTTAAAAAAAAAACAAAGTCACAAACACCTATAAAGATATATCACATTACATATAGCCATATAAATATATTGTCCTTATTAAGATTGTTGATGTTTTTTTATTCCTAAATCATCTAGCAGACACAGTAGTGCATTTGAAGTCATATGTTGTTTAATGCCCCTTACTGTTTCTGGCCAATACAAACTGGATGTAATCACCCCATATACAACGAATACAATATTCAACAATCTTTTGACTTTTTACATCTTATTATAACTGCAAGTTAAACATTTAGACAAACAGGCAAAAAGTGTGATTTAAAGCACATTTTCTTACCACTTTGGGAATGGTACCGGTACTGGTCAAACAGGGCAAACAAAAAGCGTTTTCAGCCAAATTGGGAATTTTACCGATTTCATTAAAAACAGTCCAAAAGGATGTAAAAACAGTAAGTTACAATAATTAAACCCTAAACAATTTGTTATATTTATTCTTTAACTTGCTTTTAAGTCAGATAATGGTTCTAAATGCCGTGCTGGTGGGTATCAACCTCCACAACTTGCCCCAGAGACACAAGTTTGCTCTCTGACTCGACACTGACAATGTCTGTGTCAATGGATGACAGAACATAAACAAAATTACCAGTATCTACCACCGTTAATGACGGTTGTGGATCTATACTTTCTGCTTTGCCATAAAAACCATTGCTAAATAAAGGATTACATCCCTGAATGTACTTTTTCGGTAATATTTAGTGTTATGAATGGTCATGTCTCGTCAATGGCACTAGCGAAAACGCGTTACAGTCCAGCTGGTTCCCATTCTCGCACGTAATGTATAATTGATAACAGTAACCAATCGATACACCGCCACCAAACCTTGAAACGGTTACTTCCCCTAGCCATTAACAGTAACTGATTTGAGATACGGTTTACGCTTGGGTAAAACAAAAGTAAAATACTGGAACATCGTCGATCTTTTTAGGGTATTTTGGATTTTTTCCTTACATTTGGGAATTTTAAACTTCAAATTGGGAAAAAATGGTCACACAATCGGATTGGGAATTGTACCATTTTCTGGTACCAATTTTATATAGAGGTAAAATGCTGACTTTTCTCACAACATCTCGACCCAATCCCCCCAACCTTATGACACCATTTTTTGAGGAAATATCTCTATAGTGCTGTTGTTGTTTTTTTCATGCAAACTGTCGGAAACATGCTCCTATAGTCTATAACAAGATGTATAGAGAATATTGTGTAATACTTAAGCTAATTGAAAGTATGTTAACATTTGCAATTCAACAATTGTATGCGTATTATACAAACCAAATCTACAAGCTACATTTCAACAAATTTAGATTTTTACATAACAGATTAACAATAAGTGCACTTAAGAGAATGTCTCAATTAGTGTATATGACTACAAATGCTCCTTTGAATATATACATTTACATAATACACTTAATAAAATGGCAGAATCATTCAAATACCACTCAATACCAGTATGTAAAATATTGCAATATATCCATTTTTAAAAATGGAAACTGAAATGGAAGGCACACATGACCTGCAAGTTGGAGACCAAATGAGTCCCTAGCTTGTTTTTATGATGACAAGCATACCGCTTCTGATATAAAATCGGGTCACATGAACCAATCCAAAACCAAACACTATCTTGCATCATAATAAATTTAAAATTTCAAGAGTTTTTTCCTGTACATCTTTTAACCTGAAAACACTTAGTAAATCTGCTCACCTTAACAAGCGAGATGAACTTATTAATTGACGGTTAATAAAATAAGTTACTGTTCCCCTTTAAACAATATTCAAAATCATGTTGACTGGTACAATCATACCATGCCATACATTTACTGTGAAGTATTATACAAATACTTACATTTAACATTAATATAGACATTGTCCGATGCTGTGCCATTTTCCAATCCAAATCCGGTAGGTCTCATCTGATTTACTGCCTTAAAGTTGTAAAAGTCCGCTTCACCCCGCTTAATGTTGGTGAATGTTATTGCTTGATTAGGACTGGATGTGCTTCCATTACGTCTGGACCAAGAATAAGTTGTGGCTGTGGGATATCCAGGCGTGACACTAAATGACAAGGTAAATGTGCTGTTCTCCACTGTTGATATGTAACTGTCGTTAACAGAGGATGTAGAACTAGAGCTGTCGCCTTGAATGTGTATACCAGCTTGAATGTTCGGTGGATCTGCAAGTGAATCGAAAAACATGATACGTTCATGTAGAGACAAATGTCTTCTAACAAATGTAAACCTAAACATGTGAATCAAACACAACAATTGCTTATTTAATTATAAAGCAGAAATAGCTATACTATTTGTTATAAGTGTTGTTTTAAGTACTTTAAATCACAACATTAGGTTTCATTATTTCGACATTTTAATACCAATGCAAATATGCTGCAAATGAGAGAATGTCCTGAAGGGCAATAACTGTTATTGAATATGATATGTCGTTTTCACTTTTTCTCAAGATGCTGTGAACCGTGTTATACATTTCTGATTATGCTCTACGAAACAAGTGAGATGGACAAATCGACATGGTTGCATCTATATAACCCAAAGTTCAAAACATGACTACAATTTACAACAGTAAATTAGATCACAAAATTAATATAGTGCATGCAGAACAGAAAGTTATTAATTTCCTATAATAACATAACAAACATGAGCTTAGTATTTGAATAATATTTCATCAACATTCCATCATCATGAATGTGAGAATTCACAACCGATTGGTACAAGTAGCACTATTATTGTTTTTAGCAGAAGACAAGAACATTCCATAATGGTATTTTCAAATGCTGAAAACCTGAAGTGTTAATATTGTCTAGCCATATATTTCAACTTAAAGTTTTATATTTGTTTAAGTTCCCCCCCCCCAGACTTGCAGCCAAGTCGTGAATATGTGCAATTGTTAAGAGATTTTATTCATATTGTATGTGCACATTAACACATGGGGAGGAAATTAAAGTTTATGCTTTAGAAAGTATATATAAAGCTGAAAGAAAGAGTATAATTGTGGATTTATTTTTACAGTCTATTATAAAAGGATACCTGTTTTCAGTTTGATTTAACCATCAAATAGGCCAAAAACATCTCTAAATATCCTGGGGAAACAAAATGGTCTGCTGAGAAAACAGCTTTCATGTTACAATCCCCAGTTTACTGCAATGATATTTGTTGCCATTCCAAGTGAAAAATGAAGTATCTATTCTGATATTGTGACTCCCATATACCCACAAGTGGAGACACTTAATTGAAAACACTTGGTGAAACAAGAGCACCACCTACAGGTGCTGGACTTTCTCGTATATAATAGTACTCTGGCTTGTATTTGCTAGTACTCAGAGTTGTACAAAACCATATATACTTAACATATTCATTTTAACATAAATTTGTTGCTAAAGAATCAACTGTTGCTTGCAGAAGTTGCTGTATGCTAGGCAAACATTTTTGAAAAAAGGATAATAACTCTAACAAAACCTTGGAAGAGTTACCTCCTCTTGTCTGCAGAATGGAATCACCACCATAAGCAAGTATCTCAATTTTCAATTTAATTTCTTAAAAAAAAAATGTAATAGTAGTTATTAAAAATTATATTTACCAAAAAATTGTCAAAATATTCTAAGTTGTAGATCTAAACAAGGGCAGATAACTCAAGAAATTCACAGGGTTCTCTGCTTTGATGTAATGAATTACACTTTTGATAGTGAGCAAATATTAAAAGTTTCCAATGGATAACTTTGATAGTTTTTGAGAAATGGACTCTGACCGAAAACCTCACCAAAAAGAACTAACCAAAAACTAAACAAAAAACACATTACCAAACCAAAGAACTTAACAAACCAGTCGCAGACGAAAGACAGATGACAATAGCTTGACTTTTTTCTTCAAAAAGAATTGAATCTGTGTTTGCCACCATTGTTATGTAATGTAGTATCATTGTTATTTTAATGCTTTAGGTTTACACAATACTTTGCTCCTGTCAGAAATTTATAAAGAGACGCATACAAAGCAGTTGAATATCCAGCATGGTTGAATTGTTTCCATCCTGGGCTCCTCCTACAGTGGGGACCATCTTGTTTTTGACAGCTACTTGATACTGGTTCGTGTTAACATACTGGATGTTTTGCACTGAGAGTGCTGGTCCCGGTCTAGTCCCACCGTCTGGTAAAGTCCACGTGTAATTGTATGGAGCAGGGAAGCTGGTGCTGTCACAACTGATGTTGAATGTGGATCCTTGAATGACAAGCACGGAGCCTGATGTAAATCTGGAAGAACCCACCGTGCATTCGATTACACCTGGAGGAACTGCAACACAAATACAACAAGCTGGAATTTAAGTCTATTATTTATAATTTATAAGTATTACCCCTCTGCAAAAAATACAGCAAATAACAGAAACTTGTTTAAGACAAATAATGGGCACTTGTACAGAGATGGCCTCATTCTTGCCGTACAGCTGATCAATGAATTTATCAACAACTGTCTGTTTTGTTTAGCATTTTTATGAAAAGAATGAATAAATAACAAATGTTTAATTTTGAATAGTTTTCTTGGGTTGTTTCCACTTTAGCAGTCCATGGATGTTCTAATGTAACATTGTTTTGCGTATTCGTCAACGTTGCTAAGAAGAATTCGTAAAAGTCGTCATTTTTGTTTGAGTAAAATCGTATATTATTGGAGTAGTTTGGTAGATATGTGTTACCATTGCGCCGGTTGAGCTTTCTAAAGCGGGGGTTTTGGGGCGGCAGTTAACTGTTTTTTGTTTACTTAGGAATCGTTTCACATGGTATCTGTAGTAATTATGTCAAGTGACCTACTCAAAATTTGTCACGTAATCAACTTTCAACGAATGAAAACAAGCCTGGTTTCGTTTTCGTCTTGATCGGTTTCATGCATTGGTTGCATTTTCATTTAATATTTGTGAAAAAAAAATTCACAAATATAAACATAACTGTTTTTCGTTTTTCTTGCTATTTGTTTCTTTTTTAGCATGTTCTAAGCAAAACTGTATTAAGATAATAGACTAAGCGAACCGAAGGTGCCTATCGAGGGCACCTGCTTCATAGCAACGAATTGGCGCGCTTGCGTGCGCATTTATTTTATGCTTATTTCCAGGGACCGCTAAACTGGAAGTGTTCCGTTTCCTTTAGTACAAATATATACAGTCGAGCTTTTTTACATCGACATTATAACAGAATGTTTGACTTCGGATATACTTCTGTTGGGAACTGATTATTTTCCATTGAACTGGTACATGTTACAATGGAATATTTGGTTTCTGACTCAAAACTTTGTGGGAACTAAACAATAGAATGTGTATTAATTCACTTCGTTATAACGACATTCGAAACTGATTTGTCACAGGTCTTTTTGATTTGCTTAATCAAGTGTTATCAACGGACGTCACAGAATTAACCAAATATATACAATTAAAGTGTGATTTCTGCTTTACGGCGTAAAAGTGGACATAAAAGTGAATGCCATACGATTACCATAAAAGGTTGCTTGTTTTAAACGTTGGTCTCATTGACATGTTTTAATCAAAATGGAATTATATTTTATGACATAAGCAGTATTAATTCCATCTGACCCCCGTAAAAATAATAAAAAATGCTTACATATGGGGCCAAAATGATAAATTAAATAAATGTTCACAAAATTGGAATGTCTAAAAGATCTGTTTATTTTCTGTTATTCTATAATTATATTGCCTGAATTCGCTTTCAATGAAATTCGATATAACATCAGTTTTACTGGGAACTGATTGTGCTGTTGTACTGAGGGCTGACTGTACTGGGCCAAATTGCTAAACCGCCACTTTCGTAGTGAGTGTATTTCCATAAATTATGATTTTTGTTTTGATGTGTCTTTCAATTTTCCTTCAACAACCTTAACAGTTAACATATGTGTGGGAAAACCACTAGTTCGTGACCAATTTGAGGTAAACAGCATTTCCCCCTCGTTATTTAAATATAAAATTGTTTTACACGTTTTAACCACTCTCCTACATTTATGTTTGTCTAGTGATTTATATTCCACACATCAGTTGAGAAATACTTGGAATCATCACATATTTTAGAGACAAAAGCGTACTTTTTATAGACTTAGTATAAATTTGCCAAAAACTTTTTAATTCACTATAGCTTTCATATACATTACGTACATCCTGATTTATACTTTTAAATGGTTTTTGTCATGTTTCAAAAGTCCCTTGAAAATTGACATCATGAAAGAACATTTTAACGGCTTTGTGTGTTTTGCGTCCTGCGTTATCAACACATTTTGTATTTGTTTCTTATCTGTATTGGTGTGATAAGCGTATAAATTATAAATTTAAAAACTATGATGCCATGACCTTAAATTTAAGCTACAGATTGTGAAAATGAAATTGCCCACTCTTCACTTTTACTGTGCTTTTGTTTGTCAGTTTAATTCTTGTTTGCAACTGTACATCGAGAAACTGAGTAAAATGTTTCATAGGTACATCCCAGCAAGCAAGCCCATATAGGCCCAATATGGGCTACAGGTGGGCAAATATAACATATGGGTCCAATGTGGGACCCATATATTATTTGTTCAGCCTACATTGGGCCCATATCGGACCAAGCAGGCAAGCCCACATAAGTTTCTTGCAAGTATGCCCATATGGGTCCCGGTAAGCCATAACATGTGGGCCTGATAAGGGCTATACCTGGGCTGATCTTCCACATGGGCCCCATATGGGACCAATATACATCACCGTGCCCATGTTAGACCCACTTGGGTCCCAGACAAGCAAGCCCAAAAAGGTACCAACAAAAAAGCCCATATGGGTTCCCAACTAGTAAGCCGATATGGGTCCCTGCAAGAAAGCTTATATAGGTCCCCAACAACCAAGCCCAAATGGGTCCCGGCAAGAAAGCCCATATGGGTCCCAAACAAGCAAGTCCATACGGGTCTCTGATACCAAGCCCATATGGGTCCCAAAAAGAGAGCCCATAAGGGTTCTCAACCAGAAAGCCCATATGGGTCCCAGCGAGAAGGCCTCTATGGGACCCAAATTAACAGACCCATATTGGTCACAAAGGGCAGGCCCATATGGGTCCCCGTCGAGAAAGCCCATGTGTGTTTTCAACAAGCAGCCCCATATGGGTCCCAGCAAGTAGGCCTATATGGGCCCAATATGGGAAATACCTGCGCAAATATACCATATGACCCGATGTAGGACCCATGTATGTTTTTCTGCCTATATCGGGCCCATATTGGACCAAGCAGGCAAGCTCACATGGGTTCAAAGTATGCCCATATGGGTCCCGTAAAGCTATCAGATGTTTGCCTGATTAGGGCTATATCCGGGCTGATCTTCCCCATGTGAGACCAATATACATCGTCTTGCCCATATTAAACCCACTGGGTCGCAGGCAAGCAAGTCCATATAGGTCCCAGCAAGAAAGTTTATATGGGTTCCTAACTAGTAAGCCCATATTGGTCCTATCACGAACCCATTAAGCAAGCGCATATGGGCACAACATGGGCAAATATACCATATGGGCCCCATTAAATATTTTTCTGCCCATATTGGGCCAAGCAAGTCAACCCACATGGGTTCCCAGAAAGTATGCCAATATGGGTCCCAGTAAGCCATCCCATGTTGACCGATATGGGCTATACCTGGGCTGATACACCACATGTGCCCCATGTTGGACCCATATGCGTTGTATTTCCCATATCAGACCCAGTAGGGTCCCAGGCAAGCAACCCCAAATGGGTCCCTGCAAGAAAGCCCAAACAGGCGCCAACCAAGTAAGCTCCATATGGGTCCAACAAATAAAGCCCATATAGGTCCCTAACAAGTAAGTCCATATGGGTCCCAGCAAGACAGCCCATATTGGTCCCCAACAAGCAAGCCCATATGGGTCAACAACAGCACGACCATATGGATCCCAGTATGAGAGCCCACATGGGTACCAAACAAGCAAGCCCATATGGGTCCCTGCAAAAAGGCCTGTATGGGTCTCCAACAAACCAGCCCATATGGGTCACAAAGAGCATCCCCATATGGGTTCCCAACAAGCAAGCACATATGGGACACCAACATTCAACCCAATAGGGGTCCCATTAATAGAGCCCATATGGGTCCCCAGCAAGTAAGCTTGTATGGGTCCCAGCAAGCCAGCGTATGGGGACCCAATATGGGCTATAACTGGGCTTATTAACCACATGGGTTCCGTAAGGGTCCCACATACATTGTTATGCGCTTATCAGTCCCAGGTAGGACCCACGCAAACAAGCCAATATGGGTCCCAGCATGAAAGCCTAGATATGCGTCACCCAAACTTAAACCCATATGGGTCCCAGCAAGAAAGCCCATATGGGCCCCAAAAAGCAGGCTTAGATGGGTCACCAATAGCAAGCCCATATGGGTCCCAGCAAGAGAGACCACATGGGTTCCTAACTAGCAAGTCCACATGGGACCCATCAAACATGCCCATATCAGTCAGTCTGATGTGTGCTTCTATGACCAGTTCAAGGCAGTTCTTCAAAGCCGCCATCTTGTTTTGTCAACGGCAGATTTTCTTTCGAGGAGCACAATGCAGCTTGCATTTCTTAAATATCAAGTAAGTAAATATGTGTTTTGCACTTGGAAATTTTTTTGTCATAACTTAATTATCATAATTGCACTTTAAATCAGAATTAAAGTAAATATATCTCTATTGTCATGTATTTTCGCGACTTTAAAAATAATGTTACCTCACTATCACAACTGTTTCAAAATGTGTGTATTGTTTTGTACGTGTAATCTTTGTGCAAATAAAGCATGGGTTATCAGTAGGAAAACAATATAGTTGCTTTTATTGAATTTGCATTATTTACTAAAACGTACACTATATGGCAATTAATTGAATGTTGGAATAATTTCACTAATTGGAATAATAAGTTTCGTGCATTTGAGTTCAGAAGTTTAATTATATGAATTAGCTTAACCAATCTCACACACAAATATACACCCTACATTTCACTTTTATATGCCTTGCATTAATTATCATGTTCTTATTTATCGCTATAATCAATATTAAAATGTTTAATTACACAATAAATAAACAGCAAATTCATTTGGGTTATTAATCGCGTTAAATTTTATTCCAACACAGCACGGCCACGCCGCTAATTTTCCATAGATAATGAATAAAATCAACCAAGGGTTATTCTGCAACAAATTATGGGCGGAGCCTTATGTTTTGAAAATAGTTCCAGAAATTAAAAAGCGTTCCGTAAAATGCGGGTGCTTAATATTTTCACAGTATTTATCAACAATTCTACCATGGCACGCAGCTTGTGGTCCGTAGATAAAGAAGGAAAATAACTGTGGGTTATTCTGCCACATGTTATGGGTGGAGCTTAATGTTTTTAAAATAGTTCCGGAAATTCGAAGAAATTGTTCGTAAAATGCACATGCTTAAACGCGCGATAGCAAATTGTCACAAACAAATCATTTTTGCATTCTGTAGTGCAATTAAACCACATTTGTACTACATATTTTATACTTAAGTTCACAAAAACGTTAACGTTTTGTTAATATGTTTTTAATTTGCGCTTTTTGGCATGCTATCTTCACTGTAGTATATCGATAAGTATGACGTCATTCACTTAATGTTTATTAACAAAGCTGACGTCATTTTGAATTGTTATGATTTATAGACGTCACAGAAACGCATGCCGGAATGCACTTCTCGGAAAATGGGCGGAGTACAGATAAATATAGTTCTCATTTATAACCCTTAAAAATATGAATATTATATAAGAATGTGTTAGAATCGAAAAAACTGACGGGTAACAGTTTGTTATTGCGTTAATAGCCAACGGTTTGTCGTTATGCTTGTTATCAAACGACTCGGGCTACCGCCCTCGTTGTTTTAATTCCTACGCATCGGAGCTCCAAGCCGTTGGTTATTACCTCACTAACCAGCAGTTACCGGTCAATTATTTTTTAAGTATAACGCCATTCGCTCAATGTTTATCAATGAAGCTGATGTCATTTTGAATTGTTATGGTTTATTGACATTACTGAAACGCATGTGAATGCACTTTTGTGGAAAATAGGCGGAGTATAGATTCCTATAGTTTTCATTTATAACCTTTAAAATTACAGACATTTTTTACAGAAGATCGTGTTGGAATCAAAATAAATGACAGGTTAGCGTTGGTTAATACGGTAATAACTAACAGTTTGTCGTTCCAATGCTTGTTATCAAACCACTCGGGCGACTGCCCTCGTGGTTTAATTTCTTCACATAAAAACTCGAAAGTTTTGGTTATTACCGCAATAGCCAACGCTAACACGTCAATTATTTCGATTCTAACATGATCTTCTGTAAAATTCAATTATATCTTAATTAATGACATTATACATAACTGGTAAATCTGCCATACATTATTAATTATAAAATTTAAAATATTTACGTGTAGATCTATAATCTGACTAGGTTGGAGATAACAAATCTGAACTAGTAGCCACAAAATTAGATTTTGCGAAGAAAACCCATTATAAATCCAGAAATACCTTCACAAAATATGCTTCATGTTTAAAGGTATTAAAAAAAAATTAATAGCCAAATTATAGAAATTTTAGTGGCCAATTATAAAGTTTTGTAGCCAATGGCTATTTTGGCTACTGGTAGCGCTTACATGTTAGATGTTAACCTTACGTGCGGGATACTGGCCAAATACCAATAGTTGCAATAGCATGAAAGTATATTTCTTTTAAAGGGACTTGTTCACACATTTTCGTAATGTCACTTTACGTCTAACTGCAATTTAAACTAAAGATGTTGGATTGATCAAAAACAAATATTATATCAAGAAAATAAATAAATACAAATTGTCCTGGACGGGACTCAAACCACGTCCGCCAGGATTAAAAACCTCTCACTGTAACCACTCAGCTAGTCTGACTACTTTCATTGATGTGAATGTTTAACGCTAATCGCTATATAAGTGGTACACATCTTTTCCAAAATACCGACAAAAAGCGTTACAAACGCTTTATAATTTTTAGCCATTTCAGAAGATTTTTCATAAAACTATAATTTTAACCATTTGAGTGGATGCTTTTTCATAAAAGACACTTGTTTCCAATATATTTCTTTGTCTGTAGTGTCATTTTGCTTGTTTATATATACTGTGTTTTTCTTTTGGGATCTATGACAAATATTTTGAAAATTGCCAATTTGCCAATCTGTGAACAGGTCCCTTTAACAGACTATGTCATCAAACAGGGCCTCAAGGTGGCAATTTCTTAAAAAAAATCTGAAATTTAGATATTAATACTGGCATATAATAATGGTTGAAACTGGGTATATTATTATGGGAAAAGAGCGTACGCATTCTGAGGTAAAAATCAATTAATATTATGGCTTTTGTTTGTTTGGCCCTTTTCCTGTTTATGTTTTGACATCAGAGTTGTGAGCATTATGTATAACCATAGTTTACAAATGACTCCTTACCAAGCGTGATAGTGCAGTTGGTTAGTGCGCGGGCTACAGTCATTTCTTTGTATGGCTCCTAAGTATTGAATTTGATACCCACTTGGGGTTTTCATTTTTTCAGGCTTTTTTGCTAATTTGTTTTTATCAAATATCTTATTGTGTTTTATATTATATTTATTTATTTAATACACATGCCTTAGAAGAGCGTATTTCTATCAAATAATATAATTTATATTGCGATAGGAAGCAATTTTTTTGTTGACATAGTCCCTTTAAATGCTCATTTATAAATAGCTGATATTAGATTTTACAGATATATAATACATACATGTATCCCCTTCTTCACACAGGTATGGCGGTTATGAAAGAGCATTTGATTCTACAGTACAACTTCAGCAGAAATGATGGAAAACAACATTTTGTCAAACTTCAACTTGTCCAAGCTTGATAAAGTAAGTTTGATATTTTGAGAAAATGAAATTGCTGTTTATTTCATGAAAATAAAATTGTTGTTTGTTTACAAGAGTACATAACATGTATATCAACTTTAATCAGATTTTTTTTTTAATCCCAGACTCCATGGACCTCAAAGTCATCTGTCCGACAATGATATGTAAAGCATACACCACATGTTGAAAACATATACACTATTAACTAATTATTATTTATTTATTTGGCATAATATAATGCATATACTGATTGTTGCAATAATAATTCCTTTATATATATATCAAACAAAGGTTTATCTAACATTATATGTATAAGGTTTGTGATAAATTTTGTCAGACACCGTCATTTTTTGTCTGACTCATCTGATCGTCCGACAGGTTTCGCACTGTCTGGAATTCTATGTATTTCTTAATGTTTATTACATTTCAACACATATTTTTGAATTTGTACTTTCAGAACATGTGTTAAGGCCGAGGAACCAAGAATGCAAGGCAAGCGTACAATGAGGAGACTGAAAAAAGCTACTTGTTGGTGTGTGTGATCCAAAAATGCTGCAGATGTAAATAACTGAACATGAAACACTCTATACTTCTGATAACCAAATAGTGATCAGTTCAATTAACTATTAACAAGGCAGTAATCACACTATCACACTAAATAAGAGAAACAATGCACATCATAATTACCAGTGTTATTGACACTTGATATTTATATCCAGTAGTTTTTAATTGGAAAACATGCAATTGCAATTGCTGTGAGTGAAATAATTGCGATCATAGTCTAAAATGTTGTATTACATCGACTTAAACTTTAAATAATTATATGTGTTTTAGCTCGACTATTTACCGAATAGTTTGAGCTATACTACTCACCGGTTTGTCGGCGTCGGCATAATGCTCTGGTTAAGGTTTGTGGGCAACAAGTCCATATCTCTGTAACTACTAAATATATTCAATTGAAACTTAACCCATGCCTTTAGGGTCATCATATAAGGTCACTGGCCAAGACCCATAACTATGACCTGCAATTTAACAGAATTATGCCCCTTTTTGTACTGAGAAAATTCAGGTCAAAGTTTGCATGCAACAAGTACATATATCAATAACTACAGTACTACTACATACTGCATATTTTCTATTGAAACTTCACACATGCCTTCTTGGTCATGTAAGGTTGCTGACCAAGGCCCATAACTCTGTCCTGCAATTTCGCAGAATTAGGCCCCTTTTTGTACTTAGAAAATTCAGGTTAAGGTTTGTGTGCAACAAGCATATATATGTGTAACTACTACAGATATTTAATTGAAACTTCACACATGTCTTCGGGGTCATTATGTGAGGTCACTGACCAAGGCCTATAACTCTTACCTGCAATTTAGCTCAATTAAGATATTCAGCGGAAACTTCTCACATGTCTTCATGGTCAGATTATAAGGTCACTAGCCAATGCCCAGTACTGTGACTAGCATTTTAGCAGAATTATGACCATTTTTCTTAGAAATATTCAGGTTAGAGTTTGTGTGCAAGTAAATATACAGGGCTTTCATTAACTTTTGAAAAATGGAAGCTTGAACTTCCTGGCCTCTTATTTCGGATGTTTTGCTCATAATATTTGGAAGTTTTGACAGTATTGCGCTACAGAAGTCGTGAGCATTTCAGAAATGGGTATATTAAGTATAAAATTCAAGGTTTTTTAAGGCCAGTTCTTTTTCATCAAGTGCTAATATGCCAATTTATTCAGTGAAAGAGGTATACATTTAGAAATATTTCTTAATTTTTCTTCTAACTTGTTCATCCTTACATGCTGGAACTTTCTTGGCTGCAATTTTGGAAGTTCAGCAACTTCCATGGCTGCAATTTTGGAAGTTCTGTGACAAAAACTGGGAGTAAATTACTCCCAAACTTCCCTTAATGGAAGCCCTGCATATCTCTGTAACTACTACATGTATTCAATTGAAATTTCACATACTTCTTTATGGTCGTTATGTAAAGTCACTGACAGAATATATTATACTTTCAAAGACTTCAAGTGTAGTGAATAGTCGAGCGCCCTGTCCTGAGGCAGCTCTTGTTAATTCACATATTCCCTATAATATTTTCAGGCTTGTAATTTAACATGTTTAAAGAAAGATTATATGCTAATATTCTTTAAAAAAAGGTTTAATTTAAGAAACAGAACTTTTTAACTATCGAAAGATTTTTTTAGAAATACTTGATAGGTTACAATTGCTAGCTTACAGTTTTATTTCACCACATCAGTCCTCCTTATATTTTACATTATCTTGATCATGCTTTATGTTTTGAATCAATTGTTGTTTAATAAAGGCTCAGTATTAAATGTGAGAAAGTTTTAACTGTGTTTACAAATTTAATATTAATGCATGATCAAGTTAGTATCATTGAGATGTGGCTCTTACAAATTAACACAACACTAACTATGTTTATACTTGAATTAGTTTGTGAGCCTTTGTCTTGTGACCATTCTCAAATGTTTTACAACAATGGTGCATGCAATGACATGTATCAAAATAACAGGCTTACCTGCGGAAAATAATAACTATATATCTCAATCTATGCTTAATAGATATTTATAAGTTAACACATTGGCCTATTTGAATTGTTTTGTATTGCACAGTTATAATTATGCGGTACTTAATTCGGGAAGACACGTTTTTATATTGCGCTTTTGAAAACAGATCGATCAGAATTGTTTGAAACTGTTTATGTTGTATTGTCGGTTGGATATATAAATTATATTGCCAGTATGAAAACACAATGGTATGTCTGAATTGATTTGAAACCATAATAACACTTACGTTGTATTCTGGGCCAGACAAATACATAGTATTGATTCTATGATAACACAGTTGTCTATAGGAATTTACAAGCATTGAAAATGTATGCTGTATTCTGTGCCTGATACATAAAATATCATCAATATTATGAACGCAAGGTGGTATAGTTCAGTATGTATAACTGTTATATATGTTGTATTCTGGGCTGGATGCCTATGTTTACATTTTTACATTTTTTTGGTAAATTCTGATAATATATTCATACTCAAATGTCTTTGTTAGGTTAATTGGTCCATACTATGCAATACTGTAAGATTGGTATATCTACTGGTGGGGTTGTCTCGCATTTGATTCCATTATCATACCGTACTACAAGTAAAAGCTGTGTGCTATAGAGTCACATCAAGTGTTAGATTTGTCCACACTGTGTTTGGCTTTTAAGTGTGTCTGAATTTACTCATAATGTGTTATTCTTTTATTGCTGTTTTATTGTGCCACATGTGTGCAGTTCACAATCATGCTTTATTTACAAAATTGTATCTTTCTAGACTAGTTAATATGATCTAAATGGTATGGTCCATTTTTGTAACACAGGCCAAAATGTCATCATGAATAGCGTGTGATTGTTTATTTTTCCTGCTGACATGTAGAAAACGCGTGATTGATTGTACATATGTAGTACATAAATGCATTGTCCGGTTAACATTATGCATAAAGGAACTAACACATCTATTGAATGCCCTTTAACCACAACAGACATATGTAAAACCAAACTGAGTCCCATATAGGATGCCCAAAGAGGACCCATATGGAAACCTGGATGGGTCCTTATTGGGCAGCTCATATGCGGCAAAGTCGGATGTTGCAAACACCTTTTGCATGGGTCCCATATGGGTAGCCTATAATGGCGCCCATCTTGGATCCATATAGAAGGCACCTGTATCTCATAATGCAACCCATTTGGGACCCATGCAGAAACTGTTTGCAAAATCCCACATGGCCCCATATGGGATGCCTATAAAGGACCCATATTGAAGCCAATATTGGACCCATATGGGTAGCTGATATAGGACCCACCTTGGGTCCAAAGGGGACCACACATGTCCCATATCGCAACCCATCTAGGACCCATGCAAAAACAGTTTCCAAAATCCAACTTAGCCCCATACGGGTTGCCCATACAGGACCCATATCGAAGCCCATATTGCACCTATATGGGTACCCCATATAGGACCCAGCTTTGGTCCATATGGAACCCACATAGGTTCCATATCGCAACCCATCTGGGACCCATACAAATACTGTTTGCAAAATGCCATTTGGCCCATATGGATTGCCCATACAGGACCCATATCGTAGCGCATATTGGACCGTTATGGGTATCCCATATAAGACCCATCTCGGGTCCACATGGAACCCACATAGGTCCGATATTGCAACCGATCTGGGACCCATACAAATACAGTTTGCAAAATCCCATTTGGCCCCATATCGTTAGCCCATAGAGGCCCCATATGGTAGCTCATATTGGACCCATATGGGTCCCATATATTTATGCGGGCTGGGACGTGAAAAGTTTCGTTTTATTGCGCTTAAGATAATGAGAAAATGGCATTTAATATAGTGGCGGTTTAACATTTGGGCTTGTATATATAGATATTAACGTTAAATTACTTCCGAAATAAACATCGATTGATTTGAAATCCAGCTATAGTTCACAAGTGTGTCAGTAAGCATATTTTTCACAATCAAACTATTAATCCGTGATCTTAACATCTTTAAAATTGATTAATTCATGATTATTTTCTAGGGATAGCAGTCTGTTATCGTCATGATGTATTTGATAATTGATATTGTTAACTATGAATATCTGGGCCTTGCGGTTTCGTCGGAGATTTGTAAAGCCTATGTTTAATACAAGTCTATCGAAACCAGGTGACCATGGGGTGTGGCTTCTTTTTACCCCAGGGGTATAATTTGAACAATTTTGTAGAAGACCACTATTAAATGTTACATACAAAACATGAAACCTCTTGGCCTTGCTGTTTTAGAGGAGGCGATTTTTAAAGTCCACTTATACGTGTATAGAAACCATGCGACCCCTGGGGCGTGGCTAGGTTTAACCCCAGTGGCATAACAAGAACAATCTGTGTAGAAGACCAATATAAGATGTTACATACCAATTACAAAACCTCTGGGCCTTCCGGGTTATGATAAGACTCTTTTTTAAAGTCAGTTTGTCATTTAAGTCGTAGTGAGGCCACTTTTTACCCAATAATTTGAACAATCTTTATGGAGAACCGTTATACAATGTTACATACCAAATACAAAACCTTTGGGCCTTGCAGTTTAAGATGAGAAGATTTTTATAGTCCACGTGCCATATATAAGTCCATATTAACCATGTGACCCTCAGCACATGTCCAGGTTTGACCCCAAGGGCATAATTTGAACAATCCTTGTAGAGAATCACTTTACAATGTCACATACCAAAAACAAAACCTCTGGACCTTGCTGTTTCAGAGAAGATTTTTTTAAACTCATCTTTGTAGTGGACCACTATACAATGTTACATACAAGATATGAAACCTCTGGGCTTTGCGGTTCAGAGGAGAAGATTTTTTAAGTAAACATGCATGTGACCCCCAGAGCGTGGCCAGGTTTTACCTAAGGGGCATAATTTGAACAATCTTTGTAGAGGACCACAATACAGTTACATACCAAATACCAAACCTCTGGGCCTTGCAGTTTCAGAGAAAAAAAATTCAAAGTCCACTTGCAATATAAGTCTAAGGAAACCATTTGACCCTCAGGGCATGGTCAGGTTTAACCCCATGGGCATAATTTGAACAATCTTTGTAGAGAAATACTTCACGATGTTACGTACAAAATATAAAACCTCGAGGACTTGCAGTTTCAGAGGAGACGATTTTTAAAGTCATTTTCCCTTTATGTCTATATTAATTATGTAACCCTGGTGCGTGGCCACTTTTTGACCTCAGGGGCACAATTTCAACAATCTTTGTAGAGAACCACTATACAATGTTACATACCAAATACTAAACCACTGGGCCTTGCAGTTTCAGACACGATTTTGAAAGTCATTTTGCTATTTAAGTCTAGATAAACCATGTGACTCCCAGGGTGTGACCAGTTTTGACCACAGGGGCATCATTTGAACACTCTTTGTAGTGGACCACTATACAGTGTTTCATACTAAATATCAAACCTCTGAGCCTTGCAGATTCAGAGAAGATTGTTAATGTCATTGTCAAAGTCATTTTGCAATTTAAGTCTATATATACCATGTCACCCCAGGGCGTACCCATGTTTTTACCCCAGGGGCATAATTTTAGCAATCTTTGTAGAGGACCACTATACAAGGTTACAAACTAAATATAAGACTTCTGGGCCTTGCGTTTTCAGATTTAAATTGTAAAGACATTTTGCAATTTAAGTCTATATAAACCATGTGACCCATATGGTCATGGTCAGTTTTGACCCCAGGGGTATAATTTGAACAATTTTTGTAGAGAATCACTATACAATGTTACATACCAAATATAAAACCTCTGGGCCTTGTAGTTTCAGAGGAGGAGACTTTCAAAATCCACTTGCTATGTAAGCCTATATATACCATGTGACCCCTGTGCGTCGCCCGTTTTGACCTCAGAGGCATAATCTAAACTAACTTTGTAGAGGATAACTATGAAATACTACATACCAAATATGAAACCTCTGGGCGTTGCAGTTTCAGATGAGAAGACATTTTAAGTAGACTTGCCATATAAGTCTAAAGAAACCGTGTAACTCCCGGGGGCGTGGCTGTTTTTTCCCCGGGGCATGATATTTCTACAATCTTTATAAAGGACTACTATACAACGTTTCATGCCAAATATGAAATCTCTGGGCTTTGCGATTTCATACAAAACGATTTTTAGAGCCACTTGCCATGTAAGTTTCAAGAAAACATGTGACCCTGAGGCGTGGCCACTTTTTACCCCAGGGGCATAATTTGAACAATCTTTGTAAAGGACCACAATACAATGTTACATACCAAATATAAAACATCTGGGCCTTGCGGTTTAAGAGAAGATTTTAAAAGTGATTTCATTATTTAAGTCAATATTAACTATGTGAACCCCAGGGCGTGGCCAGTTTTGACTCCAGGGGAATAATTTGAACAAACACATTTGTAGAGAATCACTTGAGGCTGTATCATATCAAATAAGAAAGCTCCCAGCCTTGTGGTTTCAGATAAGATTTTTCAAGTTTTCAGTTTTAAAATTTATTTTTAACTCTAGTGACCTACATATGCAGCAGAATGGAAGGATTTGAACACCTTTGAAAGAGGGTCACCCAAGGATCATTCCTGTGACGTCTGGTGATAATCTGCACAGCGTTTTAGTAGGAAATGTTGTTTTAAATAAAATGTTGACGCACGACAGACAACGCAAAAATCACGACGGACGACGCCCAACAGAAAAAAGAGCATGTTTTGCTCAGGTGAGCTAACAACATGAGAACTTTAAGATAATGGGGCCTTGCAGTGTTATTCTGTATTGTGGGCCTAGTTTACTGGTCATAATGCAGAGCAGCCGAATACTAGTAGAAGGAAGTACAGTAAGGCTTTGCCACCTTCAAAATGTTTTTTCTAAATTATCCTCTTAATGAGGCTATCATAAGCTCGCAGCAGTCTTAAAGCAAGGGTTAGAGCATTTTACCAAATAACGAATAAATTAAACAAACAAGACTTGTCACAGGATGTGACGTATGCTCCACAAGAATATGCTTGTCAGATGAAGGCCACACAATGTCAGTTACATGTTGGCAAAAATGAAGCTTCCTACAAACAGAGTTATGGTCCTTGTACTCTGCACTTCCTCTCAACATCCTCTATTAATATAAGTAATTGATTTTAAAGCACTTCAATACTAATGCAAGTATGCACTGCACAAGAAAATTAACTGAAGGGCAATAACTCCATAAATATTGAAGAAATAATTATGGTCCTTGTGGTCTGAACTTCCCCTCATTGTCCTCTATCAATATATGAATTTTTATTTGAATCCCTTCAATACTGATGGAGTTATGCTCTGCATAAGAAAATTAAACAAAGGGCAATAACTCTGTAAATAATGGAGAAAGAGTTATGGTCTCTGTGTTCTGCACTTTATCTCAGTGTCTTCTTATCATTATATGAAGTTTCATTTGAATCCCTTCAATACTAATGGAGTTATGTTTAACACAAGAAAATTAAACAAAGGGCAATAACTCCGTAAATATTGAAGAAAGAACTATGGTCCTTGTGCTCTGCACTGTCTCTTATTGCCGTCTATCATTATATGAAGTTTCATTTGAACCCCTTTAATACTAATGGAGTTATGCTTCGCACAAGAAAATTCATGCTTCACAAAAATCAAACAAAGGGCAATAACCCTGAAGAAAGAGTTGTTGTACTTGTGCTCTGCATTTTCTTTCATTGTTCTCTATTATTATGTGAAGTTTCATTTTAATCCCTTCAATACTAATGGAATTATGCTTCGCACAATTAAATTTGAACAAAGGGCAATAACTCCGTTCATACTGAAGACAGAGTTATGGTCCTTGTGCTCTGCACTTCCTCTCATTGTCCTCTATCATTATATTAAGTTTCATTTGAATCCCTTCAATACTACTGGACGCATGGTCCGCACAAGAAGCGTGACGGATGGACGGACGGACAGACGGAATATGACCCAGAAGTTCCCTTCGGGAGCATAATTATGTTTGTTTACGTGTATTATTTAAAACAAAACATAACTTACACATCACAATCACTTCCATCTGAGTTTGGTTAGAGCCTGATTCTGGATTGTATCCAGTGGGATTCAATGTATTGGTTACACTGCATGTCTTTGTAAGGTTGTTCAGAGCTGTAGTGGACCAGGTCTGACTGGATCCATTCCAGGTGTAGGTGGGTACGGGATTGCCAGTAGCGATGCATGTCACGGAGAATTGTGTCCCCTTGATCAAATCCAGGTGGTTGTTAGGTATGGAAGGATCAGTCGCAGACGTTCCGTAGTGGAATTTTGGTAAAGTCGGAAAATCTAAGAATCAGACAAACATGCAAACAACTACAAGAATGATTATGTTATTCATGCAGGAGAGAATAAAGACATGCTGTTTGTTGTTTATACGGGTAATTACACAGAGGAAATGTATATCTTCTACTATTGGACAAGATGCAAGATACATTTATTTACACGTTTGCACATCAACATGTATTAAAAATGAAATGATTAATATAATAAACGATAATTCTTTTCAGATCATTCTAGAATTGTTTACATATCAAATAAGAAGTGAACATAATTTACAAACACTGCACTATATGACAAGGCATATACAGATCAACAATTATTCCTGTTGAATCATGTTCATGCATTAAATGCATAATAATAAATTTACATTCACTAATCAATAAGTTATCACGATCCTCAAAACTATTGTTTTTGTTTTCAGGTATTTTCGATTACTTATAAAATACGACCTTACCCAGTACATCAAGGTTGAATGTTGTACCAGCAATACCCAGCTCATTGTCTCCCCTCGTTGGTTCCATCGTATTGCGTACTGATAGACTGTATGTGCCTCCGGTTTGTACACTGGGTACAGACAGAGCATGGTTGGTGACTGTGACTCCTCCAGACGGTGTCCATGTGTACGTTGGAAAAGGATTAGCGCTACTGCTGCATGCTATATTGAATGCCCTTTCCCTTATAACTCTGACAGTACCGTTAGTCAGTGTGGCAGAACCAACAGTGCAGCTTAGACTAGATGGTGAATCTGTAACACAAATAGTGTGAATACACGCATTACCTATTGCATGGTTTACAAACAAATCAATGTACATTCAGTACTTCAATATACATCACAGAGAATATGTAAAATACCATACACAGTACAGAAACAGGAACCGCTATCAGCCTAGTCCAAGACGTCTCAGAGTGTATTGCCGTACAAGTACAAACGGCGTCTCCATGAGTCCCAGCAGTCCAGTATACAGTCCGCGTGACAATGTTACCTTGGGAAGATCCATTATGTACACCACCATAGCAGTTCCAGGACAATGTTGGTAGAGGATAACCTCCAGTGACGGAGCAGGTCAGATGCTGTTGGGTTGTGGATCCACGTATCATCTCGTATGCATTTGGACCACTCAATCCTTGTTTGACAGGACCGTTGGTTGGAGGGACTACAGTAACAACATGAATACGGGTCAATAAAACAGCTACCATAACCATTGTAACAAACACTTTCAATTTAGATGTTTAAATGTTTTAGTGAATGTTATTGTTGGTTTACTTCAGAGTTAATATATTCTTCAAATACAACACACAACATAAACACACACATTGGAAGATACCTACACATAATGTCTAGAAGAGGCTGTCTCGCTGACTGAAGGACATTTGCACCATTGGTTGCTTTGCAAAAGACCTTGTAACCAGTGTCTGCACGATTAGCTGTGTATGTCAGCGTACTGGTGACTTTTATTGTACCATCTACGTTGCTGCTTTCTGAAGAGGCTATTCCAGTGGAGATGGCGACCTCAGATGAACCCGATGATTTGTGCCACGTGACTGTTGTGGCTGGTTTTCCCCAATCTGTTTGACAAATGAATGTCTGTGTAGAGTTTTCAACAACGCCCACTGAGTCAGTCGATGGTGAGGTCATAGTAACACTTGATATTGGAACTGAAAATAAAGGTAATAAATATTAGTTCTGATAATATTAGTAAACATCATGTGACCCCATATATTAATTGTTAAAGTTATATGATTTTTAAATACAAATGTCATCATGAAAATCGATGTGAGAATGGGGCATAAGTCTGTCAAAATACAAAGCAGGGTTACTGTTTTCTCTCGCTTACAACATGGGGAAATGTGCATAAAAATATGGCCGGAACGGGGTGGGAATGTTTGCCCGTAACAGGCTATAAATGCAACTTTGATAATCTTCTTGACAAAAACCACTTTCTGGACTAGGAAATAATTTCACAGAAACGTTCCTTGTGTGACCCTGTACCAAATTCCTTCAAATACTTGTAAAGATTTAGAAAACATAGCTGCAAGGGGTGCAGGGAAGTTTTTATTGTATATGACTTTACAGACATATATAGGACAATTTTCTTAAATGAACTATTGTACTGATTATAAACAATTCCAGATTTAGAATGAGCCTTTAAGAAAATGTCAAAGCTGACCAGAAAATGATCCATTAAAATCAATGTAAATTGTATAAACAACACTTATCAAGCATATTAAGGAAAGCCTATTCTGAAAATAGCGAGTACAAGCATTGTGTAATGGCTCATATTGGACAGGTTTATATTTTCGCATTATACAAAGTTGACTTTCTATGATTGTTAACTCCATTAAAATCAGACAAAATAATGTTATAGTCTGATACTTGTTTGTGTGAAGTTACCAGCACACTTTTTTGTCTGATGCAAAGAATAAATTAATATACATTATCCTCATCATTGCCCTCTGCAACCTCCGCAAGTTTCATGAAACTAGCTGTTGTACTTATTAAATTATCGCATAATCTATATTTTCCTGCACAGACAGACCTACAGAGAGACACAAAGATGGGGATTTCTCTTATTGTCCCTTCTGGTGGAACTATTAGTTAACAATTAACTTTCAAAACATACTTATATTTACTTTATTAATGGACCTTTGTCTTTCAAAAATCTATGGTTATTATAAGTGACACTGTTACAAACATTTTCAATTTCTAGGTCCATGACTAACTTAATTCTTGAAAATATTCCTTTGTAGCAGAACCTATCAAATATAGAACCCAGCCAATTTTAAGCCTTTGATGTATCATGTGCATTGCAATAAAGTAGAATGATGTTATTGCAGTTTTCGAATCATCTATGCTATACACAATATTTAGTCTGTCATGGGGTGTAACATATATTTGCCATCATCTTCATCAATCCAAAAGTATAATATGCTATTAATTTCCTTCTATGTTAAAAAGGCTATTTTCAAACACATTTTACAGAAATATTTAGAGAACCCCCTGCAGTATAACTGGGTGTGGAAATAATTTTACAGAAATATTCTTTGTATTGGAGCTGCAATGATATATCCCTGTTTGATCCAATTATGTTTTTTTTCATGAATCCATACCATTTGAAGGAATTTGGTAGATGCTCACCTAAGGAACATTTATATATTTTGTTCAAAATCCAGTTACCAGTTTCTGAAGAGAAGATTGTCAAAGTCGCCTGTAGGGCCATATACGGTTTGACTTCCCACCCCATGGCAGTCATGTTATTTAGCAAATCATGAAGTTTAGTCTTAGTGAGTATGTATACATGTGTAGTGATGTGGCAATAATGTGTTTGTATGTAATTATTTTAAGTTTCAAGCGAATAACTTATGCAGTTTTGAAGTTTTTAGACTTTTGAATATTAACTTAAACCAAGATCAGACGCGGAAGCCGACGACAGGGCGAGTAGGAAAGCTCACCTATTCTTCGAATAGTGGAGCTAAATATGTTTAGGTTTGACACCGTTGTGACTGGTTTAACCAAAATGTGTGTCCTAATGGTCTTTTTGGAGACAGTTTAACATCTGACCAGATTGACTAAGGGGCTGCTCTTTTGACTGCTCCCATCACAGTTACATCCCTTCGCAACAGGTGTGAGAAATTGTCTAAAATTCTCGTTACGATGTATTATGAAGATTCTTGGTGTTACATTCATATATATTTTTATTCGCCGTTTTTAGCGAGCAGTAGACAAAACTATTCGCAAAACTGATTTTTTACTTGCATTTCCTGAGTTTGCGAGTGTTCAACTAGAGACTGAGCGTGTTCACAGATAAATAAACTAAAGTGTTGGAAAAAAAGGACCACAAACAGGCAAAATTTTAACAAATCAAAAGTAGAATTGCCACAAGAGTGACAAATATACACCCACAAATACAAAACCTCTCGGCCTTACGGTTTCAGAGGAGATTTTTAAAGTCATTTTGCTATTTAAGTCTACATGCTGTGGAATCACTAATTTTTGCGGTGGTCTAATTTTCACGCTTTTCGCACTCCCGCCATTGCGCGCATTCATGACCACCGCGAATATTTACCGATTTCGTAGTGTAGCAACACTTTGAGAGCTTACACGTTCGTTTAAATGTACGTTGGTAATCGTTAGTAAATATAAGCAGATAGGCCTATATGTTACAATGCGAATGTTTTAATGAACGTTTTGAATGTTTTTTTCATTGGATTCATTCTGATTAATGAATGCATATTCTTTTTCTTTTAAATTCTGGGCATTTTTGTACATTTAAATGCGGACATAAATTGCAGAACTGCAACAACGCGATTCGCAGGGTCCATGTATATAAACATACATGTATACACTAATTTTTCGTTGAGATAGTCCCTTTACCACAAATTCAGTTTCATAATTAAACTGCACGTGTATTTCATGTTAATCTTTTGTTGTGCTAAAAAAGGGCGCGAAAATTATGCCGACATGTACAACATCACATCATCCGCATGGAAAGCGTGGGTGCATTGGCAGGGCTAAACATTAACGGTAGTTGTCCGGGACAACCGAATTGTTGGTCCTGACAAGTTAAAAAAGATTCTGCTTGTTCGGCGGGACAAGTGATCTTCATCGCTAACCATAAAATTAGATAAAAATCCCGTAGTTTCGCTGAATTGCCTCCGAAAAGTTATTGTTGCTTTTTCAAAACCTTAGTTACGCGAATTTAAGACTGCGAGAATATGTCCGCGATCGCTAGTCGGCAAAATTTGTACCCCGCAAATTCAAGTGATTCCACAGTTAAACCCTGTGACCGCAGGGGCATGGTCAATTCTTACCCAAGGGACATAATTTGAACAATTTTTGCATAGAACCACTATACGATGTTACATACCAAATATCAAACCTCTGGGCCTTGCAGTTTCAGAAGATTTTTAAAGTCATGTTGCTATTTAAGACTATATAGACCATGTGACTCCCGGAATGTGGCCAGTTTTGACCCCATGGGAATAATTTGAACAAACTTTGTAGAGGTCCGTTACAGGATCTAATATATAAAATATGTCTCAGCCCTGCGGTTTCAGATAAGATTTTTTAAGTTCTCACTTTTTAAATCAATTTATAGCTATGGTGTCCTATACACAGAGTACTGAAACGATTTGAACAACTTTAAAAGAGTGTAACCTAAGGATTATTCATGTACACAACAGCTCACCATGAGCACTTTGTGGCCAGTTTTGACCCCGGGGCATATTTTGAACAATCTTTGTAGAGGACCACTAGAGGATGTCACATATCAAATATGAAAGTTCCAAGCCTTGTGGTTTCATAGAAGATTTATAAAGTTTTCAGTTTTTAAATCTATGTTTAGCTCTTGTGACCTACATATCCAACGGACCGGAACGATTTGCACAATTTTGAAAGAGGATCATCCAAGGATCATTCCTGTGAAATTTTGTGAAAATCTGTCCTGCGGTTTAGGAGGAGATGTTCTTTGAAAGAAAATGTTGACTCACGACGCACGACAATCAAAAGGTACCCTAAAAGCTCACCATGAGCACGTTGTGCTCAGGTGAGCTAATAAAAAATCCTGTGTGCATGCCAATCATTGATAACTTGTTGATGTTTTTTTCCAAACACAAGGGGCAATAACTCCAGTGTTTCTGGTCTGATCATGCTTATATTTGACTTCATCTGTAGTTTTCGTTCATAGACAAACTCAGAACGATTGGTGAAGATTTGATGAAAAATGTAGTCTCTATCCTTAATAATGTCAATTTTTTAACAAACAAAGTGGAAATAAATCTTGTGTTTCTGGCCCGATTTTGCTTATATATTCAACTTCAACTTTAATATTATGGTCATAGACAAACTGTGCAATATTGGTGAAGATTGGATGTTTGTCACAAACAAAGGGCAATAACTCTGGTGTTTCTGGTACGACCTTGCTTATTTTCGACTTCAAATGTAATCTCATGGTAATAGACAATCTGTGTAAGATTGGTGAAGATTGGTGAATATTGGATGAAAATTGAAGTCTCTATCCTGAATAATTATGTCCATTTTTGCATATATTTTTTCACGAACAAGAGCAATAACTCCGGTGTTTCTCGTCTGATCTTGCTTATATTCGACTTCAACTGTAATATCATGATCATAGACAAACTGTGCAAGATTGGTGAAGATCGAACGAAAAATGGAGTCTCTATCCTGAATTATGTCAATTTTTGTATATTAAAAAAGGGGGGCAATAACTCTGGTGTTTAAAACACGATCTGGCCCATTCTTTGGTGTCTCCAAAGATGTGATTGTCATACACATACTGTTAAAGTCAGGTTAAGATTGGATGGAAAATTAAGTATATATGTTAAAAAAGGCATTTTTGCAGGTTTTTGCATAAAAAAGGGGCAATAACTCTTGTGTTACTGGTGTGATCTGGCAATTACGATCCCGCCCGAGATTTTATGGTCATACACAAAAGGTGCGCTAAGTTTGGCTAAAATTGGATAAAAAGTGAAGTCTCCGGCGTGAGAACAAAATAAATTTTTGACAGCACACTGATGACAGACGACGCAGGAGTGGTCTCCTAAAAAAATAGCTCACCGAGCACAAACATTTTCAATTGTGTGATACTAACATCCAACAAGAATATTAAGAAATATGGCTTGGTGCAGTCTGCCATGTTCGATACGGGTATTGAAAAAGAGCCAAAACTCAAAGAACATTTAATGATCTTAGAAAAACAGTATGTTGTCTTACAATTAGGACTGCAGCAATGATGTTAAAGGGACCTGCACAATATGACAAAACAAAACATATTTGTTCGACCATTATAATTAATAGGAAACAATCAAAGCTCACAAACGCATACTGATGCACTTTAAGCTATAGAATGTTTTGAACAACAGCATGGGATGTATTTACACAGTGCAATAATATAAGATTCTAATTAATGTTCACATATGAACTTTTTTTATGAAAACATTGATTTCATTAATTAAAATTAACTTAACAAAGGATCTAATAAAACAATGTACCAAATACCAAAGAAAGAGTCTTACTAGTTCGAAAAAGAAACTTCTTAAAATCAAAATGTTTGGTATAGAGTGCTTAAATAATATGTAACTGACATTTATTTAAAATCAGTACCATAGTTCAGACAAGAAAACTATAGCTATGTAAGACCAAACTTCCACACCCCTTGGAATTTGGAAGGGGGTACATCAACCAAGCAACGTTTCTATGAAAATATTTCGAAATCTAAAATTGGATTCTGCCAAGAACATTGTCAAAATTTCCAAAATAGCCATAAAAGGGCAAAGTTCCCCACCCCACTGGCTGCCTTGTTTGTTTACCAATCAGAATTATTATTCATGAATTTTCTAAACAGTTACACAATTAACATTTCTTTTAAATTACTTGAAATCCAGTAATTGGCTTCCGACAAAAAGATTGTTAAAGTTGTCTATACAGCCATATACAGTAAAACTTCCCAACCTCCTGGCAGCCATGTTTTTAATGAATCAAATTATTTTTAAGAATTTGGAGGACAGTCACTCAAGGAACATTTCGGTGAAATTATTTTGAAATCCAGTATGTGTTTCTGACAAGAAGATTGTCAACGTTGCCTCTACAGCCATATACGGCCAAACTCACTCACCCGTTTTGTAACAAATCAAAAATATTTATAGGAATTCGGTAGACAGTCACCCAAGGAACATTTCTGTGGAATTATTTCGAAATCCAGAAAGTGGTTTCTCACAAGAAGATCGTCAATGTTGCCTCTACGGCCATATACATTCAATGTTCCCCACCACCTGGCGGGCTGTCAAAACCATCATCCCGCATCAAGATGCCGGGCGCATAAACATGTGATTCACGGAAGCCTATAAAAACTTGTGAGTTGGGTCCAATATCGTGAATCGGTCGTGTGAATGAATCAAAACTGTTTTTAGGAATTTCTGTGAAATTATTTCGAAATCCAGTAAGTGGTTTCTGACGAGAAGATTATCAAAGTTGCCTGTACAGCCATAAGATGGTCAAACTTCCCCACCCCACTGGCTGCATTTTTTTTAACGAATCAAAATTATATTTAGGAATTTGATAGACTACCCAAGGAAAATTTCTGTGAAATTATTTTAATTCCATTTAATAGTTTCGGAAGGGAAGATAGTCAAAGTTGCCTCAACAGCAATATACGGTCAAAATTCTCCAGCCTCTGGTGGCCATGCTTTTTATCAAATCAAAATTATTATGCCGTCCTTCGAAGAAGTAGGGGTATATTTCTTTGCACCTGTCCGTCGGTCGGTCAGATGGTCGGTCTGTACGTAGACCATTTCGTTTCCCTACGATATCTAGAGAACGTTTTGACCAACGATTATTTAAGTTGGTATGCCGGTTACTTGGGGCGAAAGGAAGACGCCTATTGATTTTGAGGTCAACAGGTCAAAGGTCAAGGTCACAGGGGCTTGTTACAGGAAATTCGTTTTCGCACGATATCTAAAGAATGCTTTGACCTACGATTTAGGTTGGTATGCTTGTTAATGGAAAGGAAAGGAAGACGCGTATAATTTTGTGGTAAACAGGTCAAAGGTCAAGGTCACAGGGGCTTGTTACATGAAAATTGTTTTCTCAGTAGACCATTTTGCTTCCGCAGGATATCTACTTGACGCTTTGACCTACGATCATCGAAGTTAGTATTCTGGTTACTCGGGAGGAAAGGAAAAAGCCTATCGATTTTGAGATTTAACTGTCAGAGGTCAAGGTCGCAGGGGCTTGTAACATGAAAACCGTTTCCACACAATATCTAGAGAACGCTTTAACCTAACATAGTTTTTTAACGAATCAACATTTTTCTAAGAAATTTGTGAGATAGTCACCCAAGGAACATTTCTGTGAAATTATCTCAAAATCAAGTGAGTGTTTCGGCTAAAAAAGATTGTCAATGTTGCCTTTATATGTTCAAACTTCCCCAACCCCTGGAGGCCTTTTTTTAATGAATCCAAATTATTTTTAGAAATTAAGTAGATGGTCAACCAAGGAGCATTTCTAAGAAAACTTTCCATCCAGCCAGTAGTTTCTGAGAAGATTTAAGCTTTCCAGTTTTTTAAAGCTTTTGGTTGTCATGGCAACCTCAGTTTTCAATATATTCAAATTAATTGAAGAAATTTAATAAAGGATCATCCCAGAAACATCCCTGCCGTGTTTGGTCACAATCCGCCATGCAGTTTCAGAAAAGAAGTTGTTTGAAGTAAAAATAATGACGACAGACTACGGACGCAGGACAAAGACTGACCCCCACATTAGCTCAACCTTGAGCACTTTGTGCTCAGCTAAGCGTAAAAAAATATAATGAGTGTAACTTCCTTTAATTATTTTGAAACATTACCAAACATAATCCCACCAAACACTTGCTAATATGGTTAAAAGCACGTTACATTCTCTTTACATTCATAAAATGACATTTAGCATCTTGTTGGTTTTTTAAGATTTAAATTGAGCTGTTGTTTTTTTTAGTCGAAATTTGGTCAAGGTCAAAGTCAAGGTGAGGTTGGGTGATATGGGTGGATAGGGAATGGTCATAAGCAACAACTGTGTAAGTATACAAGTGTTGTAGTAAGCCTTGTTGGTGCTAGACGAAGCGGTAAAATCTACTTAAGCTTGTCAAGGACTGAAGGATGGAAGGATGGACGGAAGGACGGACGGACAGGACAATCACTATATGCCTTCTGGATCAAGATGCCTGGGGACATAAAAAGGGGCATAACTCTGTCAAAATACAAAGTTGATGACAAAGGTATATATGAAGTTTCAAGTGAATAACTTACGTAGTTTCGAACTTACAAGACTTTTGAATAAAAACTTTAACCAATTCAGATGCAGACGCTGACAGTAGTATGATAGCTAACCTATTCTTCAAATAGTCGAGCTAAAAACTGATAACCATTATTTTTTATAGGTATATTTGGAGAAAGTTATAATGGTAGAGAGCCCGGGTATCAACCAAGAAAATGACCTGAAATGTGAAAATGGATTGAGTGTGTAAAACTGAAATGAGGATGTGCAACAACAATGAAAACTACCTGGAGGGGCAAGGACTCATTGACAGCAAAGAACCGATGTCCAGAGGTGATCGCAGATTGAGACACAAACATGGTGGATATAACTGAAAAAGGAAAATCGAAGGCCTGCAGTGCATTTAAAGACCATGACACCAGAGGATTGGCAGGCGGCGATCAATGCCCGTCAGGGCAAGGAAGAGAATGCGAACAAGTTCCAACAGAAGTGCAAGACCAGTCACATGGAGAGAATCAAAGGACAGGAGGGGTGGAAGGAACAGATTCTGGCCATGACTTCCGAGGAATGCCATGCTTTTATCGAAGAATGGCGAATGCAGCGGAAAGAGAACAGACAGAACAAGATAGGACAGATGGGGCAGCACTTTACAGACCATGTACACACTAAAAAGGTGTGCAAATAATGAATGTGTTTTACTAATCGATTCCATCGTATTATGCATTTATTTTTGTTTTGATGTTTATGTGTTATTTTAATTATTCGAGTTTAAAAGAATGTTAACGACTTGATTAGAACTTTAAAAAAGAGGTAATAAAATATGTAATGTATATAGGGGTATTATATTTTTTGTGTTGCAACAATTCTTGACTAAAAGTTATCAAGTATATTGGGGTATGCACTTCACAATTGAGCAAGCCCTGAAGAGAAAAAGATAATTAATCAAGAGGGCCACGATGGCCCAAGGTCGCTCACCTGAGTTTATGGCATAATGGTTAATAACAAGAGGGAAAATGGCAATAAACGTCTTACCTAAGTATAAAGATATGGGCCTTGCAATTTCAGATATTTTTTTAGTCTATATAAACCATGTGACCCACAGGGCATGGCCACCTTATACCCCAGGGGCATAATTTGAACAATATTTGTAGTGAACCACTTTTCAATGTTACATATCCAATATGATTACACTGGTCCTTGAGGCTTAAGAGGAGATGTTCATGTCATTTTGCTATATAAATGTATATAAACCATGTGACCCCCAGGGGGTGGCAAATTTTCACCCCAGGGACAACATTTGAACAAACTTTGTAGAGGACCACTCCACAATGTTTCACGCAAAATATAAAACCTCTGGGCCTTACGGTGTCAACAAGGAAGATTTTTAAGGCCCAATTGCCATATAACACTATATAAATCCTGTGACGCCCCGGGTCATGGGCACTCTTTACCCCAGGGGCATAATTTGAAAAATCTTTGTAGAGGACCACTATACAATGTTACATATCACATACGAAAAAACTGCGGTTTCAGGAGATTTTAAAGTATTTGGGCTATTTAAGTCTATATAAACAATGTGACACCCAGTGCAGGGCTAGTTTTGACCAATGGGGCATCATTTGAAAAACCTGTGCATAGGACCACTGTAAAATGGCACATACCACATTTGAAACCTCTAGGCCTGGCAGTTTCAGAGGAGAAGATTTTTAAAGTCATCTTGCTATTTAAGTCAATATCAACCATGTGAGCCCTCGGGTTTTGCCAGTTTTGACCCCAGGGGCATCATTTGAGCAGTCTTTGTAGAGGATCACTATACAATGTTACATACCAAATATGAAACTTCTGGGCCTTGCAGTTTCAGAGGAGAAGATTTTTTAAGCCATTTTGCTATTTAAGTCTATATTAACCTGGTGACCCCTAGGGTGTGCCCAGTTTTGACCCCAGGGGCATCATTTGATCAATCTTTATACAATGTTTCCAACCAGATATGAAACCTCTGGGCCTTGTGGTTTCAGAGGAGAAGTTTTTTGAAGTCATTTTGCAATTTACATTTATATGAACCATGTGAGCCCTGGGGTGTGTATCATTGTATCATTTGTATAATTGTGTGTATCATTTGAACAATCTTAGTAGAGGACCACTACAGGATGTCACATATCAAATATGAAAGCCCTGTCCAATATCTGGTACTACAAAGTTGTTCTTCTGAGAATCATTTGAACAATCTTAGTAGAGGACCACTACAGGATGTCACATATCAAATATGAAAGCCCTGTCCAATATCTGGTACTAAAACGTTGTTCTTCGGAGAAGAGGTCCCTGGCTGGGGGCTGCCAACAAAGCATTAAGAACTTTGTTGGAGAGACATGATCTGTGTGTAGTTTTTTTGTGTGCTGCACACATTTAATTAAACTGTACAAATGGAAGGTTTAAAGTAGATGACTAGATTTAAGGCTCTATGCTACATGTTTCTGTACTTACTGGTGAAACAGACTGCAGTGTCAGAGCCACACACTCGATTGCTGATTCATTTTGTCGTACAAACAAATTGTGCAGTTCCACCTAAGTTAGACTACTTATTGATCTAATGCGATCATTTCATATTTGGCATTTTATTATTAAATTAGAAATTTAAACTTCGCCTGTAAACTAATTAAATGTAGTAGATCTAAAGTAAAAATATATGATATAAGACGGTATTATATACTAAGACTGATTGACTACATTTCTTACACATTGCCTAAATATTACATCCAGCTAATTTACGTTCAGAACAACATGACTGACCATGCTGGTGGGTAACATTTTCTATGCATTTCAATGGTCATTTCCAACGCTTCCTTCTCTTAAGCACCCTCACAACAATGTGTAACTTGCTAGCTGGTTTTATAAGATCTAAAAATAGCACATTGTATACACATGGCTGGAATGTCGTCTGCTGTGTTGATTTTTGAGTGTTGGAGGCTTATTGAAATTATAGTGGAGGCTAATTATAGTGCTGCAGTATAAAAGAAATTAAATGCAGGATTCATAAAAACAAGAGATGTCTGTAAAACATGTATGCCCCCGACTTGCAGCCAAATTGTGAATATGTGCAATTGTTAAGATTTTTTTTTTAATATACAAGCCCAAGCGAGGTCTCGATATATGGTATCTATGAATGAAGTTTCATTAAAATATCTCAATACGTTCTCAAGTTATTGAGCGGAAACCGTTTTTTCTACTTATAGCAACGGTGACCTTGATCCAACCCACCCCATATGCAATCCCATGCGAGGTCTCCATGTAAGGTATATATGTACGAGATTTGATTAAAATCATTCGATGCGTTCTCAAGTTATTGTGCTGAAACCGTTTTTTTCTATTTTTAGTAACGGTGACCTTGCCCTTGAGCCCACGCACCCAATATTCAATCCCAAGCGAGGTCTGAATATAAGGTATCTATGTACGAACATTCATTAAAATATTTGGATGCGTTCTCAAGTTATTGAGCGGAGACCGTTTTTTCTATTTCTAGTAATGGTGACCTTGATCTTGACCCTACGAACCCCATATGCAATTCCAATCGAGGTCTCAATATAAGGTAGCTATGTATGTAGTTTCATTAATATATCTCGATGCGTTCTCAAGTTATTGAGCGGCCACCGTTTTTTCTATTTTTAGTAAAGGTAACCTTGACCCCACCCACCCCATATGCAATCCCAATCGAGGTCTAGATGTAAGGTATCTATGTTTTAAGTTTCATTAAAATAGCTAAATGCATTCTCAAGTTATTGAGTGGGAACCGTTTTTCTATTGTTAGTAATGGTGACCTTGACCTTGACCATAACCACCCCATATCCAATCCCAAGCGAGGTCTCAATATAAGGTATATCTATGTATGAAATTTCATTAAAATATATCAGTGCATTCTCAAGTTATTGAGCGGAAACCGTTTTTCTATTTTTAGTAACGGAGACCTTGACATTGACCACACCCAACCCAAATGCAATCCCAAGCGAGGTCTTGATGTAAGGTATCTATGTATAAAGTTTCATTAAAATATCTCAATGCGTTCTCAAGTTATTGAGGGGAAACCGTTTTCCTATTTTTAGCAATGGTGACCTTGACCTGTGACCTGTTGACCTCAAAATTAATAGGGTTCTTCCTTTCCTCCCAAGTAACCAGCGTACCAACTTTCATGATCATAGGTCAAAGCGTTCTAAAGATATCGTGCGGAAACAAAATGGTCTACCGTTGTCCAATTTTTAGTAACGGTGTCCTTGGTATTGACTCCACCCACCTCATATGCAAAATCAAGGGAGGTCTTGATGTAAGGTATTTATGTATAAAGTTTCATTAAAATATCTCAATGCGTTCCCAAGTTATTAAGGGGAAACAGTTTTTCTATTTTTAGGAACGATGACCGTTACTTTTGACCTGTTGACCTCTTAATTTGTAGGGTTCTTTCTTTCCTCCCAAGTAACCAGCTAACCAACTTTCATGATCATAGGTCAAAGCGTTCTAAAGATATCGTGCGGAAACAAAATGGTCTACCGTTGTCCAATTTTTAGTAACGGTGTCCTTGGTATTGACTCCACCCACCTCATATGCAAACCCAAGGGAGGTCTTGATGTAAGGTATTTATGTATAAAGTTTAATTAAAATATCTCAATGCGTTCCCAAGTTATTAAGGTGAAACAGTTTTTCTATTTTCAGGAATGATGACCTTTACCTTTGACCTGTTGACCTCTAAATTTGTAGGGTTCTTTCTTTCCTCCCAAGTAAAAAGCTAACCAGCTTTCATGATCGTAGGTCAAAGCGTTTTCAAGATATCGTGCGGAAACAAAATGGTCTATGGACAGACCTACCGACCGACCGTCCGACGAACCAACCGACCGACGGACAGTTGCAAAGCAAGATACCCCCACATCTTCGAAGGAGGGCAGAATTAAGTTATGCAAATATTTCTGGGCTCGACATTCACAGTAGTCCGACTGTCCGGGACAACCAAATTGTTGGTCCGGACAAGTTAAAAAATCATCTGCTAGTCCGACGGGACAAGTATTCTTTATCTCTAATTATTTAGCAACAAAATAGGTTAAAAAATCCAGTAGTTTCGCTGAATTGCCTTCGAAAAGTTATTGTATACATTCTAACGAAAAAGCGCGAGGTTTTCTGATACTTACATGTTATACCACACCGTACTGTTGACAAGGGAAATACATCTCTTTTTTTAATTCGCCGCACTGACACGGTTACTCCCCTTATATATTATATTACGTCATCATTCTCACTTCAGTTTATTTACCTAAGTTACACACTCAAGTACCATGTCATCTACTTTAAATGACAGATTTATATTCCTTTGGTTTTTCCTAGTCAAAATCAGCAGAAACATAAAAAAAATCCCCTAAAGGTAGAAACGAGAAAAAAATGAAAGTATGAAAAAAAGGAGAAAACGCGACTTTGTGCCTAAGTGGCTTTAGAAGGTCAGGACAAGTAATATTTTGGTCAAGACAAGTGAAATTTTGGGCTTTTTTGAAAGTGGTTCAAAAGTTAACATCGAGCCCGGTATTTTCGTTCACAGTTTGGCATTTTGGGGAAAAAAAAGACATTATGTATTGCACGACACGTCGAGTTTGATGGTTCAGGCTAGTAAACAAGAATTTAATTCAGTGATGTCTATTTTCTTCACATATTTTACTGAACGAACGTAACTATCATAACTTTGCAATAAGACATTTATAACCACTCTAATGCCTAGGTCTGAAATAGACCGGGCGCAGTCCGATTTTAACGATCGGTAAAGCATTTTTGGAATCTGACAGGCGCCGGGCAATTTATACATTTTTTCCCTCGCGTGGTTACAAATTCATGCAGTGTTGGATAATTTTCGCTGATTGAGATACGAAACAAGCAGTTTGAGCAACTGGCGGCAACCGACCGATGACCGAACAGCGTGTGTGCGTTGAATATGTGAATTTTACAGACGCCGCGCAGGATTGAAGATGACTGCAACTAAAATGTATTAAACATGTCAAAAGACCCTAGGTCGCTTACCTGAGAGGCTAAGGAACTAAACTGTTCTGAGCAAGTTTTGTAAAGATTGGCCGATATATATGGGGCCTTAATAATATTTATAAGTTTTTGTTCAATTTTGCCATGGTGACCTAGTTTTTTTTACCCCACATGACAAAGTTTCCACTTCTCTAAAGATATTATTAAAACAAATGTTCTTAGCAATTTTCAAGAAAATTAGTAAAATCAAGTTTTCAAATATTTTTCTCTATTTGACAATCTGACCTAGTTTTTGACCGCGCATGAGCCATTTTCAAACTCCGCCAAGGTTCCATTGGAACAAAGGATCTGGGCAAGTTTCATGAAGATTGGGCAATAAATGTGGCCTTTATAGAGTGTTCACAAGCTTTTTAAAGTTTTTATTATACCCATATAAGGAAACCTGCACGCCCCATGACGGCCACATTTTTCAACAGAGTGGAACCATTGTTAAACTCAGCCAAGATATCACAAGAACAAAGATTTTGAGCACGTTTCATGTTGATTTGGCAAACAATGTGACCACTAGAATGTTCAAAAGCGTTTTCAATAGAAATATCAGGAAAACTGCCCCAACCCCGCGGCCATGTTTTTCAAGGGAGGGGAACTATTTTCGAACTTGGCCGAGATATCATAAATATGATCTGAAAAGTTTCATAATGACTGGGCAAAAATGTGACTTCTCAAACTTTTTCTATATCCATATAAGGAAAACTGCCCCAGTCCCTGGCGCCATGTTTTTCAATGGAACGGAACCATTGTCAAACTCGACCGAGATATCATAAAACTTTTAGAATGTTCACAAGCTTTTCCTTCAATTTAAGCTAATGACCTAGTTTGTGACCCCACATGACCCATTTTCCAACTCATTCTAGATATTATTGGGACAAATGTTCTGGGCAAGTTTCATGAAGATTGGGCAATACATGTGGCCTCTAGAGTGTTCACAGGCTTTTTCTATAGCCATATACGGAAAACTGCCCCGCTCCGTGGCAGCCATGTTTTTCAACGGAGTTGAACCATTTTTGAACTCGGTCAAGATATTATAAGAACAAATGTTCAGAGCAAGTTTCATTTTGATTGGGCTAAAAATGTGACTTCTAGAGTGTTAACAAGCTTTTTCTATCGCCATATAAGAAAAACTGCCCTGTCCCTTGGTGGCTATGTTTTTCAACAGAGCGGAACCATTTCTGAGCGCAACCGAGATATCATAAGAACAAAGGTTCTGAGCAAGTTTCATGCTTATTGGGCAAAAAATGTGACTTTTTCTTCAATCTGACCCACTGACCTAGTTTGTGACCCAACATGACCCAGTTTCGAACTCGCCCGAGAGATTATTGGGACAAATGTTCTGGACAAGTTTCATGAAGATTGGGCAAAAAATGTGACTTCTAGTGTGTTCACAAGCTTCTTTTTCAATTTTACCTACCATAATATCTGTGTTTTCGGACGCTAAAAAATAATTAAAATTGTTCATGTCCAAAAATGTGGATACACACAAATATTCTCAAATTACAGGTCTCCGAAAATTTATAGACACCACAACAATATTGCAATTACATTCGGATTTGTCCGGTGTATAATGTTTTTTACCGCGTGCTTGTTAAATACCACGCCGTATAGTATCATTAATTTTAGCGATGTTTGCAATGAATTTTAGATCATTACGTATGTATTATTTTGTTTTACAGACAACTATGCCAAGACTGCGTTTTTGTCGACTCATTTCAAAGATTACCATATCTTATATTATTTACCTGTAATTAATGCAATAAGAGATGCTAATTATGATTTTTTTTTGGCTCTTGAACCAAAAATCTTAAACGATTGTCTTTAACACCTTCAAAAATTTGTGCAACTTGTGATAGGATGCGATAAAACCGGAGCCTGTTTGTCACACGTATTGTGTTAAATAGGGGCTAAATATCGTAGATACATGTACCTGAATTGTTAATTGGTACTTATTGGCATAACAAAATATTTCAAATGCAACTTGTATCATAATTTGCACTAATTGACATCATACCCTTATTCAGTTCCAATACCGTTATTAAGGTTTAATAAATTTCGTTATTTCAATACGGTATCACTACCGCTATACACTATCAGATAAACCAATTATTTATGGCACATGGCTCTTTACCCAATAACACTAATGTAATAGTCAACCGCCTCCACTCATTAATCTGCCATGTTTTATGACCTTCATCAGGTTGTGAAAATAAATGTGCGATGTGTCATCGGATTAACGCAGATAAAATGTCCAAAAATTTAGATTCAATAATTATGGGTTAAAAATGAGGATATCAGAAAATATATAGTGACAAAAAAATAATTATTTTGGCTAAAAAAGAGGGTGTCAGAAAATGTATAGTGTCCGAAAACATAGAGCTTTTACGGTAGTGACCTAGTGTTTGACCCCACACGTGCCAGTTTCAACAATGTCCGAGATGTCAATAGGACAAATGTTCTGGACAAGTTTCATAAAGATTAAGCAATAAATGTGGCCTCTATAGTGTTCCCAAGGTAAATGTTGACGACGGACGTTGTGCTCAGGTGAGCTAAAAATGTTTAAAAGCTTCTTATTCAGACAAATGTGTAACAAATTGAAATAAAAAAAACACGCTTAAATATTCAGTGTTTATTTTCGGATTCCAGTCTTCCCGTAAGTCTCAAAACAAGAGAGCCATGATGGCCCAAAGCGCTCACCTGAGAACTGGTACAGATGAAGATCATACTGTTGTGACAGGTTTGAAAATTAAGGTATCTGAACAATACGCAGATTTAAAACATTGGTTAGTACTAAAGTATGAGTTGGGTAGTTGATGTGCGTGTTTTTTTGCTAATCGTTCTCAAATAGTTTCAGACAAAAATCGTCTCGACCCCCCCCCCCCGCCCTGAAATTGGCCGACCCCAGCTCCCCGAAATAGGGTACAACGATCGACCCCACCGCCTCCAAATTGGCTGCACCACTCGAATCCAACTCCCCAAAATTGGCCACATCGCGCGACCCCACAATCGGCTACGACGTTTGAAATCCCGGCTGCGATCAAATCGGCAGTATCGCTTTAACTACCGCCCTCTATTGCTTAAACTACCTAGCCTATTGCTCGACCAGCAACTTTCTTTAAATTATCTTTAATTTGGGATTTCTTACATTTATAAAACTGAAACTATTAAAAATATTTCTCCAACAAAAATCGTTACTACCGCGGTTTTCTTAATTGAATAAAAACGTGTTGAGCTTACTCCTTTGGAGGCAGTGTCTATTAAAATACTACATTTTTTTATGGAATTAATTTTCAATCTTACGTTGTATTCAGATTCGTTGAAAACCCTAGCTATTTTACCGCCTTGAAATTATTTCATGACCGCTCGTTTTTCTCAAAAACTTGTTTTTTTTATTTCATTAATTGTTTTCGGATACAAAATAAATCATCAATTAATATCAGTTATACTACATGCGGACATCAACAGCCTAAAAAATACCGTTGTTTTTAAATACTTTAATATGCGGTTCCTAATCGACATAAAATACGTGCCTGTATCTCCATGTAAAAAGTGAGTTTTGCTACAAAAGCGCGCGAAAATTGCCATGCACAAGGTCAGGAATGTCTCATGAAAAATGCACATGTACTAGTCACGTGCTTAATTGAACTGTTTATGAGAACAAAATTTCGTTTGACGACGTTTAATTGTGTTTTAAAATGTGGCGCAATATTACGTTATTTGTTTCTATAATTTTGATTTTCAATTTGTGAAATGGATACGGAATTTTTTTTTTTACGGGATAAAATAAGACGTTAAACATAATAACGAAACGCTTTAAAATGCCTGTTCACTTTTCCCGTCAACGCTTGTATTTGTTGTCTAACACGTTTATTGTTGTTAGTAAGGTATAAACTCCGCCCTAAAAGTCGAAGATTTTGATTGGCTAATGAGAGCGTTGTGGGCGGGACTATACAGTTCAGTCACTTATCAATAACACTGTTGGCAGTTAGACCTTATTGATCAATACAGCGTTCGTTTATGGCTCTATGATTAAAGATCGGTGTAATAGATAAAGGGATTAAGGGTTGTCGCTTTCAATATTAAAGCATGTCGGCGTTATTTCAGCATGTCGGCAAATGACTAACTGCTTTGAAGGCATGTCGGGCCCGACAATCAAAACAGGCCTGCGGGAAACACTGAGTTTTTCTCATTAGTCTTACCTTACCTTTTTTTCACTACGTCATAGACAATTCTGCAAAATGCAGAAACAGTAGATTTTGATGTCTTTTTCGCAAACAGTTTTGGAGAACTAGTGCAACGCAATCATTGCGATGGCTGTGCCATAAGGTCACGTTTTGCTTTTTCTCTTATAATTTTGTGTCCAATGATGATAAATAATGTTAATGCAGGCTCTGAAGACATCAATGTTGCACGTACAAATAACTGCATGCAAGTCTTGCAACTGCTGGAAATCAAATTTAATCAATCAATTTTTATGGTCATACGCAAACTGTGTAAGTTTGGTCAACATTGCATCAAAAATCGTTTGTGCAAGCCAATCATTGATAACTTGTTTATGTTTTTTTTCCAAGCACAAGTGGCAATAATTCTGGTGATTCTGGCCCGATCATGCTTTTATTCGACTTCACCTGTAGTCTTGCGTTCATAGACAAACTCTACACGATTGGTGAAGATTGGATGAACAAGACCTGTCAGAGGACAGCTTGCTCAACTATTCGAAGTATTTCAGTTGGTACATATATTGGAGAGTGAAAGGGGCATAAATTTGTTAAAATACAATACCTTTAAATGAAGCCTTGTATAGTTTCTAAATTTTTGGAACAAAAACTTTAACCACAAAGTCTGTGTAAACAGTGGGCTAACTCTGTCAAAATACAAAACAGAGTTATGGGTAATGTTGCCCCTGACACTAAAGTTGATGACAAAGATTAGTTCAAAGTTTCATGTGAATAACGTATGTAGTTTTGAAGCAACAACACTTTTGAATATAAACTTTGAACAGAAAATCTAAGAGAAAAAGTGACATAATTCTATCGAAATACAAAAAACAGTTATGGAGAATGTTCAACCTGACACTGTAGTTGATGACAAAGGTATATTCAACTTCCAAGTCAATAGCTTTTGTAGTATTGAAGTCAAAACATTTGAATATTTACTTTAACTAGAAAATCTATGTGAAAATGGGCATAACTCTGTAAAATACAAAACAGAGTTATGGGGAATGATGCCCTTGATACTGGAGTTGATGACAAAGGCTAGTTCCAAGTTTCAAGTGAGTAACTTATGTAGTTATGAAGTTACAAGACTTTTAAATATAAACTTAAACCAAATTCAGACGTCGACGCGTACGCCGACGCCGCAGGTAGTAGGAAAGTTCATCTTTTCTTCGAATAGTCGAGCTAAAAATGAAGTTTCTATCCTGAATAATGTCAATTTTTGCTCTTTTTTTTTACAAACAAAGGGCAAAAACTCAGGTGTTTCTGGTCTGATCTTGTTTATATTCGAATTCAACTGTAATCTCATTGGTAAGGATTGGATGAAAAATGTCCATTTTTGTATATATTTTTAATAAACAAAGGGCAATAACTATGGTGGTTGAAACACGATCTGATTTTTGGCGTCTTCTAAGATCTAATGGTCGTACACAAACTGAGAAAGTTTGGTTAAGATTGGATGGAAAATAAAGAATTTACGTTGGAAAAGGGGCATTTTTTTGCATGAAAAAGGGGCAATAACTCTAGTGTTATTGGTGTGATCTGACCCAATAACAATCACATCCGAGATTTAATGGTCGTACACAAACTGTGCAAGTTAGATCAAGATTGAATAAAAAATGTAGTCTTTATCGCGACAACGGTCCAAACTGTTGACGGCATACAGGCGATGGACGACGCCGGAGAGGTCCCCTATACCAATAGCTCACCGAGCACTTCGTGCTTAGGTGAGCTTAAAAGTGTCAGACATTCGTTCCCACAACCTGTCAAAACTTGCCAGACCGAAATAAAATTTGCCGGACCGAAAAATTCATTCATGTGTGTATAGTCTATAGTATACTTGTATACACTAGTGTGTTTTTGCGATCTCAAACAGCAACCGTAACTTGCACACCTTTTTCATTGTTGTAAACATCCATAACATAAAATAGACACCCATAGGCACTTCCAACTAGACCTTTTTTGATTGCGGTTGTCTCAAAAATGACAAATCGCATCGGTTTCAAATTTTGCACAACCCCATCATACACAATTTCCAATACAGATACGATAAAAATTTAACGGTTCAGTGATCATTTATATTTCCTCGTGCTCTTTGAGGTCAAACTAATAATTGCATGAGAAAATCGTGGTGAATGTAGATATTCGATGAAGTTGATAATCGACGTTGTTAAAAACGAAATTCAAACCAAAACGTTCAACCTATTTTACACGAAGAACCACTTAATAAACTACTTATCTGTTTGTGATATTTGATTAATGTAAATAAATCCGTTAACAATAGTTAGGGTGGAGTTTAAAATGTTAGTGGTGAAACCTCGAAAGGGCTCCTGTGCAGTATACAGGACGCGTGCGAGCCATTGGTATGTAAGAGGCCGCAGTCCACGTACCTGGTATTGAATAATTATTATAAGATAATTGTTCTCTTTTTTTAGAATGAAATATATTAAATCATTATTTTTTACGATTTTAAATCAAAATAAAAGAAAAATAACCAAAACTCGTCCTCTTAATTTCTAACAGTGATATTGACTTTATTTAGTTTCGCATATTTGCGAATGTTTGTTTTGAAAGTATGTTTAATGTTTGTTAAGTTTTGTATGCAAACGAAGTTTTAGATACAGGAAATTAATTAAATCAAAGTCTTTTATATTATTTTGTGTTCTCGAGAAGTTTGGAGAAATTCGGTCTAAAAATACAAAAGTTATAGCTGATTAAGCAAAGATCTAGTTAGAAGTGCCTATGGGTGTACAATACATTTAATTAATATCAAACTACGATATGACAACGAAAATCCAAAACGCCTGTCCGAATTTTACTGCTCATGAGACATACACACATATTATATTTTCATTTAGTATGCACATTTTGTTCATGTAAAACCAGTGGTTAGCTAAGAAAAAGCCAGCGACAATTATGCTGAAAATCACAACGTCACGTCATCCACATGGAAATCGTAAACGTATTGACCGTGATATAAAAAAAATTAAGCGCAAAGAACTGTGAAATCTTTACTGTGTATAAAGGTTTGCAGTGCAAAACAATTAGGTGTCTGTAAAATCGCGAGGGATGTGCAAATTGTATGTGTCATATTTTTACTCAAGTCTAGATCTTCTGAACACCATTTATTTTACCTTTAAAATGCGAAAGCAGTTACGCGGTATCTATAATGATGTTCTCGTATAGGTTAGTATTGATCTATCATTTACAGTGACGGTAAACACCCACAACATGGATGGGGTGCAGCATGTTTTTCATGACCCACAGCACTTTGGCCCTCTCGTTTGTTATTAAACGTTGATAACTGTATGTTAAGTGTCATATTTTCACGAACATATTTTTTTTAATTTACAGTGAGATACCATTCCCTTTCTTAAACTATCCAATAACTTGAGATATGCCACTCATTTTCCTGGAATAAAATCAGTTAATAGATTATACATGAGGGGTCAGATAAAGCTTGCCTAGTGGATGAGCAAAATTTGTTCCGGCAGATCAAGTTTCCTTCTATAAAATCATTTAGTGGTAGGATACATCAACTCATCTTTTTCTCTTGGGTGTAATAGTAAAACTGAACTTACTGAATATCTGGACTATCAGGCTGTTGCTGGACACCTCAGATATATTGGTATACGCACTCACACATCTCCAAGTATCACCATCCTGGTTACGTGTCAGGTTCTTGATGACACATGTATGCTCTCTGGACCTGCAGCTACACTCCATGTAACTGGGAGGGCTGGCTGGTTCGAAGGTACATTGATCAGTGTTCTTCACTAATGTGGTCAGTTGAATTGATTCTGATTGTGTACCAGAGCTTCTCCTTCTCCAGAAGGCAAAATCCTTCAACGTGGATTGTAGTGTACATGTAATCTGCAGTGAAGAGTGCTCAGCCTGGACAGTAGAGTTGGCAGTCAGTACTATCTGACTGTAGGCCACTGAAAGAGTAAAATCACTACGAAATAATTGATGATCTACGTAATCAGGATTTATTTCACACTTTTACGGACTGATTTACCTAATGATCATTACATTACATACACTATGTATGTATAATAAAACGTGACTTGATGTTGTGTTCAGAGTATTTAGCTCTTTCATTATTTGAATTCATTTTATTCTTTGTATATTAAAATGTATGTCAGTACTATCTGACTGTAGGCCACTAAAACAAATAAGACTATTCTTTATTTATTCATATATTTTTTAGAAAATGTGTCACTTAAAGAGACGAATGCCCCTGAATGAATGCTCTGCTTACAACTGCAGCTGGAACAATAGGTCCTGCGATTGTGTTCCGCAATTTTTATTCCCTTTGTTAGCTGTCTACCGTAATGAGCATGCATAGCAGTGGAAAGGCAGTTTTCCAGCTGCCCTTAATTTAGAGCATACCCAAAGGTTGAGAAGCAATCAAATGGCTAGGCTTACTTTTGTGTACACTTTTAAGCCAAACAAAATGCTTATAGTAGGAAGATAGCACATTCCCCTGATCATGCTGTCTGAATTTCAATGCAAGCGAGCCACGATGACCCAAAGCGTTCACCTGAGTAAGGGCAACGACATCTAAATGTCATCGCCTACAAACATCAGACAGATATCTTCCTGTTGCTAACCTAGCTGGCAATCGACAGGTGCTATACAGATGCCTGTCCCGCCTACTTCTGCCTTCACCTAGCAATCGACAGGTGCAATACAGATGCATTTATGGTCGAAACTGTTGGCACCAAACAAACTAGTAAACCGCGATATTTTAACCCTTACAGAAATGATATCTAAATGTGAACTAATGGCCACCATTCAGTGAACATACTGCTGTAAACAATGGTTAGCCGTTCTGGTTTGCCGGTATGTTCGCACTGTTTGTTCGTTGAGAGTGACAAGTTTGCAGACTGGTGGCAGTAACAACCTAAAATCACTGAAGTCTTCAGTGACTATTCACATTTAATACTTACGCTTCTGTGTTCGTTCGGTTAATCAGAAGCTGAACTTCAGATATTTTCAAACATATGGAAGAAACTGCCAGGTCCGGCTAGCTCAGTTGGTACAGCGCTAGACTGTCAATCCCGGGATCGTGAATTCGAACCCCAGCCAGGCCACATAACTTGTGTGGGGATTGGTCATGAAATTATTTCTACGGCCATTCTCCCCCTACCTCTGATTCAAGTAGGGCAGTTGTCCGTTTCTGGCATAGGTATGTGCACTTAGTACTGGTAAACCGCTTCGATCGGCTAAGCTTGCCCAGGAAGTGTGAGTAGGTTAACTGACCGCAGTGATATGACTGAAATACTGTTAAAAACAGCAAAAAAACCCAACAAAACAAGAGGGCTATAATGGCCCAAAGCGCTCACCTGAGAACTGGTACAGATGAAGACCATACTGTTGTGACAGGTTTGAAAATTAAGGTATCAGAACAATACACAGAGGGGGTAGGATCAATTTTGATTCAAAACATCGGTAAGTGCAATGGGCTAACTTAAGTATGAGTTGGGTAGTGGATTTGCGTTGTTTTGCTAATGGTTCTCAAATCATTTTTCTCGCTTTTCTTACCTGACCCTTTTTCATTAAGTCATTGACAATTCTGGAAAATGCATAAGTAAAGCTTTATGTTTGAATTTACATTGTGCTATGCATCGCCGTAACATCCATTCAGTTCCGTCTATCCGACGATTGTTTATAACACTAAATATAACAATAAATAGATATTCACATACTTATTGCGCGTTCTCAATTATTAGAACATACACACCAGCATAACATTAAAAAATGAATGCTTCAAGTTATCATTCTACCTTCAATACCTAAAATAAGCTGTGATTATCTTGGCAGAGATTAGAACCGGTTTTCGACGTAAACACATTTCAATTTGTCATTGTATAAAGCCGATACGGAACTTTACTATGGTTAATATGGGATTATTCGCAGATTGGCATACGGGCAATGTTTGTCAAATGCTCCTTCAAGAAAAGTAAAATTACATACAAGAGGGTCATGATGGCCAAAGTGCTCACCGGAGTACTGACAATGACAGAGACCAGCTCTGGCATTTGAACGTCATCAGCTACAAAATGACCAAAATCAGACAACCTGATCTGGAAATCGACAGGTGCAATACAGATGCCTGTCCGGTCTTCTTCTGTAGCTAACCTGACTATATACAGGCGCTATACAGTCTCATGACTGTTCGGCATACTTCTGTTATTTACCTGGCAATTAAATGGCGCAATACAGAATGCATTTATGGTCGAAACTGTTGGGATCAAGATGAACCACAAGCAATCGATGATATGTTTTTCATGAACAATCACACTTTCATTACACAGAGGTTGACTAGTATAACTAGTATAACTGGACATTGTAGAGGTTTTACTGACGATAGTTATACTAGTTATAGTTATACTTTCCAAATTGTCTGGCAATATGTAGATATTGCCGGATATTGTTTTCAACGTTGCAAAATGACTCACGGAGTCACAATATCACGTTACACCATCTTAACATGACCGAAAATAAGACACTTACTAAAATGAATTCCTAATATATTATGGGTGGATTTATGAGACATTTCCGACGTTTGCCGATGTTGAATTCGAATCCGAAAGAACGGAATTATTTATTTTTATGTTTTAAGTGATGTGATGGAATGCAATGTTACGTGAATAGCTCTAAGTTTTCACATTGGCCTCTCATACCATTCGATTTCTTGAAACGCTGATCATTTGATATAGTCCGCTTACTAGTTTTGGAACAGGGGAACGAGAAGGTTGCTATATTATTAGTGTTTAAACGTTAAATAACATGATCAACACATGTTGTAGATTGTGTAGGATCTTCCCCAAGTGGTGAACATTATGATTTAAACAAAAAATAAAGCAGGGAAAATGTCTACATATAGTCCACAACAGTGTGTTAAAATATGTCTATTAAAACATAAGAAACAAATACCGATATATCTCTATTACTACACTGCTACGCACATGCTTATTGTTGATTTACGAATCACGTGTATATCGTGTAACACGAAGTTGAATTACCGTTGCATCATGTGGATAAAATGAACGATGGTAAAATATTGGAGTATACAATTGTTATACACACACACACGCACGCACGCACACACACACACACACATAATAATATTTTAATTTAAGATTACAAAAAAATACCACCTTGGAACCCTTTTCGATGACATTATCCCTTTAAGCTGTATTGAACACGTATAAGATTTTAAATATGCAATTGCACACTAGTTTTAATGTGAGCAATTACGCAATTACCTTGAAAAAGAACTGCAAATCCACACAAGTGTATAGTCCAATTCAACACGTTTATAATCTTCAGAGAAATCATTATTCCTAGCAGGTATCCATCAGGTAGTTGTACTTTCTCTTTCAATGTACATACAGTTATATTAACTCCTGTGTTTAAATGTTTAATCTCGAATACCAATTCACAATGAAACGTATACTATCACATGTACATAGATACATAGTAATATGCAAGAAAATGTCTATAATCTTACGAGAAAACATGATTTATACCAGGAAGCAATTATGTAGCTTCATAACTTCCTGATTTTATTTACATGACCTCAAATACACATTAAAGCAACAGAAACACTCCAAATTATTGAATCGTTTCGCGTTACAAACGCTTTATAGTGTTATCTATTTCACCGGATGATTACTCCTTAATGAAACACTATTTCCAGTTTATTTCTGTCAGTAGTACTCTGTTGCCTATTTACTCGTATATACTTTATTCTTTTGTTTTTGGAATCTGTGACACACATTTTGAAAATTCGTCAACCTGAAAAGGTCCCTTAAATAGTTTACTGAATTCGAACCATAACCTTCACTTTTCCAGTTTTTAATTACTTCCCGTACATGATATTTTTGTTTGGGGGAGTATAGGAATTACTTTCATTTAAATATATTTAATTTCAAAGCTCACATAGACCATTATACAAGACAGTTTGTTGATACTTTAACCAAAATTCCTAGCCACGACAAATTACTTAGGATATGTGAATTTTATAACAATGTCACTTATCGTACGAATTTGTTGGCATATCGTACGTGGCCACGGGCTACGGCGTCTGTGTTCACATCGTACACGATCTGAATGCGATTTTTGTACTGACTTCCGACAGCAGGTGAGGGCAAGTCCGCAGGGTGACCGCACGGAGGCCGCACGATAGTTATACTCAAATCGTGTGATTTCCGTGCGGCTGTCCGGCGGTTTTACTTCTCATGGAAATCGTTCGAAGACTGTGCGGCATTCGTGCGGTTTCCGTGAGGATATGGCTCGGCGACAACGCATCCATGCCGTATGTTATCTTTGGGGTTTCTCGCGATAATCGCGCAATATCCGTGCAATTTCACGGGTACCGTACGAGCATCCTGCGGTAACCTTACGATATATTTGCGAGAGCAGCACGATACTACGATGCACCGATATCTTTTTTCGGTATGTTGACAGGCTGCGAGCTAAAAAAAATTTTTTTAACTTATATACCTTTCAGTTAAGCAAAATTGTAGCGGCTACGGTGCCGGTAAATCATTTTCATATCGTACGAAAACCACACGGCTAACTCAAGAAGGCCGCACGAAAAAGGAGTTATTGGCAGTTTACGGGCGCCATAGGCGCATCTTAGTCCAAATGTAAACTTATCCAGCAAGCAACCCTATATGGTCACAATATTTGCTATACCTGGGCAAATATACCATATGGGCCCAATGCGGGACCCATACAATATTTTTTGCCCATATCGGGCAGTAGACTGACCAAATACCAGCTGTTGCAATACAATAAAAAAATAGTTCTTTTAAAGACACTTAACCAGCTGTTGTCTCCTTGCAGTCTGTTGTCGTTGCTCGAAAATTTGCTTAGACGTCATATTATTTGCACCAGTGAAGAAGTGCGTTTGATTCAATGGAGTCAAATTTCTGACCGGCCTCCAGACTTGTTATTTCCTTCCACATTTCTCCACGCACTTCCGGTAGCGTCCAGTTTCCTTCACCGTGATCGCTGGTCATGTTTCGGATGATTTCCGATGGAAGTTGTTCATGTATAATCGGAATGAGAAATGTGCCAAACATCTCGATATTGTAGGGCTTGCCAAAGTGTTCCTTTAATAGTTCTACAGCTTGGCTTGCAGATTATTGGAGTTTGTCAATGGAAACCCTTCTATGCACTTCGCTGCTGTGCTGTGCAATAGCGATCGTAAATAGCAAAACTTCTCAACCTCTAAAACCGTAGAATTAGTGTGAACAGACGATGTGTACGTGTCCCGAAACGTCTGCCACTGTATAACGTCACCATCAAACTCCGGTAAACTCAATTAAGGCAGGCGATGCTGAACCGTGGTACTTCATCGTTGTTCTGCCGTGCAACTGAGTCTTGAGAACATGACACTGTCCTGCCATCTATGGCATTTCCTGTGATGTTTTCAAGTTGTTGTTGAATCAGCGTTATTGATATTGACTATTTCGCTTTCTTTGCCAACGTCTTAATTTGCTGTTGAAGATCAAAAATGTATTATTCGCTATCATATATTTCCGTTTCTATGTCTGCTGCATCGGTTTGATTGGCAATTTTCTCGTTCAAGCTCCTTATTAAATCTGCGTTTTGTTGCGCATACTCGAGAATGGCTTGAATATTTTCTTCAGAGGTTTCTTCTGTAATACTGGTCAGCTTCCGTTCAACGATATTCCTATGCTCCTTACTGGTCGAAACTAGCTTTTGCAAATTCACCCTCTTGTGTTTTTGAAAGCGAAAATCTTTTTGGACTTGCTGCGCTTCATAAAAGAGGACCTCTTCTTAGACTTGCTGTGCTTCTTGACAGCTGACCTGTTCTTAGTTTTGCTCCGCTTCTTGACAGCGGACCTCTTATTATACTTGTTGCGCTTCTTGACAGCGGACTGCTTCTTGGCCTTGCAGCGCTTCTTGAAAGCGGACCTCTTCTTGGACCTGCTGTGCTTATTGAAAGCGGGACTCTTCTTATACTTGATGCGCTTCTTGACAGCGGAACTCTTCTTGGACCTGTTGTGGCTCTTGACAAAGGACCTCGTCTTAGACTTGCTGCGCTTCTTGAAAGCGGTACTCTTTTTAGACTTGCAGCGCGTTTTGAAAGCGGACCTTTTCTTAGATTTGCTGCGCTTTTTGAAAGCGGCACCTTCTTAGACTTCTAGCGCTTCTTGACAGCAGACCTCTTTTTGGACTTGCTTTGCGCCTTCTTGAAAGCGGTACTCTTTTTAGACTTGCAGCGCGTTTTGAAAGCGGACCTTTTCTTGGATTTGCTGCGCTTTTTGAAAGCGGCACTCTCCTTAGACTTCTAGCGCTTCTTGAGAGGAGACCTCTTTTTGGACCTGCTGCGCGTCTTGAAAGCGGTACTCTTCTTAGACTTGCTGCGCTTCTTGAAAACGGACCTCTTCTTAGACATGCTGCGCTTCTTGACAGAAGTCTTCTTAGATGTTGTGCTTCTTGACAGCGGACCTCTTCTTAGACTTGCTGTTCTTCTTGACAGTAAAACTCTTCTTAGATTTGCTGCTCTTCTTGACAGCAAACCTCTTCTTGGAATATATGCGCTTCTTGAAAGCGGGACTCTTATTAGACTTGCTGCTCTTCTTAACAGCGGACCTCTTATTGGACTTGCTATGCTTCTTGACAGTGGACTTCCTTGCGTTCTGTATATTTTAGCTGAGTGTTTGTAGATCTTCTGCGGTGCGTCAACGTAGTCTAAGACTTGCTGCATTGCGTTTCGGTATGTGAGCGTGATTGTATACTTGCTGCAGTGCCTGTTAGTAGGTGAGCGTGATCGTAGCTTGTTGCGGTGCCTTTAGGTAGTTGATCGTGATCGTTAACTTTACTTGCTACTGTGGCTCTGAGTAGGTGAGCGTGATCGTAGACTTGCTACAGTGCCTCTAAACAGGTGAGCGTGATCGTAGACTTTCTGCGGTGCCTATTAGTAGGTGAGCGTGATCGTAGACTTGCTGCGGTGCCTATTAGTATGTGAGCGTGATCGTAGACTTGCTGCGTTGTTTCTCTGTAGATGACCTTTGTGCTAGACTGTTCTTGCACTTTTCCTAGACTTGCTGCGTTGTGAAGTTTTGGTCACGGCACCAACAAGAGCTGTCAGAGAACAGAACGCTCGACAATTCGAACTATTTCAGTTGGTACATATTTTGAATAGTGGAAGGGGCATAAATTTGTTTAAAAAAAACACTTTTAAGTGAAGCCTTGTATAGTTTATACATTTTTGGAACAAAAACATTAACCACAAAATCTATGTAAAAAGTGTGCATAACTCTGTCAAAATAAAAAAAGAGTTATGGGTAAATCCTGCCCCTGATACTAGAGTTGATGACAAAGGTTTGTTCAAAGTTTAAAGTAAATAACTTATGTAGTATTGAAGTAACAAAACTTTTGAATATAACCTTCAACCAGAAAATGTAATGACTACGAGAGAATTTAAAAGTTTATTTAAGACTTATTCAAAATAACAATAAATTTCAAAGCATTCAAAGCAAAATGTGTTGTTTATATAACGCGAAAATGACGTTCACGACGTCAATGTTCATGGCGCGCTTTCAGATGGCTTGCAACGTCACGCGCATCGTCGTTCACGAAAATGTCATGTTTACGTCTTAACTACAAAAATTAAAGAAGTTGGATTGACCCAAAACAAATATTATACAAGAAGGCAATCATAGCCCAAAGCGCTCACCTGAGAACTGGTACAGATGAAGACCAGACTGTTGTGACAGGTTTAAAAATTAAGTTATCTGAACAATACGCAAATGGGGATAAGATCAATTTGATTTAAAACATAGGTTAGTGCAGTGGGCTAACTACAGTACGAGGTGGGAAGTGGATGTGCAGTGTGTTTGCTAATGGTTTTCAAATAAAGTTTCTGATTATTCTTACCTGACCCTTTTTATTTAGTCAGTGACAATTCGGGAAAATGCAGAAACAGTCGATTTTGATGTCTTTTTCGCAGACAGTTTTGGAGAACTAGTTGCAACGCGATAATTGCGATGGCTGTGCTATAATGTCAAGTTTTGATTTTCCTTTGATAATTTTCTGTCCAATTATGATACATGGTGTTAGTGCAGGCTATGAAGCCATCAATGTTGCATGTACAAATAACTGCATGCAAGGTTTGCAGCTGTTGGAAATCAAATTGTATCCATACATTTTTATGGTCATACGCAAACTGTGTAAGTGTGATCAGCATCGAATAATACAAATCGCATTGATAACTTGTTGATGTTTTTTTAACACAAAAATGGCAATAACTCTGGTGTTTCTGGCCTGAACATGCTTATATTCTACTTCACCTGTAGTCTTACGTTCATAGACAAACTGTGCACAATTGGTGTAGATTGGATGAAAAATGAAGTCTCTATCCTGAATAATGTCAATGTTTGCATTTTTTTAAAGAAGGGGAATAACTCCGGTGTTTCTCGTCCGATCTTGCGTATATATTGGACTTCAGCTGTAATCTCATAGTGATAGACAAACTGTGCAAGATTAGTGAAGATTGGATTTTAAAAAAAGAAGTATTTAACCTCAAAAATATCCTTTTTGTATATTTTTTCATAAACAAAGGGCAATAACTCCGGTGTTTGAAAAAACGATCTGGCCCATGTTTGGCGTCTGCTGAGATCTGATGGTCATTTATACACAAACTGTGAAAGTTTAGTTAAGATTTGATGATAAATCAAGTGTATATGTTGAAAAAAGGCAGTTTTGCACTTTTTTGCATGAAAAAGGGGCAATAACTCTAGTGTTATTGGTGTGATCTGGCCCAATAACAATCCCGTCTGAGAGTGTACGGTCAGACACAAACTGTGCATTAGAATAATTTTCGAATTCGTCCATGCACGATTTGGTAATCTAGTTGATATGTTTACTGAAAATAAAGGCAAACACGATTCAATCGTTGTCACAACAATCCTGAGAGTCCAGCGAAAACTGGTTTGTTTCGTCACACTTTTCTGTTTCTAAATTACGTCATTCGTTAGAATTGCGTCACAGTATTGCGTAATTAGTTGAATGTAAATCAAAGTACGAAAGGTTGGTTTGGTGTTTTTGCTAAAAAAATGTAATAAAGGAACTAACATGATTGATTCTTTTCATATGACAGCATAATATGTATTGTAAACGATAATATACCGCAGAGCTGTGCCGGGCGTATATAATCGGCCCTAGCCATATAACGGCCATCGGGCCGTTATATTGGTAGCGGGCTGATTATAGACGCCCGGCCCAGCTCTGCCGTATATTGTCGTATAGTAAATAAATATAAACAATTCCCCTCGCTGGAACTAGAATAACCATATCCGCGGGGATCAAAAATCTGTCGCTGTAACCACTCTGCTTTTCTGACTGCTGATAATTGAAGTGAATTTTAAACGCTATGTACGTCATAGACATGTTTTCCAAAATACCGACGAAAAGCGTTACAAAAGATTTTTTGTTTTATCCATTTCAATTGATGATTTTTCATAAACAACACTATGTTTCCAATATAATTCTTTTTCAGTAGTGTTATTTCGCTTGTTTATATAAAATGTTTTTGTTTTTGTTTTTTGGAGATGTACGAAAAAAAATTGAACATTGTCAATTTGCCAACCTGTGAACAGATCCCTTTAATGCTCATTTGAAAATAGCTGATTACAGATTTATAATACAAACATATGTTCCTTTCTTCACACAGGCATGCAGATTATGAAAGAGCATTTGATTCTATAGAACAACTTCAGCAGACATGAAGGAAAACTACATTTTGTCAAACTTCAACTTGTCCAAGCTTGATGCAGTAAGTTTGGTATTTTGTGAAAATAAAATTATTGTTTATTTTCTGAAATAAAATTGTTGTTTGTTGATTTTAATACATTGTGGCTGTCAAACAGGGAAATGTACATGTATAGATGCGTAGTGCATGTATATGGATGTGACGGCTCAATAAACTAATATATGATTGAATATACGGCATATCCGAGATCAAAGAGGGCAGGGCGGGGTTGAAGGCGGCAGGGCGGGGGACAAAGAGGACCGGGCGCAGTGCCCTGCCATTTAGACCTAGCCGGAGCACTAATGTTAGAGGATGTTTTAAAATTTATCCAACACCATATATCTAAATCAAATCTCTTTAAACTGATTTCTTACTTAAATATGTATATCAACTGTCATCAGATTTTTGTGTTGAATCCCAGACTCCGTGAACCTCTTAGTCAGCTGTCAGACACAATAATTTGTAAAGCATACACCACATGTTGAAAACATGATGTACACTATTGACTCATTGATAATTATGTATTTATTTGGCATAACATAATGAATACAGCTGATTGTTGCAGTAATATTTCCTTTATATTTCAAACAATAGTCTAACTAACATTAAATAATAATATGTATTAGGTTTGTGATAAATTTTGTCAGACAATCTCATTTTTTGTCTGACAGGTTTCGCACTGTTTGGAATTCTATGTATTTCTAAATGTTTTTTTCATTTCAAAACATATTTTTTAATGTGCACTTTCACAACATGTGTTAAGGTCGAGGAACCAAGAATGCAAGTCAAGCGTACAATGAGGTGTCTGAAAGTGACTTGTTGGTGCGGGCGATCCGGAAATGCAGCGGATGTAAACAAATGAATGTGAAACACACCATATTTCTGATAATCCAACAGTGATTATTTCAATTATCTGTTAAAAAGGCACTTATTGCAGAACTTGTATGGAGTCCAGTATTTTCGTGCTCATTACAATAGACAGTCACTTAACAATTAAGTTCATTAGTACTTACCACACTAAATAAGAGAAACAATGCATGGCATAATTACTACTGTTATTGACCTTTGATATTTATATCCAGTAGTTGTTAATTAGAGAACATGCAATTAAAATTGCTGTAAGTGAAATAATTGCATCTATAGTCTTAAATGTTGTATTATATTGACTTAATTTTTTAATAATTGTATGTTGTTTGAAATCACAGATTCACTATCAGGCTTGTAATTTAACATGTTTAAAAATATTAGTTGATAATATTCTTTAAAATCGGTTTAATTAAACAAACATGACATTTTAAATATTTAAAGATTTATTACAAATACTTGATAGTGTAGAAATGCTAGGTTACAGTGTGATATCACCACAGCAGTCCTCTTTATATTGTACATTACCTTGGTCATGCTCTTTGTGTTGAATCAATTGTCGTTTAATGAAGGCGCCGTGTTAAATGTTAGAACGTTTTAACCGTTTTTTACTTATTGAATATTAAAGCATAATCAAATAAGTTACATTCAGATGTGGCTCTGACAAATTCACATAACACTATTTGTACACTTGAATTAGTTTGTGAGCCTTACAAGCTTGTGACGATTCTCAAATGTTTTATAATAATGGTATATGCAATTACATGTATCACACTAACATGCTTACCTTCTGAAGATAATAATGTGTTTAATTGCTTGATAATATAGTATCCTAAAACGTCTTTGTTATGTTAATTGGTCCATATATGAAATACTGTAAGATTGGTGTATCTATTTGTGGAATTGTCTCGCATTTGATTCCATCACCATAACTTAATACCCGTAAAGTCTGCGTGCTATATAGAGTCACATCAGGTTTATCCACAATGTACTTGGCTTTTAAATGTGTCTCCGTTTACTTATGAGGTGTTATTCTTTAATTGTTGTTTTATTGTGCCACATATGTGCAGTTCACAATTATGCTTTATTTCCAGAATTGTATCTTTCTAGACTAGTTAATATGATTTAAATGGTATGGTCCATTTTTGTAACATAGGCCAAACTGTTATCATGAATATGTGTGATATTGTTTATTTTCCCTGCTGACATAAAGAGAACAAGTGATTGATTGTACATATATAGTACATAAATGCATTGTTCGGTTATCATTATGCATAAAGGAACTAACACGTCTATTGAATATCCTTTAAGGACAACATACATATGTCAATTAAGTGTTATATTCTGCAAATGGCAATCGATTTAAAGTGAAAAAGGATAAAATGTGATGTTGTATTCAAGAATCAACTTAATTATGAAGTTTATAGCTATATGCTCCACAGCTTGAGAGTGGCGTTCATAGAATAGTTATTATTTATTGTATTTTGCAATACATAATGTATGTATAACAAACGGGATATTTACATAAACGAAATCCACATAGGACCCATGCAAACAGTGTTAGCAAAACCCAACTAAGCCCCATATAGGATGCCCAAAGAGGACCCATATCGAAACCAGGATGGATCCTATTTGGGCAACCCATATGGGGCCGAAATTGGATTTTGCATGGATCCCATACTGGTAGCCTAAAAAGGGGCCCATCTTGGATCCATATTAGACGAACGTGTATCCCATTTTGCAATCCATGCGCGACCCATGCAAAAAATAGTTGGTAAAATCCAAATTGGCCCCATATCGGTATCCCACATAGGTCCCATATCGCAACCCATCTCTGACCCATACAAATACAGTTTGTAAAATCCCATTTGGCACCAAATGGGTTGCCCATACAGGTCCCATATGGTAGCTCATAATGGATCGCTTATATTCTTGCTGGCTGGGAAGCATGTAGCTGAGCTGTATACGTTGACTCTAAACCCGTATACATCTTACACTGAATACAGCTCACCGTAACCTATATACGTCAAGATGTTGTTTTTTTCATTTATTGATGCAATCTCCGATATATATTAATCGTAATGAGCAATGATTTCTATAACTAAAATACAATAGTGATTTTATAATTTTCTACCACCTAATAACATCCACACACACACTAAAACACGCAATTGATGACGAACGAAAAAAAAATATATATATCATTAATATACACACACATAAAGAAAAAAAGTATACTACGTAGACTGAACAGACACACATGCATGAACACACTCAATATACAAACACATACATACAAGTCCCTAAAATATTGTTTATGATAATCATACTCATATAAGACAATTTTGAGAACACAAGACTTAATAATCCATACACTTATACGTGGTCTGGAGATAAAGTACATACATGTACTTTGCATATGATATGACCAATACAATTAGAAAATAACTTTGTATATTGTGGTATTGGTATATAAACAGGTCAGTCAGATTTTAAAACCTGGTCAGAAAATTCGTGGCCAAAACAATCCTACTCGTAATCGGTAGAGAACTCCTTCAGTGGCAGATACAGAATATCGCCAAAATACGAACTGTGTAGCGCAGCATTTTTATTTCCATTACAGCAATGCATCAGCTTTGTTTCCGTACCTTGTTTAAAAACGTTATTCAACTCTGTTTAATGCTGTCCCAATTAAACAATTTGTATAACAAATAAAGCAACATATGTTAATCAGGGTTTCCCGCAGGATTTCGTGAAAGCATGTTGGCATCCACTACACCGCCCCCCCCCCCCCCGACAAAAATTATATTAACCCCCGACCCCAATAGATCGTTTCAATCCGACCCCTTAGCCCCCCCCCCCCCCGAAAACTTATTGTTTAACTCGGAATACATTTTGTTAAAAGTAAATCGCCCCGATGTAGCTACGCCATTGCTTCTCTTGCCGGTTATAATTTAACACAGTTATGTCCCTTCATAACAAAGTTGCCTGTAATGATTCATACTGGTCAATTCTGTAAACTATTGTGCGATTTTATTGACCTGGCACTCATTAACGTCCGGTAGCGATTGGCTGTTTCATTTATATCAGTTTAACGTTTATGTGGCGTGTAAAGCACGGATTTCATAGTCATATAACAAAAAAAGACAATCCAAGTGTCAGAAAGAATGGCACGGTGGATTGTGTTTTAGACTTTGAATCACAAGGACTGTGGTTCGAATCCAGCCAAAATCTTTCTGTTTTCTCATTTTCTTTTAACATCACTTATTCTCATGACAATCATAACATACACATGATATTTTTAGCAAAAAAAAAGATAACATTTTAAGTCAAAGCCACATATACATGATATTTAAAAAGAAAAAAAAAACATTTTATGCCAGCTTGACAAGTTTGGTACAGAAAGACACATACATAATGTCATAATATTTAAAACATATTGATTCATCTGCGATAAATGGTTGCCAGATATTTGTTCATATTGTAGGTATAGTATAGTGACACATTCCGGTGTTAACAATGCATTCCAAACCAATATATGGTCATTCAGTGTAACGTTTCACCTTCATTTCCAAGTGTCAGTTAAACACTGTTCATGACAAAAGTACTAACATCTAGAAGGTATCAAAGGTGGTGATCCTAACCTTATCTTGCACTTTTCATTTAACACATGTAAGCTATGTTTCTTTCTTGACATTTTTAAAACCTGTTCTTAATTTTCGCTTTCACATGAAGCCGTTTTTCAGGTGTTAAGCGAAACACGGATGACAAATATAAATTATGTAACACTGTATGCTGTCATTTTGTTTTTGGTTGATTGCCAGATTATGTGTTTAGATGAGAAACCATTCTACTCTACTAACTACATATCTGTACTTAGCAATTTATTCTTTGTCTACTCAATTCTAACAATACTTCACAATCAATATAACAAGATGTTATATATAAATTCTAAAATATTGATACTGTCTATAAAATATTTAATAATGGTAACATCTTATGTGCTGTGTTTACTTTTTTATTTTTGTTGTTGTTTACTGATTATATTTATGTAACAAAAACACATCATGCTTAATTTCTGTGTTTTTCATGTAAATCAAAATATCTTGTTTCCTGCAAATACATACATGGTCATATTATTTACTATATTGCTTGCATGTGTTTAATTACAATGTTTAAATGTTATCTTTCATAACTATTTAGCTGCTTTGCTACTGGTTTCTTCACGTATTCCAAATCATATTCTTCTTGTAATTATATACATATCATTCACCGCATTGCTTGCAATTGTTTAATGTCAATGTTAACGTGGTTTGTTTAATTATTATTATGATAACTTTCAAGGCTGCTTTGTAACTTAAGGCTAGCCTTAATTTATTATCTGACAAAAAATGAAGTTGCCAAATGTATGCCTGTACCATAAACTTGATAGTATGTCTTTGTTTATTTTCAGATTCTGAGTAAACAATATTGCTTAATTTTTGTTCTAGTTCAGCTCACTTTCTTATAGTTACTATTCTTTCTCTTACTGTATGCGTGTAAAGAGTCACACAACCAGCTGTAATATTAATCTTTGCGATTTACTTATTTTTATTAAGAATTGACAAAATCTCTCCAAAGAAATCTTAAGTGAAATTTGCAATTATTGAAAACAATTAGAATAATTTGTTAACATAAAACTTATTATAACATATACTCATTTTAAAATAATCTAACCCATGAAATAATTCATAAGAAATAAAACATAACATTTTAAAGCCTATTTTCTTAGTCTGACTGATTTGACTTAATATAGCTAACTGATTTGTATGTGCTGATTTGTATATGCTGTCCCTTTCCTTGTTATTTAACCAAGCATATTATAATGTCATCTTGTCAGCTGTTTTCTTTGTTTATGCTTCTATTTTAATGTTGCTTCTACAGGTCTTGTATATTTGGATTGCATTACAGTGTACAAGCCTCATTTTCAATAACGTGGAACATAGGTTATACAGGTTAAATTTTTTAATGTATGCTTGTTTGTTTATAAATGACTGACAAACTAAAAATTGTATTCTTAAATTGTAGAGGTCTAAATGGTTTCAAATTCTTTATTAAACAACTTAAGTGTAATTTTTACTGCTTGCAAGATACAAATTTTATAAAAGATATGTACAACGTCATACATGCTGAATGGGATTGTGATCTTGTTTTAAGCTATAGAACATCACAATCTAGGGGCACCACAATTTTTATATCAAAAGGTTTGAATATAAAATTGACAATACTGTCACTGATGATAATGGAAATTTTGTTTCTATTGACATATCAGTTGCAGAAACATGTGTGACTATTTTATGTATTTATGGTCCTAATTAATGACAAACCCTATTTTTATACAAATATTTTTAACATAATAGATGACATAAGCAATGACTCTTGTCAATGTGTAGTGGTTTTAACATAGTATTAAATACAGAACTAGACTGAAGTAATTATAAAAAAAAAAAAACATACATAATCCTAGGGCTATAGAAACAACTTTTGGAATACATAAACAATTACAATCTTATTGATCCTCATCGGGAAAAATATCCTTCAATGAAGTTGTATACATGGCGTAGGCCCAATCCATTGCAACAAGCTAGACTTAACTTTTTTTCTTCTTTCTTCAAATGTGTTTGCACTTTTAGAATCTACTTCTATACAACCCAGCTTAAGTCTGATCACTCATTGATAACTTTAGATTGGGCACTTAGCTTTTTTTTTTCTCATGCATCTGGCTTATGTGAACATAATAATTCACTACTGTATGTCTTAAACTGTGCAAATGAAATTAATCAAAATATTGAACGGATTGAACAATATGCTCTTCCAGTATATAGTTTTGAAAATTTAGGGCTTATTCCTGATAGTGAATTACATTTCATAATTAGCGATCAACTTGTTCTAGAAACTCTGCATATGAAAATTAGGGGGAAATCTATATCATATGGGTCATATAACAAGAAAATGAACGTTTTAAAAACAAGAGGGCCACTGTGGCCCTTGGTCGCTCACCTGAGTTTAAGGCATCATAATGGCTTATAACAAGGTGGCAAAATGGCACTAAACCACTTACCTGAGTATAAAGATCTGTACCTTGCAGTTACAGGAGAAGGTTTTAATAGTCTATATAAACCATGTGACCCACAGGGCATGGCTACTTTCTACTCCCGGGGCATAATTTAAACAATATTTGTAGAGCATCGCTATACAATTTTCAAGCCAAATATAAAACCTATGGGCCTTGCAGTTTCAGAGGAAGAGATTTTCAAAGCCCACTTTCCATAAAAGTCTACAGAAACCATGTGACCCTGGGGTGTGGCTTCCTTTTACTCCATGGGCATCATTTGAACAATTATTGTAGAGGACCACTATATAGTGTTACATACAAAATATGAAACCTCTGGGCCTAGCAGTTTCAGAGAAGTCCATTTGCCATATATGTCTATACAAACCATGTGACCCCCGGTGCATGGCTAGGGTTGACCCCAGTGGCATAACTTGAACAATCTTTGTAAGATACCAACATGAGATGTTACATACGATTACAAAACCTCTGGGCCTTGCAGTTTCAGAGGAGAAGATTTTTAGTCATTTTGCTATTTAAGTCTATATTAACCTTGTGACCCCTGGGGTGTGGCCACTTTTTACCCCAGGGGTATTATTTCAACATCTTTTGTAGATGATCGCTATGCAATGTCACATACAAAATATGAAAACTCTGGGCCTTGCAGTTTCAGAGAAGATTTCTTAAGTCCACTTGTCATTTAAGTCCAAAGAAACCGTGTGACCCCCAAGGCATGACCAGGTTTGATCCCAGGGATATTGTTTAAATAATATTTGTAGAGGATTGCTTTACAATGTTACACAAACATATGAAAATTTGCGGCCTTGCGATTCAGAGGAGACGATGTTCAAAGTCATTTTGCTTTTTAAGTCTATATAAAACCTTGTGACTACCGGGACGAGGCCAGTTTTGACCACAGGAGCATAATTTGACAAATCTTTGTAGAGGACCACAATACAATGTTACATACCAAATACTAAACCACTAAGCCTCACTATTTCAGAGGAGAATACTTCCAAGTCATGTTTTTATATAAGTCTATATAAACAATGTGATCCCCTTTCTAGAGGACCACTAGAGGATGCCACATACCAAATATGAAACCACTGGGCCTTGCAGTTTCAGAGATTTCAAAGTAATTTTGCTATTTAAGTCTATGTAAACAATGTGACCCCCGGGCGTGGCCAGTTTTGACCCCATGGGCATGATTTTAACAATCTTTGTAGAGGACCCCTATACAATGTTACCATTCAAATACCAAACCTCCGGGCCTTGCGGTTTCAGAGAAGAAAATTTTCAAAGTCATTTAGCTATTAAAGTCTATAGAAACCATGTGACTTCCGGGGCATGGCCAGTTTTTACCCTAGGGGCATCATTTGAACATTTTTTGTAGACGACGACTATGCAATGTTAAATACCAAATATGAAACCTTTGGACCATGCGGTTTCAGAGGAGACTATTTTTGAAGTAATTTTGCTTTTTAAATCTATATAATCCATCTGGCCCCCGGGGCGTGGCCAGTTTTGACCCCAGGGGCATCATTTGAACAATCTTTGTAGAGTTCCCCTCTACAATGTTACCAACCAAATACCAAACCTCTGGGCATTGAGGTTTCAGAGATTTTCAAAGTCATTTTGCTGTTTAAGTCTATATAAACCATGTGACCCCCGGGACGTGGCCAGTTTTGAGCCCAGGGGCATCATTTAAACAATTTTTGTAGAGGACCACTATGCAATGTTACATACCAAATATGAAACCTTTGGGGCTTGCGGTTTCAGAGGAGAAGATTTTTTAAGTCATTTTTTGCTATTTAAGTCTCAATAAACCATGTGCCCCCCAGATCATGGCCAGTTTTGACCCTAGGGGCATAATTTGAACAATCTTTGGATGCCACATGTCAAATATGAAACACTAGGCCTTGCGGTTTAATTAAAATATGACTTTTAATTAAAAGAAGAAGTTTTTTGCAGTAATTTTGCTATTAAAGTCTATATAAACAATGTGAACCCCGGCGCGGGGCCAGTTTTGACCACAGGGTCATCATTTAAACAATATTTGTAGAAGACCACTATGCAATGTTACATACCAAATATAAAACCTCTGGGTCGTGCGGTGTCAGAGGAGATTTTTAAAGTAATTTTGCTTTTTAAGTCTAATTAAACAATATGACCCCTGGGGCGTGGCCTGTTTTGACCCCATTGGCATCATTTGAACAATCTTTGCAGACGACCACTACAGGATGCCACATACCACATACGAAACCACTGGGCCTTGCATTTTGAGAGGAGTTTTTTAGTAATTGTGTTACTGAAGTCTATATAAACAATGTGACCCCGGGAGCGTGGCCAGTTTTGAATCCAGGGGCATCATTTGAACAATCTTTGTAGAGGACCCCTATACAATATTACCGACCAAATACAAAACCTCTGGGCCTTGCAGTTTTAGAGAAGATTTTCAAAGTCATTTAGCTATTTAAGTCTATATGAACTATGAGACCCCCCGGGGCTTGGCCATTTTTTACTCAAGGGGCATCATTTGAACAAGATTTGTAGAAGACCACTATAGGATGTTGCATACCATTTATGAAACCTCTGGGTCTTGTGATTTCAGTGGAGAACATTTTTAAAATCATTTTGCCATATATTCTATATAAACCATATGACCCCCGGGCATGGCCAGTTTTCACCCCAGGGACATAATTTGAACACTCTTTGTAGAGGACCACTGTAGGACGTTACAAACTAAATATGAAACCTCTGGGCCTTGTGGTTTCAGAGGAGAAGATTTTTAAAGTCATTTTGCTATATATTCTATATAAACCATGTGACCCCTTGGGCATGACTCATTTTGACCCCAGGTGCAAAATTTGAATAAACTTTGTAAAGGATCACTAAAGGATGTTGCATACCAGATATGAAACCTCTGGGCCTTGCGGTTTCAGAGGTAAAGATTTTTATAGTCATTTGCTATATATTCTATATAAACCATATGACCCCCGAGGCGTGGCCTGCTTTGACTCCAGGGGCATAATTTGAACAAATCTTTGTAGAGGACCACTGTAGGATGTTACATACCAAATATGAAACCTCTGGGCCTTGCGAATTCAGAGGAGAAGATTTTTAAAGTCATTTTGCTACAGACATCAATATAAACAATGTGACCCCTGGGACGTGGCCAGTTTTGACACCAGGGGCATCATTAGAGGATGCCACATACCAAATATGAAAGCTCCCAGTTTAAGAGGAGATTTTTGAAGTTTTCATTTTTTAAATCTATTTTAGCTCTGGTGACCTACGTATGCAGCGGACCGAAACGATTTCAATTATTTTGAAAGAGGGTCGCCCAATGATCATTCCTGTGAAGTTTGGTGAAAATCTGTCCATCGGTTTAGGAGGAGATGCTATTTGAATGAAAATGTTGACGCACGACGGACGACGCACGAAAGGTGATCACAAAAGCTCACCATGAGCATGTTGTCTTAAGGTGAGCTTAAAAGACATTTATTGGAAAAAATAAATGTCTTCGAACAACATTTCTCACATGAAAATGTTGAAGAACTATAAATGTTAACACAAGAACTTGATCACATACATGAGCATAAATTAAAAGGCTATTTAGAGCAAAACCAAAATGGATTTTAGAAGGTAAAAGACCATCTAAATATTTTTGTAATATGGAAAAACAATGTGCAACTAGCAAAACCGTGATTTTTTTCAAATGTGTTCACAATTGTAATTATCTAAAACTAAGTGATAATGAGGCTCAACGTCTGGAAGGAAATATTACATTATCAGAAACAGATAGTTTATCAAAAAACAAACATGTCTAACGATAAAAGTCCAGGTTCTTCTGGCTTAACTGCTGAATTTTTCAAAATGTTTTGGAATCAAATCGGTACTTTTGTCGTAAGATCTCTAAATGAATCGTTTGCCCAATGGAATTCAATAACTCAAACACAAGGAATCATTGCATGTTTCCCTAAGGGTAATAAGTCAAGACTTTTCCTTAAAAACTGGAGACCAATTACTCTTCCCAATACTGTGTATAAGATAGGGTCAGGTGTTATTGCAAACAAAATGAAGCTTTGTATGGATATACTTATTCAGAATGACCAAACTGGCTTGATTTTAGGACGCTATATTGGTTAAAATACTCAACTGATTTGACATCATGCACATCAACGAAGAACGGGATATTCCTGGCCTGTTACTATTTATCGACTTTGAGAAGGATTTCATGGATGTCATGGTCCTTCGTGCAAAAAAAACACTTTCCTTTTTTATTTTGACCAGACATTAAAGGTTTGATTAAAATTTCAAATCAGCTGTAATACTGTGCGGCCACTTATCCAATTTTTCTCCATTCAACATGGATGTCGTTCGGGGGACCCTCTTTCTTGCTATATTTTCCTTTTTTGTGCAGTACTGTCTCTTAAAATTAGAAATAACACAAATATAAATGGCATATAAAAGGCAATTCTTTAAATGAACTAGTACATAAACGTACACAAATTGCCTAACCTTGTCAGCTATTTCTGGACTTTAATATTAATTTTTGACAAAACTAAAGTAGTATGAATTGGCAAAAAAATAGTTCTGAAAGCGTAACAAGAGGGTCACGATGGCCCTAGGTCGATCTCCTAAGTTTAAGGCACCATAATGACTTATAACAAGAGATTAAAGGGCCAAAGGGCATCACATATTAAAGCTAAGACTTTCTACTTGTAAGTTTTAAGTTAAGACAATGATCATGCAAACAATTTGTAAACTACTCTCTTGCACATAGCATGTGTGATTTTTGTATATGTTTTCTCAATTAATTATTATATTAGGATATATCAAGTTATCTGCTCATGCAAATGAGTATGTCAATGGCTAGACATAAATGTCCGCGAAAACACTACCCATTTAATTACATTAGTTTTATATCATTATCATTTAAGATATATACCGTAACATCAACGTCATAAGTCGAGATTTTAATCCTCTAAAATCATGTGCATAACTTGTGAGTTAACCAAAACAAAAATCGTAGCATATTACATTGAAATATTTGTCAAAAGCATTGAATTCGTACCTGAATATTGGTTAATGCACGCATTATAATCCATCTATAATTGTCACAGTTTGTTCTTTCTATTAGTAACCGACAATTAAGACAAATTGCAAAACTGTTCCATTATTAAATAAGATGCTAACTGAATTAAACTATTTACTCTAAGGATGCACTAAAAATCAATACACCTTCAGCAAAAACCCATTTTACTGTACAGTATATTGCTGATTAAACTGGCTGGAACTGGGTTCTGTTCACATCAAAACCTGTAAGAGTGATTTAACACTTCAAGGCATTTACTGCAGACAGTACCGTATATACCCACTTATTACGAAATATACTGACCAATTTTCAGATGGTATTTCATGACAATTCTAAATCGACTTAAGGGATGGTTATAATAAGAAGTACGTTTCTGGAATGATGACATGTCTAGACCCCCTAACCCCCTCTTAAAAAACTAAACGGATTTGCATGATTTAGAAAAAGACCCTTGGAAACTTTAAACAAGAGGGCCCTATGACGCTAAACTGGGGCTTTGTAACCCTTTGGAATTTGCATCCGGAGGCGTGGCTTATTTTTATCCCAGGGGCATAATTTGAAACAATCTTAAACAAACCTCTGGGCCTTGTGGTTTCAGGTGAAGATTTTTAAAGTCATATATTTAAGTTTATATAAACCATGCGACTAGTCGGGGTGCGGCCAGATTTGACCCCAGGGGCATCATTTGAACAATATTTGGAGAGGACCACTATGCAATGTTACATACCACATAAAGAAAAGCTGTGGGCCTTGCCATTTTAAAAGAGATTTTAAGTCATTTTGCTATTGAAGTCTAAATAAATCATGTGACCCTGGGGGCGTGAAAAGTTTTGACCCCAGGGGCATGATTTGAACAATATTTGTAGTGGACCATTATACAATGTTATGTACCAATTATAAAACCTCTAGGCCTAGCGGTTTCTGAGGAGAAGAATTTTAAAGTCATTTTGCTATTTAAGTCTATATAAACCATGTGACCCCTGGGGTGTTGTCAGTTTTGACCCATGGGGCATAATTTGATCAATCTTTGTAGAGGACCACTAAAGGATGTTACATACCAAATACGAAACCTCTGGCCCTTGCAGTTTCAGACAATGTTTAAGGTCATTTTGCTTTTTAAGTTTAAATAAACCATATGAGACCCTGGGCATGGCAAGTTTTGACCCCAGGGGCATAATTTGAACAATCTCTGTAGAGGACCACTATATCATGTTACCTACCAAATAAGAAACCTCTGGGCCTTGCGGTTTCTGAAGAATTTTTTTTATGTCATTTTGTTTTTAAGTCTATATAAATAACGTGCCCCCCGGGCATGGCCAATGTTGACCCCAGAGGCATAAATTGAACAGTATTTGTAGAGGACCACTATAGAATGTTACATACCATTTATGAAACCTCTGGGCCTTGCGGTTTCAGAGAAGATTTTAAAGACATTTTGCTCTTTAAGTTTTTTGAAACCATTTGACCCCGGGGCGTGGCCAGTTTTGACCCCAGGGACATAATTTGAACAAACTTTGAAGAGGAACACTAAAGGATGACAAAAACAAAATAAGAAATATCTGGGCCTTGCGGTTTCAGGGGAGAAGATTTTTGTGGTCATTTTGCAATACATTCCATATAAGCCATGTGGCCCCCCGGCCGTTGCCCGTTTTCACCCTAGGGAGCATAATTTGAACAATCTTTGTAGAGGACCACTACAAAAAGTCATATAGCAATTATGAAACCTCTTGGCCATGCGGTTCCAGAGAAGATTTTTAAAGTCATTTTCCTATATATTCTATATAAACCATGTGACCCCCAGGGCATGGCCCGTTTTCACCCCACGGGCATAAGTTGAACAATCTTTGCAGATGGCCATTATAGAATGATACATACCAAATACGAAACCTGTGGGCCTTACGGTTTCAGAGGAGAAGATTTTAGAGTCATTTTCCTTTATATTCTATATAAACCATGTGACCCCTGGGGCGTGGCCCGTTTTGACCACAGGAGCATAATTTGAATCTTTGTAGAGGACCTCTAGACGATGTCACATATCAAATATGAAAGCTCTGAGCCTTGCGGTTTCATAGAAGATTTTTAAAGTATTCACTTTTAAAATCTATTTTTAACTTTGGTGACTTTCATATTCAGCGGACCTGAAAGATTTGAACAACTTTGACAATGGTCCACCCAAGGATCATTCCTGTGAAGTTTGGTCAAAATCTGGCAAGCGGTTTAGGAGATGCTGTTTGAATGAAAAGTTGACGACGCACGCACACATGCACGACGGACAAAGGGCGATCACAAAAGCTTACCATGAGCACTTTGTGCTCAGGTGAGCTAAAAACAAAATGAAAACTCCAGTGGAATCAGCATAGTTTTCATGATGATTTACAGAAGATTTTAAATATGAATTACAGTGATAAGCTAACCGAAAGAGAAAGTATACTTAAAGGTGGGAAAAGATTTTAACTGCTATAGGCAAAATAGCTGTTATAAAAACCCTATTGATTTCTTTATGTAACCACATCTATATATCACTCCTAATCTACCACAACACGTTGTTTAGCATTAAACGACCATTTCACTGGCTACGTATCGAACGGGGGAATAGTAGAATTAAATAAAGCATTTTAACGAATGAATACTGTAATGGAGGTCTAAAAATGATAAACATTGAAGCTTTTATCCAATCATTGAAATTAACATGTCTTAATACTACAACAGTGTATGTTACATATCATATGTTCATCAAATACATTTTGATGTTTACTTTTCTAGTTCGATGCTTTCTACATTCTTTCCTTCTTGTGCACAAATATGTATTAAACAGGTCTAAATGTAAAAGCATACTTTTATGCACTGTCTCCTATTTTTCCCATCGTTTTTTTATTTTTTATATATATTAATTGTCGCCTTGAATGAATAATGATTGAATTGATGACATGTACCATTTGTAATGTTGTGTTAAAAAAATTGTATTGTACAAATATCGAGTGAAATAAAATGTGTGCGACAAAAAAAAAAAAAAACAACAACAGGTCAGTCACTGAAACGGTTCCATTTTTCAATATGCAATGCATATATGTCGTTCAAAATGGATATCTGGGCCTCTTTCTTTATAAGATGTTTTAGGTATGATATGTAATTATACCAGTGCTGACACTATCAGGTGACATATGCCCCCGAAGCCACTTTCAGTAACTGCCACATTGACACCGAAATTAAACGTAAATAAAAATGAATGAAAAAATGTAATCTATTACTTCAGTCAAAATGGCTGCTCTGGAAAAAACTTGTGCAAAACTTTAACAAAAATTTATCAGTTTTAAAAGGGACATAAATCTGCCAAAATACAAAACTAAATTATGGGGGTCGCTCTCCGTGGTGGAGACGTTGATAGTAAAGAAGTATTTAATGTTTCAAGTAAATACCTTTGATAGAATTTAAAATATTTGGCTTCACGAAAAACTTGAACCAACATTTCGAAGTTAAAAAAGGGGCATAAATCTGTCAAAATACAAAACAGAGTTATGGGGGTTGCTTTCCCTGGTCGAGATGTTTATAGTAAAGAAGTATTTAAATTTAAAGATTGAAGTATTTAAGATATCTGACTTGATGAAAAACTTGAACCAAAAATTCAAAGTTAAAAAAGGGGCATAAATCTGTAAAAATACAAAACAGAGTTTTGGGGGTTGCTTTCCCTGGTGGACAATTTAATAGTAACGAAGCATTTTTAGTTTCAAGTAAATATCTTTGTTAATATTAAAGATATATTCGACTTTATAAAAAAACAACAACTTTAACCTTGGTCGGACATACTAATGGATGGAAAGACAAACAAACCAGGCCTTTAAAAGCTTTATTTCTTATAAACAATACATACTGTGCTTACAGTTGTTGGTGTCTATCTTTTGACAACACTTAAACATTCAAAGAAATAAACAAGTTAAAAGACTTATAATCAAACAATAAGACAGAGGCTGGAATGTGTACTCACAAACTAATAAAACTGCACTGTCAACTTCCACTATATCTGTGACTGACCTACAAAGGGAGATACCACATGTCCTGGCAATTATCTTGATACTGCATTTACCTCCCTTTGACCAGGGGTGGATGCTGCTTGGGGCAAAAAAAGGGGAAAAACTCTGGTGATCCCAGTACGATGGCATATTTTCGAACCTTTTCCAGATGTTATGGTCATACACAATGTACTCAGGTGAGCTACAAACAAGAATAATTTAAGTGAACTTATTTTGACATCCGTTCAGCGGTTTCTGAAAAGAGTTTCAAAGTTTTGTACATAGCTATATATTGAAAAACTGCCCCACAATTCGTCATTTTGGCGTAAAAAGAACTGTAACTGACATTTTACAAAATTTTACAGGAGAAGCAAAAAACTTATTTTCTAAATTCAATGTACAACTTTTTATTTTATATATTCTTAATACATTAAAATAAGCCTATTAAGGAGCAGTTGTTATTTGTTTACAGTATGTACGAATAAAAAAATATTTGTTTATAATTGTTCAGTTACATGACTTTTTGCACTGAAAGTTTTTGAGTGCAGTCTTGTAAAACAAACAAGAGTATTTTATTTTATATTTACAACATTTATTCCTTTTGACAAGGTATTTTTTATATTTGTCTTCAATATTATTATAATTAACTAGTTTTATCAAATTTAACTCACTTCAATTAATTATTTGTGATTTTTTTCAGAACCCAATTCTTAGTGCACAAAGCTGGTTACTAAGTGCACTTACCATACTTTCTGCGCCAACATTTTGGGCAAAAATCAGGTTTTCCAGGTAATATTCAATCCTAACATTCAAATATGTTATGAGATATGGTATACAGGATCTAAATATGCAAAAAGTGTATTTCCTAGACAACGTCAGTTGCGTGACTTTTTGTGCCAAGGTGACGAATTTTGAAATCCGGTCAGTGGTTTCTGACAAGATTTAAAAACGTTTGTTTTTTTAGGTTTTTGGTTGTCATGGCAACCAGAGTTTTTCATGTATTGCATTCAATTAAGAAATCTGATAAAGGACCGAAACACAAACATTCCTGTCAAGTTAAGTTAAAATCCATCCAGCGGTTTTAGAAAAGTCATTGAAGCAATTGTTGAATTTGAACAACGGATAACGAATACCAGACGCCTGACGGTGACTGCCCAGTAAAAATAGTACGACATAATGTAATTTGTACAAGAAATAAAATTTATCAAGACATGTAACATTATAATAACAAGAGCTGTTTGCAAAACAGTTATGTCCCCCTCTAGGTTTAAAGCTATCTTTATCAAGTTAGTGAAGATCATATGAAAACTATTGGACTTAATGAGCAAAAACAGCTAACAAGGCTAATTTTAGATAAATTAACGGTCATAACTTCACAGTTACTGGGACAATTTGGTTTATTATCAAACTTCACTGAGACTGTATGCCCACAAACATGTTACCCTTGTTTGGTGAAGATCGAATGAAAACTGTTGGACTTTGGAACGGAAACGGCTAACAAGGCCAATTTTAGATAATTCAAGGGCAATAACATCATAATTGCTGGAGCGATTTGGCCGAGTATAAAATTTGGCTGCGATATTCACAAACATTTTCATGAAGATTAGTGAAGATCGGATAAAAACAGCTGGACTAGAATACAGACGGACCAACCGGCATTAGCAAACCAATATACCCCGCATCTCCATAGGGGGCATAATGAAAATATACAATACAATACTGAACATAATAATAGATATCAATTTAAAATGAAGTGTTCAAGAGTTATGATAATGTGTCTAAATATGTAGTTTATACTTATGATAAAGCAACAAATACGTATATCCATTGTCTGACCTAATATTGTATAAATTATGATATATACAAGTAATGTGTTCTGTCATAAACTATGGGTGGTGACAATAACAAGCCATTTATCCAAATATGCCATTCTGTTAACCAAATGACAACATAATATGCTGTGCTAGTTATCTGGCAATTATGTTTGTTGCCATGTAAATACAAACGTCAGCTGTTTTGCTGACATGATGCTATGTACAACAATGTCCCACTTGTAGCAAAATAACAATAATTAGTTGCCTTGATTATAGCTGTGGGTAAATAATAACACTTTTAAAATAAGATACACTATTATGGCATTAACAAAATATTTAATTGTCCTTTTTTGGATTCTCTGTGTCGCTTTCTGGAAGAGGCTCTGCCTTCTTTGTAAGATCGACCTCTGTATACACAGTCATGTCATCAAGGCCATGTATCACGAGACGCTTCTGTCCTTTGGGCTGGTTTGGGAAGTCCAACTCCGCATAGATTAAACCATCCTTGCTGACGTTTTTCTGTGAAAGTAAATATTAACTTAATGACACTGCAGCAGTATGAAAGGGCAAACTAATGATGCAGTTACTTTCTATTATAGTTTATTGCAAGAGCATCACAGAAACACCTAAATACCTACTTAAGATGTTCAAGGCTTAATGCAGGATTATCAATCCTTTTATTTTAGTTTGTAATGAGCCTTTAATTAACCTTTCCAGAATACCATACACAGAACTGGTTGCCTGCCTAACATTACTCACTGGAGTTTCATTTTTAGTTTGCAACTCGTGGTTTTCATATATTGTATCAGTGAAGCCAGTGTTATCATAGGAAGTTGTTGTTTTCTGATCATCTGAAAAAAGAAAAAGCAAGGTACATACAAAGTCATTAAGGTCAGAAATCACATAGCTAGCAGATCCAATAACAAACATCACTTTTTGAAATAAACAAGTTATCAATTGCCAAATCAAACCTGTGAACACTATTTTCGTTATGACTTGTTTTAAACACAGTACTTGTAAATTAACATCATGTATCCCTATAATTATCAAAACTATGGAGTATGATTAAGATCTTTAATATCTTAGACAGCATCATGCTCATAAAAACAAGCATCATGCTGGTAACGTGAAGCATCATGCTCTATGAATGAGCATGATGCTCCGTAAACGAGCATCTTGCTCTTTCTGCCGAGCATCATGCTCATAAGATTGAGCATTCTATCAATTCGAGAGCGATCCCACTTTTTGGAGCATAATGATGAGTTAGGCTATTAGTGTCACGCTCAAATTGACAAGCATGATGCTCGATCTTATGAGCATGATGCTCGGCCGAAAGAGCAAGATACTCGTTTAATGGAGCATCATGCTAATTCATTAAGCATGATGCTAGATCTTACGAGCATGATGCTCGTTTCTATGAGCATGATACTGTCTAAGATATTAAAAACCCTAATCGTACTCCATACAAAGAATCTTATTCCAAGCAGAATAACCGATAACATGTGGTAGTTAGGGGCATCAATTGTTTAGTGATTCGTAGCCTACTGATTCAAAAATAGGTCATAAGATGCATGCTTGATTGTCCATACTACAGTTTAAAATTAATACATTGCAGGAAGTTGTTGTCAAAATATTCAGAATAAGAATCAGTAACAAGAAATAACACTTTGGCAACGAGTAAAAAATTACCAATGTAGCGCATTAATTTAGTGGTCTTATTCCAGGACAACCAGGGGAATATTTCTGTTACATAAAAGTAAATAGTGAAAATAGGTTTGAAGTAACATATTTAATAAATTGACTTTTTTTAGAAACTGCAATTGTAATACACATGACATGCACATCATAAAACACATGACAAATAAAATATTAAGAGGTAAAATAACAGGAGGGTATATTTGCTGTTTTCGAAGAACACTTTTAGGTTTCGATTTACTGTCTCATTATTTGCAAAGAAAGAGGTAGTTTTCCGAGATACCTGTTGTGAAAATTACCCTTTCAAAAAACTATTGGCTTCTGCCAACAGTCTAATAAAACTATGAAAACATATAATGATCCAAAAAGGTCAACTGACTATGTACTTAAACTTAGAATGTAGTCATAACTGCTATGAAAAAGTTATTACCTTACTGGATGTATTCAATTGATAGGAATTAAATAAGAAGGGAAGAGTAATTTTAAACAAGAGGGCCATGATGGCATAAAGCGCTCACCTGAGTACGGGCAATGACAGACCAGCTCTGGCATTTGAACGTCATTGCCTAAAAAATGACCCACAACAGACATATATCTCACTGTTGTTGACCTGGCTATCGACAAGAGCTATACAGATGCCTGTCTGGCCTACTTCTGTTAATCCCCTGGCAATTGATAGTTGCAATACAGATACATTTACTGTCGAAATGGTAGGGAACAAGGCTCAAGCAATCGGTGATATGTTTACCATGCCTAATCACACATATATTACACAGAGGTTTGTCCAATCTCTACAATCGCATGAGGTTCAAACATCCAGCTGAATTCCATATACAGAGTTTTGTTCCGTTTTTTTACAGAACAATAATTAGAACAGATACAAGTGACATCAATAAAGACACCCGACAGTGTTATGTTTATCATCGATTAGGACAATACAATCAAACAGTTCATCATACTGGTGTATTTGCGTTTGAATTTTGTTTTAGGTCATGTACCGTCCACCATGTTTACCTTGCCTTGTTTACCATTCAAATATGCTTTAAGCAATCCGATGATGAATGATAGAATTGAATGACCAATCGAAATGACGCAATCGTTTCAGTGTAGCAGAATATCGATTAAAGTTTACACAGTGGAGGACAGCGAGATGTGTTGAAAATGCAATAGTGTGTAGGTTTTAAATGTTGTTGCATCCGAAATGGAAGTGTTATGGTACAAATATTTATGAAACATTATTGTGGAATAAATTCTCTTTGCAGGTATGTAATTTTACTAAGAAATATTAATGCTAACCATGCCATTTCAGTGCATGAAAGTAGCGACGAAAATTCTGTCACTACTCTATCGACACATAGGGAAAAATTTCCAGCACAAAATTGGTCTACACGTTAAGATTGTTCAGCTGTGAAAGTTTGAGCGAAATCTGCCAAGCAGTAAAAGAGTAGTTGAGTTCACATAATTTCGGGGTATATATTCTATAGTGGAAAAAATGAAAGGGCCATAATTCTGATAACAAATTGGTTGCAGCCAAATTTCCTTCCTTTACGATCATTAAGGTTCTTAAGCTTAGAAAGTTTGAGAGCAATCTGCCCAGCAGTTCAAGGCGAGTAAAGTCCACAAAATTATATAGTGGAAAAAACAACAAAGGGCCATAATTATGTTTAAGTTGGTCGCAGCCAAAATTTTCTTTCTTTACGATCATCTTCACATTAAGGTTCTTCAGATGTAAAAGTTGAGTGAAATCGCTTCAGCAGTTAAGTGGAGTTCAGCACACACAATTCTATATTGGAAAAAACAACACATGGCCATAATTCTGCAAAAATTGGTCGCAGCCAAAATTCCTTCCTTTATGATCATCAACACATCATCACTGAGGGACGGACAAGTGCAACGCTTAATGCATCCCACTTTGTGGGGCCATAAAAAGGTAAATAAATATGTCAAATAACCAAACCTGACAATCAAATATAAAGCAGATAAAGCAATTACCAGATTTTGAGCCACTCTTTTTCTTCTTTTTATCTGAAACAAATTTTGCAGTTTATTATAGGTTATTACACAAACAAAAATCACACACATAGATATCCCAGAAAATCATTAAAAAATCCTGGAAATTTGCAGACAGATTTCTGAAAATGACACACACAAAATATGGCATGAATGTCATAGAACAAATAAGGCCTGCACTATAATTTTGTAATAGTGGTTTTGTTTCTTACATCAGACAATTATATGTTTGAAGATGCCATTGTAATCAACATTTTAAACAAAATAATAACCACAAGCATTTAAACATATTTTAAAATGTGGAAGTAATATAAAATCTATCGATTTCTTTAGAAAACAGAATAGTAACAAAATTAACCCAGAAAAATGTAATGCAGCAATGGCTTGGGAAGAAACAATATGTTAAAGACCTGTCGATGATTTAAGGTATTTCAATATTGTTTAAAGGGAAGGATTCTCATCTTAGGCTGTGTTTCCACGAGTCCATATAAGTATCAGTATACCCGTTTCCATATAAAATTCACACACATTGAAAATCGATGTACTGGTTACATATTTCTGTATCCGCATCCACATGTCCGTGTCATTATAGAGCTTCCGTATATAGCTGCTCGATGAGCAATTTGGTGCAGATGCAAACAACTTATGGACGCAATTTAGCAAGATGGAGGGCAATAGGTACATGTATGCTACGAAGACTACAGAAAACAAGAGGGCAATGATGGCCCAAAGCGCTGACCTGAGTACTGGCAATGACACAGACCACATCCTGGCAGTCTACAAGTGCTATACAGCGCCTATCTGGGCTACTGTTGTTACATGGCAATCGACAGGTACAATTCAGATGCATTTACAGTCAAAACTGTTGGGACCAACACAATCAACAAGCAATCAGAGACATGTTTGCCATTCACAATCACAAACTTGCAATATATAGAGGTTCATCCAATCTCGGCAAACACATGAGGTTCAAATATCCAGCTGAATTCCATAAAGGTTATTTCTGTGCTTATTTTTTTACAAAACATTAATTAAAACAGTTGCATGACACTGCTGAAAGGCACCTGTTAGCGTTAGGAAAGTATTTGATAAGGACTAGTATTAATGCTTATATTTCCATCAACCAGACCATCGTACTGGATTTGTGTTTTAATTGTGAATCTAGATCTTTGACAAGAGTGCCATTTTCAAAATTATATGCCCATAAAAGGAGCTTTTTTAGGAGTAAAGAATCAATGACTAAACAGAAATAAACTAATAAGGTATCTTAATTCATATCCATGTCCTCTTTCTGTGAGGTCAGTTGAGTTGAGGTATAAAAATATCCATGTCTATAATCTTAAATCTAAAAAAAAACATAAAATAGTTGGAGGGGGGGTAATTAATTTAAATGTAATTATGAGTTATGGTTTGTGCATGTTTCACTTCCTCATTCAATAAAGGCGATCCTTTATGCTAAGTGATTTGAAATCCATCTATGCATGGCAATATGCTCTGGGCAATATGTGACCTTTAAATGTGACCATGACCTTGGACCTAGGGATCGGGCGTTTGGACTTAATATATCACATTATGATGTTATTTATGCCATCTTATTTGAAAATCCCTCCATGGATGACAAAATTATGCTCTGGACTAATACATACCTTCATTTATGTCCTTGACCTTGGTCATATTGGTGTGGTTCTTGCATGCGACATAGTGCCTCATGTTTCCTATCACTTATGCCAAGTTATTTGAAAATTTGCCGGACAATATTATGCTCAGGACAAAGTCTATGGATTTATTTCGTCTATTTGACCATAAGTGTGACCTTGACCTTGAAGCTAATCAACCTTATCATGATAGTATCTCCATGCATGGAAAAATTAGGTTCTGAACTAAGGGTATCACGTTTAAACGGTCGCGTTTCGTGTTTTGCTCAAAAACGGTTACAAAAACAGTAAACATTTAAACGACAGTCAATATCAACAGAATCCATTTTAGTTCATTACGTTACGACGTTGCAAAGCTTATTAACAGCTGCTGAAAAAGACTCACGTGCGCCAGATGGCCCTTATTCACAATACCGTAAACATAACAATACACCATGTACGGACTAAACGTCTTGAATATTTAACGCGCGTCTGCACGAAGTGCACGAGAAAATTTTCCCGCCATTTGTTGCATGAGCATGCCCCGAATCGTCTTGAACATTCGACGCGCGTCGGCACGAAGTGCACGAGGAAATGTTCCCGCCGTTTCTTCATCGGCATTCATTTTTAGAGATATGGCGAACGAGACAGGTCGCGGAAAAAAATCTCAGTATTGGAACTTTTTTACTAAAATTGAAGTATGCGGAAAAGAAAAGGTTAAATGTAACTTGTGTGCAACCGAGTTGTCGTACAAAGGTGGAAGTATGGGGACCATGGCGAACCACATAAAAATGGTTCACAAGTCTGTGCGACTGGATGCAACTAAAACGTCCGCAGACGATAGTGAGAAACAGCAGCGGAAGCTGACTGATTTTGCCAAACCCACGATGACTCGGCAAAAATGGATAGTTTGCACCGAGAAATTAGCCTTCATGTGTGCGCGAGATCTCCGACCTATTTCCATTGTAAATGGAGAAGGTTTCATTGACTTTTGTCGAGAGCTTAATCCGTCGTATGACGTGCCTGGCCCTAGCACAGTGTCAACTTACGTTACAAAACTGTACGAGTCGGAAAAAAGCGAACTGCTAAACGTATTATCCAAGCAGACTGGCGTGGCACTGACATCGGACCATTGGACTAGCCTTGCAACGGAGGGCTATATTACAGTAACTTGTCACTTCATTGATGAAGGTAAGCACAAACTATAAATGCATTGATATATTTTTAATAACATAATTTCATACCAAATCAGTTTATGGAACCCACAGTACATTACAGTACATTAATCATTTAATTATTTGAAATTTGACATTTAATTCGTCGGCATGTTTATAATGAAATAGGACATATTTTAAGTTTACTGTAGTAATGCAATGATTTAGTAAACAAATATACGTCATGTACGAGTTTGTCAATTTGGAAGTAGGAAAAAATACCTCATCACGTTAGTGAAATTTGAATGTTGACTTTAGTATTATGCCAAAAATGATCAAGTATCTTGTAAAAAAAAAAGCTAATTTAAGCGTGTAAGAAGATGTTTAATGTATTCCATTTTCTGTTTGCAGATTGGAATTACCACAACAGAGTGTTGGCCACTCGAGCTGTCAAAGAGCGACACACTGCAGAAAATACAGCAGCGGAAATCAAATCGATAACCCAGGAATTCGGCATAAAAGATGAGCATGTTTCCGCTATTGTAACTGACAATGCGTCAAATATGGTGGCGTGCGTACAACAACTTCAGTGGACTCACGTACGCTGTTTTGGACACACGCTACAATTGTCCATTCGCAGTGGGTTTGAGAAGTCGGAGACTATCCGAAAGGCATTGGTTTCATGCAGAAGATTAGTAAAACACTTCCGAAAATCCGTTGTCGTCTCAAATGCACTTGAAGAAAAACAAAAGCAAATGGGCTCCAAGTCCAAGGAAAACAGCTTAATCATTGACTGTGAAACACGTTGGAATTCAACATACGACATGCTCGAAAGGCTTCTCGAACAGCGTCTACCGGTGTATGCCGTCTTGCACGACCCAGCCGTAACAAAAATCGCTGATGCGCGTTCTCTTGACCTAACTGATGACCAGCTGAAAATAATTGAGGGTCTGGTCCCGGTTTTAAAACCGCTATATTTTGCAACGAGAACAATGTGTTCAGAGCTGTACCCTACCGTCGGTGGTATTTACCCGATACTTTTCAGTATAATAAACCACCACCTCGCTGAGAATGACCAAGACACTCCCGCTGTTGCAAAATTCAAGAAAGACGTGCATTCTGATTTGGTGAAAAGGTATCACATTGACAGTGACGAAATCACATCAAGCTTGCCGGTCATATGCACTTTTCTTGACCCCAGGTACAGATCACTGCCGTTTCTGACGGAGCCCCAGCGGAAACTGGTTCATGAGAGCGTGCTTGAGCGTGTGGACACTTTACAGTTACCGATGTCTCAACCAACCGCTGATAGCCCAAATATAATCTCTCAACCAGGGCCAAGCAAGCAATCGAAACTTGACCAAGATGACATGGCATTTTTGTTAGGTGGATATTTCCAGGCAACAACCAGTGCTACACCGTCAAATGGTGCCGAAGAACTTGAGCGTTATCTGTGTGATAAAGCTGTCCCATTAAGTCAAAGTCCATTTCTGTGGTGGAAATTGAACATGGACACCTATCCCCGACTTGCAGTTCTTGCGAGAAAATTGACCGGTGTGCCAGCAACTTCCGTAACATCGGAGCGAGTGTTTTCCGTTGCTGGAGCTACCGTTACTAAGCTTAGGGCGTCCCTAGACTCTTCATCAGTGGACAAACTGGTGTTCCTCCACAAATCTAGTGAGTAAACCTTTACGGGACGACGGGTACGCAAACCACGCCAGCGAATTCATTCCTGATGCAGCCAATTTAATGAACAGATACTCGTTTTGATGTACATCTTGTTAAGTAAAACATTGAAAATTTTATTGTTTGTCTCAGTATTTCAAATATAAACACTTAAATAAAATGGTCACGGTACCATTTTACTAAACTACTAACGCTAGTCGTAGACTTACGCACACATTTTAAAGTAATTGAGTTTTAAATATAACAGATTGATGCAAGTTAATAATTTCTTGGAATGTATAAATATGCTATGACTTCGCTCGAAAACATAAAATTTATCAAAGTATTAATAAACTGAATAGTCTTCACTGAATTTAAAATACGGTTGAAAGTTTAGGAATTGCGTCAGTAGCTTAGTAAAATTTTACCCTGCACCATAAATGTCAATATTCAACGATTGAAGCGTTGTCAATTTTTGGCTTATCGCGCTACTATCCTACTAGTAATTACAAATAAATTCCGTAAAGTCTGTATAGGTTACTGGTTTAATTGAGTTTATACATAACTCAACATCGAACGGGTTCAACAGGTTTATTTATCAATATGTATCGCTTTCTATAACGAAATCAGTATCTCACTCACAAGGATTAAACGTTTGAAACATGAACTTAACAGCACAGCATGGCAATTCTGGTACAATATAAACGGAAAACACAGAAATAGAATATAGTTAAATGCAATACAGATCTATACGTTTTCAAATGCAATAAATACGTGTTGTTGTTTTTTTTGTCTTTTTTTATCCAGAGCTTTTTACGTCCTCATTTATGCAATCTGTATTACGAATTCAACTCACCAACTGTGCTAACGAATAAAACCGGTTTACTCTTATTGAAGAAATGTGGGTTCGATATTAATTCGTCTTTGTTACAAAATATTACGGCATGTAAGTAGACAAAGTGTAACCCAATGGTTCGACAACGACGAGAACAGTTGGTTTTAATATGACGTCATTGCGCGAATGGGATATGCACTGAATATAACTTCCGGAAATAATTACTACTTTCAGTTTGGAAATGCGATGGCACTGATGCTTTTAAAACGGACATAGGGATACCGTTTAAACGGTAACGTTTCGTTTATTTCATTTCGTTTAAACGTTTAGAAAAATCTGTAAACGTGATACCCTTATTCTGAACATATATAAATTTTGACCATTGTGTCCCGGTGAGCTAACAATGACTGAAATCGACTAATGATGAAATGTTAAAAGCCAGATTCAAAGAGAAGCAAATAAAAATTACTAGACTGATATCGACGCATGGAACTGGGCTTCCAAATATGAATTTGTGGATATGTATGCAGATCCCGACCTAGCCTAATGGAACATAGCCTTAAACTACTGCAAGATATACATTAGAGATGCAACATATCTTTCGATGCATCAATAACTGAATTGTAAATGAAACGATTCGATTTTCGATACTAAAGCAACCAATTTTTAGTTGATTCGCTTGTATATATTTACAGATGATTTCTCATAAAACTGTTAAATAAACTTACGATGTGTGCGTAAATTACTGAAGCATGTTATTAACTGATCATGGCTCATGACATTTTACTGAACAAGTTGTGAAACATTATCGCAAACTCTTACCATTGTTCATATTTATATTGATATATAAGCTAAATATTAACAAGAAGGCCCAGAGGGCCCTTGGATGCTCACCTGAGACTTTGTAACCTAACTGGAATTTGCATCACCAGGGAATGGCTTTTTTTTTTATCCCAGGGGCATAATATGAACAATCTTAAACAACCTCTGGGACTTGCGGTTCAGGTGAAGATTTTTAAAGTAACTTTGCTATTTATGTCTTTATAATTCATGTGACCCCTGGGGTGTGGCCAGATTTGACCCCAGGGGCATAATTTGAACAATCTTTGGAGAGGACCACTATGCAATGTTACGTACCAAATATAGGAAAGCTGTGGGCCTTGCCATTTTAGAGAAGATTTTTAAAGTCGTTTTGTTATTAAAGTCTATATAACCCATGCGACACCCAGGGCGCGACCAGATTTGACCCCAGGGACATAATTTGAACAATATTTATAGAGGACCACTATATGGATGTTATATACCAAATATAAAACCTCTAGGCACTGTGGTTTCAGAGAAGAATTTTAAAGTCATTTTGCTATTCAAGTCTATATAACCATGTGACCCCTGGGGTGTGGTCAATTTTGACCCATAGGGCATACTTTGACTATTCTTTGTAAGGACCACTTGAGGATGTTACATACCAAATACGAAACCTCTGGGCCTTATGGTTTCAGAGGAGAAGATTTGTAAAGACATTTGCTATTAAAGTTTATGTAAACCATGTGACCCCCAGGGTGGGACCAGTTTTTACCCCATGGGGCATAATTTGAACAATCTCTGTAGAGGACTACTATTTGATCTTACATACCAAATAAGAAACCTCTGCACTTTGCTGTTTCTCAGGAGAAGATTTTTAAAGTCATTTTATTATTAATGTCTATATAAATCATGTGACCCCCGGCGCCGGGCCCATTTAGACTCCAGGGGCATCATTTGAACAAAATTTGTAGAGGACCACTATAGGATGTTACATACCATTTATGAAACCTCTGGGCCCTGCGATTTCAGTGGAGAAGATTTTTAAAGTCATTTTGCCATATATTCTATATAAACCATATGACCCCAGGGACGTTGCCAGTTTTGACCCCAGGGACATAATTTGAACATTCTTTGTAGAGGACCACTACAGAATGTTACAAACCAAATATGAAACTTCTTGTGGCTTCAGAGGAGAAGATTTTTAAAGTCACTTTGCTATATATTCTATATAAACCATGTGACCCCTGGGGCATGGTTCATGTTCACCCCAGGGGCATAATTAGAATAAACTTTGTAAAGGATCACTACAGGATGTTACATACCAGATATGAAACCTCTGGGCCTCAGTTTCAGAGAAGATTTTGATATTGTCATTTGCTATATATTCTATATAAACCATTTGACCCCCGAGGCGTGGCCTGTTTTGACCGCAGGGGCATAATTTGAACAATCTTTGTAGAGGACCACTATAGGATGTTATAAACTAAATATGAAACCTCTGGGCCTTGTGGTTTCAGGAGATTTTTAAAGTCATTTTGCTATATATTCTATGTAAACCATGTGACCCAAGGGCGTGGCCCGTTTTCACCCCAGGGGCAGGTATAATTTGAACAAACTTTGTAAAGGACCACTAAAGGATATTACATACCAGATACGAAACCTCTGGGCCTTGCAGTTTCAGAGGAAAAGATTGTAAAAGTTATTTTGCTATATATTCTATATAAACCATATGACCCCCGGGGCAGGGCCAGTTTTGACCCCAGGGGCATAATTTGAACATTCTTTGTGGAGGACCACTATAGGATGTTACAAACAAAATATATAACCTTTGGGCCTTGTGGTTTCAGAGAAGATTTTTAAAGTCATTTTGCTATATATTATATATAAACCATGTGACCCCGGGGCGTGGCCAGTTTTGTCCCCAGGGGCATAATTTGAACAATATTTGTAGAGGACCACTACAGAATGTTACATACCAAAAATGAAGCCTCTGGGCCCTGCAGTTTGAGAGATTTTTAAAGTTTACATTTATTAAATCTATTTTTAACTCTGATGACCTACATTTGCAGCTGACCGTAACGATTTGAAGAATTTTGAAAGAGGGTCAACTACTAATCATTACTGTGAAGTTTGGTGAAAATCTGCCAATTGGTTTAGGAGGAGATGTTGTTTGAATGAAAAGTTGACGACACTGCACGGACAACGGGCTATCACAAAAACACACCATGAGTGAGCACTTAGCGCTCAGGTGAGCTAAAAATGTTGATGCACGACAGACAAAAGGTGATAACAAAAGCTCACCATGAGCACGTTGTGCTCAGGTGAGCTTATAAAAATTAATCCAAGCTTTACTATATTGCAAGTCATAACTCATGAAAATGCAAAACCAAGCATGTAAAAAGGAAACATGAATCAAATCAACTAAATGAGGACTAGATAGTTGCAGCTCTTATCATTGCACAAGGACACAATTGTACAACTAAACTCCGACCAGGGGTTATGGAGTACAAGTGCAGACAAGGTCTGTTATGTGAAAAACTTCAAAGGGCCATAACTCTGCCAAAAATCTGCCCCCGACAACATGCCTAAGACATGCACAACTAGATTTAGTAATGATCAATCCTGTGAAGTTTCGTCAAAATTTGACCAGGGGTTATGGAGAACAAGCACAGACAAAGTCTGTTATGTGAACAAAAGCTGTCAAGAGGACAGCGCGCTTGACTATTTAAAGTATTTCAGCTGGTACATATTTTTGATAGTGGAAGAGGCATAAATTTGTTAAAATACAAAACTTCTAAGTGAAGCCTTGTATAGATTATATGTTTTTGGGACAAAAACTTAAGCCACAAAATCTATGTAAAACTTGTGCATAACTCTGTCAAAATACAAAACAGAGTTATGGGTTATGTTGCCCCTGATACTAGAGTTGATGACAAAGGCAAGTTCCAAGTTTCAGGTAAATAACTTACGTAGTTTTGAAGTAACCAAACTTTTGAATATAAACTTTTAACAAAAAATTAAGTGACATGGGGGCATAACTCTGTTAAAATACAAAAAGAGTTATGGGGAATGTTGCCCCTGATACTGGAGTTGATGGCAAAGGTAGTTTCAAGTTTCCAGTGAATAACTTATGCAGTTTTGAAGATACAAAACTTTTAAATACAAACTTTAACCAGAAAATATAAGCAAAAAACGGAATAACTGTCAAAATACAAAACAGAGTTACGGGGAATGTTGCCCCTCATATTGGAGTTGATGACTAAGGTATATTCCAACTTTCAAGTGAATAACTTATGTAGTTTTGAAGTTTCAAGACTTCTGAATAACAAGAGGGCCAAATGGCCTTGGGTTGCTCACCAGAGTTTCATATGTTGAACAATTTTCAATGTGTTTGATTTTTATACGAATATAGATATACTGATGCAGACTGATGGAAATGCGGCCTTTATCATCATGGTTAGAAAAATCTTAAGTGACAACAGACATTTGAAATTTGGGAAGTTCAAATTAAAGCTTTTTCTTCAATTTGACCCCGCATGACCCAGATTTGCACAAGGCCGAGATACCATAGAGACAAATGTTCTGACCAACTTTCATGATGATAGGGCAAACAATGTAACTTCTAGAGTGTTAACAAGCTTTTTCTTCAATTTGACCTAGTGACCAAGTTTTTGACCACACATGACACAGATTTGAACTTGGCTGAGATACCATTTGGCATAAAAAAAAATGTTTGTTTCAGGTAACCAGACCTACCCTAAAAAAAATACCCTGACCCTAGAACATTTTATTGGGTTTGTCCGATTGATTTTTGGTTTATTTACCTTTTTCAATAATTAAATGTGATTTTGATAAATAAGTGTTTTGTTTTGATAGTATCCACTTATAAAAAATATTTAAGGATATTACTGATACGTTTTGAATATTTATTCCGTTTTAGAATCTTCAAGTTGTCCATTTAACCCCCCAAAAATTTAAAAAATCCAGACCTACCTACCCTAATTTTTTGGGGCATGGCACCTGAAACAAACATTTTTTTAAGACAAATGTTCTGACCAAGTTTCATGAAGATTGGGCAAAAAATGTGACTTCTTGAGTGTTAACAAGCTTTCTCTTCAAATTGACCTAGTCACCATGTTTTTTACTCCACATGACCCAGATTCTAATTCAGCCGAGATATCATTGTGACAAATGTTTTGACCAAGTTTCATGATGATTGGGCGAGAAATGTGACTTCAAGAGTGTTAACAAGCTTTTTCTTCAAAACTGACCTAGTGACCTAGTTTTTTACCATACATAACCCACATTCAAACTCAACCGATATATCATTGGGTCAAATGTTCTGACCAAGTTTCATAAAGATTGGCAAATAGAGTGTTTACGAGGTAAATATTGACGACGCACGACAAACAACGGACAAAAGGCGATCACAAAAGCTCAATATGAGCAATATTAGACAAATGATTTGACCAAGTTTCATGAATATTGGGCAAAAAATGTTACTTCTTAACAAGCTTTTTCTTCAATTTGACCTGGTGACCTAGTTTTTGACCCCACATGGCCCAGATTCGAATTCGGCTGAGATACCATTAAGACAAATGTTCTGACCAAGTTTCATGAAGATTGGGCAAATGTGACTTCTAGAGTGTTTACAAGCTTTTTCTTCAATTTGACCTAGTGACCTAGTTTTTGACCCCACATGACCCAGATTCAAACTCAACCGAAATATCATTGGGTCAAATGTTCTGACCAAGTTTCATAAAGATTGGCAAATAGAGTGTTTACGAGGTAAATATTGACGACGCACGACAAACAACGGACAAAAGGCGATCACAAAAGCTCCATATGAGCACTTTGTATTCAGGTGAGCTAAACACTTTAACTAATTCAGACGCGGGCGCACACGCTGGGGGGAATAGGATAGCTCCCTATTCTTCGAATAGTCCAAGCTAAAAACTTCAAAGGGCCGTAACTCAGCCAAATATTCGCCAATTATGAAATGCCGACAATACACAAAACGAAACTCTGTACTGATCAATCCAGTGAAGTTTCCTCAAAATCTTACCAGGAGTTACGGACAACAAGCGCAGACAATTTTTTTCTCAGAAGTTAAGACATCCATCCAGACATACAACTAATCAGCACAAAATATTCTTACTGATGTTATGTCACAGTTAGTGATGTAATAAATGAAATATTTGTTAATTAAAATGCTTATGCAAACACTTTCAAAGGAACTGTTTTTTGTTTATATAATAGTATGTTTTTTTCGAAATTGTCTTGTATCGCAAATAAGTATATACATTATGTTCTATGACATAATATGTGTTACTACTTGCATAAGGCATAATAATCTTTATATTGTTAAATCAGTATAGATTTGCAAACCATTTGTTCCTTTCTTCACCACAGCATACGTTTCTCCTTCTGGTGATTGGAATGCATCTTTTTTCTTTTTTATAGGTTCTGAATACATGGGTTCACTGGGCTTCTGAGATTTCTTTTTTGCAGTTTGGGCCTCGGGTTTTGCTGATGCATGTGTTATATCACCAGCTGATATGTATGAAGGGTTTTCAACTTCGTCTGGAATATCTTAAGATAGACAAATACATACTTTTTTCAAGATTTGAATGGATATGTCCGATAAATTGTAATATAAATTAGTATCCATTCACCAAACAGTAAAGCAATAATCAATTGTTAAATTTAAAGAACACTTAATTGTCAAGATGCTTACAATATGTGACAAACTTTTCACTTTGCTTGATATGACTAACAACAGGTATGGAGTACTATTAGGGTCGTTAATATCTTAGACAGTAAACGAGCATCTTGCTCTTTCGGCCGAGCATCATTCTCATAAGAATGAGCATGATGCTCGTCAATCGAGCTGACGCTAGTTTTTGAAGCATCATGCTGGGTTAGGCAATAAAGACCTTTTTCGTAAGGCCTAGTACTATTGAGGGTCTTTATTGTATGACACAGCAATGAACGAGCATGATTCTCTACCTTATGAGCATGATGCTGTGTCAGACAATAAAGACCCTCAATGTACGTCCTAGTACTATCGAGCATCATGCTCAATGGTCATAATATGGTACTTGGATTTGACTGCGAATAAAGAACATGATGCTTGTTCACAGGAAGTAGGTCTTACGAGAAGGGTCTTTATTGCCTGACCTAGCATGCTGCTCAGTGAGTGAGCAGGATGCTCGTAAGATTGAGCATGATGCTCAATAAACTAGCATGGTATTGATAAACGAGCATGATGCTCGTTTTTGGGAGCATGATTCTCGTTCATTGAGCATGATGCTCGATAGTTCTAGGCCGTACGAAGAGGGTCTTTATTTCCTAACCTAGCATGATGCTCCAAAAACTAGCGTCATGCTCGAATAGACGAGCATGATGCTCAATCTTGTGAGCATGATGCTCGGCCAAAAGAGCAAGATGCTGTCTAAGATGTTAAAGACCCTAAACGTACTCCATAAACAGGTGTATTACACCACTAGACAAACTACACTTAGAAGCACTTCTAACTAGACTTCTGCTTAATCAGCTATAACTTTATTAATTTCCACAGGGTAAATTTCAAGCATGTCAAAAAGTAAGAAACTATATATAACTTTAATTTATAGAATTATCTTAAATCGACATTTCATTTTTATACAAAAGTAAAACAACACTAGCTATCACAATGCAAATTCACAAAATTGCAATAGCAAAAGTTCTTAGAACGACCCATTATGAAGTGTGTGACGACTGGCAATGATCACAAATATAAATGTCTTCACATATTCATTACATGTTTTGTAAAAATTTGTAATTTTTGTTAGTTTTCTGAGAATTTCTTGATCTGAGGTGGTCCAGTGGTGCTGAGTTTGCTGATGTTTAGGAAACCGAAAGTAGATTTTGTAGACAAAACCAAAGCTTGTCAAGATTCATGACTGAAATCACTCATGTATTGGAAAACTTGTATAATGGGGCTACACAAAATTTCAAACCGACAGCATCTGTCATTTTTGAGAAAATCACATTAACACAGGTCTAGTTAGAGGTGCCTCTAAGTGTAGTTGTGCTGGAAAGATAGATAAAGTAAATAGGAGTAGAAAGGTCCAATCTATAAGGTTAGATCTAATAACTTATATTTTAATGTACATGTAGTTTTCATTCAAGACATGAATTATTAGCCAAAGAAATTTAGCATACACAAACTAGACATGTGTACGTAGGACACGGATGCCCCCACATTCCGCTGGTAGTCACAAAAATGCACCAAACTACCCAGGTGCACAAGTTCACATGCTGATGAATATTTTTATTAAGTTTCATCAGTCAAGCACTTATACTTTTTTAGCTACATGCAACACAAATCCAAAAATTTCATTTTTTGCTAAAACAGGGCCATAACTATGCTGAGGTCTGAAAAAATTGCACCAAAATATCCAGGTGCACAAGTTCACATGCTGATTAATATGTTTATTGAAATTCATCACTCTAGCAATAATACTTTTTGAGTAACATGCAACACAAGTCAAAAAATGTCATTTTTTGCTAAAACAAAAAGGGCCATAACTCCACTGATGTCAAGTTCACATGCTGATGAATATGTTTATAAAGTTTCATCAGTCTAGCAGTTATACTTTTTTAGCTACATGCGACATATATCCAAAAATTTCATTTTTGGCTAAAAAAGGGCCATAACTCCACTGATAATGGAAAAAAACTGCACCAAAATACCCAGGTGCACAAGTTCACATGTTGATTAATATGTATATAAAGTTTCATCATTCTAGCAGTAATACTTTGTGAGTTACTTGCTATGCAAGTCCAAAATGTCATATTTTGCTTAAAAAAGGGCCATAACTCCACTGAAGTCTGAAAAAATTGCACCAAAATACCCAGGTGCGCAAGTTCACATGCTGATTAATATGTTTATTAAGTTTCATCACTCTAGCAATAATACTTTTGTGTAACATGCGACAAAAGTCCAAAAATGTCATTTTTTGCTATAAAAAAAAAGGGGGCCATAATTCCGCTGATGTCTGAAAAAATTTCACCAAAATACCTGTGGTGTAGCGTGCACTGGCCAAACCTATAGGCATCACACGCCCATTGCTTGAATGCCTCTGCGATAGCGGAGAGTTAGAACGGTATGCTCATGGAGTATGTGAATAAAAAGAGATTTACCTTCAATGGTGTTCAGCGTTTCACTAGTAACTTAGTGTTCCTTAAATGGTGTTATTAACAGTGTGTTCTTACAGAAGAAACACTACATTTGGCGACGATGATTAAAATAAAATTGGATATTTAACAGTTAAATCATGGAAGGAGAAAGTGACTATTTGCCGAGACCTTGTAACCCAATTAGAATTTGCATCTCCGAGGTGTGGCTTATTTTTATCCCAGGGGCATAATTTGAACAATCTGAACAAACCTCTGGGCCTTGCAGTTTCAGATAAAGCTTTTCTAAACTCATTCTGCTATTTAAGTCTATATAAACCATGTGACCCCTTAGGGTGGGGCCAGATTTACCCCAGGGGCATAATTTGAACAATCTTTGGAGAGGACCACTATGCAATGTTACATTATACATATAGGAAAGCTCTTGCCATTTCAGAGGAGAGGATTTTTGATATTAAAGTCTATATAAACCATGTGACCCCTAGGGTGTGACCAGTTTTGACCCCAGGAACATAATTTGAACAATATTTGTAGAGGACCACATATACATACCAAATATGAAACCTCTAGGCCTTGCGGTTTCACAGGATTAGAATTTTAAGTCATTTTGCTATGTAAGTTTATATAAACCATGTGACCCCTGAGGTGTGGTAAGTTTTTACCCATGGGGCATCATTTGATCAATCTTTGTAGAGGACCACTATACGATGTAACATACCAAATACGAAAACCTCTGGGCCTTGCAGTTACAGGAGAAGATCTGTAAAGACATTTTGCTATTTACGTTAATATAAACCATGTGACCCCCAGGGCATGGCCAGTTTTGACCTCATGGGCATAATTTGAATAATATTTGTAAAGGACCACTACAGGATGTTACATACCAAATATGAAACCTCTGGGCCTTGCAGTTTCAGATAAGAAGATTTTAAAAGACATTTTGCTATTTAAGTCTATATAAACCATGTGACCCAGGGCGTTGCCAGTTTTGACCCCAGGGGCATCATTTGAACAATCTTTGTAGAGGACCACTTTAGGATGTTACAAACCAAATATGAAACCTCTGGGCCTTGCGGTTTCAGAGGAGAATATTTTTAAAGTCATTTTGCCATATATTCTATATAAACCATGTGACCCCCGGGGCGTGGCCAGTTTTGACCCCAGCGGCATAATTTGAACAGTCTTTATAGAGGACCACTATAGGATGTTACATACCAAATATGAAACCTCTGGGCCTTGTGGTTTCAGGGGAGAAGATTTTTAAAGTCATTTAGCTATATATTCTATATAAACCATGTGACCTCCGGGGCGTGGCCAGTTTTGACCCCAGGGGCATAATTTGAACAATCTTTGTAGCGGACCACTATAGGATGTTACATACCAAATATGAAACCTCTGGGCTTTGCGGAGAAGTTTTTAAAGTTTACACTTTTAAAATCTATTTTAGCTCTGGTAACCTACATATGCAGCGGACCGTAACAATTTGAACAACTTTGAAAGAGGGTCACCCGATGATCATTCCTGTGAAGTTTGGTAAAAATCTGCCAAGTGGTTTAGGAGGAGATGTCATTTGAATGAAAAGTTGACGACGGACGCACGCACGGATGACACAATGGGCGATCACCAAAGCTCGCCATGAGCACTTTGAGCTCAGGTGAGCTAAAAGCAATTTGAGAACAAAAGTATGGTGGCCAGGTATTGTTAAAGAAATCGATAATTATTGTAAGACGTGTTATGGCTGAAAGTTGGTAAGCCAGCCATCGTCTCCCGAACCAATGACAAAAACAGAACTCCCAAATGCCCCGTGGCAAGACTTAGCGGCGGATGTGTTTGTGTTGACTATTATAGTCATTTGTTTAGCTTGAGATGACCAAAACTATTATGAGCGAAAAACTTGCGTCTTTTTTGAGCAAATGGTTTTTGACTCATGATTTGCCATTGTCTCTGCGAACAGACAATGCAAGTAGTTTTGTGTGCGAGTACTTCAAACATTTCTTGAAATCACAAGGCATTGAACACCGGTGAAATATCCCTTTGTGGCCTCAAGCAAATGGGGAGATTGAACGTCAAAACCGGTCAATTCACAAGCGGGTACGCATCTCTCAAAGTCAGAATCGTAATTGGAAATTATATCTCATTGATAACCTGATAATGTATCGAATCACACCGCACTCAGTGACTGGCATGTCGCCTGCTGAGATGCTGTTTGGTCGTAAAATCAGAACGCGTGTTCCTGAAATTAATACATTTAGGTGGGAAGATAGTGAAATCCGTGACCGGGTTTCCGAACAAAACGGAAAAGGGAAAGTATATTCCGACGCGAACCGAAATGCGAAAAACTGTGAAATTGTGTCAGGAGACAAAGTGCTTCTAAAGCAAAATCAGAACAATAAACTTGATATGCCGCTCAGTTCTGGTAAATATAAGGTAGTTAGTAAGAGCGGAAATAGTGTTGTTGTTCGAGCCGACGCCAACGGTACCGAATACTGATGGAATGTGACTCACATAAAAAAACTGAATGAACGAAACCCGCCTCAAACAGACTCAGAATCAAATGTTTCAATTAATGAAAATGATCAAAATAGCGAGCATTCAGTAATAAATTATGAACAAGATAGGCTGAATATGGTTCGAAAAATGCCTGAGAAATTCAACGACTACACCATGACTTAAACGTTTTTGTGAATTAGCGTGATAATTTAATGTAGTAAATCAGAGACTGCGCTGTGCTTGTAAACTCATTTGCAGCTAGTGCCAGTAAATTTCATTTAGACTGACAATTGCATCAGCATAAGGGTATCAAATGGGCTATAAAAAGACATTGATAAACAGTCAGATTATTTGCTCGTTAATGTCAGACCAGGTTTAATGCGAATTGTATTAGAACATTAGACTTGATAGCAGCATGATACTTTATCAACGTGTGCAGAACTGTCATGTTTTATTTGTCATTGTTTATGTTTGTTTAATTGTGTGTTTGTATTATTAATGGTTTTAAAAAAAGGAGGGATTGTGGTGTAGCGTGCACTGGCCACAATGACACGCCCATTGCTTGAACGCCTCTGCGATAGCAAAGAGTTAGAATGGTTTAGAATGGTATGCTCATGGAGTACGGATGTGAACAAAAAGAGATTTACCTTAAATGGTGTTCAGCATTTCACTAGTACACTACGTCTAGCGTGATTTCTGCCTTCTGCGACGCACCACCGTGATTCAGCCCAGCGTGACACACTACTATAGTCACCGCGATACACCGTGGAACACTGTGGAACGCGGTGATGTCGCCGTGGCGAATCGCGGTGACCGCGGTGACAGTCTCAATCAAAAATGTTGATAAGAAATCGCCGTGGATCGCGTTGATTTTAGCGAGTCATAATTTCACATTGAGCTTTTTAAAAAATATTTTACATTTTATTTCAGGTACGACCAAGAACATGGTTTTCGGAAAATACGGAACATTATGACAAAACGGGAAAATGAAAATATGCGTCAGTCAAATCACAAAGACTTCATCAAATTCGTTGTCCGATTCTATGACAAATCTTTGCATTTTTAATATGACTATCAAAACAATTGATTAACATGTCGGTAAAAAACGTGATTTTATAACAATGATTGACATAACCAACACCTTTGTTCTCTGTAAAAGTTCGACGTACTCTTTCATAATAGGACGATTGCCACTGAGTAACAAACACGCGATTGGTTAAGCATGTCGCTTCTCTAGAAGCCAATTTTATCGCCGAGAAAGGTGTTATTTTATGGTTTCTTGTCGGCTTTACTTTGAAGACGTCAAACTGTCAATTCACGCAGATTGCGAATTTTCGCGAGACTTGTATTAATGCCCTTGACTCTTTGTTTACGATTTCACAACACAACTGCGAACATGGAACTTCGGAATAAATTATCAAAATAAAAAAGAGATCAAAATAAAAAAGATTAAAGTTGCAAACTGTGATTATATTAATTGGTAAGTATCGGTTAATAGAAGACGATTTGTACTTTGCGAATAGTATACGGTCTGAAATATCGAACTGTACTTGTTCATTCACATGTACCTGTATTTCACCGCGACCCACCGCGACCGCAGTGGTCCACCGTGAGATTGATTTCCCGATAACGCCCGCGGTGCTCACCCACTATCACCGCGATTCTATCGCGATGGAACCACCTTTTAATCGCGGTGATTTTCCACGCTGACGAAAAATTGTCCACGGTGGGTCTGTGTTTTAGGCAGAAATCACGCTAGACGTAGTGTACCTTAAATAGTGTTCTTTAAATGGTGTTATTAACAGTGTGTTCTTACAGAAGAAACACTACTAAAGTTCACATGCTAGTTTCATCACTCCAGCAGCCATACGTTTTGAATTATGAAACGTAACAAGTTCAACAATCACATTTTTTTGCTAAACAAGAGGGCCCTGAGGGCCCTAGGACGCTCACCTGAGACCTTGTAGCCCAATTGGAATTTGCATCCCCAAGGCGTGGCTTATTTTTATCCAAAGGGCAGAATTTAAACAAACTTTAAACAAACCTCCGGTCCTGGAGGTTTCAGGTAAAGATTTTAAGTCATTTTGCTATTTAAGTCTATTTAACCATGCAACCCCTTGGGGTGTGGCCATATTTGACCCTAGGGGAATAATTTGAACAATCTTTGGAGAGGACCACTATGCAATGTTACGAAGCAAATACAGGAAAGCTGTGGGCCTTGCCGTTTCAGAGTTGAAGATTTTAACAGTCATTTTGCAATTTAAGTCTATATAAACCATGTGACCTCAGGGGCGTGACCAGTTTTGATCCCAGGGGCATAATTTGAACAAATTTGTAGAGGACCACTATACAGATTTTACATACCAAATATCAAACCTCTAGGCCTTGCGGTTCCAGACAATAAGAATTTCGTCATTTTGCTATTTAAGTCTATATGAACTATGTGACCCCTGGGGTGTGGTCATTTTGACCAATGGGGCATCATTTGAACAATCTTTGTAGAGGACCACTATAGGATGTTATATACCAAATATGAAACCTATGAGCCTTTTAGTTTCAGAGAAGAATTTTAAAGATATTTTGCTACATATTCTATATACACCATGTGACCCCCGGGGCGTGGCCCGTTCAGACCCCAGGGGCACAATTCGAACAATCTTTATAGAGTATCACTATAGGATGTTACATACCAAATATGAAACCTCTGGACCCTGCGGTTTCAGAGAAGAAGGTTTTTCAAGTTTCCTGTTTAAAAATCTATTTTTAGCTGTGGTGATATACATATGCCGCAGATTGTAACGATTTGAACAACTTTGAAAGAGGGTCACCCAATGATCATTCCTGTGAAGTTTGGTGAAAATCTGCCAATTGGTTTAGGAGACGATGTTGTTTGAATGAAAAGTTTAGGACAGACGCACGCACGGACAACAGGCGATCACAAAAGTTCACCATCACCACTTTACGCTGAGGTGAGCTAAAAAGGGCCATAACTCCGCTGATGTTCGAAAAACTGCACCAAAATACCCAGGTGCATAAGCCTCGATGCGATGAATATGCTTATAAAGTTTCATCACTCTAGCAGTTATACCTTTTCAGATATGCGCAACACAAAAATCCCATGGATGGACAGACGCACAAACGGACAAGGGCAAATCTATATGCCCCCCTCTAAAGTGGGGGCATAACAATGGATACTTCCTTTTATCTGCATGGTTTATTTTCTAGAATTTAAACTTTGAACTACTACGAAAGGATATTGTATTTATAACCGAAAAACATTTTGACATAGGAAACGTCGAAAATCCATAAAGTAAGCACAATAATAGAAAAGAGTTCTGGATGCAAGGTGAAGGTCATACAGCTATGGCTAGGAATTGCACTAAAGTTCAACTTAAGGTTAAGACATTGCCTTTTTAGTCATTAATAGGAAACATTTAAGAATACTGACCCTGAACAGAAGTATGTTCATGTTTTTTAGAAATGGTGACCTTGACCCCACACACTCCATATTCAATCACAAGCAAGGTCTCGATATTAGGTACCTATGTAAGAAGTTTCATTAAAACATCTCAATTCCTTCTCAAGTTATTGAGCAGAAACCATTTTTCAATTTTTAGTAACAGTGACCTTAACCCCACCCAACCCAATGGAGGTCTTGCAATAAGGTATCTATGTATGAATCGCCAATCTAATCTAATTTTTCTATGAAAAATGTGGTTAAAAATAATTCCTACTGTTCATATCAGTTTTGACATAAGAACAAGTCGTCCTTGATCTGAAGGAAAGGCACCGAGTACACTGTATGATCACAGCAAACTGCTGTTCCAAATTGACACAAATCCACACTTGATATTATACAGACAAAAACATATGTGATCTAAATTAATTTAATTTGCACATTTGAATGACAGAGTAATGACTCAGACAAACATATACTTACAGGCACAGGGTGCGCTTTGATTTAAGACAATAATGAAAATAATAGAACTCTATTTGTATTTAAAATTGAAGTTTATTTACAAAAATATTGTCTGAATACATATATTTGCATAATTATATTGTGAATGACATTGACACTGAATTCAAACATCAATTTATATCCCAGTATGTTGTACTGTCAGTGTGCATGACGGATGACTTATTTAACTGTACTTGCTATTACAACAAAACATGTAGTGCATGTCTGTTCATCATCATTTAACAATAATCAGATATGTAAATAGACTCTGTGTTGATAAACAGTTTACATAGGGTCATTCTTAAAACATTGTTTTGTTTGCGGTAAAGTGACCCAGACAATTTTCAAGGTGGGTAGGTAGGTCAATTTTTATTTGATTTTATTCTCTTTTTTTTTGCGGGGGGGGTGAAGACAACCTTAGAAACGGTCCAAATTGTCTTAACACAAAATACAAGAGCAAATCACATTGCTTATAGTTTATGCCAGTGGCATATTGTTTGTTCAAATCGGAAATATTATTGCAAGGTTATTAGAATGCAGTGTTTAGTTGATATAAAAACGTTATGAATTAATTATGAAAAAAAATGAATACATAACTAACATTTTCGAATAGAAAAAAAAAATGTTGCCACACAGAAACCTATAAAAACTTGCGAGTCGGGTGCGTTACCGCAAACAATTTTTTAAGGATGGTCTGGTGGACAGTATTTTGTTCAGATAGAGAAAACGTTAAATCTATTGTAGTATTATTGGTGTAACAATGAGTAACATTGTTTTATTCAATAGTTAACTTCGTACAAATAACAAATGTTGCGTGTCGTGGGAAACCCGGGCTAAATGCATGTGCGGAAAGTGTCGTCCTGAATTAGCCTGTTCATTCCAATTCAGAATGACACTTTCCGCCTACAGTGAATGTATGCTTAGAAGAGACTTCTTTGAAACAGGACTGCACATGCTAATCCGGGACGACACTTAACGAAGATGCATTATGCCCCGTTTTCCCACGACACGCCTCCAATATGTACGCCCCATGCGGATTCGGAGGCTGTAAACTTACCGCCTATGCTCAAGCTGTGCTGGTTATCTTCATTCATTAAGCTGAAATATATCAATTAATCAAGGACTTCATACAAACACTAAGTAAATCATGCAAATGCATGCCTATAATGCCATAAGCAAAATAATACTAGCATTTTGGGCAATCTGCTTATACTAGACAGTTGTCATGGACAGAGAACGAGATCCGATAGCAGAAAACGATGTTTATACAGGGGACATATAAAAATTACACAAGCGAATAAAATACACGAGATACATTTAATATCTTCTTTTAATTACCGTACATTCATGATGGTTTGCACTCAAGATTGTTTAAGAAAAGTTATTTGTGTCTGCAGACAAGTTTTGCACAAACTTGATCAGTCTCAGATAGCATGTGACTGGGGTTTTGCCAAACAGCATTAGAGTGTTGTATTGCAATTATATGTGTGGAAGTGCTTTGTTTAAACTTTAGGAATTTTGATGGTCTTTCCTTATTTTACCTTTGTTACGGGCATTCCAAAGAATTTGTCCGCCAGGAAAACACATTCATGTGTAAAATGCACGTGGTGGTTGAGACAAACACATGATCGCATTTCAGACCATAGCAACCTGAAGTAAGGCACGTCTAACTTCATATCTGACTGCGTTTAAATTTAAGACATAATTTTCCATTTACAAAACCTATTCTGCAAGTACAGTGCGAACTATATTTTACTGTTTCGAACTATTTTTCAGGTTGCTTAGGCCTAAAAAAATATGTTTGTTTCGATTTACATGTGCCAAAAATTTAGGGAAGGTAGGTGTGGATTTTTTTTCTTATTTTTGTATTTCGTAAATGTTAACCTTTAAGATTCAAAAACTAGATGAATATTCAAAACATATCGGTAATATCCTTAAACATTGTTTTGAAGTGGATGCTATCAAGCCAAAACTCTTATTTATCCAGAACACGTTTAATTATTGGAAAAAGGTGAATAAAACAAAACAAGAGAAAAATGCGGAAACCGCATTAAAGCAGAATATTTTATTTTGCCGATGGGGGTACCTGTACAAGTCAATGTTGGTGAAGAAGTATGGAAGTTTCATGTCGATGATCTAAAATGTATGCAGTTTGGCGAGACTTGGCAAAAATTTAATCTAAACATAAAATGGAACATTTCTGTCTAGTTTCACGAAGATTGACCAAGACCTTTAGAAAATATGACAAAAATACAAAACTTTAACACAAATTCTATTTTTAGCTCTAGTGGCCATTTTAGCAGTGAGGTGGAACCATTTCAATAAGTTTGGTAAAGGAACACTAAACAAACATTTGTGTAAAATTATTTGAAAATCTAGCCATAGACGTTTAGACATAATTATATTTTTCGCTCTGGCGGCCATCTTGTGCAGTGAAGCGGAACCATTTTCACAGGTTTGGTAGAGGACCATTCAATGAACATTTCTGTATAGTTTCACGAAGATTGACCAAGAAGTTTTGAAAATATGACAGGTATACGAAACTTTAACCCAAATTGTTAGTAACATCGCAACGCCCGCCAGACAGCCCAACCTATCTGTCCAACCGACCGGTTTTTGCTTATCTATAAGCCGAGATTTTTCGTTGAAAAATCTGGCTAAAAGTATCGGACAAACTCAATAAAATGTTCTAGGGTCGGGGCCTTTTTTTAGGGTAGGTTGGAGAACCTGAAAAAAAAATGTGTTAAGCCTTATTGGAAACAACGGTAATTTTTGTTCTATGTCTATGTAAACTGCTTGTGTCATGTTTGAATTTTAAATACATAAATATATTTTTCAATTGTTTTTGCTATCAGATACTACTACAGAATATGAATTCATTGACCAAAACAAAAAACGCAAAATCAAATGTCTTTACAGTAATGCTTATAAAATTAAACAGATATCTCAAGCATTAGAATTTCGTGTCTGGTATGTTAAAACATATAATTGAGTGCTTGCTGACATAATTTTCACATAAAGGATATGCAGTTTGTACAAACACATCTGAAAGGACCCCGATTTTTGCTCGTTTTCTTCCTCATACTTCGATCTCCATTCTCCGTGACACATGTCTACTATAAGAAATTGACTTGAGTAATAATTACTTTCAAAATAAAATATAGAACATAAGGTGTCTTTATTCACATGCATGGATAACTGGTTGGTGAACTTTAACTCCTGTACTGGTGAAATGAATGATTTTATTTGTTTATGTAGTAGCCATTTAGAATTACTCTATAAAATAGTCAACTATTTTTCAGATTTATTGCCTCTTTGGCAGTCAAAAATATGTACAATATATATCTTTGAAGAGGACCACTATACCATGTTACATGACAAATTTTAAACCTCTGGGCTTTGCAGTTTCAGGAGAAGATTTTAAAGTCCACTTGCCATATAAGTTTACAGAAAACGTGTGACCCCGGGGTTTGAACAATCTTTGTAGAGGACCAATATACAATGTTTCATGCCAAAATAATATCTGGGGCTTGCAGATAATAATTTTTAAAGCCCACTTGGCAAATAGGTCTACTGAAACCTTATGACCCCTAGGGTGTGGTAACTTTTAACCCCAGGGGCATAATTTGAACAATCTCTGAAGAAGACATCTATACAATAATACATTACAAATAGAAAACCTCTGTACCTTGTAGTTTCAGAGGAGAATATTTTTAAAGTCCACTTGCCAAATAAGTCTGTATCAACACTTTGACCCCAGTGTGCAGCTTCTGTTTACCCCAGGGGTATATTTTAAACAATGTTTGTAGAGGACCTCTAAAGGATGTTACATACCAAATAAGAAACCTCTGGGACGTGCATTTTCAGAAAAGAAGATTTTTTAAATTCATTTTTCTATTTAAGTCAATATAAACCATGTGACTACTGGGGCATGGCCAGTTTTGACCCCAGGGGCATAATTTCAATACTCATTGTAGAGGACCACTTTACCATGATAATACCAAGTATTAAACCACTGGGTCCTGCGGTTTCAGAGGAAAAGATTTTTAAAGTCATTTTGCTATTCAAGTCTATATAAACCATGTGACCCCCTGAGTGTGGCAAGTTTTGACCCCAGGGGCATAATTTGAACAATCTTTGTAGAGGACTACTATACAATGTTTCATGCCAAATATAAAATATCTGGGACATAAGGTTTCAGAGTTTTGACCCCAGGGGAATAATTTGAACAAACTTTGTAGAGGACCACTAGAGGATGCCACATACCAAAATATGAAAGCTCGCAGCCATGCAGAGATTTTTAAACTTTTCACTTTTTAAGTCTTTTTTTAGCTCTGGTGAACTACTGATGCAGCGGACCGGAATGATATGAGCAATCTTGAAAGAGGGTCACCCAAGGATCATTCTTGTGAAGTTTGGTGAAAATGTGCAAAGCCGATAGGAAAGGTTGTCGGAATGAAAATGTTGACTCACAATGCACGATGTAAAAAGGCGATCATAAAAGCTCACCATGAGCATGTTGTGCTCAGGTGAGCTAAAAAATTTATACATTTAAGCTCATAGCATTAAAAGTTGCAGAAAAAAAACTATTGAAATATCATAGCCTATACAAAGCATCCAGAGCATCACATGAGGGGCAAACAAGTGCTAGGTGGTACGCAACAACATCAATATTTATTGACAAACATAGTGGGCAGTAATGAAATTCATGTGTCCTTCTATCACTGGATGGAGCACCTACAATTTGCTAGGCGTCATTTCCATCGATAAGGCAAATCTAAAGAGAGGTATCGTTTTGAAAGGCATTTTGTCTAGTGGTAAACGCTTGCATGAATACACATGCCTGTCGCACATCCTGTGATATTCATACATACCCGGTAACCAAAACCGTGTTCAATTAAATATGTTTAATTTCAGAAGCCCATGTTTTTCGAACCAGCATTGTCCAATCCTAGAAGCATTTCATAGCGCTTTTTGGGATATTTGTCTGTAGACATTTGGAGAATATTTTTTCAGTATTTCACACATTTTAGATAGACATTCTAAGTCAACCACATTCAATGAGTGCAAGAATGTTTGATACGTTCCTGTTTAGCCTGCTTTCACAGAACTAAGGCCTTCAAGAAGTCCACACATAAAAACATAGAACCGGCCACCCTTCTTGGATTACTATATTAATTGTTATTATTTGGATCAGTGACTGGAGATTAAATATAGTGTCTACCGTGATTTTTTTTTTTCCGAAAACCAGCCAGTGATTCATCGATTACATAATAGAGCCGCACCATTTTATTGCTTAGCAATAATGTTGATGATTATTTTGCTCAAACCATTTGAGTGTTCTGTAACACACTTCACGGTCTGTTATCACTGGCGCCACCTCTTTTAGGAGATGCATTGGAAAAAGAGCAAATTATACTTCCGTGGTGGCGCTTATGACAGGAAGTAGTTAGTAAAGTAAACAATGATAGAAGGTGAGTTGGTTTTATGACAATTTTACACACTTTTTTTAAAAAGCAGACAATGTAGTGCAATTTGGAAACATTGACCCTTTTCACATTCCCGCTATCGAGTACTGTAGGAGTTGTCTCCCTTGATAAAGCGAATCGAGAACTAGGCTGACGATGTATTGACTGTAATTATCCATAAAGGAAAATATTGTTCTGTGGATAAAATGTTAAATAAACTTTTCATTAAACTTGTCTCCGTTTTATTCACTAAATTATGTATAAGTGGATATGTTTCAAAATGTTACCAAATATGATACCTCTGGGCCGTGCGGTTTCAGAAAAGAAAATTTTTAAAGTCATTTTGCTATTCAAGTCTGTATAATCCATGTGACCCCCGGGGGCATGGCCAGTTTTGACCCCAGGGGCATCATTTGAACAACATTTGTAGCGGACCACTACAGGATGTAAAATACCAAATATGAAACCAATAAGCCTTTCGGTTTCAGAGGTGAAGATTTTTGAAGTAATTTTGCAATTTAAGTCTATATAAACAATGTGACCCCCAGGGCGTGGTCAGTTTTGACCCCAGGGGCATCATTTCAACAATCTTTGTAGGGGACCAGTATGCAATGTTACATACCAAATATGAAACCTCTAAGAGTTGTGGTTTCCAAGGAAAAGATTTAAAAAATCATTTTGCTATTTAAGTCTATATAAACACTGTGACCCCCGGGGCGTTACCAGTTTTGATCCCAGGGGGATCATTTAAACAATCTTTGCAGAGAACCACTAGAGGATGCCACATACTAAATAGGAAACCACTGGGCCTTGCGGTTTCAGACAAGAAGATTTTTGAAGTCATTTTGCTATTTAAGTCTATATAAACAATGTAACCCCCCAGAGCATGGCCAGTTTTGACCCCAAGGGCATCATTCGAACAATCTTTGTAGAGGACCCCTATACAATGTTACCAACCAAATAACAAACTGGCCTTGCGGTTTCAGAGAAGATTTTTAAAATCATTTTGCTATTTAAGTCTATATAAACAATGTGACCCCCGGGATGTGGCCAGTTTTGACCTCAGGGGCATCATTTGACCACTAGAGGATACCACGTACCAAATATGAAACCTCTAGGCCTTGCAGTTTCAGAGAAGAAGATTTTGAAAGTCACTTTGCTATCCAAGTCTATATAAACCATGTGACCCCCAGAGTGTGGCAAGTTTTGACCCCAGGGGCATCATTTGAACAATCTTTGTAAAGGACCACTATACAATGTTACACACCAAATATGAAACCTCTAGGCCTTGCAGTTTCAGAGAAGATTTTTAAAGTCATTTTGCTATAAAAGTCTATGTAAACCATATGACCCCAGGGGCGTGGCCAGTTTTGACCCCAGGGTTATCATTTGAACAATCTTTGTAGAGGACCACTAGAGGATGTTACATATCATATAAAAGCTCCAAGCCTTGTGGTTTCAGAGATTTTTAAAGTTGTCAGTTTTTAAATCTATTTTTAGCTCTGGTGACTGCACCGGAATAATTTGAACAATTTTGAATGAGGGTCACCCACGGATCATTCCTGTGAAGTTTGGTGAAAATCTGCACAGTGGTTTAGGAGGAGATGTTCTTTGAATGAAAATGTTGACACACGACACACGACGGACAACGAACGACGTACAAAATGCGATCCTAAAAGCTCACCATGAGAACGTTGTGCTCAGGTGAGCTAAAAATGTAGTCTTTATCGCGATAAGGGTCCGATTGGTTGACGGCATACGGACGCCGGAGGATGGATGACGTACGACGCCGGAGAGGTCCCTTATACCAATAGCTCACTGAGAACTTCATGCTCAGGTAAGCTAAAAAGACTGAGGTACTTTCTCTGAGACTGACAGAATTCTAACTGTCGAAACATGGTTTATAAATTGTTATATCATAATCTTGTATAAACACATGAATATGTATATTCAGGTCCTAATCTTAAAATAACAAGTATCACAGTTGCGTTATCATGTCTACCATGTCCAATTACTGAGGTAATACACGGGTCATTGTCTTGGCAGCTATTGACTTCAGAAATGTACTTGTAACAACTGTGAAGTGAAATAACAGTATCGTTTAAAATAACAAACTAACTTTGAGACAAAAAATATAATTTTATTGGCAATAATCCTGATCATTGCTTGAACTTATGATAGTTTATAAATGGAATGCACATGTTTATGTATACAAAGTTTACAGCCATATAACGATAATTAACACTGCTTTTGGAAGTTTTGGTATTAAATAATTAGGGGTGTAACGATATACCGGTATACCGGTATATCGCGATATCAGATCTTGCAATAATATATCACGATATGTGAATTACATACCGGTATTAAACGACATGTAAAGTTTGTTTGTAATCAATGTCTTTTCATGACAAAAACATCGTTTTTATTAATTTTATTTTTTTTATAAAACAAGAATATATCTCCACCTCATTGGTTTCACCATCCGGTTTTGTCAATAGATTCCTAACAGTGTAATTCTTGTAGGAAACATATTGTAAATTCGTTTTCATTAAGCCATTGAAATATCTGACACCGTTTCACTGATGACGCTATACCTTTTGTGTTAAAACTGCAAATGTTGATTGACATTAACATACATATTATGTTTGTTTATTTTATGGTATATGTCCTTTATATTATATTTAATTTTTATTTTAAAGTGTGTAGAGTGAGTTTTCCGCTGTAAGACCCATCCATATCCGGGATAAACAAGTGACATACGACAAAAAAAAACAGGATAGTGGGTGGTAAGGCATTTGCCTAATGTATTGAGGTATTAGAGCTGAAACACAAAATGTACAGAATTAGAAGAAAAGGAAACAGGGGCAGGAAGTCAGCGTACATGTATATATAGTATGTCGTTTGTATAAAAGGAAACCCACAAAACCATACAGTGCCTGCATAATAAGAACATTATTGTTTTCAAAACAAACGTGTGATGTCATGAAGTAACATTGTGTGTGCGTGTGTGTGCGCGCCCATGAATGTGTGTTGGTTATACAAAGAATAGTATTACATTCATTGTAAGCAAAATACACAATTATATCACTTATAGGCAACCATTACTTTGTATAACTCCAGATCTATGTACATGTAAATACATATTGGTGATGTCAGCAAATATTCACTTACATATAAATAAATACACATGTAAATGTTAAAGATTGAGTGTATACATATCTATATATGTATCTATTTGATGTTACTACTTGATAATATGTAGGTACAGTTGTACTGTAGTATTAAACACAATGCATTGTTTAAACAAAATTCCACTGAGTTTTAATTCCTAGCACAAAACACACACTATATTAGCTCTTACAATAATGCATATATCTATAAACATATCACTTTTTAACAATCTGTATCCACTTATATATTTTTCAAAAAACTTTTAGTATAAATTATATGTTTGTCATATAAACAACAGTTCCTATTGGCTATCTTATCAGAACAAGCATGTGATTTCCGTCTTAAAATTATTTTTTGATTTGTCATATTGATCAATACAGTTGATCTATTATTATTTTTAACCCTTTTTACCTACTGAAACTTAAAAAACGAGCTGACATTAAAGCGAAAGTGTCAATATACAAGAACAACAGCTGTCGGAGGACAGCGCGCTCAACTTTTCTTGTGCTTGTCCGAGTTTCTGGCATTTTTATTCTAAAACAAGAAACATGGGATATTCCACGAAAACCAAATTTTCAAACGAAATACATTAAAATCAGCACATCCATAAAATTTTAAGTAATGGTAAACTTGACCTTGACCCCACCCACCCCATATGCAATTCCAAGCGAGGTCTCGATATAAGGTATCTATGTATTAAGTTCTATTAAAATATCTAAATGTGTTCTTAAGTTATTGAGTGGAAACCATTTATATATTTTTAGTAACAGTGACCTTGACCCCACCCACCCCATATGCAATCCCACCCGAGGTCTCGATATAAGGTATCTATGTATTAAGTTTTATTAAAATATCTCAATGTGTTCTCAAGTTATTGAGCGGAAACCATTTTCCTATTTTTAGTAACAGTTACCTTGACCCCACCCACCCCATATGCAATCCCAAGCGATGTCTCGATATAAGGAATCTATGTATAAATTTCATTAAAATATCTCAATGCGTTCTCAAGTTATTGAGCAGAAACCGTTTTTCTATTTAAGTAACAGTGACCCTGACCTTGACCCTATACCAAATCGCAAGTGAGGTCTCTATATACGGTATGTATGTATTAAGTTTCATTAAAATGTCTCAATGCGTTCTCAAGTTATTAAGGGGAAACTGTTTGTCTATCTTTAGTAAGAGTGACCTTGACCCCACCCACCCCATATGCAATCCCAAGCCAGGTCTCGATATAAGGTATGTACGTATGTGTAAAGTTTCATAAAACAAGAGATGTTTGCAAAACATGTATGCTCCCCGACTTGCAGCCAAGTTGTGAATATGTGCAATTGTTAAGAAAAAATTTTAATATGCAATCCCAAGTGAGGTCTCAATATATGCTATCTATGTATGAAGTTTCATTAAAATATCTCGATGCGTTCTCAAGTTATTGAGCGGAAACCGTTTTTCTATTTTTAGTAATGGTGACCTTGACCTTGACCCCAACCACCCCATATGAAATCCCAAGCGAGGTCTCAATATAAGGTATCTATGTATGAAGTTTCATTAAAATATCTCGATGCGTTCTCAAGTTATTGTGCTGAAGCCGTTTTTCTATTTTTTGCAACGGTGAATGTGACCCCACCCACCCCATATGCAATCCGTAGCGAGGTCTCGATATAAGGTATATATGTATGAAGTTTTATTAAAATATCTCGATGCGTTCTCAAGTTATTGTGCTGAAACCATTTCTTATATTTTTAGTTACAGTGACCTTGACCCTACACACCCCATATGCAACCCCAAGCGAGGTCTCAATATAAGGTATCTATGTATGAAGTTTCATTAAAATATCTCGATGCATTCTCAAGTTATTGAGCGGAAACAGTTTTTCTATGTTTTAGTGATGGTGACATTGACTTAACACAACCCACCCCATATGCAATTCCATGCGAGGTCTCAATATAAGGTATCTATGTACGAAGTTTCATGAAAATATCTCCATGCGTTCTCAAGTTATAGAGCAGAAACCGTTTTTCTATTTTTAGTAACGGTGACTTTGAGCTTGACCCCACCCACCCCATATGCAATCCCAAGCGAGGTCCCGATATAAGGTATCTATGTATAAAGTTTCATTAAAATATCTCTATGCGTTCTCAAGTTATTGAGCGGAAACCGTTTTTCTATTTTTAGCAACGGTGACCTTGACCTGTTTACCTCAAAAGTTATAGGGGTCTTCCTCTGCTCCCAAGTAACCAGCATACCAACTTTCATGATCATAGGTCACAGCGTTCTCTAGATATCGTGCGGAAACAAAATGGTCTACGGACAGACCAACCATTCGACCAACCGATCCACTGACGGACGGACAGGTGCAAAGCAATATACCCCCACTTCTTCGAAGGGGGGCATAAATATCTCAATGCGTTCTCAAGTTATTGAGCGGAAACCGTTTTTCTATTTTTAGTAACAGTGACCTTGACCCCACCCTCCCCATATGCAATCCAAAGCGAAGTCTTGATATAAGGTATATATGTATTAAGTTTCATTACAATATCACAATGCGTGTTCAAATTATTGAGCGTAAACCGTTTTTCTATTTTTAGTAACAGTGACATTGACCCCACCAACCCCATATGCAATCCCAAGTGAGGTCTTGATATAAGGTACCTATGTATAACGAATTATTTATAACACTGTCATTGCTTACGAAAAAACTTTTACCTGTCCATACAGCTTATCTGAAAAAATTCTAAGTGTAAAAAGGCCTATAATTTTGACAAATTTCCAACTAGAGTAATCAAAATTGGCCTATGAGTTCATTTTAATATCGGGATAAGTGTTCTAAGTTTGAATGAAATCCTTCAAGCAATTCCTGAGAAACCAGCTTACCGAAAAACTTTAACCTGTCAATATACTTATATGTAAAATTTCTACGTGTAAAAAGGCCCATAATTTTGACAAATTTCTAACTAGAGTTAAAAAACTTGGCCTGTAGGTTCATTTTAATGTGGGGAATAAATGTTTGAAGATTGAATGAAATCCCTCAAGCCATTCCTGAGAAACTAGCTTACCAAAAAACTTTAACCTAGCTCAGACGGCGACGCCCACGCGAGGGCGAGTAGAATAGCTTGCCTTTTCTTCGAAAAGTCGAGCTAAAAAAGGTAAATAGGTACCGTTCATATAAGATGTTCACTTATTTCATAACATACAAACCTCACCATACAGGAGCGAACAAAACATATATTAAATATCAATGTTTGTTTATCATTTAAATTGTATGCCATATCACTTACTTTTAACCTAGTATATACAGTGTAGTTTGTAGTGTATACAACAAATAGTTTACATTGCTAGCACAAACGCGTGTTTTATTCCTTATAACAATATCGTAGTAAGAGTCAATCTTATTTACATGTTTAATATAAAACTAATTATTTTCATATTTATAAACTGTTATTAAAACACAGCTATGTTACATTACCAGAAAAAAACACCATCATTCCGATATAATTATAACGTGACACCAAGCACTGTACAAGTAACGAGCAGTAGGTGCATATCAGATTTGTAGTGTATTCGTCCGTTTTATACACAGTTTTATCGAATGAGACATAAGTTTGTGTAAAGCCTTTCATGTTTCAAATATAAATTGTAATGTATTCCATATTTCAATTGCTCAACATCTAAGAGCAAAAAAGAGTGGAACTGGCCGTATATGTTTGTATTAATGCTAATTTTTGGTAAACGTGTACATTAATCTTTTAAAACTGTTAAAGCTACGTGATCCTCCCTGTAGCGATAGACCTAGCCTTATGCTAGATTAATCGAAGGGATTACGATCTACAAAAGCTCCATTTTCAAGTCAATCTAGGGATAAAAAAGCAAAAACCTAGATATCCCTTCTTGGATTTTAACTACACCAAAAATTTAATATAGAATAGGTTCATTTCTGCCATTTTTATGAAACAACAAACAAGGCTTTGAAAGTATTGCAAGCAATACAGGAGTCCCCTACCCGTGAAAACCCCTACTAATTAAACATTGTGCAATACCGTCAAATCGCTCTTTATCTGTAGATGTACAAAGTTTCATATTCAAATCCCATTTGTCACTGCAGTATTAAGTTGTTGTTTTTTCTATTTTAGTAACATTGACCAGACATTCGAGTTACTTTTAAAGTTATTGCAGTACTAAACTGACAGAGGGCAATCATATAGTCCATTCTGTGTACCAAGTTCCATGATCATATGTTATGTTCTTTTCGAATTACTACAGTATTAAGTTTATTTCTATTTTTAGTAACAGTCACGCGACCTTTGACCTCTGGTGAAATAAAAAGGTCGTGCATAATCCTCACATTGCCACATTGCCGTTTATTTGTATACCCAGTTTCATCGAAATAAGCTCAGTACTTTTTGAATTATTGCAGGAACCAGGTTTTGGGGAGGGACAGACGGACGGACAACATACGGACGAACAGTTAGAGAGTGACACACAGATGGATGGCAAACCTATAGTTCAATCTTTGTACCAAGTTTCATGGTCATATCTTATGTACTTTTCAATTATAACAGTATGAAGTTCATTTCTATTTTTAGTAACAGTCATGCGACCTTTGACCACCTGTGGTGAAAAATAAAAGGTCCTGCATAATCCTCACATTGCCGTGTATACCAAGTTTCATCGAAATAACTTTTTGAGTTATCGCATAATTAAGTTTGTTTTAGTTCATTTCTATTTTAAGTAACAGTCACGTGACCTTCGACCTCTGGTAAAAAATAAAAGGTCGAGCATAATACTCACATTGCCGTTTATATGTATACCAAGTTTAATCGAAGTATCTTCAGTACTTTTTGAGTTATCGCAGGAACAATATATTGCGGACGGACGGACTGACAGACAGACGGATGGAGGTCAAACCTATAGTCCCCTCCGGTGAAACGCCGATAGGGGACTAAAAACACAGAAGCCATATGTTGCGGAAAGCTTTATGTTTAATAGCTGGTTACTAAACCTCTCTGTGTTCATTTCTATAATGCTTTATCCAATTGAACAACAATAGTTAAGCTATAGATTATCAGTCGATATATAACCATTTTAAATTGACATCTCCATTTTGTAAACCAATACATTTTCTGTTTATCGTTTGCATCATATTGTGTTGGTTTCATGTTTACAGTTCAAAACACTTAATAATTTAGAGTTCTGACAAACACAATTAAGTTCATTAATCTTCCCCCAAAGTGTTTTGTTCAATGTTGAATAATATAGTTGGTATTCGTTGTGTCAGCAATTATCTGTAAACCAGTTTAGATTGCATCCAAGCAGTGTTTACACTACTGCCATGTCGGAATGTTAATAATCCTTCTGGATTTCGTAGTAGTACATCAATGTATACTGTATGAAAACGAAACGAGTTCCTTCATCATATGTATTGTCAAGCACCTGTAATTAAGTTATGTACTCAGCCACGGGAGTTCTAACCAAAACTGGAATCGGTCTTATGTAACTTTGTGGACCATCTCATTCACGTCGCGGTATTAAACGTTGCAATCACGTGTCCAGGTCGACGTTACAATGTCCTTTTGCTTCTTTCTTACACATGCAAATATTTGGGCATTTGATTTTGTGACGTGATCGTTGACATATACTGGATCATTGTTTTTATATTCTTGTTTTTATTTAGAGTTGTTTTTTTCCTAATAATAATAATTACTTCCGTTACGGTTTTTGGTAATTTTGAATTTTCATAAATATCGGCTCTAAATTAAAATGCTGATAATTCTGGTAGAATGATTTCTATCGAAAGGAATTGTTCATTTTGATTTTTGAATATTGTAGTTTGTGATAAATTTTAACATTTGTATAATGTTAGACTACAACGCTAATACTAGTACAATTCTGATAAATTATTAGTTTATTATTTACGGAATTACTGAGGCAGCATATGATAGTCTCTTTTACACACAAAGTAAAAAAAAATACATTGAAGTTGTTGAAAATGTGAATTAATTTAAAATGTTTCGAAAAAAAGCATACTTTTCTGAGACTTAATGTTCATATTTGACAGGCAAATAGATGCTGGTGAGATTTATAGTGTTTCTGGGACTGTTTACTAGATAATGAAAATTATGATGTTTCTTTTTTTTTTTATGAATTAATTAATGTTGAAATATGAACATATTGAGATCGTACACTGTTTAATACAAAATGACCATTAAATTCTTAAGTTTGGCTTAATACTTTGTACATGGATATCGTTAATATTACTCCTGGCTCAATATTAGTTGAACAATGTATTCTCTTTTCAAAATAGCAATAATTTATAACTGTTTTTGTTTTTACAACAGCCAGTTTATTGTATCTCTTTAAAAAAAAATCGAAGTAAACAAGATTAGAATCTAGAATTCCGCATTGTGGGAATGATTGCAAAATGTTAAGGAACGGATACTGCAATCAAAAAATGTTAAATAATTATCTTTTTAACTGCTCTTAGTGCATTTCGATTGCATAGCACACAAAAACGCGTGGATGTCAAATTTATGTAAAGTTCGAGAAGTTGATATCTCATATTTATTTAAGCAACAATGTTCATATCACATATTATGTTATATTATATAATGAATAATAATTTGTTATGTGTCCCAAAATATCTTCTGATTTCAATTCTGAGAATCATTTTGTTTTTTAAACAATTGTATGCACTAGGCAGTTCAATGTATTATGATTATCAGGACAGTTCATTCAGTATCAGATCAGTATGCTTTTAATGTAACTGGTCCTGTGGAACAACACTTCCCAAAAGTTAAGGTCACACACTGAAAACGTATTTAGGTATTTGATCAATTCCAGCTTACTCGGTGTAGAAGTTGTTTAACTGAGATGAACCGAAAAGCATACTCCGTGTCATCTCTTTCTTGCTCATGCTGCATAATAATAATAACAATATTAATAATAATAATAATAATAATAATTTAGCAATAATGGCCATGTTACTGACAAGCCGCCCAAGCTGACACTGAACCCGGCAAAAACAAAATGCTTTTGTTAATTGATTATATATTAATAAATAATTAATGATGTAAACTGCAATAAATTAAGCAATTATAGACTTATTTTAATCATTAAAACTTATTAAGATCTTAATATTAAAATGTTTGAAAAAGTGACATAATTATGATGTCGAACATAGTTTCGTTTGCAGATTTGCCTATGTTTTGATCGTTAATAAGTTATATTTTTGCATTACAATTTAACAATTTGAACCCTGTTCATGTACATATAATTCAGTAACAAAACAGAGAAGACTTTAATAAAAAACAAAACATTATATTAGTTTATTCGACATTTTCTCTTCTGAACATCATATTCGTTTATTGACAATTACAGCCAACACATCATCAGCCTCGTTCTCGATTCACTTTATCACGGGAGACAACTCCTTCAGTACAAGATAACGGGAATATGAAATGGGTCTATTAGCCAGGTCTCTAAGTCTGCAAGTCGTTAGCAACACTCATAGCAACAGTGTCTGTTTGACTTCAAAAACTCTTTTATGTGACTGCTGAGCTGGGGCCATTGTCTAGCGGTTTGTAGCACTAAGCGTGTAACAAGATTAACACATGGTCCGTGAAAAAAGCATCAATCAATACTACTGTACCTGAACAATTCAATCACTGTCGATAGAGCATTAAGGATTTAGCTCTCTAAAGGAAATGTCAAGGGTGTGAAAAAAAATCAGACAGTAACTGTTGTTTTGTTGCATGGGATAAATTAGAGATTTAAATGGAAGTGACGATATATATACACTTATTGGCATAAAAATGGAATTGTGTTACGGCATAAAACTAATGAAGGTAAAATTGAAGTTGCCACATAATGAAAATATCTTACAATGATCTTCGTACCGGTCAAGTGCAACCGCCCACAATCAGGTTTGATCTGGCACGGACCCATGGATTGGCAATTTCTATTTCTCCACATTAACATAATGAACATGCCTCATATGGTGTAATTTTGCGACTGATATCATTTATCTGTATCCCAGACTAACATGCACAGATAGCTGGATGTTTGAATGAATCAAATTGAATTCTGCCTCTGTCATATAAGAATAAAAGAACTACATATCAATAATTGTATTGTATTGGTGGTGACTGTACAGCCTAATACTGTTGTTTTTTTTACTTTTGCCAATTCTGTTCATTGCGGATTGAAAAAAAAGAGTTGTGCTGGTGGTACCCCATTGTTGGACTGGCGTTCCGCCCCCCCCCCCATATGTTTTTCCTGGAACAGCCCTTAACTAGAATTGTCACATGAGTGACGGATATACCCACACAATATGGCCTTGTCACAAAACCATCGCATCCACTCAAAAGAAATGGACAGAGAGAGAATGCTTTAAGTTGTGAATTGTCAAAAGTGGATTTGGAAAAATTTAATTTCAATAGAAGCCATAACTCTGTCAACATTTAGTGGTTTGTAACCAAAGCTGTACTTGATATGTAATTTATGATGTTACACCTATGTACCAAAAATAATTTAAATATGTGAAGCCTTTCATGACTTATTGTCCATGTTTTTCAGGCATTTAAGTCAAACAGGTGTACCAATAATTATTAAAATATGTCAAGCCAATTTTGAGTTATCGTTAGGAGACTACGTTATTAGGGAATTTAAGTCAAATAAAGGGCCATAACTCTGTCAAAATTTAGTGGTTTGTAACCAAAGTCAAATTTGACCTGTATTTTATGATGCTACACATGTATACCAAGGATTATTTGAATATCTCAAGCCATTCTTGAGTTATCGTCCGGAAATAATGTTTTAGGGAATTTAAATGCGAAAAGGGGCAATAACTCTGTCAAAATTGTGTGGTTTGTAATCAACATTGAACTTGACATGTATTCTATGATGTTACACATGTGTACCAAAAATTATTTAAATATGTCTAGCCTTTCTTGCGTTATCATCCGGAAACCATGTTTTTTAAGGAATTTTAAGTCAAAAAGGGGCCATAACTCTATCAAAATTTCGTGGTTTCTAACCAACATCGAACTTTACCTGTATTCTATGATGTTACACATGTGTACCAAAAATTATTTGAATATGTCTAGCCTTTCTTGAGTTATCATTCGGAAACGAAAAACCAACAGACAGACCGACACACTGACAAGCTCACTCCTATATACCCACCCAAAACTTTGTTTGTTGGGGTATAATGAATAGTTGAATTCAGTGTGACAGCAATCTTTACATATTAAGATAAATCTTGATAAAATTTTATTTTCAGAAATTGCTAAACCTTTTCTTCAACAAAATACGAAGATAATTCGTCAATGCATTGTTCAGATTGATGTCAATACAACTTTATTAAAACTACTGTTGTGGGTACCAGTTTAGATGATACAGAAGTAGACCACAACCTGCTAGATTTCTGAGATTTCAGTCATATAATGGCGGTAAGTTAACCTACTCAACACTTGTCCTGGGCAAACTGAGCGGACCTAAGCAGTTTACCAGTAGCAGTGCACATACTTATACCAGTAACTGACAACTGCCTTACTTGAATCAGAGGTAGGAGAATGGCAGTAGAAATCATTTCATGCCCAAATCCCAACAAAGTTACGTTGATGGACTAGGGCTGGAACTCACAAACCCCGGATTGACAGTCCAGCGTTCTACCAACTGAGCTAGCCGGGCAGACAGGCGGTTATCCCTGATTCTAAATATCTAATATCTTGTGTATGTATTTGAATTAGCAAAAAACATTATTTCATAAAAGATCTGCCTAAACTCTACACTAGACATTTCCATCTTGGGAGCACACTGGTTTGAGTGAGCTCCATCAGTAAGCCTACCAGTGAGAACAAAACTGCACTTTATCTACACTATGATAACAGATTCTTGGTGACCCAGTTTTTTAATCCACATAACCCAGTTTCAAACTCAGCCGAGACATCATTGAGACAAATGTTCTGCTATGTTGTGCTCCGGTGAGCTTAAAAGTAGGAACAAGAAGGCCACTATAGCCCTAGGTCGCTCACCTGATATCTATGTACGAAGTTTCATTAAAATATCTCAATAGGTTTTTAAGTTGTGGAGCGAAAACTGTTTTTCTATTTTTAGTAACAGTGACCGTGACCTTGACCCCACCCACCACATACGTAAAGCAAGGTCTCAATATAAGGTATCTACGTATGAAGTTTCATTAAAATATCTCAATGCGTTCTTCAGTTATTCAGCGTAAACCGTTTTTCTACTTTTAATAACAGTGACCTTGACCCCACCCACCCCATAAGCAAACCAAAGTGAGGTATTGATATAAGTTTGTGTAATAAGTTTCATTAAAATATCGCAATGCTCTCTCAAGCTATTGAGCGGAAACCGTTTTTCTATTTTCAGTAACAGTGACCTTGACCCAACCCACCCCATATGCAATCCAAAGCAATGTCTTGATATAAGGTACTTATTAAGTTTCATTAAAATAGCTCAATGCGTTCTCAAAATATTTAGGGAAACCAATTTTCTATATTTAATAACGGTTACCTTGACCTTGACCCCCACCCACCCCATATGCAATCCCAATCGAGGTCTCAAAATTATGTATTCATGTATTAAGTTTCATTAAAATATCTCAATGCGTTCTAAAGTTATTGAGCGGAAACCGTTTTTCTATTTTTAGCAACAGTGACCTTCACCTTAACCCCACCCTTCCCATATGCAATCCCAATAGAGGTCTTGATAAACTGTTTTAACCAAATATGAAACCTCTCGGTCCTGTGGTTTCAGAGAAGAATTTGTAGTCATTTTGTCATTTACATCTATATAAACCATGTGAGCCCTGGGGTGTGCCCAGCTTTGACCCCAGGGGCATCATTTGAACAATCTTTATAGAGGACCACTATATGTGTCACATACCAAATATAAAACCTCTAGGCCTTGAACTTTCAGAGGAGAACAGTTTTAAAGTCATTTTGCTATTTAAGTCTATATAAACCATGTGACCCCCAGGGTGTGGCCAGTTTTGACCCCAGGGCATCACTTTAACAATCTTTGTACAGGACCACTATACAATGTTACGTTCCAAATATGAAAGCGATGGGCCTTGCAGTTTCAGAGGAGAAGATTTTAAAAGTCATAAAGCTGTTCAAGTCTACATCAACCATGTGACCCCAGGAGTGTGGCCAGTTTGACCCCAGGGGCATGATTTGAACAATCTTTGTACAGGACCACTATACATGTTACATACCAAACATGAAACCTCTAGGCCTTGCAATTTCAGACAAGACTTTTAAAGTCATTTTGCTATTTAGGTCTATATGAACCATGTGAGCCACGTGGTTTGGTCAGTTTTGACCCCAGGGGCATCATTTGAACAATCTTTGTAGAGGACCATTAAACAATGTTGCATACGAAATTTGAAACCTCTGGGCCTTGCGGTTTCAGAGGAGAAGAAATTTAGTCATTTAGTCATTCTGCTATTCAAGTCTATATCAACCATATGACTCCCGGGGTATGGCCAGTTTTCACCCCAGGGGCATCATTTGAACAATCTTTGTAGAGGACCACTATACAATGTTACATACCAAATATGAAACCTCTGGGCCTTGCGGTTTCAGAGGAGAAGATTTTTAAAGTCATTTTGCCATTCAAGTCTATATAAACCATGTGAGCCCCGGGATGGTGGCCAGTTTTGACTCCAGGGGCATCATTTGAACAATCTTTGTAGAGGACCACTATACAATGTTACATACCAAATATGAAACCTCTGGGCCTTGCGGTTTCAGAGGAGATTTTAAAAGTTGTTTGCAGTCAAGTAGATTTATGCAATGAACATGTCGATGGACAAGTCAATCATTTTGATATTTCGCTGGCTTAACCATTTAATTTCAACGATTCGACGATTAGCAGGATGCAACCAAGTGATAATTCATGATTCCCAAACTGTCCTCCCTCCTTCCAGTATACAGGTATGGGTATAGGCTACCATGCTATCTAACTAGGTTCTATTAAGCGGGACTTGAAATCATTTTCTTAAATAATCATGCAGCAATTGCTAAAGTCAATTTTATTATCACATAAGTAGCCATACAAATCCAAAACCTTAAATAAAGGGACTTTACTGGAATATAAAATGGGAAGCACCAGATTTAGGAAAGCCTAAATTCATATGTATTTACAACTTAAACTTCCGTAATTCATGCTAGCCCATGGATAAAAATTATGGATGTCAACAAATAATCGAATATTCGAATACTTGACCAAATATTCGAATATTAAATGAGTATTCGAATGGCAAAAAAAAATTATCCATAATAAACTAGTTTAATTCTATAATCTGCGATCATTATGTTTTCACAGTTAACTTATTTGACACCACTGATACCCGTATGCGCAGTGGGAGATAACAGATTAAATAAACTGTTACAATAGAGTCGTAAACGGACCCTAAGAAGAGATCGATATTTGCGCAGTTTGTACGTAACACTATTTGGGTGCTAAACTGAAGCTAATTGGAGACCGATGTTTTCATATGGACGCTAATTGGAGACCAGTGTTTGAACAATGTATGGTGCATCATGCAGTTTAGGTGTTACTATTAATTTAATGTCATTCCTTGAATTATCGGTGCATTAACAACAACATTTTCCTGCCGACTTGAAAGCATTTATTCGCTCCATATAACAAACAAAAATGAGTAAAACAGCACAGGTATATATTCTATGTGTTTCCCGATTAAATCTAAGAACTGTTTTTTATGTTGTTTCATTACGCAATCAATGAATCGGATGATGATGATGATTGATGATGATGATGATGGAAAAATTCGTATAAAATTCATAGTCGACAGCGATAAGAATGGTTTTTAACGACACATTAATTCGTTTACCTATTATACATCCTGGATAAATTAACAAAGACTCGGACGTTTAAAAAACGAATGAATATTCTAATATTATTCGAATATTGAATTCGAATAACGTTTTGGTATTCGTTGCCATCCCTAATAAAAATTAATATTAAATAGTTACCGCTGTTTTCTTGCTTTCAGTTTATCTCCGGATGAGTGCCCTAAACAAATGAAACAAGTAAACATATTTCATATTTAATTCTGATTATGTAATTATAATATAAACACAAGAGCTGTCTCAGGACAGCGTGCTCAACTATTCAACCGATTTGCAAGAATTATGGGCCTTTATCACTACAAAAAAGGGGCATTAATATACTAAAATGCTGGTCATAGTTATGGGTCTTGGCCAGTGACCTAACATAATAAACCTGAAGGCATGTGTGAAGTTTCAATGGAATATCTGTAGTAGTTATAGAGATATGTACTTGCACGCAAACCTTAACCTGAATTTTCTACATACAAAAAGGGGCATAATTCTGCTCATTTGCAGGTCAGAGTTATGGGCTTTGGTTAAAGACCTCACATAATGAACCCGAAGACGCTTGAAGTTTCAATTCAACATAAGTGGTAGTTGCAGACATACGCACTTTTTGCACGCAAACCTTAACCTGAAGTTTCTAAGTACAAAAAGGGGCATAATTCTGCTAAATTGCAGGTCAGAGTAATGGGCCTTGGTCAGTGACCTTACATAAACACCCCAAAGACATGTGAGAAGTTTCAATTGATTATCTGTAGTATATAGAGATATTGAGTTGTTGTATGCAAACTTTAACATGATTTTGTAAGTACAAAAGGGGGGCATAATTCTGCTAAAATGCTGGTCACAGGTGTGGGTCTTTGCCGTTGACCTTATTTAATGACCCTAAAGGCATGTGTGAAGTTTGAATTGAATATCTGTAGTAGATGTAGAGATATGGAGTTGTTGCATGCAAACTTATCCTGATTTTCTAAGTACAAAAATGGGCATAATTCTGCTAAATTGCAGGTCAGAGTTATGGGCCTTGGTTAGTGACCTCACATAATGAACCCAAAGACGTGTGAAGTTGCAATTGAATATCTGTAGCAGCTAAAGAGATATGGACTTGTTGCATGCAAACCTTAAGCAGAGCATTACGCAGACGCCGACGAAGGGGCGAGTAGTATAGCTCGAACTATTCAGTGAATAGTCAAGCTAATAATTATGTTCAAGACGTTCGCAACAATTTCCTTCAATTTTTTTCCAACGACAGATTTTCTTAAAACTTGGCACAAACATGCATCAATGTACACTAAAACTAAAACAGTCTTTAAAAAAAGGGGTCACTGGCCTTTTTCTGGAAATATTGAAATCTGAATAGGGTACCTGTCGAAGCCTTTTTTCAGTTTGTGTTACTTAGAATGTTGAATAATATAAAGCGTTTATAGTCAATGAAAGATGGAGATTTTAACATTCATCTTTGTTAAAATGTTTCGTTTGGTAATATACAAGTGCAGTTTTATGATAAAACGCGCTTTATCTACAGTTATCATTTAACAAATGACTTTTAATGGACACTTAATGAGGTTAATTATGCATTAAATATATTCCTGTGGAAACATCCATAAAATAGCAAATATATGAATATTTTTTGTTCTACATGATAGATTTTGTTAAAAGATCCCACATACATGCGTCATTGTATACTAAAATTAAAACAGTCTTAAAAAATAGAGGTCACCCGCCTTGTTCCAGAAATATTGGGTTTTGAATACAGTACCTGTCGAAGCCCCTTTTTCAGTTTGGATTTTAATCAATGTTTTAAGTATAAAGGATAGTTTTTTCTATCAAGGTTATGGTTCTTTCAAATGATATGTTTGTACATGCTTTGTTTGGTAATATACATTTGTATGTTGATAATAAAAACGCTTTACCTACATATACTGCTTAAATAATTAATTAATATGACTGGACGTTTAAGTGTTTCAAATGGGAAAAATAATGCTTTCTGAATTTCATTTTTATCAAATGCATATTTTGTTCCAAACGACAGATTTTCTTAAAATTGCGCACATACAGACATCAATGTGTACTTACACCAAAACATTAATAAAAATAATGGCTCACCGAACTTGTTTGGGAAATATTGGATTTCATTTAGGGTACTGTGTAGCCTTTTTCCTGTTTCGTTTTAACATACATAAACAACCTATCAATATAATGGAGATATATAATGGATCAGTTCTGAACTAAATTTGTTTGGAAATACATTGCATAAGTGTGTTTTTGATTATTATATATGCTTTATGAACTTTTACTATTAAAATATTTATTTTGAATTGACATTAGAGATGAAATTAGTATATAACCTATATACAATAAAGAAAAAATGAAGCAAAAGGGGAAATGAACCCAATTATTTTCTTTTGTTGCGAACGTCTTTAATGATTTTAAATCTTCTTTTAACAAAAACATTTCACCACTTGACAATACAATACTAAACGTTAGGGCCATGATGACCCAAAGCGCTCACCAGAGTACCTGCAAAGATGAAAAGCCTTACAGTTGGAACAGGTTTGAAAAAATATTGGAATGTATGAATTAATAATCCATACATAATTTGCCCAGCTGATTAACTCTCATAACTGGTTTTCTTTTGCTCCATGGCTTGCCATTGCTTGTCAAAGACAAACACAGAACTTATGGTCATAAACAAGTAATGGCATGGGTATATTTTCTCTTTCCAGGTACCCAACTTTGGGTAGGCAATTTCGGAGGAACAGTGTTAAAATACAATGGAGACAGCTACGCAAAGGTCATGCCATCCAAAGAGTGGCATGTATCGCCATTTAGTCCCTATATTCAAATTTGCTTTAGATCTTATGGTCATAGACGAATTGAGCAAGTTTGGTCAAAATTGGCTGAAAATGAAGTCTGTGTCTTGCATCAAGTCCATTGCTGCATTAATTCTCACAATAAAGTGTAAATAACTCCAGTGTTCGTGGTCTGATCTGCTCATTTGCTGCTTGTGCTGAGATCTTATGACCATACAAAACCTATGGAAGTTTAATCAAGATTGATTGCAACATGAAATGCAGGAAAAAGACAATTATTGCATATTTCCACAAACAAAGGGGGCCATAACTCCAGTATTTGTGGCCCAATCTGACCCATTATTGGCTTGTGCTGCGACCGTATGATCACATACAAACTGAGGAAGGTTGGTCAAGATTGGATGAAATAAGAAGTCTATATAAACAACAAGAGCTGTCGGAGGACAGCGCGCTATACTTTTTGTGTGCTTGTAAGAGTTACTGGCTTTTTTTTCTAAAACAAGAAATATGGAAATTCCACATAAAACCAATTTTTCCAATGAAATGCATAAAAGTAAGCACATCAATACAATATTTTAGTAAAAGTGACCTTGACCCCACCCACCACATATGCAATCCCAAGCGAGGTCTCGATATAAGGTATCTATGTATTAAGTTTCATTAAAATATCTCAATGCATTCTCAAGCAGTTATTGATCGGAAACCGTTTTTCTATTTTTAGTAACAGTGACCTTGACCTTGACCCCACCAATCCCATACGCAATCCCAAGTGAGGTTTTTATATAAGGTATCTATGTATAGTTTCATAAAAATATCTCAAAGCATTCTCAAGTGACACTGCAGATCCGCTATATCGCGATCCTTTATATCGCGATGTCCAATATATCGCGAATCGGCGGTGGATCCCGATTTTTTTTCATGTACTTCAATATTTTCCTATTACCAAATGCTTATAAATAAATCCAGTTTGATCCGGATTTTCTTGCCTTCACAGCGTCTCTTTTATTCACACTCTTGTAGTGCGACAAACAATACGCCGACTCGCTCAACATCAAAGTGTAACAGTTTGACATCAGCTTTCAGCGCGTGCCACCCATGACAACGTCATTTCACTGCTGTCGCTCTATATATTTAGCACCGGAATTACACGCAGTCCACGTGGAGGGTGTATACAGTAAAAGTTATGTCATAAATCAATACTGAGCTATCTGAATGACAATAACGTAATTGATACGGCCTATCTGTTTCTTTGTTGTTTCAGGAGAAATGCTAACCGCATATCGTTCGTGATATAGACGCCGAATTTTGTTGCTGTGTGCTACGAAACTTTTGTACAAAAGTAAAGATCTCAATGTTCTCTGCACTAAAAAGTTTTTATATGGCGATCAATACACCCACGCTTTCCATGCAGATGACGTGACGATGTACATGATTGTCAGCAATTTTTAGCGCACTTTTTCTAACAGAACAAAGAGTTTACACGAAATACATGTGTGTTGTAATTGTTTATAAAATTTATGTTTACTTCACGTGAATAGTGAAATTCGGAAAAGGCGTTTCGGACTTCATATTTTTATACGCGATTTGAAATTTATTCAAGGGAATTACAGGAATAATATTATATTTTCATATACAAATGGATTATTTGACATATGCATTCAATACATAATGGATGTTAACTACATTGAAAAGGGTGAGTTATTTACTTAATTACATTTATGTTTGAGATCGGGGAAAAACAGGAAAGTGTATACATGTATATCTACTGAATTGCCTGGCAAGTTACATCACAATCCGGATATATCGCGATCGCGATCCGGGGACCCCGCGAATCGATATAATGGAGTTACAGTGTATTGAGCAGAAACTGTTCTTCTATTTTAGTAACAGTGACCTTGACCTTGACCCTATATGCAATCCCAAGACAGGTCTCGATATAAGATATGTATACGTTAAGTTTCATTAAAACATCTCAATGAGTTCTCAAGTTATTGATCAAAAACCATTTTTCCATTTTTAGTAACAGTGACCTTGACCTTACCCACCCAATATGCAATCCCATGTGAGGTCTCGAATGTATGTATGATAAAGTTTCATTGAAATATCTCAAAACGTTCTCAGGTTATGGAGCGTAAACTGTTAGTCTATTTTTAGTTACAGTGACCTTGACCCAACCCACCCCATATGCGATTCCAAGCGAGGTCTTGATATAAGTTATCTATGTTTTAAGTGTCATTAAAATATCTCAATGCATTCTCAAGTTATTGAGCGGTAACCGTTTTTCTGTTTATAGTAACAGTGACCTTGACCTTGACCCCACCCACCCCATATGCAATCCCAAGTGAGGTCTTGATATAAGGTATCTACATATCTACAAGTTTTATTAAAATATCTCAATTTGTTCTCAAGTTATTGAGCGGAAACCGTTTTTCTAATTTTAGTAACAGTGACCTTGACACCACACACCCCATAATTTGGTCAAGATTGGATGCAACATGAAGAAAATTTTATTCAAAATTTCCTTGAAGGGACAATAACTCTTTCTGGTCTGATTTGGCCCATTATCAACACCATCCGAGATTTTTGGTCAAGAACAAAAAGGGCATGTTAGGTCAAAATCTTTATTGGAATAATGATCCAAATTGTTGACGGCATACAGACAACGCAGGAGTGGTCCTATATACCAAAAGCTCACCAAGCAATATCCCCCGCTGTGATCCTTCATTAGATTTTAAAGATGACTTTGAAGTATAACACTGACCTTAATCAGTTTCATGGAAATTCCTTAAAGGACATAAGCGATATGGAGCTGACACGAAAATGGAGGGCTCAAACATTTGACCTTTAAGTGTGACCTTGACCTTGAGGTGGCAACACTGCACTAGGCCTTCTGCACATTGCCTCAATGTGATAAACATTTGAGGCAAGTTGCATGAAAAATCCTTTAAAGGGCTTAGGAGATATAGAACGGACATGAAAATACACACTCAAACATTCAACCTTCATGTGTGACCTTGACCTTGAGTTGGCATGACTGGCTTATTCCTTCTGCACATCGTCTCAATGAGCAAAACATTTGAGCCAAGTTTCATGAAAATCCTTCAAAGTGTATAGGGGATATGGAGTGGACACGAAAAACAGACACGAAAAATGGAGGCCCAAAAACTTCACCTTCAAGTGAGACCTTGACCTTCAGCTGACGTGAAAGGCCCATGTCTTCTGCACATCGTCTCAATGACCTAAACATTTGAGCCAAGTTTCATTAAATTCTTCAAAAGACATAGGAGATATGCAGTGGACACGAAATGGAGGCTCGAATATGTGACCTTGACCTTGAGCCGGCGTGACTGACTAATGCCTTCTGCACATCGTCTCAATAACCTTAACATTTGAGCCAAGTTTCATGAAAACCGTTCAAAGGGTATAGGAGATATGGAGTGGACGCAAAAATGTTACGGACAGACGGACGGACGGACATTCTAACAAATGAATACTTATGTGACTATTTCATGACTAACCCTAATGCCATTTTAGCCCCATATGGGACTAATTTAGCCACCTAGGAAGTTTTTACTTACAAAGGGATACTTATGTGACTATTTTAGTCACCTAAGTATCCAATGTGTGTACAGATGGACAGACGGACGGACGGATGAAGGGCATTCCTATAACCCCCCTCCTGCTTCGCGACGGGGGATTAAAAATGTATAACGGCTACGTGGACAAGTTAGTGAATTCCAAATATGTTGATGGTTTTGTTGTTATATGACAGAAGTAATAATGAGTCGCTCGCTCGCATTAAAACAATTTATTTCAAAATCTAGCTAGTGGTTGTCGAATATTTTCAAAGTTTTAATAAAGCCATATAAGGAAATTTACTGCGCCCACTGGCTGCCATGTAGGTGTTGTTGTTTTTTTTAATCATAATAAATTCAAGGAATTTGTAGGACGGTCACCAACGGAACATTTCTGTGAAGTTATGTTTGAAATCCAACCAGTGGTTTCTGACAAGAACATTTCACAAAGAAACGTGGAAATTCAACAAAAACAAAATTTTCTAACAAAGTGCATTAAAGTCAGTACAAAATAAAAGTAATGGTGACCTGGACCTTGACCCCACCAACCCCATACGCAATCCCAAGCGAGGTCTAGATATAAGGCATCTACATATGAAGTTTCATTAAAAGACCTCAATGTCTTCTCAAGCTATTGAGCAGATACAGTTTGTCTATTTTTAGTAATGGTGACCTTGACCTTGTGTTCTCAAGTCATTGAGCAGAAAACGTTTTTCTATTTTTAATTACACTGACCTTGACCCCACCCACCCCATTCGAAATCCCAAGCGAGGTCTTGATATAAAGTATATTTGTATGAAGTTTCATTAAAATACCTCAATGCGTTAAGTTATTGAGTGGAAACTGTTTTACTATTTTTAATAACAGTAACCCACCAATCCCTTGTAAGGTCTAGATAAAAAGTATCTAAGTTTAAAGTTTCATTAAAATATCTCAATGCGTTCTCAAGATATTGAGCGGAAACCGTTTTTCTATTTTAAGTAACAGTGACCTTGACCTGGACTTCACCCACCCTATATGCAATCCCAAGCGAGGTCTTGATATAAAGTATCTATGTATAAAGTTCTATTAAAATATCTCAATGCGTTCTAAAGTTATTGAGCGGAATCAGTTTCTAGTTTTAGTAACAGCAACCTTGACCTTGACCCGACCCAACCCATATGCAATCCATAGCAAGGTCTCGATATAAGGTATCTATGTATTAAGTTTCATTAAAATATCTCAATGCATTCTCAAGTTATTGAGCGGAAACCGTTTTTCTATTTTTAGTAACAGCAACCTTGACCTTGATCCCACTCACCCCACATGCAATCTCAAGCGAGGTCTCGCTATAAGGTATCTTAGTATGAAGTTTCATTACATTAGTTCAATCCGTTCTAGAGTTAGAGAGGAAACAAAACGTGCTACGCCCACCCAACGACATACACCAATCTAAGAACGAAAAATTTTCTTTGAAACATTTGGTTAATAAAGGCATATAAGGGAAAAGGCCCTGCCTCATGGGGCCATGTTTTTTTTAAAAATCAAAATAATTTGAAGTATTTGGTACAGGACAACTCAAAAAACATTTCTGTAATATTATTTCAATATCCAACCAGTGGTTTACGACAAGAAGATATTTGAAGTATTAAAAAAAGCCATATAGGAAACAGGCCCCGCCAACTGGCAGCCATGTTTTTTAAAAATCATCATAATATGAAGCATTTTGGTAGAGGACCACCCAAGGAAAATTTCTGTGAAATTATTTTGAAATCCAACAAGTGGTTTCAGAATAGAAGACTTTTTTTAACAAATAAAAAGAAGATTTTCAAAGTTTCTTTTTAGCTATATCAGGAAAACAGCCCCACCCATAGCAGCCATGTTTCTTATCGAATACAGAGTTGCAATGAAAACATTTTGTAAAACTTAAAATGACATTTTAATTTGCTATTACTTGTCAAAAGTAACATGGCTTAGTACACTTACCTTTGTAATTCCTACGTTTCTTTACAACAACCACTACAACAACGATAATTAATGCTGATCCGACTCCTCCGCCAACAGCACCACCAATGATGGCAGCAAAAGTAGGTTTCTCTAAAACAAAATATATTTTAACAAGAGGGCCATAAGGCCCTAGGACGCTCACCTGAGGGGCTAAGGAACTAAACTATTTTGGGCAAGTTTCATTAAGATTCGGCTAAAAATGTGGCCTCTACAGTGTTCACAAGCTTTTTTTTATATTGCCTGGTGACCTAGTTTTTGACCCTATGTGACCTGGTTTCAAACTTGTCCCAGATATCATTAAGACAAATGTTTTAAGTAAGTCTCGTGATGATTGGCCACTAAATGTGGCCTCTAAGAGTGTTCACAAGCTTTTATGTAAATTTGGACAGGTGACCTAGATTTTTAACCCACATGACCCAGTTTCAAACTCATCCGAGGTATCATTGAAACAAATATTCTAAGCAAATTTCATGAATATTGGGCAACAAATGTGACTTCTTCAATATGACCTTGTGACCGAGTTTTTAACCCCACATGACCCAGTTTGAACTCGTCAATGATGACTGACATATCATTGGGACAAATGTTCTGAGCAGGTTTCATGATGATTGGGCTATAAATGTTTCCTCTAGGGTGTTCACAAGCTTTTTCTTCAATTTGCACTAGTGACCTATTTTTTTAACCTACATGACCCAGTTTCAAACTCCTTTAAGATATCAGTGGGACAAATATTCTGACCAAGTTTCATGATGATTAGGCTACAAGTTTGGCCTCTTGACTGTTCACAAGCTTTTTCTTCAATTTGGCCAGGTGATCTTGTTTCTTACCCCCAGTTTCTATCTCGTCCAAGATATTATTAAAACAAATGCTCTGAACGAGTTTCAAGAAGATTGGGTGAAACATATGACTTTAAGTGTGTTCACCAGCTTATTATTCTATTTAACCTAGTGATCTAGTGTTTTACCCCATATGACCCAGTTTGAAACTTGTCCGAGATATCATAAGAACAAATGTTCTGAGCAAGTTTCATGAAGATTGGGCTTTAAATGGTGCCTCTAGAGTGTTCAAGAAGTAAATATTGATGACGCCCGACGCACGATGGACAAAAGGCTATCACAAACGCTCAGGTGAGCTAAAAACAAGAAATATCTTTAAACAACATTATGTTCGATAAAGACAGATTCCCCTGTTTGGTGTTTGAGTCCCCATTTGCATCATTCCAAGTCCAAATTAGGCCAAAGTCAAAGTGAGGTTGGGTGATATGGGTTGATTGGGAATGGTCATATGCAAAACTCCAACTGTTGTAGTTTGCGGTGTTTGTGAAAACAGTAAAATCTAATTAACCAAGAAACAGCCCATTTGAATTATTCTAAGTTCACATTAGGTCAAGGTCAAGTTCAAATTGAGGTTGGGTGATATGGGTGGATTAGGAATGGTCATAAGCAACAACAATGTAAGTATCCAAAATACTAGTTAACAAGTCCAAATAAGGTCAAGGTCCAGGTCAATGCAAGGATGGGTGATATGAGAGGAATAGGAATGGCCATAAGCAACAACTGTGTAAAAATATCCAAAATTCTAGTTTAAAAAGTCCTATTCCTATTTAGGTCAAGGTCAAGGTGAGGTTGGGTGATAGTGGTGGATTGGAAATGGTCATAAGCAAAAACTTTGTATATATCCAAGTGTAGTAGTAGCCGTGTTTGGTGCTACAATCACTATATGCTTCCTGCATCAAGATCCGGGGGCATAAAAAATTATTTGGTGTCTATGGTAATTTTGTAAATTACGTATGAACTTTCTACATAAATAGATGTAAAACTGTCATAGATGAAACTTGGTTGGTTTTTCGCTCACATACATGTACATGTAATTTCTGTACCTGTGTCTATCAAAGACAGGTGATGGTAGCTAATTATGAAACTGTTTATCATTTATTTTATAAATAATATTGTGATTGTTGTTACTATGTACTTTCATAATACAGTCAGAATTACACAATCTTAAAAGAAGCAACAACCTTATATATAAGGTGAAATCTAGAGACATGGGCAGATATATTTAAACCTAATTTAGTGACACAAGTATGCGTGACTCTTTGTGAAATCAAACTTTGTGAATCTATATTTGAGAACATTTACATAAAATCAAAATCATCTATTAAATGTCTACGTGACAGTATTTAAATTATTAAGATTGTGTGACCGAACTCAATCAAAGCTAAGGATTATTGTTGTTATTGTTGACTGTTGAACAATTACTCTTTGTGAAATAAAAACTAAATTATCAACACTTGTGAGTTGTCTTTTCCATTATAGTCTAGGACTGTGTCTTAACCACCATCTGACTTCGGCATAGTAGTATTTTATTAACTAGTCATTTGTTTTCCGAAGTATGCACACACATTCAAATCTCTTTGTATTGCAAATAGTACGTCAGCAACGATAATTGTGTCAAGTGTCTTGCCTTTTCAACTGCTTATCTAGTTTATAGCTCAAATAGATTGAATTGACAATGACACTGACACTGACCTTGAAGTACAGAAATAAATACATTAACAAGTGACAGATCAAATGCCCTAGCAATATATTATTGTTATTACTAAGTGTCTTATTGCAAATAGACAAATTTATTGCCCTACAACATGCGAGGTAGAATAGAGGTAAAATATTGTAAAAGCATTGCTTTTAAATAAATGCTTTTATTTTATGCGCACTGTATTATTCCATGAGTTGACTTGTCATTTAATAATACAAAACTTTATCAAATACATTCTCCTTAGTTTTGGAATGTTGCACCCCTTCTTGAAACACCTATGTAGTGTGCATATTTCAAAATAGCCGATGCAATAATAGGATTTATTCATTCAGGAATTCTCAAGGAATTTTTCTAACATTTGATTGGATGTTGGGAAGGTCTCTGAAAGGTCAAAAGTTGGGTTACACAGTAGCATTCTTATCTAGATCACATTTAAGCCTATGGTAGAGTTTTTGGCATAATAAAGCACTGTGTGCATTTGAAAGACTTAAATTGAAAGATTTTAACTAAAAGACTGAAACTGAAAGACTTAATCATTTACATGAAGGCTTAAATTTTATTACCTGTTTTCAAAGTTGTAAATGAAATTGGCTCTGTGTGTTCCGATTCCCCTATCCTGTTTTTAGCAAACACTTTGACTTGATATTCGGTTCCTGGTTGTAAATCCGTCAATGTTATATTTGCTACTGTTGTCTCCATTGGTGCAGACCATGAATTGTCAGTGGCTCTCTTTAGTAACACAACAAACGTCTGTGGCAGTCCTCCGTCAAATCCTGGAGACCATGTTATAACTGCACTGGTCTCTTTCACTGAACCATCGAGATAGTCCAGGCCATTAACAGACTCAGGTTCAGCTGTAAGATAAATGCTAAAATAACAGGAGCTGTTTGCAAACCCACTTTAGGTTAAAATCGCTGAAAAAAGCTAATTTGAGATAATTAAGGGTCATAACACTACACTTACTGAGATGATTTGGTTGATTATCAAACTTACCCGAGAAAATACTGCCACTAAGATTTTCAACAAGATTGGTGAAGATCAGCTAAGAACAGTTGGACCTATTTTAGATAATTAAAGGGCCATAACTCCACATTTCCTGGGGCTATTTGACTGGTTATCAAATATGCCCGAAGTATTATTATTACAAACATTTTCATGAAATTTGGTGGAGATCGGATGGAAAGTGTTGGACTTAAAGCACAAAATGGCTAAAAAGAACAAATTCAGCTAATTCACGGGCAATAACTCCACGATTCCTGGAGCGATTTGCCTGATTATCGAACTTGACATAGAATTTATTATTACAAACATTTTCATGAAGTAAGATCAGATGAAAACTGTTGGACTTAAGAGTGCGGAAACCGCTCAATTCCGGGGGGCAATTTTACCAATTATCAAACTTGACCTAGATACTATGCCCAAAAACATTTTTATGAAGTTTGGTGAAAATCGGATGAAAACTGTTGAACTTAGAAAGACAAAACAAAAGTGATCAACCAACAGACCAATTTACATAAGCAAACAAATATACCGCCATCTTCGATGTGGACATAATAATTGTTTATTTTTCAATTTGGCCAGATGACCTAGTTTTAACCACATGTGATCAGGTTTGGAATTTGTCCCATATATCATTGGAACAAATGTTCTAAGTAAGTTGTGTGATGATTGGCAAATAAATGTGGTCACTACAGAGTTCACAAGCTTTTTATTCAATTAGGCCTGGTGACCTAGTTTGTTATCCCACATGATCCAGTTTTGAACTCGTCCGAGATAATGGGACAAATGTTCTGAGCAAGTTTCATGATTATTGTTCTATAAATGTGGCCCCTAGAGTGTTCATAAGCTTTTTTTTCTATTTGGCCTGGTGACCTAGTTTTTGACACCACATGACCAGGGATTTACCAGACTCGATTTTCTGCTTCATATACCCCTAAATTGTGACCCCTTCTATTTTTAAACTTGCATCCCATTGGATGCGTGATTTTTCTGATGTGCTGATACTATTCAGTGTTAAAATTAATTATTTCATAGATGTAATTTATAAAGTATTAACATTATTTTATAATGCCTTTGTTCTATCTTATTGATACGAAATATTCAAAATGTTGATACAAATGCAGGCAAAACAAATGAACGGGATCCCCACTTTTATTGAGAGGATCCCTAAATATCATCCAACTGAGTCCTGTGAACCCCTCAAATTTAATGTTGATGTAAAACCCTGCATGACCCAGTTTTGAACTCATCTGAGATATCATTGGAACAAACGTTCTGGGCAAATTTCAAGAAGATTGAGCAATAAATGTGGTCTATAGAGTCTTCACAAGGTAAATGTTGAAGACAAACAAGGAACGACACACAAGACAGAATTTAATACTGTTACCCAAGGACCATTACTTTGAAATCTGAGCATTTTGAATGTTTTCTATATAGCCCTATACAAATGTGATGAAAACTCCTCAGGCTCCTGACAGTTTTTTTTACAAAGCTAAGTGAAATGAAGGAATTTGGAAGAGTGTCACCCAAGGACCATTTCTGTCCAATAAGTTTGAAATCTTGTAAGTAGTTTTTGAAAAAAATATTTTGAAAGATTGCTATATAGCCAAATAAGAAACCCAGACAGTGGTTAAAGATATTTAAACTTTTTAATAAACCGGTTGCCATATAAGAAAATCTGCTCCTCCCCTTGGAGGCCAAGTTTTTCTACTGAGTAGTTTCAGTTTAGAACTCATTCTAAATATCTTTAGAACAAATGTTCTTCATGTTCAAAGGACACAAAATGTGGCCTCTGGAGAGTTTACATAAGCCTTTTCTTTGATTTGACCTAGTTTTTGACACCGCATGATCCAGTTTCGAACTTGTCCGAGATATCATGGAAACAAATATTATAGACAAGATGCTAGACAATATTCAGGACGACAGACGACGGACAAAATGCCATCACAAAACCTCACCAAAAAATGCTGAGGTAAACTCAAAATTCCTGGACATATTTAAGATGGTGCATAAATAGGCACTGTTCAGGTCAGTGCTAATGTTTCTGTACATAGAAGGTATCAAAATTGGCAATGATATTTATGGGTACATTGTTTCCACAAAATTTACAAACAGTGTGTTGAAAATACCAAACAAAAACTGAATGTAAAGTGAACTAATTCTATAAGTATTAATTTTTAGTTATTGTCTTAGATTAAAAAGCATATATAAAATATATGATAATGTGTAATTAGGTCCATGGCCAAATTGGAAACCGGGCAATAACTATATACATAGGGAATTAAATCATAACCTGAACGTACAGTGCATTTTTCTATTTCTATCCAGTTGTAGGAGCATTCAATTTTTAGCAAAATGCAAATAAACTGGCCAAATAAGTTAAGTCTATCTTTATATACAGTAATAATTACACTGACAATATTTAAATATTAATATTGACATTAACACAGTAAATTTTATCATGACATATGTTTTATAATGTGTTGCATAAAGTGTCATTTATATGCAAAGCATGGAAAAAGATCAGAGTGTTTTAAAATATTGAAACTGAATGATTTCTTAGTTGCACAGCAGTACTGGTACATATAAATTTATTTTCATACTTTGATCAAATTTAAAACTAAATCCAACTGCTTCAACAATAAAAGAACAGATGAGTGATTCAATTACGAAATGTGAAGACTCACATGAAGACTGGAAATACAGCACTATGGATATCCCGCCTTGTGAATTATTAGCAATAACTCGGTAGCTTCCAAAATCCTCCTCATGTATAGCAGAAATGTTAACATTGGACTGCAATTTATCATCAGATGTGACGATCGATATCCGTGTAGATTGTTCAACCTCCTTCCAGCCTGTTTCACTCAGTTTCTGCCAAGTATATTTCGGAGCTGGATAGGAGATCAGCGTAACAGAAATATTAGCAGATGAGCGAAGACTACCCGTTACATTAGAATTGTGTTGTACAAATGGGGACAGCCTCGGTTTACCTGCAATAAGACATAACCATCACACAATGCAATGTACATGTATAAGAACACAATTCAAAATACAAAGTTGTGGCTATATAGTTTGTTTTATGCTTTGTTTTGTAATAAAGTATAGACAAGAATGAATATTTTAATAAACCGGTTATTTGACATGTTCACTTACATTAAACATAATAATAAATTGTCGACATGGAAGAATATTGATATAATTCGGTTATTTCAATGTCCTTTTACATAACATAATAATCAATTGTCTAAATTATGTTTTAATTATTCTGTTCATTGAAGGTTCACTTACATAACACATAATAATGCAGTGTCCTCATCTCTGGAGACATATTTAGTTCATTCTGAGACAAGCATGTGTATTCTCCCATGTCATTCTCGCAGGAGCTGTTATGTTTATTGTACTCCAGCTGTCTGACCGAGGTTTCCTCTTGCACCATTGCCCCATTTCTTGTCAGGGTTAATTTAGGCAATGGATTACTGTCTGTCACACAGGTGAGTTTGAACGGAGAGCCTTCTGCTGCTTCGATGGTTACATTACCTTGCACGTCATTGGCCAAAAACGCTGTTATGGCACTTCTGTCTGTTAAATGACAAACATGTCCTATGCAAACTATAGCAAACTATATTTCATCACAATTCTAGTATTATATGCCTTGATATAATGGTTTGAACAGTCACCTACACAATTAATCAGATAGTTTAAAAGTTGTATCAATATTGTATACGAAACTTTTCAAACCAATATCTTTTCTGCAAGTAAAAACTTGGTTTTCTTTACACAAAACAGATATACATTATCAACAAACTGATCAGAACAGTTAAAAAAACAAAGTCACAAACACCTATCAAGATATATCACATTGCATATAGCCATATAAATATATTGTCCTTATTAAGATTGTTGATGTTTTTGTTATTCCTAAATCATCTAGCAGGCACAGTAGTGCATGTGAAGTCATATGTTGTTTAATGCCCCTTACTGTTTCTGGCCAATACAAACTGGATGTATAACACAATCACCCCATATACAACGAATACAATATTCAACAATCTTTTGACTTTTTACATCTTATAATAACTGCAAGTTAAACATTTAGACAGGCCAAAAGTGCATACATTCAGCGTTTTTTCTCACCACTTTGGGAATGCAACCGGTGCTGGTCAAACTGGGCAAATAAACGGCGTTTAATTGGGAATTTTACCACTTTCATTACAAACAGTTGAAAATGATGTAAAAACAGTAAATGCCGTGCTGGTGGGTATCAACCTCCACAACTGGCCCCAGAGACACACGTTTGCTCTCTGACTCGACACTGACAATGTCTGTGTCAATGGTTGACAGAACATAAACAAAATTACCAGTATCTACCACCGTTACTGACGGTTGTGGATCTATACTTTCTGCTTTGCCATAAAAACCATTGCTAGATAAAGGATTGCATCCCTGAATGTTTTTTTTCGGTAATATTTAGTGTTATACATGGTCATGTCTCGTCAAAGACACTCGCGAAAACGCTGGTTCCCATTCTCGCACGTAATGTATAACTGATAACAGTAACCAATCGATACAGCGCCACCAAACCTTGCAGCGGTTACTTCCCCTAGCCGTTAATAGTAACTGATTAGAGCTATGGTTTACGCTTGGGTGAAACAAAAGTAAAATACTGGAACATCGTTGATCTTTTTAAGGTATTTTGGATTTTCTCCTTACATTTGGGAATTTTTTAACTTCAAATTGGGAAAAATGGTCACAAAATCGGATTGGGAATTGTACCGTTTTCTGGTACCAATTTTACATAGAGGAAAAATGCTGACTTCTCTCACAACATCTCGACCCAATCCCCCCAACCTTATGACACCATTTGTTGAGGAAATATCTCTATAGTGCTGTTGTTGTTTTTTCATGCAAACTGGCGGAAACATGCTCCTATAGTCTATAACAAAATGTATAGCTAATATTGTGTAATACTTAAGCTAATTGAAATTAGGTTAACATTTGCAATTCAACAATTGTATGCGTAATATACAGCCCAAATCTACAAGCTACATTTCAAAAAATTTAGATTTTCACATAACAGATAAACAACAAGTGCACTTAAGAGAATGTCTCAATTAGTGTATATGACTACAAATGCTTCTTTGAATATATACATTTACATAATACACTTAATAAAATGGCAGAATCATTCAAATACCACTCAATACCAGTATGTAAAATATTGCAATATATCGATGTTTAAAAATGGAAACTGAAAAGGAAGGCTCACATAACCTGCAAGTTGGAGACCAAATGATTCTCTAGCTTGTTTTTATGATGACAAGCATAACGCTCCTTATATAAAATCGGGTCACATGAACCAATCCAAAACCAAACACTATCTTACATCATAATAAATGTAAAATTTCAATAGTTTTTTCCTGTACATCCATTTAACCTGAAAACACTTAGTAAATCTGCTCACCTTAACAAGCCAGATGAACTTATTAATGGACGGTTAATATAATAAGTTACTATTCCCCTTTAAACAATATTCAAAATCATGTTGACTGGTACAATCATACCATGCCATACATTTACTGTGAAGTGTTACTTAGTAAATCTGCTCACCTTAACAAGCGAGATGAACTTATTAATTGACGGTTAATATAATAAGTTACTGTTCCCCTTTAAACAATATTCAAAATCATGTTGACTGGTACAATCATACCATGCCATACATTTACTGTGAAGTATTATACAAATACTTACATTTAACATTAATATAGACATTGTTCGATGCTGTGCCATTTTCCAATCCAAACCCGGTAGGTTTCATCTGATTTATTGCCTTAAAGTTGTAAAAGTCCGCTTCACTCCGCTTAATGTTGGTGAATGTTATTGCTTGATTAGGACTGGATGTGCTTCCATTACGTCTGGACCAAGAATATGTTGTGGCTGTAGGATATCCAGGCGTGACACTAAATGACAAGGTAAATGTGCTGTTCTCCACTGTTGATATGTAACTGTCGTTAACAGAGGACGTAGAACTAGAACTGTCGCCTTGAATGTGAATACCAGCTTGAATGTTCGGTGGATCTGCAAGTGAATCGAAAACATGATACGTTCATGAAGAGACAAATGTGTTCTAACAAATGTAAACCTAAACATGTGAATCAAACACAACAATTGCTTATTTAATTATAAAGCAGAAATAGCTATACTATTTGTTATAAGTGTTTTTTTAAGTACTCTAAATCACAACATTAGGTTTCATTATTTTGACATTTTAATACCAATGCAAATATGCTGCAAATGAGAGAATGTCCTTAAGGGCAATAAGTTTTATTCAAAATGATATGTCGTTTTCACATTTTCTCAAGATGCTGTGAACCGTGTTATACATTTCTGATTATGCTCTACGAAACAAGTGAGATGGACAAACCGACATGGTTGCATCTATATAACCCAAAGTTCAAAACAGTACTACAATTTACAACAGTAAATTAGATTACAAAATTAATATAGTGCATGCAGAACAGAAAGTTATATATTTCTTAAAATAACATAACAAACATGAGCTTAGTATTTGAATAATATTTCATCAACATTCCATCATCATGAATGTGAGAATACACAACAGATTGGTACAAGTAGCACTAGTATTGTTTTTAGCAGAAGGCAAGTACATTCCATAATGGTATTTTCAAATGCTGAAAACCTGAAGTTAATATTGTCTAGCCATATATTTCAACTTAAAGTTTTATATTTGTTTAAGTTTACACGTATTTATTTAAGCTCGATTATATCGAAAGCCTTATGCTTATCGACAAACTCTTTGGTCCATTTTCTGGGTAGAGCCAGTACTTGTGTGTCTTTGGGGGAGATGTTGAGAATGCTCCCAGAGTGGGGATTGAACCCAGGACCTCCTGATCGCTAGGCAGACACCGTATCCTCTAAGCCACCGCGACCTCATTAGGTTTTATATTTTAACAGCTGTTCATAGATCCATGTCAAAGACACTGCTGTGCAACACATTGTAGATTGCTTGGTAAAAACAATAGGGCCATGATGGCTCAAAGCGCTCAAAACGCTCCCCTGACAATTAACAGAGAATAGCTCTCAGTCATCTGAATGTCATCACCTACAGAATGACCCACATCAGCCAGATACCTTACAGTTGCTGTTGACCTGGCAATCGACAGGTGCAATACAGATGCCTGTCCGGCCTTCTGTAGTTGTTAACCTCGCGATCTACAGGCGCTATACGAATGCGTGTCCTGCCTACTTCTGTTGTTTGCCTGGCAATTAAAAGGCACCATACATTTACGGTCAAAACTGTTAGGACCAAGATGAACCAAAAGCAATTGATGATATGTTTACCATGAACAATCACACTTACATTTCACAGAGGTCCATCCAATCTTTGCAATACACATTTTTAGGTTCAAACCAGCTGAATTCAATGCATGATGTTTTGTTCTTATTGGTACAGAACAATACTTAAAAAAGTTGAAAGTGACAATAATAAAGACACCTGTCAGCATTATTTATATCATCCATTAGGACAAAGTCAATCTAACAGATCATACTAGATGTATTAGCGTTTTAATTGTGTTTTAGGTCTCATAAATGATATTTAGCTCACCAGGAAACAGCTCAAATACCAAAACCAACAAGAGATGTTTGTAAAACATGTATGCCCCCCCCCCCCCGACTTGCAGCCAAGTCGAGAATATGTGCAATTGTTAAGAGATTTTATTAATATTGTATGTGCTCATTAACACATGGGGAGGAAATTAAAGTTTATGCTTTAGAAAGTATATATAAAGCTGAAAGAAAGAGTATAATTATGGATTTATTTTTACAGTCTATTATAAAAGGATACCTGTTTTCAGTTTGATTTAACCATCAAATAGGCCAAAAACATCTCTAAATATCCTGGGGAAACAAAATGGTCTGCTGAGAAAACAGCTTTCATGTTACAATCCCCTATGACCTTGAATAACATCCCAAATAACCAGCATACCAACTTAAATGATCATAGGTCAAAGAGTTCTGTGAGTTACAAGCCCCTGTGACCTTGACTTTTGACCTGTTGACCTCAAAATCAATAGGCGTATTTCTTTTCTACCAAGTAACCAGCTTATATGATTGTAGGTCAAAGCGTTTTCTAGATATTGTGCGGAAACGAAATGGTACACGGACAGACCGACCATCTGACCGACCAACAGACCGACCGACCGACAGGTGCGAAGCAATACACCCCCATTTCTTCAAAGGGGGGGCATAATTTACAGGTTAATGCAATGATATTTGTTGCCATTCCAAGTGAAAAATAAAGTCTCTATTCTGATAGTGTGACTCCCATATACCCACAAGTGGAGACACTTAATTGAAAACACTTGGTGAAACAAGAGCACCACCTACAGGTGCTGGACTTTCTCGTATATAATAGTACTCTGGCTTGTACTTGCTAGTACCCAGGGTTGTAAATAATAGTTCTACAAAACCATCGATACTTAACATATTCAAGTTAACATCAATTAGTTGCTAAAGAATCAACTGTTGCTTGCAGAAGTTGCTGTATGCTAGGCAAAAATTGTTGAAAAAAGGATAATAACTCCAACAAAACCTTGGAAGAGTTACCTCCTCTTGTCTGCAGAATGGAATCACCACCATAAGCAAGTATCTCAATTTTCAATTTAATTTCTTCAAAAAAATGTAATTGTAATTATTAAAAATTATATTTAGCAAAATATTGTCAAAATATTCTAAATTGTAGATCTAAACAAGGGCAGATAACTCAAGAAATTCACAGGGTTCTCTGCTTTGATGTAATGAATTACACTTTTGATAGTGAGCAAGTACTAAAAGTTTCAAATGGATAACTTTGATAGTTTTTGAGAAATGGACTCTGACCAAAAACATCACCAAGAAGAACTAACCAAAAACTAAACAGAAAACACATTACCAAACCAAAGAACTTAACAAACCAGTCGCAGACGAAAGACGGATGACAATAGCTTGACTTTTTTCTTCAAAAAGCCTAGCCAAAAAGAATTTAATCTGTGTTTGCCACCATAGTTATGTAATGTAGTATCATTGTAATGTTAATGCGTTAGGTTTACACAATACTTTGCTCCTGTCAGAAATTTATAAAGAGACGCATACAAAGCAGTTGAATATCCAGCATGGTTGAATTTGTTCCATCCTGGGCTCCTCCTAAAGTGGGGACCATCTTGTTTTTGACAGCTACTTGATACTGGTTCGTGTTAACAGACTGGATGTGTTGCACTGAGAGTGCTGGTCCCGGTCTAGTCCCACCGTCTGGTAAAGTCCACGTGTAATTGTATGGAGCAGGGAAGCTGGTGCTGTCACATCGGATGTTGAATGTGGATCCTTGAATGACAAGCACGGAGCCTGATGTAAATCTGGAAGAACCCACCGTGCATTCGATTACACCTGGAGGAACTGCAACACAAATACAACAAGCTGGAATTTTTTAAGTCTATTATTTATAATTTATAAGTATTACCCCTCTGCAAAAAATACAGCAAATAACACAAACTTTTTTAAGACAAATAATGGGCACTTGTACAGAGATGGCCTCATTCTTACCGTACAGCTGATCAATGAATTTATCAACAACTGTTTGTTTTGTTTACAAAATTTATGAAAAGAATGAATACATAACAAATGTTTAATTTTGAATCGTTTTCTTGGGTAGTTTCCACTTTAGCGGTCCATGGATGTTATAATGTAACATTGTTTTGCATATTCGTCAACGTTGCTAAGAAGAATTCGTAAAAGTCGTCATTTTTGTTTGAGTAAAATCGGATATTATTGGAGTAGATGTGTTACCTTTGCGGCGGTAGAGCTTTCTAAAGCGGGGGTTTGGTGGCAGCAGTTAACTGTTTTTTGTTTACTTAGGAATCGTTTCACGTGGTATCTGTAGTAATTATTTCACGTGACCTACTCAAAATTTGTCACGTTATCAACTTTTAACGAATGAAAACAAGCCTGGTTTCGTTTTCGTCTTGATCGGTTTCATGCATTGGTTGCATTTTCATTTAATATTTGTGAAAAAAAATTCACAAGTATAAACATAACTTTTTTTCATTTTTCTGGCTTTTTTTTTTCTTTTTTAGCATGTTCTATGCAAAACTGTATTAAGATAATAGCCTAAGCAAACTGAAGGTGCCTATCGAGGACACCTGCTTCAAAGCAACGAATTGGCGCGCTTGCGTGCGCATTTATTTTATGCTTATTTCCAGGGACCGCTAAACTGGAAGTGTGTCATTTCCTTTAGTACAAATATATACATTCGAGCTTCTTTACATCGACATTATAACAGAATATTTGACTTCGGACACGCTTTGTTTGGAACTGATTATTTTCCATTAAACTGGTTACAATGGAATATTTGGTTTCTGACTCAAAACTATGTGGGAACTAAACAATAGAATGTGTATTAATTCAATTCGTTATAACGACATTCGGAACTGACGGCGCTCAAAACTTGTCAATTTGTCACAGGTGTTTTTGATTTGCTTAATCAAGTGTTATCAACGGGTGTCACAGAATTAACCAGATATATACAATTAAAGTGTGATTTCTGCTTTACGGCGTAAAAGTGGACATAAAAGTGAATGCCATACGATTACCATAAAAGGTTGCTTGTTTTAAACGTTGGTCTCATTGACATGTTTTAATCCAAATGGAATTATATTTTATGAAAAAGCAGTATTAATTCCATCTAACCCCCCGTAAAAATAATAAAAAATGCTTGCTTATGAGGCCAAAATGATAAAGTAAATAAATGTTCACAAAATCGGAATGTCTAAAAGATCTGTTTATTTTCTGTTATTCTATAATTATATTGCCTGAATTCGCTTTCAATGAAATTCGAATATAACATCAGTTTTACTGCGAACTGATTGTGCCGTTGTAATGAGGGCTGACTGTACTGGGCCAAATTGCTAAACCGCCACTTTCGTAGTGAGTGTATTTCCATAAATTCTAATTTTTGTTTTGATGTTAACAGTTACCATATGTGTGGGAAAACCACTCGTTCGTGACCAATTTGAGGTAAACAGCATTTCCCCCTCGTTATTTAAATATAAAATTGTTTTACAAGTTTTAACCACTTTCCTACATTTATGGTTGTCTAGTGATTTAGGGGATTTGTTTTTATTCCACACATCAGTTGAGAAATACTTTGAATCATCACATATTTTAGAGACAAAAGCATACTTTTTATAGACTTAGTATAAATTTGCCAAAAACTTTTTAATTCACTATAGCTTTCATATACATTATGTACATCCTGATTTATACTTTTAAATGGTTTATGTCATGTTTCAAAAGTCCCTTGTAAATTGACATCATGAAAGAACATTTTAACGGCTTTGTGTGTTTTGCGTCCTGCGTTATCAACACATTTTGTATTTGTTTCTGTATTGGTGTGATTAGCGTATAAAATATAAATTAAAAAACTATGATGCCATGACCTTAAATTTAAGCTACAGATTGTGAAAATGAAATTCCCCACTCTTCACTTTTACTGTGCTTTTGTTTGTCAGTTTAATTCTTGTTCGCAACTGTACATCGAGAAACTGAGTAAAAATGTTTCATAGGTACATCCCAGCAAGCAAGCCCATATAGGCCCAATATGGGCTACAGGTGGGCAAATATAACATATGGGCCCCTATATTGGGCCCATATCGGACCAAGCAGGCAAGCCCACATAAGTTTCTTGCAAGTATGCCCATATGGGTCCCGGTAAGGCATAACATGTGGGCCTGATAAGGGCTATACCTGGGCTGATCTTCCACATGGGACCAATATACATCACCTTGCCCATGTTAGACCCACTTGGGTCCCAGACAAGCAAGCCCATAAAGGTACCAACAAAAAAGCCCATATGGGTTCCCAACTAGTAAGCCCATATGGGTCCCTGCAAGAAAGCTTATATAGGTCCCCAACAACCAAGCCCAAATGGGTCCCGGCAAGAAAGCCCATATGGGTCCCAAACAAGCAAGTCCATATGGGTCTCCGATACCAAGCCCATATGGGTCCCAGAAAGAGAGCCCATAAGGGTTCTCAACAAGAAAGCCCATATGGGTCCCAGCGAGAAGGCCTCTATGGGACCCAAATAAACAGACCCATATTGGTCACAAAGGGCAGGCCCATATGGGTCCCCGTCGAGAAAGCCCATGTGTGTTTTCAACAAGCAGCCCCATATGGGTCCCAGCAAGTAGGCCTATATGGGCCCAATATGGGAAATACCTGAGCAAATATACCATATGACCCGATGTAGGACCCATATATGTTTTTCTGCCTATATCGGGCCCATATTGGACCAAGCAGGCAAGCTCACATGGGTTCAAAGTATGCCCATATGGGTCCCGTAAAGCTATCAGATGTTTGCCTGATAAGGGCTGATCTTCCCCATGTGAGACCAATATACATTGTCTTGCCCGTATTAAACCCACTTGGGTCGCAGGCAAGCAAGTCCATATAGGTCCCAGCAAGAAAGTTTATATGGGTTCCCAACTAGTAAGCCCATATTGGTCCTATCACGAACCCAGCAAGCAAGCGCATATGGGCACAACATGGGCTTTACATGGGCAAATATACCATATGGGCCCCATTAAATATTTTTCTGCCCATAACGGGCCCATATTGGACCAAGCAAGTCAACCCACATGGGTTCCCAGAAAGTATGCCAATATGGGTCCCAGTAAGCCATCCCATGTGGACCGATATGGGCTATACCTGGGCTGATACACCACGTGCCCCATGTTGGACCCATATGCATTGTATTTCCCATATCAGACCCAGTAGGGTCCCAGGCAAGCAACCCCATATGGGTCCCTGCAAGAAAGCCCAAATGGGCGCCAACCAAGTAAGCTCCATATGGGTCCAACAAATAAAGCCCATATAGGTCCCCAACAAGTAAGTCCATATGGGTCCCAGCAAGACAGCCCATATTGGTCCCCAACAAGCAAGCCCATATGGGTCAACAACAGCAAGACCATATGGATCCCAGTATGAGAGACCACATGGGTACCATACAAGCAAGCCCATATGGGTCCCTGCAAAAAGGCCCGTATGGGTCTCCAGCAAACTAGCCCATATGGGTCACAAAGAGCATCCCCATATGGGTTCCCAACAAGCAAGCACATATGGGACACCAACATTCAACCCAATAGGGGTCCCATTAATAGAGCCCATATGGGTCCCCAGTAAGTAAGCTTGTATGGGTCCCGGCAAGCCAGCCTATGGGGACCCAATATGGGCTATAACTGGGCTTATTAACCACATGGGTTCCGTGAGGGTCTCACATACATTGTTATGCGCTTATCAGTCCCAGGTAGGACCCACGCAAACAAGCCAATATGGGTCCCAGCATGAAAGCCTAGATATGCGTCACCCAAACGTAAACCCATATGGGTCCCAGCAAGAAAGCCCATATGGTCCATATGGGAACCATATGGGAACCATTAAACATGCACATATCGGTCAGTCTAATGTGTGCTTCTATGACCAGTTCAAGGCAGTTATTCACGGCCGCCATCTTGATTTGTCAACGGCAGATTTTCTTTCGAGGAGCACAATGCAGCTTGCATTTCTTAAATATCAAGTAAGTAAATATGTGTTTTGCACTTGGAAAAAATGTTTGTCATAACTTAATAATCATAATTGCACTTTAAATCAGAATTAAAGAAAATATATCTCTATTGTCATGTATTTTCGCGACTTTAAAAATAATGTTACCTCACTATCACAACTGTTTCACAATGTGTGTGTTGTTTTGTACGTGTAATCTTTGTGCAATAAAGCATGGGTTATCAGTAGGAAAACAATATAGTTGCTTTTATTGAAGTTGCATTATTTACTAAAACGTACACTATATGGTAATTAATTGAATTTTGGAATAATTTCACTAATTGGAACAATAAGTTTCGTGCATTTGAGTTCAGAAGTTTAGTTGTATGAATTAGCTTAAGCAATCTCACACACAAATATACATCCTACATTTCATTTTTATATGCCTTGCATTAATTATCATGTTCTTATTTATCGCTATAATCAATATTAAAATATTTAATTACATAATAAATAAACAGCAAATTCATTTGTGTTATTAATCGCGTCATACTTTATTCTAACACAGCACACGCCGCTAATTTTCCATAGATAAAGAATAATGGGTTATTCTGCAACAAATTATGGGCGGAGCCTTATGTTTTGAAAATAGTTCCGGTAATTAAAAGGCGTTCCGTAAAATGCAGGTGCTTAATATTTTCACAGTATTTATCAACAATTCTACCACGGCACGCGGCTAGTGGTGCCGTAGATAAAGAAGGAAAATAACTGTGGGTTATTCTGCCACATATTATGGGTGGAGATTAATGTTTTGAAAATAGTTCCGGAAATTCGAAGAAATTGTTCCGTAAAATGCACGTGCTTAAACGCGCGATAGCAAATTGCGACAAACAAATCATTTTTGCATTATGTAGCGCAATTTAAACCACATTTGTACTACACATTTTATACCTACGTTCACAAAACGTTAACGTTTTGTTAATATGTTTTTAATTTGCGCTTTCTGGCATGATATCTTCACTGTATTATATCGATAAGTATGACGTCATTCGCTCAATGTTTATCAATAAAGCTGACGTCATTTTGAATTGTTATGATTTATTAACGTCACAGAAACGCACGTCTGAATGCACTTCTCGGAAATTGGGCGGAGTACAGATAAATATACTTCTCATTTATAACCTTTAAAAAATACGAATATTATATAAGAATGTGTTAGAATCGAAATAACTGACGGGTAACAGTTTGTTATTGCGTTAATAACCAATGGTTTGTCGTTATGCTTGTTATCAAACCACTCGGGCTACTGCACTCGTTGTTTAATTCCTACGCATCGGAGCTCCAAGCCGTTGGTTATTACCGCAATAACCAACAGTTACCGGTCAATTATTTTTTAAGTATCACGCCATTCGCTTAATGTTTATCAATGTAGCTGACGTCATTTTGAATTATTATGGTTTATTGACATTTCTGAAATGCATGTGAATGCACTTTTGTGGAAAAAGGGCGGAGTATCGATTCCTATAGTTTTCATTCATAACCTTTAAAATTACAGAAATTTTTTACAGAAGATCGTGTTGGAATCAAAATAATTGACAGGTTAGCGTTGGTTAATACGGTAATAACTAACAGTTTGTCGTTCCCATGCTTGTTATCAAACCACTCGGGCTACTGCCCTCGTGGTTTAATTGCTTCACATCAGAACTCCAAACTTTTGGTTATTACCGCAATAGCCAATGCTAACCTGTCAATTATTAAATTCTAACATGATCTTCTGTAAAATGCAATTATATCTTAATTAATGACATTATACATAACTGGTAAATCTGCCATACATTATTAATTATAGATTTTAAAATATTTACGTGTAGATCTATGATGTGACTAGATTGGCGATAACAAATCTGAACTAGTAGCCACAAAATTTGATTTTGCAAAGAAAACCCAATATTTAGAAATATCTTCAGAAAATATCCTTCATGTTTAAAGGTTATCCAAAAAATGTAATAGCCAAATTATAGAAATTTTAGTGGCCAATTATAAAGTTTTGTAGCCAACGGCTATTTTGGCTACTGGTAGCGCTTACATATGATGTTAACCTTACGTGCAGTATGGCCAAATACCAGTAGTTGCATGAAAGTATATTTCTTTTAAAGGGACTTGTTCACACATTTTCGTATTTTTAAAAAATGTCACTTAACGCCTAACTGCAATTTAAACTAAAGATGTTGGATTGACCAAAAACAAATATTATATCAAGAAAATAAATAAATAAAAACTGCCCTGGACGGGACTCAAACCACGTCCACCAGGATTAAAAACCTCTCACTGTAACCACTCAGCTAGTCTGACTGCCGATCATTGATGTGAATGTTTAACGCTAATCGCTATATAACTGGTACACATCTTTTCCAAAATACCAACAAAAAGCATAACAAACGCTTTATAATTTTTAGCCATTTCAGTTGATTTTTCATAAAACTATAATTTTAACCATTTCAATTGATGATTTTTCATAAAAGACACTTGTTTCCAATATATTTCTTTGTCTGTAGTGTCATTTTGCTTGTTTATATATCCTGTATTTTTCTTTTTGGGATCTATGACAAATATTTTGAAAATTGCTAATTTGCCAATCTGCGAATAGGTCCCTTTAACAGACTATGTCATCAAAAAGGGCCTCAAGGTGGCAATTTCTTTCAAAAATCTGAAATTTATCTATTAATACTGGCATATAATAACAGTTAAAACAGGGTATATATTATGTAAAGAGTGTACGCATTCTCAGGTAAAAATCAATTAATATTATGGGTTTTGTTTGTTTGGCCCTTTTCCTGTTTATGTTTTGACAGAGTTGTGAGCATTATGTATAACCATAGTTTACAAATGACTCCTTACCAAGCGTGCAGTTGGTTAGTGCGCTGGATACTGTCATTTCTTTGTATGGCTCCTAAGTATTGAGTTTGATACCCACTTGGGGTTTTCTTTTTTTCAGGCTGTTTTGCTAATTTGTTTTTATCAAATATCTGATTGTGTTTTATATTATATTTATTTATTTAATACACATGCCTTAGAAGAGCGTATTTCTATCAAATAATATAATTTATAGTGCAATAGAAAGCCATTTTTTTGTTGACATAGTCCCTATAAATGCTCATTTATAAATAGCTGATAACAGATTTTACAGATATATAATACATACATGTATCCCCTTCTTCACACAGGTATGGAGATTATGAAAGAGCATTTGATTATACAGTACAACTTCAGCAGAAATGATCGAAAACAACATTTTGTCAAACTTCAACTTGTCCAAGCTTGATAAAGTAAGTTTGATATTTTGAGAAATGAAATTGCTGTTTATTTCATGAAAATAAAATTGTTGTATGTTTACAAGAGTACATAACATGTATATCAACTTTAATTAGATTTTTTTTTTGAATCCCAGACTCCATGGACCTCAAAGCCATCTGTCAGACAATGATATGTAAAGCATACACCACATGTTGAAAACATATACACTGTTAACTAATTATTATTTATTTATTTGGCATAACATAATGCATACACTGATTGTTGCAGTAATAATTTCTTTATATATCAAACAAAGGTTTAACTCACATTATATGTATAAGGTTTGTGATAAATTTTGTCAGACACCCTCATTTTTTTTCTGACTCATCTGATCGTCTGACAGATTTCGCACTGTCTGGAATTCTATGTATTTCTTAATGTTTATTTCATTTCAACACATATTTTTTAATTTGTACTTTCAGAACACGTGTTAAGGCCGAGGAACCAAGAATGCAAGGCAAGCGTATGATGAGGAGACTGAAAAAAGCTACTTGTTGGTGTGTGTGATCCAAAAATGCTGCAGATGTAAATAAATGAACATGAAACACTCCATACTTCTGATCACCAAACAGTGATCAGTTCAATTAACTATTAACAATGCAGTAATGTCGAACTTGTATGGAGTCCAGTATTTTCGTGCTCATTACAAGAGACAGTTAGCAATGAAGTTCATTAGCCCTTCTCACACTAAATAAGAGAAACAATGCACATCATAATTACAAGTGTTATTGACACTTGATATTTATATCCAGTAGTTTTTAATTAGAAAACATGCAATTGCAATTGCTGTGAGTGAAATGATTGCAATCATAGTCTAAAATGTTGTATTACATCGACTTAAATTTTAAATAATTATATGTGTTTTAGCTCGACTATTTACCGAATAGTTTGAGCTATACTACACACCGGTTCGTCGGCGTCGGCATAATGCTCTGGTTAAGGTTTGTGGGCAACAAGTCCATATCTCTGTAACTACTACATATATTCAATTGAAACTTAACCCATGCCTTCAGGGTCATCATATAAGGTCACTGGCCAAGACCCATAACTATGACCTGCAATCTAACAGAATTATGCCCCTTTTTGTACTTAGATAGTACATATATCAATAACTACAGTACTACTATATATTTTCTATTGAAACTTCACACATGCGTTCTTGGTCATTATGTAAGGTCGCTGACCAAGGCCCATAACCCTGTCCTGCAATTTAGCAGAATTAGGCCCCTTTTTGTACTTAGAAAATTCAGGTTACGGTTAGCGTGCAACAAGTATATATATATATATATATATATTATATATATACTTGTTGCACGCTAACCTTAACCTCAATTTTCTAATATATATATATATGTAACTACTACAGATATTTAATTGAAACTTCACAGATATTCACAGATATTCAGTGGAAACTTCTCACATGTCTTCATGGTCATATTATAAGGTTACTAGCCAATGCCCATTACTGTGACTAGCATTTTAGCAGAATTATGACTGTTTTTGTACTTAGAAATATTCAGGTTAAAGTTTGTGTGCAAGTATATATCCAGGGCTTTCATTAACTTTTGAAAACTGGAAGTTTGAACTTCCTGGCCTCTTATTTCGGAAGTTTTGCTAATAATATTTGAAAGTTTTGACAGTATTGCGCTACAGAAGTCGTGAGCATTTCAGAAATGGGTATATTAAGTATAAAATTCAAGGTTTTTTAAGGCCAGTTCTTTTTCATCAAGTGCTTATATGCCAATTTATTCAGTGAAAGAGGTATACATTTAGAAATATTTCTTAATTTTTCTTCTAACTTGTTCATCCTTACATGATGGAACTTTCCTGGCTGCAATTTTGGAAGTTCAGCAACTTCCATGGCTGCAATTTGGGAAGTTCTGTGACAAAAACTGGGAGTAAATTACTCCCAAACTTCCCTTAATGGAAGCCCTGCATATCTCTGTAACTACTACATGTATTCAATTGAAATTTCACATACGTTTTTATGGTCGTTATGTAAAGTCACCGACAGAATATATTATACTTTCAAAGACTTTAAGTGCAGTGAATAGTCGAGCGCCCTGTCCTGAGGCAGCTCTTGTTAATTCACATATTCCCTATAATATTTTCAGGCTTGTATTTTAACATGTTTAAAAAAAGATTATATGCTAATATTCTTTAAAAAGGTTTAATTTAAGAAAGAGAACTTTTTAACTATTGACATATTTTTTAGAAATACTTTATAGTTAACAATTGCTAGCTTACAGTTTGATTTCACCACATCAGTCCTCCTTATATATTACATTATCTTGACCATGCTTTATGTTTTGAAACAATTGTTGTTTAATGAAGGCTCGGTATTAAATGTGAGAAAGTTTTAACTGTTTTTACATATTGAATATTAATGCATGACCAAGTTAGTATCATTGAGATGTGGCTCTTACAAATAAACACAACCCTAACTATTTTCATCCTTGAATTAGTTTGTGAGCCTTTGTCTTGTGACCATTCTCTGATGTTTTATAACAATGGTGCATGCTATGACATGTATCAAAATAACAGGCTTACCTGCGGAAAATAATAACTATATATCACAATCAATGCTTTATAGATATTTATAAGTTAACACATTGGCCTATTTGAATTGTTTTGTATTGCACAGTTATAATTATGCGGTACTCTAATTCGGAACCATACATTTTTATATTGCGCTTTTGAAAACACATCTATCAGAATTGTTGGAAACTGTTTATGTTGTATTGTGGGTTGGATATATAAATTATATTGCCAGTATGAAAACACAATGGTATGTCTGAATTGATTTGAAACCATAATATACCCTTACTTTGTATTCTGGGCCAGACAAATACATTGTATTGATTCTATGATAACACAGTTGTCTATTGGAATTTACAAGCATTGAAAATATATGCTGTATTCTGTGCCTGATACATACAATATTATCAATATTATGAACGCAAGGTGGTATATTTCAGTATGTATAACTGTTATTTATGTTGTATTCTCGGTCGGAGGCCTATATTTACATGTTTACATTTCTGTGGTAAATTCTGATAATATATTCATACTCAAACGTCTTTGTTAGGTTAATTGGTCCATACTATGCAATACTGTAAGATTGGTATATCTACTGGTGGAGTTGTCTCGCATTTGATTCCATTATCATACCTTACTACCAATAAAGGCTGTGTGCTATAAAGTCACATCAAGTGTTAGATTTGTCCACACTGTGTTTGGCTTTTAAATGTGTCTGAATTTACTCATAATATGTTATTCTTTGATTGCTGTTTTATTGTGCCACATGTGTGCAGTTCACAATAATGCTTTATTTACAGAATTGTATCTTTCTAGACTAGTTAATATGATCTAAATGGTATGGTCCATTTTTGTAACACAGGCCAAAATGTCATCATGAATAGTGTGTGATTGTTCATTTTTCCTGCTTACATGTAGAAAACACGTGATTGATTGAACATATGTAGTACATAAATGCATTGTCCGGTTAACATTATGCATAAAGGAACTAACACATCTATTGAATACCCTTTAACGACAACAAACATATGTAAATTACAAGTAAGTGTTATATTCTGTAAATGGCAAACCAATTAAAGTAAGAAAGGATTAAATGTGTTATTGTAATGAAGAATGAGCTTTAATAATGAAATTTATATATATATATGCTCCGCAGCTTGTGAGTAATATTTTACAGAATAGTTATTGTTTATTGAATTTTGCAATGCATCATGTATGTATAACAAACAGGACCTTTACATAACCAAAACCTACATGGTACCCATGCAAACAGTGTTAGCAAAACCCAACTGGGTCCCATATAGGATGCCCAAAGAGGACCCATATGGAAACCTGGATGGGTCCTAAATGGGCAGCTCATATGCGGCAAAGTGGGATTTTGCAAACACCTTTTGCATGGGTCCCATATGGGTAGCCTATAATTGGGCCCATCTTGGATCCATATAGAAGGCACACATATCTCATAGTGCAACCCATTTGGGACCCATGCAGAAACTGTTTGCAAAATCCCACATGGCCCCATATGGGATTCCTATAAAGGACCCATATCGAAGCCAATATTGGACCCATATGGGTAGCCGATATAGGACCCACCTTGGATCCAAATGGGACCCACATATGTCCCATATCGCAAGCCATCTGGGACCCATGCAAAAACAGTTTGCAAAATCCAACTTGGCCCCATATGGGTTGCCCAAACAGGACATTGGGCTCGTATATATAGATATTAAAGTTATATTAATTCCGAAATAAACATCGATTGATTTGAAATCCAGCTGTAGTTCACAAGTGTGTCAGTAAGCATATTTTTCACAATCAAACTATTAATCTGTGATCTTAACATCTTTAACATTGATTAATACATGATTATTTTCTAGGGATAGCAGTCTGTTATCGTCATGATGTATTTGATAATTGATGTTGTTAACTATGAATATCTGGGCCTTGAGGTTTCGTCTGAGATTTGTAAAGCCTATGTTTAATACAAGTCTATAGAAACCAGGTGACCATGGGGTGTTGCTTCTTTTTACCCCAGGGGTATAATTTGAACAATCTTTGTAGGGGACCACTATAAAATGTTACATACAAAACATGAAACCTCTGGGCCTTGCAGTTTTACAGGAGGAGATTTTTAAAGTCCACTTGCCATATACGTGTGTAGAAACCATGTGACCCCTGGGGCGTGGCTAGGTTTGACCCCAGTGGCATAACAAGAACAATCTTTGTAGAGGACCAATATAAGATGTTACATACCAATTACAAAACCTCTGTGCCTTCAGGGTTCAGATAAGACTCTTTTTTGAAGTCAGTTTGTCATTTAAGTCGTAGGCCACTTTTTACCCAATAATTTCAACACTCTTTATGGAGAACCGTTATACAATGTTACATACCAAATACAAAACCTTTGGGCCTTGCAGTTTAAGATGAGAAGATTTTTATATTCCACTTGCCATATATAAGTCCATATTAACCATGTGACCCTCAGCACATGTCCAGGTTTGACCCCAAGGGCATAATTTGAACAATCCTTGTAGAGAATCACTATACAATGTCACATACCAAATACAAAACCTCTGGGCCTTGCAGTTTCAGATAAGATTTTTTTAAACTCATCTTTGTAGTGGACCACTATACAATGTTACATACAAGATATGAAACCTCTGGGCGTTGTGGTTTCAGAGGAGAAGATTTTTGAAGTACACATGCATGTAACCCCCAGAGCGTGGCCAGGTTTTACCTAAGGGGCATAATTTGAACAATCTTTGTAGAGGACCACAATACAATGTTACATACCAAATACGAAACCTCTGGGCCTTGCAGTTTCAGATTCCACTTCCAATATAAGTCTACAGAAACCATTTGACTCTCAGGGCATGGCCAGGCTTAACCCCAGGGGCATAATTTGAACAATCTTTGTACAGAAATACTTTACGATGTTACATACAAATATAAAACCTCGAGGACTTGCGGTTTCAGAGGAGACAATTTTTAAAGTCATTTTTCCTTTAAGTCTATATTAATTATGTAAACCTGGTGCGTGGCCACTTTTTGACCTCAGGGGCACAATTTTTAAAATCTTTGTAGAGAACCACTATACAATGTTACATACCAAATACTAAACCACTGGGCCTTGCAGTTTCAAAGAAGATTTTCAAAGTAATTTTGCTATTTAAGTCTATATAAACCATGTGACTCCCAGGGTGTGGCCAGTTTTGACCACAGGGGCAAAATTTGAAACTCTTTGTAGTGGACCACTATATAATGTTACATACCAAATATCAAACCTCTGAGCCTTGCAGTTTCAGAGAAGATTGTTAATGTCAGTTTGTAATTTAAGTCTATATAAACCATGTCACCCCAGGGCGTACCCATGTTTTGACCACAGGGGCATAATTTGAGCAATCTTTGAGGACCACTATAAAAGGTTACATACTAAATATAAGACTTCTGGGCCTTGCGTTTTCACATTAAAATTGTAAAGACATTTTGCAATTTAAGTCTATATAAACCATGTGACCCCTGGGGCATGGTCAGTTTTGACCCCAGGGGTATAATTTGAACAATTTTTGTAGAGAATCACTAACAATGTTACATACCAAATATAAAACCTCTGGGCCTTGTAGTTTCAGAGGAGGAGATTTTCAAAATCCACTTGCTATGTAAGCCTATATATACCATGTGACCCCTGTGCGTCGCCCGTTTTGACCTCAGAGGCATAATCTGAACAATCTTTGTAGAGGATAACTATTAAATATTACATACCAAATATGAAACCTCTGGGCGTTGCGGTTTCAGAGGAGAAGACATTTTAAGTAGACTTGCCATACAAGTCTAAAGAAACCCTGTAACTCCCGGGGGCGTGGCTGTTTTTTCCCTGGGGCATGATTTCTACAATCTTAATAAAGGACCACTATACAATGTTTCATGCCAAATATGAAATCTCTGGGCTTTGCGGTTTCATACAAAATGATTTTTAAAGCCACTTGCCATGTAAGTTTTAAGAAAACATGTGACCCTGAGGCGTGGCCACTTTTTACCCCATAATTTGAACAATCTTTGTAAAGGACCACAAAACAATGTTACATACCAAATATAAAACATCTGGGCCTTGCGGTTTCAGAGAAGATTTTTAAAGTGATTTCGTTATTTAAGTCAATATAAACTATGTACACCCCAGGGCATGGCCAGTTTTGACTCCAGAGGAATAATTTGAACAAACAAATTTGTAGAGAATCACTTGAGGATGTCACATATCAAATAAGAAAGCTCCCAACCTTGTGGTTTCAGATAAGATTTTTCAAGTTTTCAGTTTCAAAATTTATTTTTAACTCTAGTGACCTTCATATGCAGCGGAATGGAAGGATTTGAACACCTTTGAAAGAGGGTCACCCGCGGATCATTCCTGTGACGTTTGGTGATAATCTGCACAGCGTTTTAGTAGGAAATGTTGTTTTAAATAAAATTTTGACGCACGACAGACTATGCACAACTCACGACGGAAGACGCCCAACAGAAAAAAGAGCATGTTTTGCTCAGGTGAGCTAACAACATGAGAACTTTAAGATAATGGGGCATTGCAGTGTTATTCTGTATTGTGGGCCTAGTTCACTGGTCATAATGCAGAGCAGCCGAATACTAGTAGAAGGAAGTACAGTAAGGCTTTGCCACCTTCAAAATATTTTTTCTAAATTATCCTCTTAATGGGGCTATCATAAGCTCGCAGCAGTCTTAAAACAAGGTTTAGAGCATTTTAAGAAATAACGAATAAATAAAACTAACAAGGCTCGTCACAGGGTGTGACATATGCCCCCAAAGTATATGCTTGTCAGATGAAGGCAACACAATGTCGGTTACATATTGGCAAAAATGAAGCTTCCTACAAAAAGAGTTATGGTCCTTGTACTCTGCACTTCCTCTCAACATCCTCTATCAATATATGTTGTTTTATTTTAAATCACTCAATACTAATGCAATTATGCACTTCACAAGAAAATTAACTGAAGGCAATAACTCCATAAATATTGAAGAGAGTTATGGTCTTTGTGCTATGCACTTCCCCTCATTGTCCTCTATCATTATATGAAGTTTTATTTGAATCCCTTCATTACTATTAGAGTTATACTCCACACAAGAAAATTAAACAAAGGGCAATAACTCCATAAATATTTAAGAAAAAGCTATGGTCCTTGTTGTCTGCACTTTCTCTCAGTCTCCTCTATAATTATATGAAGTTTCATTTGAATCCCTTTAATAATAATGAAGTTATACTCGACACAAGAAAATTAAACAAAGGGCAATAACTACATAAATATTAAAGAAAGAGCTATGGTCCATGCGCTCTGCACTTTCTCTCACTGTCCACTATCATTATATGAAGTTTTCGGGGGCATAATTATGTGTTTTTTAAAAATGAAACATAACTTACACATCACAATCACTTCCATCTGTGCTTGGTTAGAGCCTGATTCTTCTTTGTATCCAGTGGGATTCAATGTATTAGTTACACGGCATGCCTTTGTAAGGTTGTTCAGAGCTGTAGTGGACCAGGTCTGACTGGATCCATTCCAGTCGTAGGTGGGTACGGGGTTGCCAGTAGCGACGCATGTCACGGAGAATTGTGTCGCCTTGATCACATCCAGGTGGTTGTTAGGTATCACAGGATCAGTCGAAGACGTTCCGAAGTGGAATTTTGGTAAAGTCGGAAAATCTAAGAATCAGACAAACATGCAAACAAATATAAGAATGATTATGTTATTCATGCAGGAGAGAATAAAGACATGCTGTTTGTTATTTATACTGGAAATTACACAGAGGAAATGTATATCTTCTACTATTGGACAAGATGCAAGATACATTTATTTACACATGTTTGCACATCAACATAAATTAAAAATGAAATGATTAGTATAATAAACGATAATTCTTTTCAGATCATTCTAGAATTGCTTACATATCAAATAAGAAGTGAACATAATTTACAAACACTGCACTATATGACATGGCATATAGATCAACAATTATGCTTGTTGAATCATGTTCATGCATTAAATGCATAATAATAAATTTACATTCACTAATCAATAACTTATCACAATGCTCGAAACTATTGTTTTTATTTTCAGGTATTTTCGATTACTTATAAAATACAACCTTACCCAGTACATCAAGGTTGAATGTTGTACCAGCAATACCCGGCTCAATGGCTCCCCTTGTTGGTGCCATCGTATTGCGTACTGATAGACTGTAGTTGCCTCCGGTTTGTACACTGGGTATAGACAGAGCATGGTTGGTGACTGTGACTCCTCCAGGCGGTGTCCATGTGTACGTTGGAAAAGGATTAGCGCTACTGTTGCATGCTATATTGAATGCCCTTTCCCTTATAACTCTGATATAACCGTTAGTCAGTGTGGCAGAACCAACAGTGCAGCTTAGACTAGATGGTGAATCTGTAACACAAATAGTGTGAATACACGCATTACCTATTGCATGGTTTACAAACAAAATCAATGTACATTCAGTACTTCAATATACATCACAGAGAATATGCAAAATACCATACACAGTACAGAAACAGGAACCGCTATCAGCCTAGTCCAAGACGTCTCAGAGTGTATTGCTGTACAAGTACAAGAGGCGTCTCCATGAGTCCCAGCAGTCCAGTATACAGTCCGCGTGACAATGTTACCTTCGGAAGATCCATTATGTACACCACCATAGCAGTTCCAGGACAATGTTGGTAGAGGATAACCTCCAGTGACGGAGCAGGTCAGATGCTGTTGGGTTGTGGATCCACGTATCATCTTGTATGCATTTGGATCACTCAATCCTTGTATGAGAGGACCGTTGGTTGGAGGGACTAAAGTAACAACATGAATAAGGGTCAATAAAACAGCTACCATAACCATTGTAACAAACACTTTCAATTTATATGTTTAAATGTTTTAATGAATGTTATTGTTGGTTCACTTCAGAGTTAATATATTCTTCAAATACAGCACACAACATAAACACACACATTGGAAGATACCTACACATAATGTCTAGAAGAGGCTGTCTCGCTGACTGAAGGACATTTGCACCATTGGTTGCTTTACAAAAGACCCTGTAACCAGTGTCTGCACGATAAGCTGTGTATGTCAGCGTACTGGTGACTTTTATTGTACCATCTCCGTTGCTGCTTTCTAAAGAGGCTAGTCCAGTGGAGATGGCGACCTCAGATGAACCCGATGATTTGTGCCACGTGACTGTTGCGGCTGGTTTTCCCCAATCTGTTTGACAAATGAATGTCTGTGTAGAGTTTTCAACAACGCCCACTGAGTCAGTCGATGGTGAGGTCATAGTAACACTTGATATTGGAACTGAAAATAGAGGTAGTAAATATAAGTTCCTATAATATTAGTAAACATCATGTGACCACATATATTAATTGTTAAAGTTATATGACTTTTAAATACAAATGTCATCATGAAAATCGATGTGAGAATGGGGCATAAGTCTGTCAAAATACAAAGCAGGGTTACTGTTTTCTCTCGCATACAACATGGGAAAATGTGCATAAAAATATGGCCGGAACGGGGTGGGAATGTTTGCCCGTAACAGGCTATAAATGCAACTTTGAAAACCTTCTTGACAAAAACCACTTTCTGGACTAGGAAATAATTTCACAGAAACGTTCCTTGTGTGACCCTGTACCAAATTCCTTTAAATACTGAAGATTTAGAAAATATAGCTGCCAGGGGTGCAGGAAAGTTTTTCTTATATATGACTTTACAAACATGTATAGGACAATTTTCTTAAATGAACTATGGTACTGATTATAAACAATTCCAGAAATAGAATGAGCCTTTAAGAAAATGTCAAAGCTGAACAGAAAATGATCCATTAAAATCAATGTAACTTGTATAAACAACACTTATCAAGCATATTAAGGAAAGCCTATTCTTAAAATAGCGTGTACAAGCATTGTGTAATGGCTCATATTGGACAGGTTTATATTTTCGCACAATATAACGTTGACTTTCTATGATTGTTTAAATCCATTAAAATCAGACAAAATATTGTTATAGTCGGATACTTGTTTGTGTGCAGTTACAAGCACACTTTTTTGTCGGATGCAAAGAAGAAATTAATACAAATTATCCCATCATTGCCCTCTCCAACCTCCGCAAGTTTCATGAAACTAGCTGTTGTACTTATTAAATTATCGCATAATCTATATTTTCTTGCTCAGACAAACCTATAGAGAGACACAAAGATGGGGATTTTTCTTATAGCCCCTTGTGGTGGAACTATTAGTTAACAAATAACTTTCAAAACATACTTATATTTACTTTATTAATGGACCTTTGTCATTCAAAAATCTATGGTTATTGTAAGTGACACTGTTACAAACATTTTCAATTTCTAGGTCCATGACTAACTTGAATCTTGAAAATATTCCTTTGTAGCAGAACCTTTTAAAGATAGAACCCAGCCAATATTAAGCCTTTGATGTATCATGTGCATACAATAAGGTAGAATGATGATATTGCAGTTTTCGAATTATTTAGGCTATACACAATATTTAGTCTGCCATGGGGTGTAACATATATTTGCCATCATCTTCATCAATCCAAAAGTATCATATGCTATTAATTTCCTTCTATGTTAAAAAGGCTAATTTCAAACACATTTTACAGAAATATTTAGATATATTTCCTTCTATGTTAAAAAGGCTAATTTCAAACACATTTTACAGAAATATTTAGATAACCCCCTGCAGTATAACTGGGTGTGGAAATAATTTTACAGAAATGTTCTTTGTATTGGAGCTGCAATGATATATACCTGTTTGACCCAATTATGTTTTTTTCATGAATCAATACCATTTGAAGGAATTTGGTAGATGCTCACCTAAGGAACAGTTATATATTTTGTTCAAAATCCAGTTACCAGTTTCTGAAGAGAAGATTGTCAAAGTCGCCTATATGGCCATATACGGTTAAACTTCCCACCCCATGGCAGTCATGTTATTTAGCAAATCATGAAGTTTAGTCTTAGTGAGTATGTATACAAGTGTAGTGATGTGGAAATAATGTGTTTGTATGTAATTATTTTAAGTTTCAAGTGAATAACTTAAGCAGTTTTGAAGTTTTGAGACTGCTGAATATTAACTTAAACCAAGATCAGACGCGGAAGCTGACGACAGGGCGAGTAGGAAAGCTCACCAATTCTTCTAATAGTTGAACTAAAAATGTTTAGGTTTGACACCGTTGTGACTGGTTTAACCAAAATGTGTGTCCTAATGGACTTTTTGGAGACAGTTTAACATATGACCAGATTGACTAGGGGGCTTTTTGCCTGCTCCCATCCCAGTTACATCCCTTCGCAACAGGTGTAAGAATTGTGTAAAAGTCGGGTTACAATTATTATGAAGATTCTTATTGTTACATTCATATATATTTTTATTCGCATTTTTAAGCGAGCAGTAGACAAAACTATTCACAAAACTGATTTTTTACTTGCATTTTCTGAGTTTGCGAGTGTTAAATTCGAGACTGAGCGTGTTCACAGATAAATAAAGTGTTGGAAAGAAAAGGACCACAAACAGGCAAATTTTAACAAATCAAAAGTAGAATTGCCACAAGAGTGATAAATATACCCCCACAAATACAAAACCTCTGGGCCTTACGGTTTCAGACAAGTTTTTTTAAGTCATTTTGCTATTTAAGTCTACATACAGTGGAATCACTAATTTTCGCGGTGGTCTAATTTTCACGCTTTTCGCACTCCCGCCATTGCGCGCATTCATGACCACCGCGAATATTTACCGATTTCGTAGTGTAGCAACACTTTGAGAGCTTACACATTCGTTCAAATGTACGTTGGTAATCGTTAGTAAATATACGCAGATAGGCCTATATGTTACAATGCGAATGTTTTAATGAACGTTTTGAATGTTTTTTTCATCGGATTCATTCTGATTAATGAATGCATATTCTTCTTCTTCAACATTGTGGGCATTTTCGTACATTTAAATGCGGACATAAATTGCAGAACTGCAATAACGCGATTGGCGGGGTCCACATATATAAACATACGTGTATAAACTAATTTGTCGTTGACATAGTCCCTTTACCACAATTCAGTTTCATAATTAAACTGCACGTGTATTTCATGTTAATCTTTTGTTGTGCTAAAAAAGGGCGCGAAAATTATGCCGACATGTACAACATCACATCATCCGCATGGAAAGCGTGGGTGCATTGGCAGGGCTCAACATTAACGGTAGTCCGACGCTCCGGGACAACCGAATTGTTGGTCCTGACAAGATAAAAAAGATTCTGCTTGTCCGGCGGGACAAGTGTTCTTCATCGCTAACAACAAAATTAGATAAAAATCCCGTAGTTTCGCTGAATTGCCTTCGAAAAGTTATTGTTGCTTTATCAAAACGGTAGTTACGCGAATTTAAGACTGCGCGAATATGTCCACGATCGCTAGTGCGCGAAATTTGTACCCCGCAAATTCAAGTGATTCCATAGTTAAACCCTGTGACCGCAGGGGCATGGTCAATCTTACCCAAGGGACATAATTGGAACAATTTTTGTAGAGAACCACTATACGATGTTACATACCAAATATGAAACCTCTGGGCCTTGCAGTTTCAGAAGATTTTTTAAGTCATGTTGCTATTTAAGACTACACAGACCATGTGACTCCCGGAATGTGGCCAGTTTTGATCCCTGCGGTTTCAGATAAGAAGATTTTTTAAGTTCTCACTTTTTAAATCAATTTATAGCTATGGTGTCCTATACGCAGCGGACCGAAACGATTTGAACAACCCTAAGGATTATTCATGTACAGTTTAGTGAAAATCTGCGCACCAGTCGTTTGAATGAAAAGTTTACGATGGACACCCGGATTCATGGACGACAGATAATCACAAAAGCTCACCATGAGCACTTTGTGGCCAGTTTTGACCCCGGGGCATAGTTTGAACAATCTTTGTAGAGGACCACTAGAGGACGTCACATATCAAATATGAAAGCTCCAAGCCTTGTGGTTTCATAGAAGATTTTTTAAGATTTCAGTTTTTAAATCTATGTTTAGCTCTTGTGACCTACATATTCAACGGACCGGAACGATTTGAACAATTTTGAAAGAGGGTCACCGAAGGATCATTCCTGTGAAGTTTTGTGAAAATCTGTCGTGCGGTTTAGGAGGAGATGTTCTTTGAATGAAAATGTTGACTCATGACGCACGACAGACAAAAGGTACCCTAAAAGCTCACCATGAGCACGTTGTGCTCAGGTGAGCTAATAAAAAATCCTGTGTGCATGCCAATCATTGATAACTTGTTGATGTTTTTTTCCAAACACAAGGGGCAATAACTCCAGTGTTTCTGGCCTGATCATGCTTATATTTGACTTCATCTGTAGTTTTTCGTTCAAAGACAAACTCAGCACGATTGGTTAAGATTTGATGAAAAATGTAGTCTCTATCCTGAATAATGTCAATTTTTTCACAAACAAAGTGGAAATAAATCTTGCGTTTCGTGCCCAATTTTGAATATATTCAATTTCACCTTTAATATTATGGTCATAGACAAACTGTGCAATATTGGTGAAGATTGGATGTTTTTCACAAACAAAGGGCAATAACTCTGGTGTTTCTGGTACGACCTTGCTTATTTTCTACTTCAAATGTAATCTCATGGTAACAGACAAACTGTGTGAGATTGGTGAAGATTGGATGAAAATTGAAGTCTCTATCCTGAATAATAATGTCCATTTTTGCATAAATTTTTTCACGAACAAGAGCACTAACTCCAGTGTTTCTCGTCCGATCTTGCTTATATTCGACTTCAACTGTAGTATCATGGTCATAGACAAACTGTGCGAGATTGGTGAAGATGGAACGAATAATGAAGTCTCTTTCCTGAATTATGTCAATTTTTGTATATTGAAAAAAAAAGGAGGGCAATAACTCTGGTGTTTAAAACACAATCTAGCCCATTTTTGGTGTCTCCAAAGATGTGATGGTCATACAAATACTGTGAAAGTCAGGTTAAGATTGGATGGAAAATTAAGTCTATATGTTAGAAAAAGGCTTTTTTGCAAGTTTTTGCATGAAAAAAGAGGCAATAACTCGTGTTTTACTGGTGTGGTCTGGCAATTACAATCCCGTCTGAGATTTTATGGTCATACATAAAAGGTGCAAGTTTGGTTAAAATTGGATGAAAAGTGAAGTCTCCCGCGTGAGAACAAAATAAATTGTTGACAGCACACTGATGACTGACGACGCAGGAGTGGTCTCCTATACCTGGTGGATCCATTCCACAAATGCATTCGTCATGACCCTAAGATTCAGTGGATCTGCAAGCCAGTTTACAAGCACAGGGAACTGCGAGGCCTTACAGCTGCTGGCAAGTCCTCCAGAGGGCTTGGTAAAGGTCATGGTTTCAACAAGACCAAGGGTGATTCTCGCCGGGCCTACTGGAAGAAGCAGAATACCCTCAATTTACGCCGAAAGCGTTAAAAATACAAAAATACTTTTTTTCATGTTTCCTTTTCTTTACATTTTCTCACCGAGCTATTGGTATACGTGATACTAACATCCAACAAGAATATTAAGAAATATGGCTTGGGGCAGTCTGCCATCATCGATAAGGGTATTGGAAAAGAGCCAAAACTCAAAGAACATTTAATGATCTTAGAAAAACAGTATGTTGTCTTACATTTAGGACAGCAGCAATGATGTTAAAGGGACCTGCACAATATGACAAAACAAACATATTTGTTTGACAATTATAATTAATAGGGAAACAATAAAAGCTCACAAACACATACTGATGCACTTTAAGCGATAGAATGTTTTGAACAACAGCATGGGGTGTATTTACAATGTGCTATGATATGGGATTCTAATTAATATTCAAATATGATTTTTTTTTATAAAAACATTGATTTCATGGATTAAAATTAACTTAACAAAGGATCAAATAAAACAATGTACCAAATATCAAAGAACGGGTCTTACTAGTTCGAAAAAGAAACTTCTTAAAATCAATGTTTGGTATAGAGTGCTTAAATTATATTTAACTGACTTTTATTTAAAATCAGTACCATAGTTCAGACAAGAAAACTGCCTTAGTCGCCTATCCCATACAGTAACACATATGAAAAACTTCCCTGACCGCTGTTTTCTAACAATTCACAATTATTTGAAAAAATTTGGTAGAGGATTACACAAAGAACATTTCTGTAAAATTATTTCCATACCCAGGAAGTGCTTTCTATTAAGAAGATACTCAAAGCTGACTATAGCTATGTAAGACCAAACTTCGGCACCCCTTGGAATTTGGAAGGGGGTACATCACCCAAGCAACGTTTCTATGAAAATATTTCGAAATCCAAAAATTGGTTTCTGCCAAGAACATTGTCAAAGTTTCCAATATAGCCATAAAAGGGCAAAGTTCCCCACCCCCTGACTGCCATGCGCAAAACCTTGGTTTATCATGAGATCTTATGGTCATACACAAGCTGCCTAATCAGCGCAAAACCTTGTTTTATTATGAGATCTTATGGTCATACACAAGCTGTGCAAGTTTTATCAAGATTAGACGAAAAATGAATATTTTATGTTACACAAAGTCCATTTTTGAAAAGTTCTCACAAAGGAGGGGAAATAACTTTAGTATTCTGGCCCATCATTGCACCTTGATGAAATCTTATGGTCATACACAAACTGTGCAAGTTTATTAACAAGGAATGAAAAGTTAATTCTCTATGGAGACTGAAAGCCAATTATTGACAAATTATGGATTTTTTTTCACAAAAAAGGGGCCATAACTCTGGTCTTTCTTGTCCGCTCTGTTCCATATTGGGAATTGACTGAGACCTTATGGTCAAACAAAAACAGTGCAAGTTGGTCAAGATTCGGCAATAAATGAAGTCTCTATACTCCAAATTGTCCATTTTTTCTCACAAACAAGGGGCACAAACTCTGGTGTTTGTACCCCAATCTAGGCCATTTTATTGGTTATTTTTAAATATTCAGTTCATATACATGCTGTGCAAGTTTGGTCAAATTCAGAGGAAAAATGAAGTCTGTATGTTGCACAAAGTCCATTTTGCAGATTGTCTCATGAAAAAGGGGCAATAACTCTGGTGTTCATGGTCTAATTTGGCCCATTATCTATCCAAGATTTTATGGTCATACACAAACTGTGCAAGTTTGGTAAAGATTGAATGAAAGTGAAGTTTGTATCATGTCCACATGCCAATGCACTACAGACGACACAGGACAGTCCCCCTATACAAATAGCTCATCGAGCATGAAGTGCTCAGGTGAGATGAAATGTGATGAAAGTGATAAACGGGAAGTCACTTTTATTTTGTTCAACTATTACAAGATTCCCCAAATTACAAGCCCTTACTTATATATACAAGACAAGCAGATACTAGCAAGTAGCATGGATGCACTCTAAATAGTGTAAAAATATTTCTCATTTAATAAATGTAAAACAGGGTAGAAGTATTTTTTAAACAAGTCAAAAATCATGTAAGATAATTACTTGAGTTTCCAAAATCCCAATTCAAATGTAAAAGTCAGTCCAAACGTTACATGATTAAATGATACTGAATAAGTTACTTACCAAACAGTCCAAAAACTACAGAAAATAATTACCCCTTTCAGGCACTAGATCACATAATCTTAATCCTATATTCTGATTGCTTGTTTACCACATGAATTCTAGCTATTGATTATTGTTTACATCTTTTTCCTGACTGGATGCCCAGACAGACAGTGGAAAATTTTATTGCTGCACACAATAGCTGGGTTACTATGTGTTATGATGCTGATCTAAAATAGAAGAATCATGGTGACTCAGAGTGATGTATTGATTTTACTGATAAGCTGACTATCTGGGTTATATATGTGACTGACCTACAAAGGAAAATAACACATTTCTGGCAATTATCTTCCTGATACTGCATTTACTTCCCGTTACCAGGTGAGTTATACAGGAATAGATGTATTTGGGGCAAAAAAAGGGACAATAACTCTGGTGTTCCTGGTTCGATCGAGCCCATTATCCTGTCCAAGATTTTATGGTAATACATAAACCGTGGAAGTTTGGTCAAGATTGGTAGAAAATGAAGCCTCTATGAACGAAAAAGGCAATTTTTGCATTTTTTCCCACAAACAAGGGGCCATAATTCTAAAGTTTCTGGTCCAATTTGGCCCATTATCAATACCAACCGAGATTTTATAGTCATACACAAACTGTGCAAGTTAGGTCAAGATTGAATAAAAAATGTAGTCTTTATGGCGATGACGGGCCAAATTGTTGACGGCATACGGACGCCACTGGAGAGGTCCCCTATACCAATAGCTAACCAAGCACTTCGTGCTCAGGTGAGCTAAAAAGTATATTCTGTGTTTGATAAACACATATGCCCCTGGTTGGTGCTGGATAGCCAATTTCTTAGCCCAAATTAGGTCAAGGTCAAAGTGAGGTTGGGTGATATGGGTGGATTGGGGATGGTCATAAGCAACAACTGTGTAAATATCCAGGTGTTGTAGCAAAGCAGGGTTGGTGCTAGACGAAATGGTAAAATCTAGTTAACCAAAAAACAGCTCACAGCTCATTTGAATTATTCTAAGTGCAAATAAGGTCAGGTCAAGGTCAAAGTGAGGTTGGGTGATATGGGTGGATTGGGAACAGTTATAAGTAACAACTGTGTAAATATCCAAGTGCTGTTGCAAGCTGTGTTGGTGATAGACGAAACGGTAAAATATAGTTAACCAAGATACAGCCAATTTGAATTATTCTAAGTGCAAATTAGGTTAAGGTGAAGGTCAAGTGAGGTTGATGCCGGGGGCATAAACATGTGATTCACGGAAGCCTATAAAAACGTGTGAGTTGGGTCCAATATCGTGAATCGGTCGCGTTACCGCAAACAATTTTTTAAGGATGGCCCCACCCCCTGGCGGCCATGTTTTTGAACGAATCAAAACTATTTTTAGGAATTTGTTAGAAAGTCACCAAAGGAAAATTTCTGTGAAATTATTTCGAAATCCAGTAAGTGGTTTCTGACGAGAAGATTATCAAAGTTGCCTGTACAGCCATAATACGGTCAAACTTCCCCAACCCCTGGCTGCATTTTTTTTAACGAATCAAAATTATATTTAGGAAGTTGATAGACTACCCAAGGAAAATTTATGTGAAATCATTTTAATTCCATTTAATAGTTCTGATGAGAAGATAGTCAAAGTTGCCTCTACAGCAATATACGGTCAAAATTCTCCAGCCTCTGGTGGCCATGCTTTTTATCAAATCAAAATTATTATGGCCCCCTTCGAAGATGTATATTTCTTTGCACCTGTCCGTTGGTCGGTCGGATGGTCGGTCTGTCCGTAGACCATTTCGTTTCCCCACGATATCTACAAAATGCTTTGACCAATGATTATTTAAGTTGGTATGCTGGTTACTTGGGGCGAAAGGAAGACGCCTATTGATTTTGAGGTCAACAGGTCAAAGGTCAACGTCACAGGGGCTTGTTACATGAAATTCGTTTCCGCACGATATCTAGAGAATGCTTTGACCTACGATCATTTAAGTTGGTATGCTAGTTACTTGGGAGGAAAGGAAGACGCGTATCAATTTTGTGGTCAACAGGTCAAAGGTCAAGGTCACAGGGGCTTGTAACATGAAAACTGTTTTCTCAGTAGACCATTTTGCTTCCGCAGGATATCTACGGAACGCTTTGACCTACGATCATTGAAGCTAGTATGCTGGTTACTCGGGAGGAAAGGAAAAAGCCTATCGATTTTGAGGTCAACCTGTCAGAGGTCAAGGTCACAGGGGCTTGTAACATGAAAACCGTTTCCACACAATATCTAGAGAACGCTTTAACCTAAAATAGTTTTTTAACGAATCAAATTTTTCTAAGAAATTTGTGAGATAGTCACCCAAGGAACATTTCTGTGAAATTTTTTCAAAATCCAGTGAGTGTTTCTGATAAAAAGATTGTCAATGTTGCCTATATATGGTCAAACTTCCCCAACCCCTGGAGGCCTTTTTTTAATGAATCCAAATTATTTTCAGGAATTAAGTAGCCAGTTTTGACCCCAGGGGTATCATTTGAACAATCTTAGTAGAGGACCACTACAGGATGTCACATATCAAATATGAAAGCCCTGTCCAATATCTGGTACTAAAAAGTTGTTCTTCTGAGAAGAGGTCCTTGGGTGGAGGCTGCCAACAAAGCATTAAGAACTTTGTTCGAGAGACATGATCTGTGTGTAGTTTTTTGTGTGCTGCACACATTTAATTAAACTGTACAAATGAAAGGTTTAAAGTAGATGACTAGACTTTAGGCTCTATGCTACATGTTTCTGTACATGCTGGTGAAACAGACTGCAGTGTCAGAGCCACAGACTCTATTGCTGATTCATTTTGTCTTACAAAAAATTGTGCAGTTCCACCTAAGTTAGACTACTTATAGATCTAATGCTATCATTTCATATTTGGCATTTCATTATTAAATTAGAAATTTACACTTCGCCTGTAAACTAATTCAATGTAGTAGATCTAAAGTAAAAATATATGATATAAGACAGTCTTATATACTAAGACTGATTGACTACATTTCTTACACATTGCCTAAACATTACATCAAGCTAATTTACGTACACAACAACATGATTGACCCATGCTGTTGGGTAACATTTTCCATGCATTTCAATGGTCATCTCCAACGCTTCTCTAAAGCACCCTCACAACAATGTGTAACTTGCTAGCTGGTTTTATAAGATCTAAAAATAGCACACTGTATACACCTGGCTGGAATGTCGTCTGCTGTGTTGATTTTTGAGTGTTGGAGGCTTATTGAAATTATAGTGCTGCAGTATAAACAATGACCCCCGGGTGTAGTCAGTTTTGACCCCAGGAGCATCATTTGAACAATCTTTGTAGAGGACCTCTAGGCCTTGCAGTTTCAGAGGAGAAGATTTTTAAAGTCATTTGGCTATTTAAGTCTGTAAAAACCATGTGAGCCCCGGATTGTGGCCAGTTTTTACCCCAGGGGCATCATTTCAACACTCTTTGTAGAGGACCACAATGCAATGCTACATACCAAATATGAAACCTCTGGGCCTTGCGCTTTCAGAGGAGAAGATTTTTAAGGTCATTTTGCTATTTAAGTCTATATAAACCATGTGGCCCCTGGGGTTTGGCCAGTTTTGACCCCAGGGGCATCATTTGAACAATCTTTGTAGAGGACAACTATACAATGTTACATACCAAATATGAAACCTTTAAGCCTTGCGGCTTCAGAGGAGAAGATTTTTAAAGGCATTGTGCTATATAAGTCTATATAAACCATGTGACCCCTGGGGCGTGGCCAGTTTTGACCCCAGGGGCATCATTTGAACAATCTTAGTAGAGGACCACTAGAGGATGTCACACATCAAATATGAACAGACAACGGGCGATCACAAAAGCTCACCATGAGCACTTTGTGCTCAGGTAAGCTAAAAATCCAGTTGTATGCAAAAGTAAGGTACCTGACCATAGCATTAACCTATAATATTGTGTTAAAAGTCTAAGTTAAGTTTTAACTATTATATTGCTGTGTACTATTTGCAAATTTCAAATTCTGACGTCAAACACTAGATTTATTTTGGGGGAATGGGATAAGGTACTAGTATTTATAATGAACATTAATGCTTAATTTTCATATTTTCAACAATGTTATCTGAGTAATATGTATCATGTGGGATTCTGTTAACTATTGCCATCTATTAGGTTAGAATATATACAGGGTATATATGTGAAAAGGTGTATTATGGGTGATCACCAATGTAATGAAGGCGCTTTTAGAGATATGTGTAGGAAGACATATGTGCGCAAACTGGTTATGAAAATTTTTGGTTAGAATGTCAGAATGTCATTAAGATATGTTTGCATCCAAAAGAAAGACCATCATATTGAAAATCGGACAAAGAATTTGGTTCATCAAGTTTCTTGCCATACAAAATATTTTTTCATTTTCAATTCAAAATTGTTTTGACAGGCCTGATATATTGAACTTGTACACGGTTTAAAGTCGCTATAAGTGACTTTGTCTTGTTTTCACACCGGTTTACGTTTTAATTAGAGACGTACATTTTACAATGGATCTCAATTCAGCTGCACATTTGATAACAGATACAATTTAAAACAGCATGACTGGGAGACAAAAACTAACATAACTACACAATGGCAATACATATTTTAAAATCTGATTTTTTACGAGACAATATATATTTTAAGGCCTCATTTGACTATTTTAAATACCCAAGAAATGTCTCTAACTTCAAGTTATATTTTTAATGTTGACACAGATGCTATACAAGAAATTGAATGCAGGATTAATAAAAACAACAGATGTTTGTAAAACATGTATGCCCCCCGACTTGCAGCCAAATTGTGAATATGTGCAATTGTTAAGAATTTTTTTTAATATGCAAGCCCAAGCGAGGTCTCGATATATGGTATCTATGAATGAAGTTTCATTAAAATATCTCAATGCGTTCTCAAGTTATTGAGCGGAAACCGTTTTTTCTATTTTTAGCAATGGTGACCTTGACCCAACCCACCCCATATGCAATCCCAAGCAAGGTCTCGATGTAAGGTATATATGTATGAGATTTGATTAAAATATCTCGATGCGTTCTCAAGTTATTGTGCTGAAACCGTTTTTTCTATTTTTAGTAACGGTGACCTTGACCTTGAGCCCACGCACCCCATATGCAATCCCAAACGAGGTCTGAATATAAGGTATCTATGTACGAACATTCATTAAAATATCTCGATGCGTTCTCATGTTATTGAGTGGAGACCGTTTTTTCTATTTCTAGTAATGATGACCTTGACCTTGACCCTACGAACCCCATATGCAATTCCAAGCGAGGTCTCAATATAAGGTATCTATGTATGCAGTTTCATTAATATATCTCGATGCGTTTTCAAGTTATTGAGCGGAAACCGTTTTTCTATTTTTAGCAACGGTGACCTTGACCCCACCCACCCCATATGCAATACCAAGCGAGGTCTAGATGTAAGGTATTTATGTATAAAGTTTCATTAAAATATCTCAATGCATTCTCAAGTTATTGAGCAGAAACCGTTTTTCTATTGTTAGTAATGGTGACCTTAACCTTGATCACACCCACCCCATATGCAATTCGAAGCGAGGTCTTGATGTAAGGTATCTATGTATAAAGTTTCATTCAAATATCTCAATGCGTTCTCAAGTTATTAAGGGGAAACAGTTTTCCTATTTTTAGCAACGATGACCTTGACCTTTGACCTGTTGACCTCTAAATTTGTAGGGTTCTTCCTTTCCTCCCAAGTACCAGCGTACCAACTTTCATGATCGTAGGTCAAAGCGTTTTCAAGATATCGTGCGGAAACGAAATGGTCTATGGACAGACCTACCGACCAACCGTCCGACCAACCAACCGACCGACGGACAGTTGCAAAGCAAGATACCCCCATTTCTTCGATGGGGGGCATAATTAAGTTACGCAAATATTTCAGGGCTCGACATTAACAGTAGTCCGACTGTCCGGGACAACCAAATTGTTGGTCCGGACAAGTTAAAAAATCATCTGCTAGTCCGACGGGACAAGTGTTCTTTATCTCTAATTATGTAGTGACATAATTGGTTAAAAAATCCAGTAGTTTTGCTGAATTGCCTTCGAAAAGTTATTGTTGACATTCTAACGATAATGCGCGAGGTATTCTGATACTTACATGTAATACTACACCGTACTGTTGACAAGGGAAATAAATCTTACATTTTTTAATTCGCCGCACTGACACTGTTACTCCCCTTATATATTATATTACGTCATCATTCTCACTTCAGTTTATTTACGTAAGTTACACATTCAAGTACCATGTCATCTGCTTAAAATGACAGGTTTATTTTCCTTTGGTTTTCCCTCGTCAAAATCAGCAGAAACATAAAAAAAATCCCCTAAAAGGTACAAACCAGAAACAAAATGTAAGTATGAAAAAAAGAGAAAACGCAACTTTGTGCCTAAGTGGCATTAGAACGTCAGGACAAGTAACTTTTTGGTCAAGACAAGTGAAATTTTGGGCTATTTTGAAAGTGGTTTCAAAAGTTAACATCGAGCCCAATATTTTCGTTTAATGTTTGACATTTTGGGGAAAAAACAAGACATACATTATGTATTGCACGTCACGTCGTGTTTGATGGTTCTAGCTAGTAAACAATAATTTAATTCAGTGATGTCTATTTTCTTCACATAAGAAGACTGAACGAACGTAACTATCATAATTTTCCAATAAAAACATTTATAACCACTCTAATGCCTAAGTCACGAATAGACCGGGCGCAGTCCGATTTTAACGATCGGTAAAGCAGTTTTGGAATCTGACAGGGGCAGTGCAATTTATATATTTTTTCCCTCGCGTGGTTAAAAATTCATGCAGCGTTGGATAGTTTTCGCTGATTGAGATACGAAACAAGCAGTTTGAGCAACTGGGGGCAACCGACCGATGACCAAACAGCGCCTGTGCGTTGAATATGTGAATTTGACAGACGCCGCGCAGGATTGAAGATGACTGCAACTAAAATGTATTAAACAAGAGGGTCAAAAGACCCTAGGTCGCTCACCTCAAAGGCTAAGGAACTAAACTGTTCTGAGCAAGTTTTGTGAAGATTGGCCTACATATGTGGCCTCAATAATGTTTTTAAGCTTTTTGTTCAATTTTGCCATGGTGACCTAGTTTTTTTACCCCACATGACAAAGTTTCCACTTTTCTCAAGATATTATTAAAACAAATGTTCTTAGCAATTTTCAAGTAAATTAGTAAAATCTAGTTTTCACATATTTTTCTCTATTTGACAATGTGACCAAGTTTTTGACCGCACATGAGCCATTTTCAAACTCCGCCAAGGTCCCATTGGAACAAAGGATCTGGGCAAGTTTCATGAAGATTGGGCAATAAATGTGGCCTTTATAGAGTGTTCACAAGCTTTTTAAAGTTTTTATTATACCCATATAAGGAAACCTGCAAGCCCCAAGGAACCATTGTTAAACTCAGCCAAGATATCATAAGAACAAAGGTTTTGAGCGAGTTTCATGTTGATTTGGCAAAAAATGTGACTATGTTCAAAAGCTGTTTCAATAGAAATATAAGGAAAACTGCCCCAACCCCGCGGCCATGTTTTTCAAGGGAGGGCAACCATTTTCGAACTTGGCCGAGATATCATAAAAACAAATGATCTGAGAAGTTTCAAAATGACTGTGCAAAAAATGTGACTTCTCAAGCTTTTTCTATATCCATATAAGGAAAACTGCCCCAGCCCCTGGCGGCCATGTTTTTCAATGGAGCGGAACCATTGTCAAACTTGACCGAGATATCATAAGAACAAATATTTTGAGCCAGTTTCATGTTGATTGGGCAAAAAATGTGACTTCTAGAGTGTTCACAAGTAAGGGTATCACGTTTAAACGTTTAAACGGTCGCGTTTCGTGTTTTGCTCAAAAACGTTTACAAAAACAGTAAACGTTTAAACGACAGTCAATATCAACAGAATCCATTTTAGTTCATTACGTTACGACGTTGCAAAGCTTATTAACAGCTGCTGAAAAAGACTCGTATTTGTATCACGTGCGCCAGATGGCCCTTATTCACAATACCGTAAACATAACAATACACCATGTACGGACTAAACGTCTTGAATATTTAACGCGCGTCGGCACGAAGTGCACGAGAAAATTTTCCCGCCATTTGTTGCATGAGCATGCCCCGAATCATCTTGAACATTCGACGCGCGTCGGCACGAAGTGCACGAGGAAATTTTCCCGCCGTTTCTTCATCGGCATTCATTTTTAGAGATATGGCGAACGAGACAGGTCGCGGAAAAAAATCTCCGTATTGGAACTTTTTTACTAAAATTGAAATATGCGGAAAAGAAAAGGTTAAATGTAACTTGTGTGCAACCGAGTTGTCGTACAAAGGTGGAAGTACGGGGACCATGGCGAACCACATAAAAATGGTTCACAAGTCTGTGCGACTGGATGCAACTAAAACGTCCGCAGACGATAGTGAGAAACAGCAGCGGAAGCTGACTGATTTTGCCAAACCCATGATGACTCGGCAAAAATGGATAGTTTGCACAGAGAAATTAGCCCTCATGTGTGCGCGAGATCTCCGACCTATTTCCATTGTAAATGGAGAAGGTTTCATTGACTTTTGTCGAGAGCTTCATCCGTCGTATGACGTGCCTGGCCCTAGCACAGTGTCAACTTACGTTACAAAAATGTACGAGTCGGAAAAAAGCGAACTGCTAAACGTATTATCCAAGCAGTCTGGCGTGGCACTGACATCGGACCATTGGACTAGCCTTGCAACGGAGGGCTATATTACAGTAACTTGTCACTTCATTGATGAAGGTAAGCACAAACTATAAATGCATTGATATATTTTTAATAACATAATTTCATACCAAATCAGTTTATGGAACCCACGGTACATTACAGTACATTAATCATTTAATTATTTGAAATTTGACATTTAATTCGTCGGCATGTTTATAATGAAATAGGGGACATATTTTAAGTTTACTGTAGTGATGCAATGATTTAGTAAACAAATATACGTCATGTACGAGTTTGTCAATTTGGATGTAGGAAAAAATACCTCATCACGTTAGTGAAATTTGAATGTTGACTTTAGTATTATGCCAAAAATGATAAAGTATCTTGTAAAAAAAAAGCTCATTTAAGCGTGTAAGAAGATGTTTAATGTATTCCATTTTCTGATTGCAGATTGGAATTACCACAACAGAGTGTTGGCCACTCGAGCTGTCAAAGAGCGACACACTGCAGAAAATACAGCAGCGGAAATCAAATCGATAACCCAGGAATTCGGCATAAAAGATGAGCATGTTTCCGCTATTGTAACTGACAATGCGTCAAATATGGTGGCGTGCGTACAACAACTTCAGTGGACTCACGTACGCTGTTTTGGACACACGCTACAATTGTCCATTCGCAGTGGGTTTGAGAAGTCGGAGACTATCCGAAAGGCATTGGTTTCATGCAGAAGATTAGTAAAACACTTCCGAAAATCCGTTGTCGTCTCAAATGCACGTGAAGAAAAACAAAAGCAAATGGGCTCCAAGTCCAAGGAAAACAGCTTAATCATTGACTGTGAAACACGTTGGAATTCAACATACGACATGCTCGAAAGGCTTCTCGAACAGCGTCTACCGGTGTATGCCGTCTTGCACGACCCAGCCGTAACAAAAATCGCTGATGCGCGTTCTCTTGACCTAACTGATGACCAGCTGAAAATAATTGAGGGTCTGGTCCCGGTTTTAAAACCGCTATATTTTGCAACGAGAACAATGTGTTCAGAGCTGTACCCTACCGTCGGTGGTATTTACCCGATACTTTTCAGTATAATAAACCACCACCTCGCTGAGAATGACCAAGACACTCCCGCTGTTGCAAAATTCAAGAAAGAGGTGCATTCTGATTTGGTGAAAAGGTATCACATTGACAGTGACGAAATCACATCAAGCTTGCCGGTCATATGCACTTTTCTTGACCCCAGGTACAGATCACTGCCGTTTCTGACGGAGCCCCAGCGGAAACTGGTTCATGAGAGCGTGCTTGAGCGTGTGGACACTTTACAGTTACCGATGTCTCAACCAACCGCCGATAGCCCAAATATAATCTCTCAACCAGGGCCAAGCAAGCGATCGAAACTTGACCAAGATGACATGGCATTTTTGTTAGGTGGATATTTCCAGGCAACAACCAGTGCTACACCGTCAAATGGTGCCGAAGAACTTGAGCGTTATCTGTGTGATAAAGCTGTCCCATTAAGTCAAAGTCCATTTCTGTGGTGGAAATTGAACATGGACACCTATCCCCGACTTGCAGTTCTTGCGAGAAAATTGACCGGTGTGCCAGCAACTTCCGTACCATCGGAGCGAGTGTTTTCCGTTGCTGGAGCTACCGTTACTAAGCTTAGGGCATCCCTAGACTCTTCATCAGTGGACAAACTGGTGTTCCTCCACAAATCTAGTGAGTAAACCTTTACGGGACGACGGGTACGCAAACCACGCCAGCGAGTTCATTCCTGATGCAGCCAATTTAATGAACAGGTACTCGTTTTGATGTACATCTTGTTAAGTAAAACATTGAAAATTTTATTGTTTGTCTCAGTATTTCAAATATAAACACTTAAATAAAATGGTCAGGGTACCATTTTACTAAACTACTAACGCTAGTCGTAGACTTACGCACACATTTTAAAGTAATTGAGTTTTAAATATAACAGATTGATGCAAGTTAATAATTTCTTGGAATGTATAAATATGCTATGACTTCGCTCGAAAACATAAAATTTATCAAAGTATTAATAAACTGAATAGTCTTCACTGAATTTAAAATACGGTTGAAAGTTTAGGAATTGCGTAAGTAGCTTAGTAAAATTTTACCCTGCACCATAAATGTCAATATTCAACGATTGAAGCGTTGTCAATTTTTGGCTTATCGCGCTACTATCCTACTAGTAATTACAAATAAATTCCGTAAAGTCTGTATAGGTTACTGGTTTAATTGAGTTTATACATAACTCAACATCGAACGGGTTCAACAGGTTTATTTATCAATATGTATCGCTTTCTATAACGAAATCAGTATCTCACTCACAAGGATTAAACGTTTGAAACATGAACTTAACAGCACAGCATGGCAATTCTGGTACAATATAAACGGAAAACACAGATATAGAATATAGTTAAATGCAATACAGATCTATACGTTTTCAAATGCAATAAATACGTGTTGTTGTTTTTTTTGTCTTTTTTTATCCAGAGCTTTTTACGTCCTCATTTATGCAATCTGTATTACGAATTCAACTCACCAACTGTGCTAACGAATAAAACCGGTTTACTCTTATTGAAGAAATGTGGGTTCGATATTAATTCGTCTTTGTTACAAAATATTACGGCATGTAAGTAGACAAAGTGTAACCCAATGATTCGACAACGACGAGAACAGTTGGTTTTAATATGACGTCATTGCGCGAATGGGATATGCACTGAATATAACTTCCGGAAATAATTACTACTTTCAGTTTGGAAATGCGATGGCACTGATGCTTTTAAAACGGACATAGGGATACCGTTTAAACGGTAACGTTTCGTTTATTTCATTTCGTTTAAACGTTTAGAAAAATCTGTAAACGTGATACCCTTATTCACAAGCTTTTCCTTCAATTTAAGCTAATGACCTAGTTTTTGACCCCACATGACCCATTTTTGAATTCATTCTAGATATCATTGGGACAAATGTTCTGGGCAAGTTTAATGAAGATTGGGCAATAAATGTGGCCTCTAGAGTGTTCACAAGCTTTTTCTATAGCCATATACGGAAAACTGCCCCGCCCCCGTGGCAGCCATGTTTTTCAATGGAGTGGAACCATTTTTGAACTTGGTCAAGATATTATAAGAACAAATGATCAGAGCAAGTTTCATGTTGATTGGGCAAAAAATGTGACTTCTAGAGTGTTCACAAGCTTTTTCTATCGCCATATAAGAAAAACTGCCCCATCCCCTGGTGGCTATGTTTTTCAACAGAGCGGAACCATTTTTGAGCGCAACCGAGATATCATAAGAACAAAGGTTCTGAGCAAGTTTCATGCTTATTGGGCAAAAAAATGTGACTTTTTCTTCAATCTGACCCAGTGACCTAGTTTGTGACCCAACATGACACAGTTTCGAACTCGTCCCAGATATCATTCGGACAAATGTTCGGGACAAGTTTCATCAAGATTGGGCAAAAAAATGTGACTTCAAAAGTGTACACAAGCTTTTTCTTCAATTTGACCTACCATAAGCTCTATGTTTTCAGACACTAAAAAATAATTAAAATCGTTCATTTCCGAAAATTTGGATACACACAAATATTATCAAATTACAGGTCTCCAAAAATTTATAGACACTATAACAATATTGCAATTACGTTCGGATTGGTCAGGTGTCTAACGTTTTTTGACGCGTGCTTGTTAAATACCACGCCGTATAGTATCATTAATTTTAGCAATGTTTGCAATGAATTTTAAATCATTTCGTATGTATTATTTTGTTTTACAGAAAACTACGCCAAAGCTGCGTTTTTGTCGACTGAGTTCAAAGATTACCATCTCTTATATTATTTACCTGTAATTAATGCAATAAGAGATGCAAATTATGATTTTGTTGTTTGTTCTTGAACCAAAAATCTTCAACAATTGTCTTTAACACCTTCAAACATTTGTGCAACTTGTGATAGGGTGCGATAAAACCGGAGCCTGTTTGTCACACTTATCGTGTTGAGAAGGGGCATAATATCATAGATACATGTACCTGAATTGTTAATTGTCACTTATTGGCATAACAAAAGATTTCAAATGCAACCTGTATCAGATTATCATAATTTGCACTAATTGACATCATACCCTTATTGAGTTCCAATACCGTTATTAAGGTTTAAAAAAAATAATTCTTTCAATACGATATCACTACCGGTATACACTATCGGGTAAACCCATTATTTATGGCACATGGCTCTTTACCCACTAACACTAATGTAACAGTCAACCGCCTCCACTCATTAATCTGCCATGTTTTATGACCTTCATCAGGTTGTGAAAACAAATGTGCGATGTGTCACCGGATTAATGCAAACAGGTTAGAATTCTGCTAAAATGCCACTGTCATATAAAATGTCCGAAAATTTAGATTCATTTATTATGGGTTAAAATGAGGATGTCAAAAAACATATAGTGACAAAAAAAATTTGGGGGGGCTAAAAAAGAGGGTGTCAGAAAATTTATAGTGTCCGAAAACATAGAGCTTTTACGGTAGTGACCTAGTTTTTGACCCCACATGAGCCAGTTTCAACATTGTCCAAGATATCAATCGGACAAATGTTCTGTGCCAGTTTCATAAAGATTAAGCAATAAATGTGGCCTCTAGAGTGTTCACAAGGTAAATGTTGACGACGGACGTTGTGCTCAGGTGAGCTAAAAATGTTTAAAAGCTTCTTACTCAGACATTGTAACTATTTGAAATAAAAAGAAAACTTAAATATTCAATGTTTATTTGCAGATTCCATACTTCCCGTCAGTCTTAAAACAAGAGAGCCATGATGGCCCAAAGCGCTCACCTGAGAACTGGTACAGATGAAGATCATACTGTTGTGACAGGTTTGGAAATTAAGGTATCTGAACAATACGCAGATTTAAAACATTTGTTAGTGCAATGGGCTAACTAAAGTATGAGTTGGGTAGTGGATGTGCGTTTTTTTTGCTAATGGTTCTCAAATAGTTTCAGGGTTTCCCGAAGGATTTCTTGAAGGCATGTTGCCATTCCGGACACCACCACCCGCAACAAAAATCGTCTCGAAATCCCTGAAATAGGCTACAACGATCGACCCTACCTCCCCGAAATAGGCTGCACCGCTCGAATCCAACTCCCCAAAATTGGCCGCATCGCGCGACCCCACAATCAGCTACAACGTTTGAAATCCCGGCTGCGATCAAATCGGCAGTATTGCTTAAACTACCTAGCCTATTGCTCGACCAGCAACTCTCTTTAAATTATCTTTAATTTGGGAATTCTTACTTTTATAAAACTGAAACTATTAAAAATATTTCTCCAACAAAAATCGCTACTACCGCGGTTTTCTTAATTGAATAAAAACGTGTTGACTTAACTCCTTTGGAGGCAGTGTACATTAAAATACTACATTTTTTTATGGATTTAATTTTCAATCATACGTCGTATTCAGATTCGTTGAAAACCCTAGCCATTTTTACCGCCTTAAAATTCTTTCATGACTGCTCGTTTTTCTCAAAAACCTGTTTTTTATTTCATTAATTGTTTTCGTATGCAAAACAAATAATCAATTAATAACAGTTATACTACATGCGGACATCATAAGCCTAAAAAAAAATACCGTTGTTTTAAAATACTTTAATATGCGGTTCCTAATCGACATAAAATACGTGCCTGTATCTCCATGTAAAAAGCGAGTTTTGCTACAAAAGCACGCGAAAATTGCCATGCACAAGGTCAGGAATGCCTCATGAAAAACGTACATGCACTAGTCACGTGCTTAATTGCAGAGTTTATGAGAACAAAATTAAGTTTTGCGACGTTTAATTGTGTTTTCAAATGAGGCGCAATATTAAATTATTTGTTTCTATAATTTTGATTTTTAATTTGTGAAATGGATAAGGAAATTTCCGGGATAAAATAAGACGTTAAATATAATAATGAAACGCTTTAAAATGCCTGTTCACTTTTCCCGTCAACGCTTGTATTTGTTGTCTAACACGTTTTTAGTTGTTAGTAAGGTATAAACCTCGCCCTAAAAATCGAAGATTTTGATTGGCTAATGAGATCGTTGTGGGCGGGACTACACAGTTCAGTCACTTATCAATAACACTGATGGAAGTTAGACCTTATCGATCAATACAGCTTTCGTTTATGGCTCTATGATTAAAGATCGGTGTAATAGATAAAGGGATTAAGGGTTGTCGATTTGCAAATTAAAGCATGTCGGCAAATGACTAACTGCTTTGAAGGCATGTCGGGCCCGACAAGCGAAACAGGCCTGCCGGAAACCCTGAGTTTTTCTCGTTATTCTTACCTGACCCTTTTTCACTAAGTCATAGACACTTATGGAAAAACAGTAGATTTTGATGTCTTTTTCGCAAACAGTTTTGGAGAACTAGTTGCTATGCAATAATTGCGATGGCTGTGCTATAAGGTCAAGTTTTGCTTATTCTCTTTTAATTTTCTGTCCAATGATGATAAATAATGTTAATGCAGGCTCTGAAGACATCAATGTTGCACATTCAAATAACTGCATGCAAGTCTTGCAACTGTTGGAAATCAAATTTAATCAATCAATTTTTATGGTCATATGCAAACTGTGTAAGTTTGGTCAACATTGAATCAAAAATCGTTTGTGCAAGCCAATCATTGATAACTTGTTTATGTTTTTTTTCAAACACAAGGGGCAATAACTCTGGTGATTCTGGCCCGATCATGCTTTTATTCGACTTCACCTGTAGTCTTACATTCATAGACAAACTCTACACGATTGGTAAAGATTGGATGAAAAATGAAGTCTCTATCCTGAATAATGTCCATATTTGCAATTTTTTTCACAAACAAAGGGCAAGAAATCTGATGTTTCTGGACCAATCTTGCTTATATTCGACTTTAATCTTATGGTCATAGACAAACTGTTCAAGACTGGTGAAGATTGGATGAACAAGAGCTGTCAGAGGACAGCGCGCTCAACTATTAGAAATATTTCAGTTGGTACATATTTTGGATAGTGAAAGGGGCATAAATTTGTTAAAATACAATATTTTTAAGTGAAGCCTTGTATAGTTTATAAATTTTTGGAACAAAAACTTTAACCACAAAGTCTGTGTAAAAAGTGGGCTAACTCTGTCAAAATACAAAACAGAGTTATGGGTAATGTTGCCCCTGATACTAGAGTTGATGACAAAGATTAGTTCAAAGTTTCAAGTGAATAACTTATGTAGTTTTGAAGCAACAAAACTTTTGAATATAAACTTTAACCAGAAAATCTAAGTGAAAAAGGGGCATAACTCTGTCAAAATACAAAACATAGTTATGGGTAATGTTGCCCCTGATACTAGAGATGATAACAATGGTTAGTTCCAAGTTTCAAGTGAATAACTTTATGTAGTTTTGAAGTTACAAAACTTTTGAATATAAACTTTAAACTGAAAATCTAAGTGAAAAGGGGATATAACTCTGTCAAAATACAAAACATAGTTCAAAACATAGTTATGGGTAATGTTGCCCCTGGTACTAGAGTTGATGATAAAGGTTAGTTCCAAGTTTCAAGTGAATAACTTATGTAGTTTTGAAGTTACAAAACTTTTTAATATAAACTTTAAATAGAAAATCTATGTGAAAAAGGGACATAACTCTATCAAAATACAAAACAAGAGTTATGGGGAATGTTCAACCTCATACTGGAGTTGATGACAAAGGTATATTCCAAGTTTCGAGTGAATAGTTTTTGTAGTATTGAAGTTACAAAACTGTTGAATATTAACTTTAACCAGAAAATCTATGTGAAAAAGGGGCATAACTCTGTCAAATACAAAACAGAGTTATGGGGAATTTTGCCCTTGATACTGGAGTTGACGACAAAGGTTAGTTTGAAGTTTCAAGTGAATAACTTATGTAGTTTTGAAGTAACAAAACATTTAAATATAAACTTTAACCAGAAGATCTAAGTGAAAAAGGGGCATAACTCTGTCAAAATACAAAACATAGTTATGGGTAATGTAGCCCCTGATACTAGAGTTGATGGCAAAGGTTAGTTCCAAGTTTCAAGTTAATACCTTATGTAGTTCTGAAGTTACCAAACTTTTGAATATAAACTTTTAACAGAAAATCTAAGTGAAAAAGGGGCATAACTCTGTCAAAATACAAAACATAGTTATGGGTAATGATGCCCCTGGTACTAGAGTTGATGATAAAGGTCAGTTATAAGTTTCAAGTTAATAACTTATGTAGTTTTGAAGTTACAAAACTTTTGAATATAAACTTTGAACAGAAAATCTACGTGAAAAAGTGACATAACTCTATCAAAATACAAAAAAGAGTTATGGGGAATGTTCACCCTGATACTGTAGTTGATGACAAAGGTATATTCAAGTTTCAAGTGAATAGCTTTTGTAGTATTGTAGTCACAAAACGTTTGAATATTAACTTTAACCAGAAAATCTATGTGAAAAAGGGGCATAACTCTGTAAAATACAAAACAGAGTTATGGGAAATGATGCCCTTGATACTGGAGTTGATGACAAAGGTTAATTCCAAGTTTCAAGTGAGTAACTTATGTAGTTATGAAGTTATAAGACTTTTGAATATAATCTTTAATCAAATTCAGACGTGGACGCGTACGCCGACGCCCGGGGTAGTAGGAAAGCTCATCTATTCTTCGAATAGTCGAGCTAAAAATGAAGTTTCTATCCTGAATAATGTCCATTTTTGCATATATTTTTTTAAAAACAAAGGGCAATAACTCTGGTGTTTCTGGTCTGATCTTATTTATATTCGACTTCAACTGTAATCTCATGGTAATAGACAAACTGTGCAAGATTGGTAAGGATTGGATGAAAAATGAAGTCTCTATTCTGAATAAGGCCAGAGTTTTTATATTTTTCGATTTACGGGAGCGCCAGTCCTAAATATTGCAAAACCCAAATAAAAATAAAATTAAAAATCGTATAATTTTTTTTATATTTTCCGCCGGTCGTCTCTGCTTCCCGAATTATAAAATAAATTGGTCTTATGTAACCTAGTAACGACAACGTCATTTCGTAGTAATTTTTGCGCGACAGTAGACTGCTTTACAAATTGACGTTATTTTCTGGCGTTCTGCGCATATATTTTATTGTAAAAACGGGAAAACCAGTCTAGCTAGGGACAATAAAAACAGCAATGGTGGTTGCGACCGCTGTGTAGTTTAAAGTTGTGCGACCACTGTATTTTAAAGTTGCTATCAAAACAATAAAGAACAAAATAATAATTAATTAAAATCATACAGTTACATTCTTTTGACAAAAATTATAATGAAATAATATCAAAAAGCAGTATGGGACGAAAGATTTAGCAGGTGCCCGAAATGCGAAAACAATTTATTCATATACGCAACACATTTAAAGCATTTTATACACAAATACGTTATAGTCATAAACAATATCATTGTATATGTTGTTTCATGCAACGAATGTAAAGTATTCGTGTTTAAAATATGTATATTTTCATATTTTTCCATGGGTACGAAATTGGTACGAATGGATGTTTTCTTCAAGTGCGGTTGAAAATTTGAAAAATAAAACAACTGTGTTCTTGTATATTTATTTTTTTAATTTCAGCTTAAAAACAATGTGAATCAACAACAATGTAGATCTACTACATGCACATTATGCAAAAAAAATGTTCTAGAATACAATACAGAATATGCGTTCCACATTGCTTTAGGCCAGATTGTTTATAAATTTAAGATTGATGGGATATTTGTTTCAAAAAAGATATAACTTGAAAAATCCAAATAGTAGTTATAAAACCCTCAAACAATATGGAAAAATATCTTAACTTCTAATTCTAGATTAACCTTTCTTGTAATAATATTTTTTTCAATTTATGTGCAGTTATAATAAATTAATATTTTTTTTACTTTTAATCATTTTATTTTTATTTTTATTTCCGATGCTCACTTTTTTCTATTTTATTTTTATTTTTATTCCCTCCTCCTGGTGCTCAGTTTTGAAAAAATTCCCGTAAATCTAAAATAAAAAAACTCTGGCCTAATGTCCATTTTTGTATATATTTTTACTAAACAAAGGGCAATAACTGTGGTGTTTGAAACACGATCTGGCCCATTTTTGGCGTCTACTGAGATCTGATGGTCATACACAAACTGTGAAAGTTTGGTTAAGATTGGATGGAAAATAAAGTCTTTACGTTGGAAAAAGGGCATTTTTGCAATTTGTTTGCCTGAAAAAGGGGCAATAACTCTGGTGTTACTGGTGTGATCTGACCCAATGACAATCTCATCCGAGATTTTATGGTCGTACACAAACTGTGCAAGTTAGGTCAAGATTGAATAAAAAATGTAGTCTTTATCGAGACAACGGTCCAACTTGTTGACGGCATACAGGCGACGGACGACGCCGGAGAGGTCCCCTATACCAATAGCTCACCGAGCACTTCGTGCTCAGGTGAGCTAAAAAGTGTCAGACATTCGGTCCCACAACCTGTCAAAACTTGCCAGACCGAAATAAAATTTGCTGGACCGAAAATTCATTCATGTGTGTATAGTCTATAGTATACATGTATACACTAGTGTGTTTTTGTGATCTCAAACAGCAAACGAAATTTGCACACCTTTTTCATTGTTGTAAACATCCATAACATAAAATATACACCCATAGGCACTTCCAACTAGACCTTTTTTGATTGCGGTTTTCTCAAAAACTACAAATTGCATCGGTTTCAAATTTTGCACAACCCCATCATACACAATTTTCAATACAGGTATGATAAAAATTTAAAGGTTCAGTGATCATTTATATTTCCTCGTGCTCTTGGAGGTCAAACTAATAATTGCATGAGAAAATCGTGGTGAATGTAGATATTCGGTGCAGTTGATAATCAACGTGTTTAAAAACGAAATTCAATCCAAAACGTTATTTAACGTTGAACCTATTTAACACAAAGAACTATTAATAAACTACTTATCTGTTTGTGATATTTGATTAATCCGTAATCAATTACATAAATTAATCCGTTAACAATAGTTAGGGTGGAGTTTAAAATGTTAGTGGTGAAACCTCGAAAGGGCTCCTGTGCAGTATACAGGACGCGTGCGAGCCATTGGTATGTAAGAGGCCGCAGTCCACGTACTTGGTATTGAATAATTATTATAAGATAATTTTTCTATTTATTTAGATTGAAATTTATTAAATCATTATTTTTTACGATTTTAAATTGAATTTCGTTTTTAAACACGTTGATTATCAACTGCACCGAATATCTACATTCACCACGATTTTCTCATGCAATTATTAGTTTGACCTCCAAGAGCACGAGGAAATATAAATGATCACTGAACCTTTAAATTTTTATCATACCTGTATTGAAAATTGTGTATGATGGGGTTGTGCAAAATTTGAAACCGATGCGATTTGTCGTTTTTGAGAAAACCGCAATCAAAAAAGGTCTAGTTGGAAGTGCCTATGGGTGTATATTTTATGTTATGGATGTTTACAACAATGAAAAAGGTGTGTCAAAATAAAGAAAAATAACAACAATATTTCCTCTTAATTTCTAACAGTGAAATTGACATTATTTTGTTTTCGCATATTTGCAAATTTTTGTTTTGACAGTATGTTTTATTTTTGTGAAGTTTTGTATGCAAACGAAATTTTAGATACAGGTAATTAAATACATCAAAGTCTTTATATTATTTTGTGTTCTTGAAAAGTTTGGAGAAATTCGGGCTAAAAATACAAAAGTTATAGCTGATTAAGCAAAGGTCTAGTTAGAAGTGCCTATGGGTGTACAATACATTTAATTAATATCAAACTACAATATGACAATGCAAATCCAAAACGCCTGTCCGAATTTTACTGCTCACGAGACATACACACATATTCTATTTTCATTTTGTTCATGTAAAACCCGTGGTTAGCTTAGAAAAAGCCAGCGACAATTATGCTAAAAATCACAACGTCACGTCATCCACATGGAAAGCGTGGACGTATTGACAGTGATATAAAAAATTAAAGCGCAAAGAACTGTGAAATCTTTACTTTTGTATAAAAGTTTTGCAGTGTAAAACATTAAGGTGTCTGTCAAATCGCGAAGGATGTGCAAATTGTATGTGTCATATTTTTACTCAAGTCTAGATCTTTTGAACACCATTTATTTTACCTCTAAAATGCGAAAGCAGTTACGTGGTATCGATAATGATGTTCTTGTATAGGTTAGTATTGATCTATCATTTACAGAGACGGTGAACACCCACCACATGGATGGAGAGCAGCACGTTTTTCACGACCCACAGCTATTTGAAATTAGGCTGCAAATTAAAGCGACTGAAGCGAAAGGACGTCACGCAATGTAAGCTGGTGACGTCAAACTGTTACACGTTGATGTTGCGCAGGTCGTGTTATTGTGTGTTGCATATCACGAGTTTAAATGAAAAAGTAGCGATGAAGGCGCGAAAATTTGGACCAAACAGATTTATTTACGGCAGTTTGGGTAATAAGACAATCATTTAAGAGCATGAAAAAAAATCATGATCAGATCCAGTGTCGGTTTGCAAAATGCGGATCACGATATAGCAGAGCTGTATTCAATTGCTCCGATATTAGGTATCTTTTATTCAATTACATATAGGAATAAGTCTTTAGAAAGTTGTCGGACGGTTGGACCAATTTTTTGTAAATAATTGTCGGACCCACCCAAAATTTGCCGGTCATGTCCGTCGAACAGATGGTTTTTGGGAAAGCGCGTCCGTATAATATTTATGCGGATACAAATACGGATGCAAATACGGACATATGGAAAAGCGGCCTTATGCGATAATGTGTTTAAGTTACTTAAAGGGAGTTAATATCAGAATATTGTTGTTTTCTTTTGGAAATTTCTTAAAATGTGTATCCTTTTAATTTATTAAGCATCTGGAGTAGAAAATCTGTCAAAAAAGTAGATGGAAAAATATTAATTCTCTGCCGGGAATCGAACCCGGGACCTTCGAAATGCGAGTCTGACATGCTTACCACTAGCCTATTGGCGCTTTGAAACTCCGTGTGTAAAATTCTGCCTATTGTAGTTTTTGATATGATATAACCGCCCGCAAATGTGTTACATTGACTATCTCCGAAAATCGACAGCTACTGCATAATAACCGCTAAACTGTTCTTTATCATTATGATGACGGTCACGTAAATATTAAAATGAGTAATAAACATTCCCGACTCAACAAATTCCCTACTCAACAAATAACATTTACATGAGTCGGTGATAACGAGATGAATTGGTGGATTAGATTTTGTCTACTCGGCTGACCTCATGACCCAAAAAATTCATTTATTAATGAATTAGTACATCGCATAATGCACTATTTTATTTTCTTCCGTGAGTCAGTCATCATTTGATCCTACATTGCGAGTTGTTAACTTAAGTTTTATCACCATGTCATGTTCTAAACAATTCATTATCGTAATGATTACCATTTGACAAATTAAACGATATTCAAATCAGCACTTCTTTCTTTCGCGAAGTCGAATCTGACAGGCTTAAAGCTGATCATAGTTCTTTGATTGTTCGCCTTTGAAATAGCCATACCTTTAGTTCTTCTGCAAACAACTAAAAACAGAAATTTGGTTTCTGCTTAATTACTAGATTACAAATTGAGTTATTATAATGAAACTTCATAATTGTATATTTACATAATGATATTGAGACCTTGATTTGAATTGCATATGGGGTATGGGGTGTGATAAAGGTTACTGTTACTAAAAATAAATAGCATGTTCCGCCAAGTAGCAGATTAAGCTATTGAAGGACATAGTTACTTAAAATAGACAAAACTTGTTCAGCAATTGTAATGGAAAGATTATATTTACAAAAACATACCTCTGTTTAGGGTCAGTATTATTTAAAGTCGTACTTTAGTGAATAATTGGACTCTGTATGTAAGACCTACACCTTGCATCGACAATTTTATTCTATAATAGTACTGACTTATGCATCTTAGTTGAATTTGAATTTCCATGTTTCTTGTTTACTTTTCAATTTACACTATGACTCAAGCAAAACAAAAATATCTCTTAGTGTGTGAAGTTTGGATGATCAAGTCAGAAGCGAGTTGACTCAGTGTAGACTGATGTACTGCAGGAAATATCTGCACAATATAACTTGACATAACCCGGCATCTAGCATACACGGCAACACTTTCAAATATTAATTGTCAATAGAATATAAATGAGCGGTCAAATAAATCTTGTCTAGTGGATTAGCAAAAGTTGTTCCGGCAGATCGATTTTCCTTCTATAAAATCATTTAGTGGTAGGATAAAGCAACTCATCTTTTTCTCTCGGGTGTAATAGTAAAACTGCACTTACTGAATATCTGGACTGTCAGTGTGATGCTGGACACCTCAGATCCATCGGTATACGCACTCACACATTTCCAAGTATCGCCATCCTGGTTAGGTTCTTGATGACACATGTATGTTCTCTGGACCTGCAGCTACACTCCATGTTACTGGGAGGGGTGGCTGGTGAGAACGTACATTGATCAGTGTTCTTCACTGATGTGATCAGTTGACGTGATTCTGATTCTGCACCAAAGCTTCTCCTGCTCCAGTAGACAAAATCACTCAACGTGGATTCTTGTTTACATGTAATCTGCAGTGAAGAGTGCTCAGCCTGGACAGTAGAATTGGCAGTCAGTACTATCTGACTGTAGGCCACTGAAACAAATAAGACTATAGTTTATTTATTCCTATATTTTTTAAGGAAATGGGTCACTTTAAGAGACGAATGCCCCGAAATGAATGCTCTGCTTACAACTGCAGCTGGAACAATAGGTTCTGCGATTGTGTTCTGCAATTTTTATTCCCTTCGTTAGCTGTCTACCGTAGTGAGCATGCCTAGCAGTGGAAAGGCAGTTTTCCAGCAGCCCTTAATTTAGAGCATGCGCAAAGGTTATAAAGCAATCAAATGGCTAGGCTTACTTTTGTGTTGACTTTTAAGCCAAACAAAATGCTTATAGTAGGAAGATAGCACACACCTCTGATCATGCTGTCTGAATTTCAATGCAAGCGAGCCATGATGACCCAAAACGCTCACCTGAGTAAGGGCAACGACATCTAAATGTCATCGCCTACAAACATCAGACAGATATCTTATTGTTGTTGACCTAGCCGGCAATCGACAGGTGTTATACAGATGCAATTAACGTTGAAACTGTTGGCACCAAACAAACAAGTAAGCCGCGATATTTTGACCCATACAGAAATGATATCTAAATGGAAACTAATGGCCAACATCAGTGAACATACTGCTGTAAACAATGGTTAGCCGTTCTGGTTTGCCGGTATGTTCGCACTGTTTGTTCGTAGAGAGTGACAAGTTTGCAGACTGGTGGCAGTAACAACCTAAAATCACTGAACAATTCAGTGCCTATTCACATTTGTTCCTTTGGTTAATCAGAAGCTGAACTTAAGATATTTTCAAACATATGGAAGAAACTGCCTGGTCCGGCTAGCTCAGTTGGTAGAGTGCTAGACTGTCAATCCGAGGATCGTGAGTTCGAACCCCAGCCCTACCACATAACTTGTGCCAGGGATTGGTCATGAAATTATTTCTACGGCCATTCTCCCCCTACCTCTGATTCAAGTAGGGCAGTTGTCAGTTACTGGCATAGGTATGTGCACTTAGTACTGGTAAACTGCTTAGATCGGCTAAGCTTGCCCAGGAAAAGTGTGAGTAGGTTAACTGACCGCCGTGATATGACTGAAATACTGTTAAAAACGGCAACAAAAACAAACAAAACAAGAGGGCCATGATGGCCCAAAGCGCTCACCTGAGAAGTGGTACAGATGAAGACCATACTGTTGTGACAGGTTTGAAAATTAAGGTATCAGAACAATACACAGAGGGGGCAGGATCAATTATGATTTAAAACATCGGTTAGTGCAATGGGCTAACTTAAGTATGAGTTGGGTAGTGGAT